>CAWUFW010006127.1:0-1206108 GCA_963921515.1 Calotriton arnoldi | reverse complement strand
GCCTAGGTGAATAGATGAGTGTACCAGTAGGGTCTGGGTGATTCTATAATAGCAAGGGTAGTGTGTGGGTTATTACATGACTGCATACGTAGACACTGCATGATTCTATGACTGCAGGGGTAATAAATAACTAGAGCCTGGGTGATACCATGACTACAGGGGTAATATCTGGGGGATTACTGGAGTACATAGCAAGTGAGTAGGTGATTTTATAAGTCCATGCATACTAGCTAAGTGATTGGAGGAGTGCATAGATCCTGAAAAGGTAATTGGAGGAGTGCAAGGGTATTGCCTGGGTGATTGAACCAGTGTATAGCTAATGCATTGGTGGTTGCATGAGTTCAGAGGTAATATCTGGGGGACTACAGGAGTACATAGAAAGTGCCTGGGTGATTTTATAAGTGCATCAGTACTGCCGGGTGATTAGAGTAATACTGTGGTAGTGCCTCAGTGATTGCAAAAGTGTAAAGGTAGTGCCTGGGTGATTTTATAAGTGCATAGGCACTGGCTAAGTGATTGGAGGAGTGCATAGATCCTGACAGGGTGATTGCAGGAGTGCAAGGGTAGTGCCTGCGTGATTAAACCAGTGTATAGCTAATGCATTGATGATTGCAGGAGTTATGTCTGGCGGATTAGAGGAGTACATAGGTAATGCCTGGTGATTCCATGATTATAGGAGTAATATCTGGGAGATTACAGGAGTACATAGAAAGTGCCTGGGTGATTTTATAAGTGCATGTGTACTACCTGAGTGATTGGAGTAGTACTGCAGTAGTACCTGAGTGATTGGAGGAGTGCAACATCCTGATTATTAGCAGAATACTGAAACTGCTGCACAATAGTCAGGTCTATGATGTGGTGTACACTTTTGTACTGCAGCTTCAAAATTCTTTAACTACTCAGGGTGTTGGGCGTACTCAAAATAAAGCATAAAAGCTAAACATGAGTCGGCTATAAATCTCACCATATTCCTGAAACTATACTTGCATATATGTCTACCTTTTGAAATCATCATCATATATAACAGAAATAAACAAGTAGACTGAACTTTACATTTCAAAGACACACCTACATTTCTGCAATGTATTTCAAGTGTACCTTTCCCCAGACTCATAGAAAGTAGCCTAATCAGTAATCCCTTCTGCTAACATGTCTTAAAACTCACTTTTGTGCTGCACCTTCACCATTCTATGAATATTGGGCCTAGTCAAACATAAAGCAGCAACCTATCACATGTCTCTACCATAACTCTAACCATATTCGTAAAAGCATGCATGCTTCTATATATACCTATTGGCAAAAGCATTACACATATTAGAATACATGTCCAAGTAGAAACATACCCACGCTTACAAGACCATAAAGGCTTTAAAACTTGACAGACTACACTTAACATTTCAAACACACCTAGATTTATGCGGCAAATTTCAAGTGAACTTTTACACAGACTCTTATAAAGTACCATAATCAATAATTCTTCTCCCAACATATCTTAAACATCACTTTTCTACTATTACTGCTTCACTATTCGAGTAGTAATCAGGTATAGAGCATACCTAACAGCAAAGCAACACTTCACTTATCTTCATGAAAGTCTCCCCATATTTCTAAAACCATGTATGCATATGTCTGTACCTTTTGCTAGCAGCATCATATATAAAAGTAATACACAGATAAATGTATACATGTGTTTTATACATCTATCATCTTCAGACACATAACAAATACCATAATATATGTACAAGTAGACACATATCTCAGTCACAACACCATCCACAGCTCAAAACTTCAGAGACTACACTTCAATTTTCAAACAGACCCTGAAAATTATGCGGTATATATGAAATATAACTTTCCACACATCATACAAATTACTCTAATAAATAACATCTCTACAAACATCTCAAAACTCACTTTCAGGCTGCTGCTTTTTCCATTCTACAACTACTTATAATGTTACACCTACCCAAATACAAAGCAGGAACCCTTCACATGTCTTTACTAAAAGTCTCACCATTTTCCTAAAAGCAAACATGAATATGTCTGTACCATAACACTATACAAACCTTAAACATTCACAGAACAAACTTCCAATTTCAAGCAAACACCAAACATTATGTGGCATATTTCAACTGTATCTCTCTAGAAACTTAAAAACAGAAGCTTAATAAATAATACCTTATGTCAACATCTTTTAAACCACACTATTATGCTCCATCTTCACCATTCCACTACTACTCACAATCTTGAGCCTACCACTTAAAAAGCAACAACACCTCTTTGTTATACATCATGCACCTTCAAATGTATAAGACATATGAAAATACATATACAAGTAGAGACACACTTGAGACAGAAATCCATGCACACCTTAAAACTTGACAGACTCCACCTCCAATTTTAAAGCAACACCTAATATTATGCGGTATACTACAAATGTACATATCCACACACTAAAATAAGCTACCATAATCACTAATCCATCTTCCAATATACACATATTACTATACAAAATCTATTTCAAACTACTATAAAACAAACTACAATACACATTTCTACATTTAATAATATATTTCAAACATCACAGTTCATCAATAATTTTTAAAGATTAAAAATAAACCTAATACATAATACACCTCACAAATTTATAACTCACCTTCCAAATTGATTTGTAGAATATAAAATATCACAAACTCATAAAAGATTTTCTTATGCACACAATCAATGTAATGCACAACTCTCAGCAAGGTAAAACCAGTAATGACAAACTTTCCCTCTCTTTCTCCACACAAATACATATAACAAATCACATTGCTTCCTACATTATTTCAAATTATAAAACACATTTCTATTGGTTAGACATATTAACCCTTACCAACTGACTTCTAAAAGTGCACAAACTGGTTCTGGAATTTTTTGGAGTCGCGATTCCAGCATGCACCAACGCGATGGAACCGCGAATCCATACGGGAGTTCAAAAATATATTACAAATAAAAATACTACTATTTTTTAACAACACACCACTTCTAAAGATAGTACTGACTTGGAAAATTATACTTTAATAACATATCACCTATAAATAAATTACAATTTCACATTTTAAGTCCACAATTAAGTTTCAACCCTTCCAGCATTCTGCTTAATGCCAGTTTTCATAGTAACAGTTCGTGGAACATTGAACTGAACTGACAGGTTGACGTTTGCAAAATACCTCCTTATCCTATCTACTGTACCTTTCAACCATTTTCTACTAACCAATAAGGAAAATGCTTTTTAAAGAAAGTAACATGCACCCTATTTTTGAGTGTACAATCTTCTTAAACAGCCAATCAATTCTCTACTTTTTTTAAAACAGCATCTTGTCCACCATTCTACCAACTGACTACCTCAGCTACCTCTTTTCATTACTTCCAGACATCCCTTGAAGATGCTTACTGTGTGGATTGTTGGACACAGCTAAATTTTCTAGTGCAAAAGGTATGCTGAACGCAGAGGTATTGACAAAGACCTAGCTTTGCAAAATGTGGATATTAAATGGATTGCACAGAGAGGATTAAAGTGGCACCAATTGATGCCTTTGGTTAAAACCTTTTGCATCTCCAACCCCTGACCTCATGATTGTGCACTGTGGTGGCAATGACCTAGGCACATTGACTGGGGTAGGTCTGGAAATGCTAATGAAGGACACCTTTGCACAATTGATGTTGCTTTTACCTCAAACTGTCTTTGTATACTGTAATATATGCCAAAGACAGAAATGGAAGGGGTCAAATCAATTCTATCCACAGATTGAGAAAGCTAGAAAGAATGTCAATAAAGCTGTTTCTGCTTACCTCAGAGACCATAGGATGGGCTCCATCTATAACAACAATCTACGTTTTGATATGGATGACATCTACAGAAGTGATGGAGTACACTTCACAGATCAAGGAAACAGAGTCTTTCTCAACAACCTAAAGCTGTGCATCAACACTTACATGTAGCAACAACAAACTCATAATTAAAACAAGGGCTCTTTTTAGAGCCACACTATAACATTATCTCTATCAATGTCCGTGTTAGCGCTGGGACACCCCATTCGGGGTAGCTGTGCGCTTTATGAGTTTCTTTATTATTATTATTTATTATAGTGAATATAATTTTTTTTTACACATACTTATTTTTTTTTTTTTTTGTGTGGATTTGCGCACTCGACGAGAATCTGCAAAAGCATGAATTCAATGTACTACAACACAATACACTTTTCAAGTTTAACTATTAATTTTTAATTTTTATATATTTTTAACAACTCTATCAATTGTAATCTTGTCATTAACTTCAATCACAGTAACTCTTTAAAACAACTTCACAAATACAACACTACCTTCTAAATTATATACTACTTAATTATTTATTTAAGGTGAATTCGCGAATACAACGCAACGTTACATGGTGGGGCCGCGCTGAGAGCTGCGTTGGGGTCGCGACTCCAACCTTGAAAGAAAAAAATAAACGCCCCACTTCCATTATTCGCTATTCGCCCCGGGGACCCCATCCCCTGGGGCCTGCCACCATTTATTTTAAGAAAACTAATTAGGAGGGGGAGCACGTGGCCCCCCTCCTCAGGCCAATAATGGCCCTGGGAACCCCTCCCAGAGGCCTGCCACCATTTAAAAAAAAAAGGGGGACCGCGTGGCCCCCCTCCTCAGGCCAATAATGGCCCTGGGGACCCCGTCCCCTGGGGCCTAGCCTCACCATTGGGGACCGTGGGGGGAGCCCCAATGCCCCCATGGTCCCGGACAGCTCCCTGCCTCCTGCGAGAGCCAGCATTGCTTTTGGGCAAGGGGAGCTGCTAACATGCAGCTCCCCTTGCCCAAAAGCAATTCTGCTTTGCTTCGTTGAAGCGAGAGCAGGTTTCCTGCTCTCGCATCAACGAAGCAAAGCACTGTTTGCTATGGCAGGGTGGGAGCCATGCTCCCGCCCTGCCATAGCAAACAGAAATGTCCCGGGGGTGGGCACCCCGGGACATTGCAGGAGCCGGCCCTGGGGGGGTGGCGGTCCCCAGGGCCATCAAAGGCTCCTGGAGGGGGGCCCCTCGGCCCCCCTCCCTTTGTGAAAATAGTCTGGGGAGGTGGTGGTCCCCTGGGCCGGGGGTCCGCAACAGATCCCCGTATTTACATATTTAATGCCCCGGGGAGGTGGTGGTCCCCGGGGCAGTGTGGGTGGGCTCGAGCCCCCCACACTAATTATTTCACAAAGCCCTAAGGAGGTGGCAGTCCCCGAGGCTTGGGGGGGCTAACGAGGCCCCCCGCCCTTATTACAATAAAGCCCCGGGGAGGTGGTGGTCCCCAGGGCTTGGGGGGCCCGCGAGGCCCCTGCCCTTATTTTAATAAAGCCCCGGGGAGGGGGCGGTCCCCGGGGCTTGGGAGGGCCCGCGAGACCCCCCACCTATATTTAAATTATGCCCCGGTGAGGTGGCGGTCCCCGGGGCTGCGGGGCCCCCCGCTATATATAACTACACATTGCCCCCGGGACCTGGCCCACCCGGGGGCTTAAGGAAAATGAAGCGCGGAACACCGCGCTTCGTTTTTTACAAATTTTCTCAGCGGGATTCGCGCACCCAGCGCAACTTCCGCCAAAAAAACAAATAAAAATGCTTTTTTTGGCCCACCCCCTGTCCAGCCCTAGGGGGTCAGGGTGTTTCTACCCTGACCCCTTTCCTACATTTACAACCTTTTTCTACCTTTTGGATATGACTCGGTTCTACCGAGTCACAAAATGGCTGCCAACACACTCTGGTTTGGAGTGTTGGCAGCCAATCAGAATTAAGCTCGTGCTCGGGAGGATTCGCAAATCGTCCTCGGTGCTCAGATATATACATTTTTATTTTTGGAATTTCTCAGGAACTACTGAACGGATTTACACCATACAGAGTTTCTTATGGAGGCTTTGGATATTGGCAACGGCAATGTTGCGGACACGAATGCCATCCCACAGGGGTTTTACTAATATGCATGAAATTGTGAGTAAACACTGATACCCACTGGGGTTTGAATTGTAGCACTGCAAGTACCATAATGCCCGGAGGCCTGTTAGGGCGGGGCTCCATTTGAATAAAATCAGGTCACTACAGTTTTCAGTGTGGACTCGCATGCTGCCAGTGAACAAGGGCGTCCAAGCCCGAAACGCGTTTGCCCATTATTTTAGACATTGGTGTAGCCGCGCAACCTGTTACATCTCCAGAAAGAGACGATAATCCACTTGTGAGGCTTTTCCTAAAGGAGCGTACTTTGTTGTTAGATGTTTTACGTCTTGCTCAGTCGTGGGAACTGCCCGCCACAAAGAAGCGGATCCAAGACCATGATTGCATGGTGCTAGTGACACGTGGAGTTTCTTATGGAGGCTTTGGATATTGGCAACGGCAATGTTGAGGACACGAATGCCATCCCACAGGGGTTTTACTAATATGCATGAAATTGTGAGTAAACACTGATACCCACTGGGGTTTGAATTGTTGTAGCACTGCAAGTACCATAATGCCCGGAGGCCTGTTAGGGCGGGGCTTCATTTGAATAAAACCAGGTGACTACAGTTTTCAGTGTGGACTCGCATGCTGCCAGTGAACAAGGGCGTCCAAGCCCGAAATGCGTTTGGCCATTATTTTAGACATTGGTGTAGCCGCGCAACCTGTTACATCTCCAGAAAGAGACGATAATCCACTTGTGAGGCTTTTCCTAAAGGAGCGTACTTTGTTGTTGGATATATATATATATATGTATCAAATGGAAAGTATGGATTGTGAGTGTTTGGGGTGTAGTGCGGCTAGTAACAAACAGAAAGGTCATACAACATTTACACCAAGACGCAATGAATTAAGTTTATGACATGGAACCTAAGAAGTCTGAATAAAATTCATAAAAGATGGTAGTAGCATGTAATAAAAGAGAGAAAACACATCTCTTTACTCCAGGAAATACACTCAACGACTGACGCAAGCCTAAAGATTAAGGGTAAATGGGGAGGCAAATTTTATCATGCATCTCATACATTACATTCAACATTCATGACAATATGGGTAGCTTTGGCTACCCTGTTGGTGGTCTTGCTAAAGAGTAAATTTGATGGGGTGCATGTACTACTGTTGAATATATATGCACCTAGGGGTATATTTATTAAAAAGTCATGCAGCGAAGAAAGTCGCTGTGCTGTGCTGCGTGACAGGGAAAGGGCACAAATGCGCCGTATTTAACACAATACGTTGTATTCCTGTTTTCTCCCAGCACTGGCGCTCAATGTGCTGCTTTGCGCCAACATAGGCACCCTTGCACCATGGTGCAAGCATGCCTGCATTGCAGACAATATTGTTCTTGTGCAGAAAGTGGCACCTTTCTGCACAAAAGCAATCCCCTGAGGCATTTTCCTCTTTCTATGTGTGCTGCAGAATACAGCACACATAGAGGAAAAAACAAGGAGAAATAAACGTATTTCTGCTTGTTATTCCTCCCCTAG
This sequence comes from Calotriton arnoldi, assembly GCA_963921515.1. Classification (NCBI taxonomy): domain Eukaryota; kingdom Metazoa; phylum Chordata; class Amphibia; order Caudata; family Salamandridae; genus Calotriton; species Calotriton arnoldi. The sequence continues at coordinate 1,198,619 of CAWUFW010006127.1, read as the reverse complement.
GGATGCATAGCATTTTGACACATTCCCAGGTCTACAAGTAATGGTAAATCTGGGAATGTGCCAAAATTTATGGGTGCTGCATGGGAACACCCATGCTCCACCCGTGGAATGTCTCCCTGGGGAAAAGTAACGCAACACAGCAATTTGCGCTGTGTTGCATTACTCTAGATTTATCAATCCACTCAGGGCCAAGCAAGGGGGCCTTGTGTGGCTTGATAAATCAAACTTAAGGGTTAGGTCGCTTTTGTACCCCGTTGCGTGGCGCAAAAGCAACGCAACCCTATGAAAAATATGCCCCCTTATGAGGAGGCTGTAAGAAAGATGGTGATATGGGCGGGTGATTTTAATTGCACAATAAATGATACATTGAAAAGGATGCCAACAGCAGATGTGCTCACTACAGTAAATGGTAGAACATTAGGACAAATTATATGCAATCTAGGTATGATTGACATATAGAGGATGCAATACCATGAAGAAAGAGTATACTCACGCTATACTGTAGTGCACAATAGTTATTCAAGGTTAGATACTTTCTATGTATTGTCTGCACATGCGGGAGGTTTCTGAGAACTGAATATTTGGGCAGGTTATTATCCGACCATTCCCCATGTGTGACAATATACAATGCAATCAGGTAGAGCCAAAAGTGCTCCCAACATGGAGACTACACCCTTGTAATTTAATTGACATTCCCTTACAAGAGGAGTGCTCCCAACTTGGAGACTCCCCCCTGTAATTTAATGGACATTCCCTTATGAGAGTAGTGCTCCAACATGGAGACTCCCCCCTAGTAATTTAATGGACATTCCATTACGAGAGGAGTTCTCCCAACATGGAGACTCCCCCCTAGTAATTTAAAGGACATTTCCTTACGAGAGGAGTGCTCCCAGCATGGAGACTCCCCCCTGGTAATTTAATGGACATTCCCTTACGAGAGGAGTGCTCCCAACATGTAGACTCCCCCCTTGTAATTTAATGGGCATTCCCTTAAGAGAGGGGTGCTCCAACATGGGGACTCCACCCTAGTAATTTAATGGACATTTCCTTACGAAAGGAGTGCTCCCAACATGAAGACTCCCCCCTTGTACTTTAATAGACACTCCCTTACAAGAGGAGTGCTCCCAACATGTAGACTCCCCCCTTGTGATTTAATGGACATTCCCTTACGAGAGGAGTGCTCCAACATGGAGACTCCACCCTAGTAATTTAATGGGCATTCCCTTACGAGAGGAGTGCTGCCAACATGGAGACTCCCCTGTGTAATTTAATGGACATTCCCTTACGAGAGGCGTGCTCCCAACATGGAGACTCCCCCCTAGTAATTGAATGGACATTCCCTTACGAGAGGGCCTTACAGTGGAAGTAACAATGTATTGATATTAATGAAACATCATGCACAACCAGCAGTGTTGAGTGCAATGCAATGAATGAGGTGACAATAGGTAAAATAGTAGGGGTCAGCCAACAGCTAGAAGTAGAAATAAAAATAGGAACAAAAGAACACCAGATCAAAGAAATGGAAGAAACTGTGCTTGGGAGACAAAGATTCCAGTGATAAGCAATTAGGGAAGGCTACAAAAGATATACTAGAATTAAAGGCAAAACTTGACGGATACCAACTAACATCATTCAAGTGATGGCTCCATAGAGAATGTAATAAGCCTGGTAAAATTTCATATATGAAAAGACCTGACCCACCAACACATAAAGTAACACTACAGAACGTGTTAGGTAGAGAGGTTTTTACGCAAGATGGAATATACAAGATTATCTATGGATACTCAAGGGAGCTGCTTTCATGGCGCTGTATCAGGCTGTGGCACAGGACTTGGAGAATGGTTTGAATGAGCTGCCATACTACTGTACCAGTAAAGAAACTTACAGATGACCAGAAACAGCCATTGGTACAACCAATGATAAAATATTAGATATTGAGAAACATTGATGACTTGAATAATGTAAGGCACCAGGAGTGGATGGGTTACCTACGGAAATATATTAAGAAAATAAAGACATATTAACAGAGACATTGCTAGGAGTATTACTGGAGACTAACCATTTGTGATATTTGCCTGACAGACGTAAAACTACCGACTTTAAGGCTTATTAACAATGTACATGTTATAAACAAACACCAAAATACTTGTAAAATGCTAGCCAAGAGACTCAAAGAATTGATTGCAGGTATTATCCAACATCAGCAGAGTAGGTTAATCCGACAGAACACAGAACAAATTTTACGTAGGTTGGCACATGTTACGGAAGAGGTGAAGCTACATGTTAGAATGATTACGAATTATTATCACTAGACACAGAAAAGGCATTTGACTCAATTGATTGGCCATGCCTATTCAGGGTTGTTGAATTAGAGTTTTGGGCCACAGGTTGTGGAATGGTTTGGGCATACAGAGCCCCTAGGGCATCAGTTAAAACAAACACCATAGTCTCAGACCAGTGGGAACTAGGAGAGGTACTGGGGTGCCCCTTATCACCACTGCTATTTGTAATAGCAACAGCCCCACTGGCAGTCATGCTATGACAGAAAATGCAGAATATGTGTATTAAGACCAGATGGAGCATTTGATAGCATCGTGTGCTGGTATATTATGACTAAACCAGTAATATCCATGAAGATATTAATGGGATGGATGGAGAGGTTTGGTCGGGTTTCAGGTCTGAAGTTTAATTGGGAAAAGTCAGTGATGTATTATATCCAATCATTTTGGTGGAGCGAATTCAGGAGATTGGACCACAAGGTTGTCAAATGAGATGGCATAGCAGCCATTTTGATATTTAGGGATGCAGGTAACAACAGACCTGATGATGTAGCCAACTCTGAATATGATGAAAGTGTGACGCTCATTCGACTCAATGATAGGTTTCTAGTTCACACTCCCACTGTCACTAGCAAGTAGAATTACTTTAGCAAATTTTATTGTACTATCCAAATGTCTTATAAAGTGAGCCTGAATGTGCTATGAATACATGAAGATGAATTAGCCAACATGGAATCGCATTATTTGACTGCACAAAGGAGATATCACATGACATGCTTCACAGAAGATGAGGAATTAGATAAACAAGTACTACAGGGCATGCATGGAGGTATGACTATACCAAGATTATTATTATTAAGCAATAACGTGTGGGACACATATCAGCCATATATTATTAGTCTAAGGTGATGACAGGAGCACATTAGTGTAAACTCATTCAGACATAATGCCCATGCATTCCAGTGACATAATTATGGGATATGCTAGCATTCGATAAAGCACAGGGGGACATGGATTTTACAGCACGGAGGGTTTGTGGAATGCACTATATAGGGAATTTGTTCATAAATGGTACCTTCTTCACATTTGAAGACTAACATGTGACATTCGGTTTTCAAAATACATATTTCCTGCATTATGCTAGACTGAGAAAAGCAGACAAGGACAGCTGGCCACAATTCCCAGAAGAATCAAACTCCTCATAAAAGTGTAAGTACACTGTACATGATTGGCCTAGTCCTCATTAGCAGTATACACTATATGAAGACCATTTCATTGTACCAGGAGTATAGTGTGCCGTACATAGTGCTTTATGGCGAATTCCGGACTAAACCAGATTCTAAGAAATAGGATGTGATTAGGAGAGGTGGCCAAAACATATTTTGGACAGTGCTTGAAAGCACAGTGGCTGATTTCACAGCAGGTTCACTTTACGTATCTTAAATTATGAGGCAGAGGAAGATGAATAAGGCAACATTGACATGATTTTCTGCAAGAGTCAAAGATGGGAATTGAAACCATACCTCCGGGGCAAAGTTGGGTAAGACGCTAGTGGACAATATACCAGCTTCAGTTCAGGAGCCAAGATGGGGGACATGGGTAGATGATAACTCTAACACAGTAAACTTCGGTATAGGACAAAATGGATTGCAAATATAAATGGAAACGGCATGTCTTCTACTAACCAGTATCTGTGCAATGTTTCCTAACATTGGTGCAAATTTCACCTGCATGCCGCAATTGGATAAATGTCTAAAGCTGGAGGAGTTTCCACTAGAGGCTCGGCTGAGGTGCAATTTCGACTTGAACCACAAGCCTATGGCTGAAAGAGGGACATGCAGACGTTTTGTCAGCTAAACTCTGAGTGGCAATGCTATGGATTGGTAGAAATATCTGAAAAGTGCCCCCACTCTGTATGGGATTACTATAATTAGAGCAACAAAGAGCCCCCTAGAAGGTATAATGCCCGCAAAATCTTCATTGCTATCTATTTTAACACTGTAGAGTACATCACTCTGTTCTCAGTAGGGAAATATGCAATTCATACAGAAGTGCAAACAGGAACAACATTTATTAAACTCTTCTCCAAATGCTGTTTTCCCTCTATGGGTATCATCAAACCCAACACAAATTTACAACATTCCAATATAAAGTTGTGATCCCATTTGCACGACGATAAAATCCATTGTCAGTATATCTGTTATCAACCCACCATTGGCACTCTTGCAGTTGTTGCAATAATGGTGTAGGGAAGTAATGCAATCCTAGTCTAAGAAGAGATGGTCCTTAAAAGGTTGATGCTTAGAGTTAAAACTACTAATCAGATTTCCTTAGTGACTATATGAGATTCCTCATACATGCTGCTGGAGAGTGAAGCCCCACTCGAAGTGACATTCCCTGCTTGGCACTGAGGTGTGGCCCCATGCAAATGAGGAAATCATTTTGCCTCTGCGCCGTATTATTGATGCAGGCACAGGTGCAAAGAGGACTTCAAGAGGCACACTGACTGTGCACCACAAAGAAATAACGCAGAGTCAGTATGCTCCCCCCAGAGCGCTTCTGTGGAGGTGGAAAATAGCGGGACAGTAGACCCCACCAGGCATCCCCCTGCAGACAAGTGCAGTGACTTACTGCACCCACCTGCAGGGAGATCTCTGTCCCCTTTCAATCAGCTGGTCAGTCGTTCATTAATGCCGTGCCCTTGGGCGACATGAGTTTGCGGGTGCCCTGGGGGCAGCACATATCAGTGATAGGGTGTACTGTCCCTGTTTGCACCCAGTGCCTCTAGTTAAAGGTGTGCCACAACGTTACTATAATACGCCCCCAGTTATGATAAAACAAGGGCCTGGTCTGTTCAATGGAAGTTTCATCGTAGAGAGAAAGGCCTTACTTCTTCACAGCATAAGCTACAGTAATGCAGATTGTGTTTTTTATTAATATGTTAAGTGCTTTTGTAAAGTGCATTCTCACAGCTTGTAATGTCCCAAAGTGCTTTCAGAATCTGGGCTCCATTTAGGGGGCTTGGATTCTCGTTCCCTGGAGTGGACTTTGAAGAGCAGAATGGGGTCAGGAAGAAAGCCCAAGTGGAGATTTAGGTAAGGCTTAGAGGCTGGGGAAGTCGCCTAAATACATTTTCTTGAGTCCTTGTGGCGAAGAGGCTTCAGGGTTCTGTGCTAAAGTCCAGAAGAACATACACACTCTTGGCTGCACTGAGTTTAAGACAGACTGCGGATATCTAGATTTTTATAATATTCAAGCAGGTCCTGAGGTTAAAATGTACATCTGCATATGTATATAACATAAACACAAATACATAACATAATATATATTAAGATACCATATGGAAGGAAGGAAGGAAGCTGGCAGGGTATTTAAAAAAATAAAATATTTTTGTTATAGAAATAGGTTTTGAAAATAAAACACGCCTGGTGAAGGCGTTTCAGCTCAGGTTAATCTACCACATAAAAACCCTTTTGGCTTAGAGTAGCAGTTAACAAACGAAGCCATGTATGAAATTCTAAATAATGAACATGTTTCCTCCTATCAGCTGTCTAATGGGCATTTCCATTCAGAGAGTGCCAGCATCCATTCACCTTTGATGCACCACGTGCCATGCTGGGAGAGGAGCTATGAATCAGTGTTTTGTCTGCTGGCCTGCACTATGGCCTCGAGTAAAAGGTTCCCTCTGTGTGCAGCTTTCCAGGCTTTATTGTGAGCTTAAGCAGGAGCGGGAGCCCGCCTGTAATGGTTTTACATCAAAGGGCGGCTTTCCAGCAGAGAGCATTATGAGAGGGGAATATTGTAATAGAAGCCCTGTACTGGAAGTTGTTTGCACATGGCAAGGTAAGATCGCTTTAACCAGTTGGTTTCAGTTTTCTGCTTCTGCCGCAGCTTAATTGCATCCCCAGCAATTAGAATTAAAAGCAGAGTTCTTACTCATTACAGCTCCAGTCTACCCCGGCGACTTCCTTTCTGCGTCGAGGAGACGGCACAGTGGTCACTTTTAGTTAAAACTCACAAAACATGTTTGTGTGTCATTGTTAGGGGTCTTTGGTTGTATTTAGGAGAGTGCTTGATTCAATCACGTTTCACCACCTGGTCATGAAAACAGGTGTGTCCAGGTGGTAATAAGAGGCAGACAGCAGCTGAGGTACAATGGATACAACAGCAGAAACGAACACAACACTACATTACAATTACACACCGCCACACCAATACAAAAGCAACACAACAGCCATAAAAGCATAAAACAACACACACAATATGACAACACACCAGCAAAATGCAAAGGTACACCAACACAACATAGACACACAACAGCAAAACACATTAACATACAAATAGCATGGCAGAATTAAAAAATAGCAACACAACAACCAGGACAGACCGAAACACACCAAAACAGCGCAACAACACAGTAGCATACCAACACAACACAACAAAGCAATAATACACCAAAGCAAAACAACAGCACATTATCATGACATCAGCAGAACAATCCGATTGTGCTGTGTTTTGTCATGTTAGATTTTGTGGTTTTCTATTGTTCTGGTGGTTAGATATGGTTGGTTGTGCTGTGTCTTTACAGGTTAGCCTTATGTTATGTTTATGCTGTATTTTGTTATATTATGTTGATATTGTTATTGTTGTGTTTGGTTTTGTGTTGTTTTGCATTGTGCTGTCATTACGCCAGATTTTGAAGGATGTGTTTTATGTTGCTGTATATTATAGGGCTGTGCTGTATTCTGTTGTGGTTTTGTTTCTTTTCATGTTTTCAATGTGAAATTTTTCGTGTTGTGTTTTACATTATGGTGAATTGTTGTTTTATATTACTGTGTAATGGTTGTGCTTTATGTTTTGTATTTGTAGTGTTTGTGGTTGGTTTACAGGTTGTGGTGTTGTTTTGAGTTTAATTACTTGATTGTGGTGCTTTGTTCTTATGTTGTACTGTGGTTGCATTGTCATAGTGTTGTTGTGTTGAGTTCTGTTGTGAGTGGTTGTGTTGTGACTTGTCATGTTTTTTTCTGTTTTGTTTAGTTGTGCTGTGTTATTGTATGTTTGATTAATGCTGCTGTGTTACGTAGATCCTTTGCAAACCTTAACAACTGGTATGTTTTCAGCCGTAAGCAGCACATCACATTAAAATGCAAATGAAAAATATGCATTTACCCTTGCTAAATGTAATACTATACCACAACTACAGCTCTTCCACTTTTCATGACACTACTCAGTGTAAAACCATCTCTAAGTCTTAACTTAGCCCTTCAAATACTTACGTTACGTGATATGGCTAGATGAGCAGCTGAACATTTTGTAGTTCAATGAAATGAGAACCTAACAAACAAAACGTTTTGAGCAGTATATTTTTGTGTAGTCAGGATCGCATTGGTATCAATTAGGGAGAGTGGGAGGTAGCAGCTTCAATCTCTTGCTTGCCCTTTGATACCCCTTGTAAGGTCCTTGCAAGTCCTGGTCACAGGTGTCATGAAGGCACTGGTAGGAAGGAAACTAAACAGGATTTCTAGTTACTGCTTCTTGCCCTTCCCTTTGATCCGCAGAGGAAAATAGAAGACTGTTCTGCCACTAAGTGTGCTGCAAGAAGGCAATCATGTGAAGCCATCAAAGGACAAAGTATGCACAATGTTACTACTGCTTCTTGTGAGCAAAGCAAACACAAGGAGATGATGGACGGAGCGCTGAAACTTTTCAGACACTCACCCCCAGTCACAGATCTGGGTTGAATCCATCATCGTTCTTTAGCTCACTCCGCCACCCCAGTTCAGACACAGCTATATGCAAATCAGTCTTGACCCTGTGCCTCATGGGAACAGTCCAGCCCGAACTGCTTCTTGTGACATTGTTGTGCATTGATATCCATGCTGGATTGCCAATAAATACTTAATATTGAATCAGCTTCTGTTGTGTTCTTCTTAACAAGAGTGGTCTTGAAACCCCAACACTAGGGCAACACTGAGTAAAACTATGATATTGTGAGTCACCTTTGTAGCATTATCCCCATCTCGGGTACTCGCAAATGAATATGCCACACAAAGCTTAGTATTACACGTCTTTATTCCTCTGCATTTAACTGTGAACTATTCACCACACCTGAACATTTACGTCACAGTTCTACAGACTCCATCAGAAACCAAAAGGGTCCCGTCATCGCTAACTCACAGACACTACTCCCCCCTAGTTAAATAAAAAGTATTTTTTACAGCTATATATACATTACAACTACTCTATAACATGGGTACTCACAAACATTTTCCCAGGAGCCACAAAATATGATCTTTGGTGTGTCCGAGGGCCGCATTAGTGCCAGCGGGATGAGAATGGGGCTTTGTGGGCTGGGGATAAGGTGGGTGTTGTGGAAGCGAAGCATATGCTTAGTGTGGTCAGTGAGTCATGGATTTATTTTGAGGGTTTCAGTCCATACTATCCTCTAAATTAATCCCCTTGTCTCTAGAAGAGTCATAGAGATGACAATACTGTGCTAACCAATATCTGAATCGCTATCCCTTTGTCAGCCTTCTCTACTTGCTATCACTGCCTCGGGAAAGTCAAGTGTAAAAAAATAAGTAACTTAATCATTGAATTGGAATGAAATAGAATTGCACAATGTGAACGCAAAAATCCTACGATCCATCCCGGCCTTCCACTTGACCAAACTGTGTGATCCCAGGCAATTGTTTTATTTCACTTTGCCTTCTTTTTCTTCATTTCACATGTAAGAGCACCTTGAAATGTCCGTGTTCAGGATATGCATGGTACAAAACCTTCTAATGTGTTTGATTTAATAAACTATAATGTTATCCATGTATAGTAAGAGCCCAAGCCACCCAGAGGGTTTGACAGGACAACTGACTTGCCTTTCAGTTCACATTGGCATTGTTGTCAGGGTGGGAGGAGGCATGATTGTTTTCTATGACCATTTTTAAAAACTATCACTTTTAAAAATTACTTCTAAATGCACTAATACAATCTTATGTACTAAGGTGAAATGCTTTTGCATGTCAATGAAAACTTTTGAATTTTGAAGAAACTTTGTCACTTTTAAACACATTTGTTGCAAGATGTCTTAAAAATGAATGAGTTACGAAAGTTAAGTGGTGCAGGATACCTTTTTTTTTTGCTTCTGTTCTTTTACTTTGGTTATCTTGCAAATAAACTCTTGCCCATTTATTTATCATCCTTCTGAAAGTTAGTGATCTCTTAAGTAAACCCGCATGTGAAGGTCAGGAAGGCCACAAGCGGCCAGCGGGCAGTACTTTGAGCATCACTGCTCTACAAGTTGTTGTGGAGCTCTGAACAAATGCCCAGATCGTGTCCTCTGAGGCTTGAAAGAGAGAAAAGAAGCATCCTTCATCGGCACTGGGGTTAAAGGGATAGTTGCAGTCAGGAGGCTCTCTACAGTCTCAATCGAACCGGTCTCATCTGTGACATCAGGAACTGGTGAATGATGAGGCAGATGCCTGAAGTGCTAAAATCTCATGTAATGAACTTTCCAGGATGGTGAGCAGTCACCATGTGTCCTTTCCTAGTCACAACTTTGAAGCGATTAGCATCAAAGGGAGTATCAGATTTGCGTTTTCTCTGTTGTTGCGCCAATACTCAATCTCCTTCATTGAAAGTAGTGTTCTTGGCACTTCGACGCTCGTCAGCATATACTTTCATCTTTTGCTTAAGAGGTGCCGGGCTCTTTCTTTAAGGCGATTGAAGCGGAGGTGGTGCACTGCTCTGGATGGGGGGGCCGCCACGTATAGCCCTGTCCAAACTTACTAGAGGATGGTTCAATGGAAGGGAGGAATACATCCAAAAATTTTATTGGGCAGCTCAACTCATGGTAATCAGTGGGTGGGTGTTTCTCCCAATGTCGGAGCCAAAGTTCCGTATGGACAGGGCAGTGATGGGGCGACGGTGCTGCCTGAGAGCTCTATATTGGGATAAGGTGCAAAAAGAATGGCCGGACCCTACACAGCAGATAATACAGATCTGGAGGAAGGCAACAACATTCCTAGGGTGTCACCCAGTTGACACCATTGTGGGAGGCAGCAGTCCTACAATCCCTGCAGGGTCAGCCGAGATTTGACAAATGGGACATGATATGAATCTCCAGCGTGGGAGACTTGTGGAAACGAAGGGAGATTATTCCGTGACCGAAGTTGTAACAAGACTATCAAATGCAACCGACGTAGGTATACCACTATTTACAGATTAGACACGCCTTACAGGCAGTCCTCCCAAAGGGGTGGATTTGCTCGAATCCTCGCTCTATAGGACAGACTTCCTGCTGACAATATGCCCCACAAGGCTATTTCACTCATTTATAAAAACTTTTAAAAACTGGTTCACAACACCCCAGACGTAATGCAACAGTTAAAAGGGAAATGGGAGAGTGATGTGGGAATTTTTGTTGAATGTGATTGGGAGGAGGCTATGGCATCCCTTAGGGAGATAGCTATCCGGTCAGGCTTTCGCTTGATTCAGCTTCGAATCGTACACCATTCGTACTATGCGAGAACTACTATGTTCAAATGGGGCGGTCTGAAAATGATCAGTGTTTAAGTGGCTGTGGACAAAAAAGCACATTCTTCCACATCCTTTGGGAAGGAATCCTTTTGCCCGCATACACACTTATTGAGCTGCGGTAATTGACAGTTTGAGGTCGATTGGTGATGCGGGCATAGAGTTGTCAGCTAAGCAATGTGTGCTGAACGTGTGAGGAAGGACTAGAATGTGGATGACAACGGGCCTGGTGGAGGCCAAAAGGAACATTGCTAAATCCTAGGGCTCCGCTCAGCCACCAGACTACGATGCCTGGAAACGGGATGTAGATTGATGCATGTTAGAAGAAAGTAGAGGCTGTCCACGGAAATGGGGGAAAATCTGGGTGGGCTGGAACGCCCATAGGGGCAATATTTGTGACTATGGGTGACATGGAAATGCACAAGATTTTAATTATTGATGTGTGGCTCAGGGAGATGCTCATTGGGGTGATTGGGGTGGGGAGGAGACATGTGATGGTATTCCAAATTGTACCAGTGCCAGTGGTGGCTCCTTCGCTAAGGCGGAGGAGCATTGCCCCACTGCGCAAAAAGGAAAAATAAAATGACAATAACTATCATTATTCTCATTTTATTTTTCCTATTGAATGCAGTCAGTGGCCTTGTTCAATTTGGGGTGGTGTGGGGCTGGCCAGAGAAGGGGAGGAGTGGTTTGCACTCCCTAAGTGCGCATGAACTGTATGGACGGTCCTCTTGGGCCAACCAAACAGTTCATGCGCACTTTGCATGTTACCCACCATGCTCCATTACACAGCCTGGTGAGGAACATGCACAGGCTCGCTGTTCTCGTCTGAGCGCCGAACCACGGTGCTCAGATCAATCACAACGCTGCATGGCAGCGTTGTGATTGGCTCTGGGGAGCCTGTTTGCTGGGTGCTTCCTGCTGCCGGCCGGACTTGAGAAAGGAAAAAGGAAGAGGATGCAGGGGAGGTGGCAGCCGGCCGGCTGTGCCAAGGTAAGTTTTAAAAAAATCATAATTAACCCCCCGCCTCACCACCCCCGTCCGGTAGCAGCCACTACTGACCAGTGCTATGTCTGCTAAAACATTTGTGTTTTCTGTTTCTAATAGAAAGATAAAAAAAAAAAAGAATAGATGGAAATATTTACAAGCCCACACCACTGCTAAACTTTCTTTCTCAGGTTTTGAATAGTACATTCAGTTGGTGACAAACGTCTGCTTGCATATGCCACAATAAGCCTTCGAGCATTTGGGTGTCCACTGTGTTGGGTAAGGACTGCACCTAAACCATCCAGGCTTGCATCAACAACAACCTATGTATGAAGCTTCGGATGAAAGTAGCCCTTTTCAGTGGCATTCTGAATTGTATGCTCGATTTTCTTAGAACTTTGTTCACATTCGTGTGACCAGTAGTAGTATTTTTTATTGTACAGTTAATTAAAACCTTTACAAACATGCATCTCATGTCGTATTTTCAGGGCAACAGATTAAACTGAATGTGAACCACCATTACAAACGCATTAAAATAAACCCCCGTACTACCAAGGGAGTTAGTTAAAACCTTGGAAGGCAAAAGTGCAGACGGACTAGACAGAGACTTAGCAGCAGAGCAGGAAAAACTGTCCTCATTAGTCAGATACTTAGCAGCAGAGTAGATGAAGCAGCAAAAAGCAAAAGTGCCAAAGTGTGCAAGGGAAAGTGCAAGGTGCAGGAGCAACATTTTAGCCTCTACAGAGGTTGTGATAATTGTCGTAAGCGTTCCACATAGCATTCATTTTTAGACAGCAGGTAAAAAAAGTGCTGAGTGCAAGACAGCAAAGGTTGACCCACTGTTGCGTTGGATGTTGGCTCTGAGCGTACATCAAGCTATCTTTCTTAATTTGAGCACCTGGTTGATTAAAACCTTAAAATAAAACAAATGCATTCATTTAAAATCATTAAAGAGCTGAAAGAAACTGATTGTACAAAATAGGAATGGCTTCTATGAAACGATAAAATCTAGAACGACTAATTTTTACAAATCCAATGCTAGAATTCCACAACATGAAGCTCCAAGCCCGGTTGCTGTTTTGGTGGGCTGTTAGAACATGGGAGGGCTGCCCCCTCGACCGTTCAGAAGCGATTAATCCATTTGAAGTGCGTGATATGCCAATACTTGACTGTGCTAGGGTTCTCAGTAAAATCGCAGTGCAGTCAGAGTCTTATGCAAAGGGGGTCAGGGTACCAGGTTCAGCCCGGCTGCATTACCGCCTGCTAGATGGTTAGTTTGTCTTTTAATACTTGATTCTGCGGCGGTTAGGAATTTTAACAAGCGGTAGCTTAGTTGGACATCCTTGCCAGAGAAGCTTGCTAACACCGCTTGCCTACAGGTCCGTATATGTTTCTTATTGAAGAGTGGTCTGAGAAGGGTCCGGCGCTCCCGTATTAGTCCACTGCATATGGTAATGAGGTGCACTATGTCCTCCTCTCCTTTCCCGCAGAGTCGACAGATTGCTGGCTTCGGAGGGAGTAGCCACGGCGGCATGTGGTATGCAGATGGCAATATGCCTAGCCAGAGTTTCAGAAACTTCTCTTTGGTGGTTTTAGAGAAGCCAGTGTGGAGGTATGCTTGAGGTGAGGCTTTGCTGTAGGACTGTATGGTGAACCAGCCATGTGAGCGCTCTGACAGAGTAGCTTTGTCTTGTATGAGGGATTCTTTTTTAACAGTGTTGTTTACTATTTTTTTGAAGCTTGCATAGGTCCCTGATAACTCCCAAAGGTGCCGTAGCCCCAGTTGATCAAGTGAGCTATCCAAGTAGCATCTGGCTAGGCATGCCTCCTTGGCTTGCAGTTCTTTCCACAGGTAGGCATTTAGCGATTCTGGCTGCCCCCTTCTGATTTTGTACCAGCTTTTGATGAATGCTCCTTTTTGGGCCAGCTCTTGTCTTTGTATCCCGAACTCTAGCCTCAATTGTGCGGGGGATGTGCATCCTGGTAACCCATAGATCATTCGAAACGCTCTTGCTATAGTGCCGTCCAGTGTTTCAGCATCTCTCCCTCTCATGGCTTCGCTTCCGTAGGTGATAGATGGTATAAGTTTCACCTGGATCCCCCTGGTTAGGGGGAAGAAGCTTGGGCCAGAGATCTTATTTTTTTAGGTTTCTTAGTGCCACTGCTGTCATTATTCCCCTTTTTTTATGGCCTTGCGTTATGCTGTGTAGTTCCCTTTGTTATCGATGATAACTCCCAGGTATTTATAGTCTTGTACGGCTTCCAGCTTGCGTATTGCCAGATGCCAGTGGTGGTTTGACTTTATTTTGCGGATGTTCACGCTCATGACTTTAGTTTTTTCTTGGTTATTGCTGAGTTTGTTAACCTCCGAGTATCGAGATGTAATGTCGAGCAAGCGCTGTAGGCCTATGGGTGTCCGACTAATGAGCACCAAGTCATCCGCATAGAGTAGATTAGACAGCAGGAGACCCCCTAACTTAGGCGCATATGAGTTGCTTCCATTGAGAGTGGCTGATAACTCTGCCATAAAGAGGTTAAAAAGTATTGGGGCAAGCACGCAGCCTTGTTTCAGTCCGGAGATTGTTGGGATCTTCTTTGTTAGGTGGTCTCCTGCGCCCAGTTTTACTTGCACCCAGGTGTTGCTGTGTAAAATGATTAGCTGTTTTAAGAGTAGGGATGGTATATTCAGCCTTTTTAGTTTTTGCCACAATAGGTTTCTATTAATGTGGTCGAACGCTGAGCTGTAGTCAATAAAGCACAAGTACAGGGGCTGTTTTGTAGCAAGAGTGGCGTCTATCATTAAAGAGAGGATTGAGATGTTGGTAGTGGTCCCCATATTCTTGCAGAATCCTGTTTGATTTAGCGGTATTGCTGCAATTTCTGTGGCCCAGGATGTTATAAAGCTACCAGCCGGTAGCTTTTTGGGTCATTCCTATTGCCTTTTTTATAAATAGGTGAAATGATCGAGCCCCTCCATGATGATGGTATCGTTGATGTTTGCAGGATTGATTTGAAAATCGGTTTTAGTGCTGAGGCCCAATATTCCGTATCTTGCTTGAACAATATAGGCGGGATCCCATTTGGACCTGGAGCTCCCTCACACCTGCCCTTGGAAATTCTTTTGCAAATTTGTGTGTTCGTGATTGTAAGAACCTGTTCCAGTGTTATGTTGGAGTCAGTTTGAAATGATGATGCTTCCAGTTCGGGCGAGAGGATGTTTGTGCAGGTTCGGGTTCCTCGGTCTTTATTGAAATGGGATTGGAGGAAGTTTGCCATGCCTCTTCTGTCACATGTGAGTTGATGCCTTGGCTCAACGGGTTGGGCAGAGTGTTGATCTTTTGCCAAATTTGCGAGCTGTTGTTATTTTTAATGTTGTGTAGGAGTTTAGCCCAAAGAGCCTCATCAGCTTCTTTTTTGAGGCGCCAGGTTAGTTTCCTGCGAGTGGTTTTTAATTGTCTCAGTTCTTGCAAGACCGTAGGGTCTAGGCCACCTTTCTTCAATCTCCGGAGCACGCGGTTTATCAATGCCTTGAGCTCTTTTAGTTGTGCATTATTTCTGATGTTGAAGTAGGGGTTTGTTTGTTTTGCAGGTAAACTGTTCTCCTGTTTTGGTGGTTTTCCTTTTTGGCCCCGTATTTATTTCCTAGGTTTGTTGTAAACGCCTCCCAGCTTCCTATTCTGTCAGGCTCTGCCGCTTGTGCTTCTCCGAGAAGTTGTTTTGCGGGAGAGAAGAGGCCTTTCGGGTTATCTGTTTTGCATTTTGCTCTTTTCTCATTAGATGTATATTCTAGGCAATGTGCATTTACTGGCAGTGGTTGAGTTGTTGATAATGCTTCTACCGTGATTTCCTGTGGCAGGTGATCGCTGTAGTCTAAGGTTCCGATATGGTAGTCCTTTACTTTTGGGAACATGCAGCGGGAGGTAAATGTATAATCTATTGTTGTACTTGCTACTGCATTATGGAATGTTGCTGTCTGTGGGCGATCTCCTGGAAATCTTCCATTTAATGCTCGAAAGCCCAGCTGCTCTAATGTCGCTAGAAGCTTCTGAGCTATTTTCGTGTGTCTTCCGCCTGAGCTGTTATCTTGTGATGTTGCATCCCATGCGAATCGGTCCTCCTCTGTAGGATTGTCTTCGGCTGTATTACTGAACATGTTTAAATTGAAATCCCCAGTGGTAATCAAACTGTTTGTTTTCTCCTCCATTAATATTTTCACCAGTTCTTCCTTCAACTGCTGGCTGCCTTTAATTTTGTCGCATGGGTGCAAGTAAAGATTTATAAGTATTATCTGCACGTTTTTGTCCGCCCCCTGTGTGGTAATTCTAAGCGCTTGCATTGCATTGGGGGGCTCTAAATTGTGCGTCATTAGCTCCAATCCATAGATGCTCCTTATGGAGCTGTATGTGGCAAGGCCTCCCTTGCTATGGCCGAATTTGGCGCTCTTTATAGCTGGTAAGAAGTGTGAGTTAAATCCCTGCAGTGCTGTTGGTGATTCGCACCAAGTTTCTTGGAGTAAAATGATGTCAAATTTTTGAAGGTAAGATTGCAGTTCCGGGTCCAGAGTCTTGTCTCCCATGCTGTTGATATTCCAGGAGCAAAGTTTCAGAGTGTTTTTTGTTTTCAGTGCGGTGAGCTTAGTATGTCACGGACTTTGACTTTTTATGTTTATGGTCCTTGATAACCAACTCCACTCTTGTGGGGCTGTGTTTTTGGTTGTGTTTGTCCTATAAGCCTGCTGCTCTCTGAGTTCTTTGCTCTTGGGGCTTTTACTTCGGGCTCCTCGCAGCACTGAGTATAATCGTGTGCTCGGTTGGGCCTGACCAGGTTCTTTTTGGTTTTCTGTATCGGCTATTAGGGGGTTCGGGTATCTTAGTTTGGTGAAGGGCCGTAGCTTGTTGCCCCAGGCATTGAGTTTGGTGTGTTCCTTTAGGACTTTCTCGGCTAGGCCAGGTGTGGACCAGACTGTTTTGGTTGCTTCCACTCCCGGTTGGTCTGGTGACTCTACAAATTCAATTGACTCCAGGTCGTTGGTTTTTAGGTTCTTCAAACTGCTGATGGACCTTAGTAGGCGTAAGATGTTTCCCCTATTTAATATATCAACCCGTCCCTTTGATTTGTACTCAGGGTGAAACACAATTGTTGTGGAACCCGGATGCGCTATTTGTTCGGTTGGTGTGCCCTGTTTGGCTATTTGTTCATCCACTGACTCAGTAGGATCGCTTGTTGTTGTTGCCGGACCATATGGGATCTTTTCACACACCCGTTCTATCTCGATACGAGGGCCAATTGTTGTAATTGTGTCCCCTTGTATGTGTCCTCTTCCTTTCCAGAATTCGGTCTTGGGATCAACGCCATCACTTGTTGGTTTGTTAGGGGAAATGCTTCCTTTTGCTTCTGTCCCCTCTTTCCGAGTCAGACTTTCTCCTGACTCTCGGTCAGGTTCTATCGCTTCACCCACCAGGGTTAAGATGTCTCATGGGTCTTCCTTTGGTTCGTTTCCAGAGCTATGGCTCTTGCCCCTGCTAGGTGATGTAGTCTGTGTTAGTTTTTGGTTTCGCCCCTTCCTCCTCTTGTTGAATTCCTCTTAGGGTGTCCATACACGGGCTTTCCTGTATCATGTTCTTATATAGGCACAATTCGCCCTGCCCTTATATAGGCATAAAATCCCAGTCCTTATTTAGGCATTAAACCGTGCACTCCAAATACAGGCATGGTCTCAGACATCCGTCCACCCTAACGTCACAACGAGTTCTTGAAGAACAGACCCTTAGGCTGCGGGAGTTTCCCTAGCACAGGACTATTGATTTCTTCAAGGACTCATCTATTATGCATGAACCGTTATACCTTAGGGGTTCATTCATGACGTCTTCCGCTGTCCGATTCACGTCAAGGCTAACATTCTGAGGTACCTCTCAGGTATAAATATACCCTCCATAGCCCGTGTAAATCAGAGGAAACCTCGACTTCAGAGGAGCCCGTTTCCCGGCCTGACGCACTGAGAAGACGCTGTCATCCCTGCACGCAGAGAGTCCAGCTTCCAGTGATCTGACTTCCCTTGCGGAGTGTTGGAGTTCGAGTCTGGCAAGAGATTCCCACCTCTCTCATTCTTAAGGTATGGAGCTGACTAGAAACCTAGAGGGACTCTTGGCATACTAGGGACTCTTGGCATACTAGGCATACTAGGCATAACATACTCTTAGTATACCATAGTAAGGAATACTTCACCTACTTCATACCTCTCCCTACACCTAGGACAGGTTAGGTACATTGGGGTAGAACTAGCTTAGAAACGCATCGTATGAGTACTCGCATTTTTTAGACTATGTTATTTATGTAAATGAATATCTACTAAAGATCATGCTAGCGCAGTATTATTTATTTCTACTGCTTACGCTGTACATTATTTATCTTGCATACTGTCTTGTGATCATAACAGCACATTTTACTTACACGAGAAACAAGACTGTTCAATAAATCTTTTATTGAAACGCCCGTCTATTCTTTCTGGGTAACTTTGAGGAAAACTAAGCATGCTCGATTGAGCTGAGTGAAATAGTTATCTATTGTTTCCACGACTCTGGGACACGTTCTGATTCTAAAGGGAAACAAAGTTGACATGTTTTGCGGCTGCCAGAAACTACTCCCTTCTTGTTTATGAAGGAGTTTCTAGTGGCCTCTGAGCTAGCTGGCACAAGTAATTAAGTTTAATATACTCGATAGGGACATACTGACCTTAGTCCTATGTCAAACCTATAGGGTATATTATTCCAATGTGCAGAGCCTATTAGGGAAATAGGAGCTACACTACATGGCGCCCAACGGTTTGGTAAGGCGGTAATTTAATGTTAGATACTGAGTAACTCAGCCATGCCTTTTCTCTCAAGAGACCCCTACCCATATACTCCAAAAGACGTCTGGAGTGGGCAGGGTTAAGTATCCGCCACGGCTACATAGGGAAGCACCCTATATATTAGCTGATTGGTTTGCTCAACGTTGAAGGGTACAGTGTTCCAAAATATTGTGCACCTTATCTTTGTTTCCTTGAAACTTGTCCTACATTTTTCAAAAAAACAAAATGCCTGACTCCGACAATGACACTGGTGCTGCGGCAAATCCAGCCCAAGCAGCAGCTTTTAACATTACCGGTTTAAACGAAACCGAGGAGGGTGTTATAGACATCCATCCAAACTTAAGAAGAGCCATCACTCTAAAACTTATAAAACATGGCCTACCACCAAGAGGAGGTAGAGCAGTTTTCGTGATAGAGGCACACGAATCCTTTCAGACAGAGGTATTCTATTCATGGGTAATATTTCCTGAATCCAATTCAGTAACACACATGTTTCACTTCTACAAAGAAGATGATCCACCAGAGGAATACATTCCTTTCGAGGATATTGAAATTCCATTAGCATACCAGGAGCATCAGCTCTGGTTTAAAGGCGCCTTAAAACATCACAGAAACATTACCAGGCTCGGTCCACTAGGTAGACCAAGAGCAACATGGCCGATTCTAGCCGGCTACACACCTCATCCTGAACTTGATATAATGTCAGATGAGGAAATACTTACTCAACTTACAGAGTTAATAAAAATCTACAGGCAATTGGTTCAATATGTCATGCGGACTTTCACAGTCCAACAACCATTAACCATTCCAAATCAAACTCCCCAACAGGGGAATACACTAAAAATTACACCACAGACTCTATACGCAGTCATGGGTAAAATGCCCACAAAACATGAGCAAATTCCATTTTGGATAGCTCAAAAAATTACTCAAATTGAAGCAGTATTTCCAAATACTAGCCCGTATGAGAAACACAGAATCCTAACAATCTGTTTACCAATGGGGATCACACCACAACTGGAAGACTGCACCACTTGGGGCTCAGTCTTTGCTGCCATCTATACTAAAACACATGGTATTCCGTCAATTGCGGTAATACCAGATGTCCTAACACAAATTCAAAACGAATACGGGGCAGAGCCTGCTCTGAATTTAGGTATGAAATTACTTAAAAATTTCGACCAGGTCTCAACAATAATATTATCTAATATTAAAGGGGAGGCAGCAGCAGTGGCGATCCGCCAAAAATTAAGGGAATACAATGTTACAGAACATCAAACCGAGCTACCCAGAATAATTGAACAATCTTATGCAGAATTAGGCCAGTGCTCCCGCTGAACGCCGCATCCACAGAGAGGTGGTAGTGGACGCCGCACCTCGCTCCTCGCTTTTCACGCCGTTTCATCTTGCCGAGCCCTCCAAGGCTTCAAAGCCGAGCCCCGCTGAGGCCCCCTGTGGCCGTGAGCCGCGAACGGAAAAAGAAGGAGCCGGTAGCGAGAGCGAGTGACGGTAGCGGGAAGGAGCTACTAAAGAGCCACAAGCGAGAAGAGCCGTGTGCCACTCCGGTCCGCTGTCAGCTGTGGCAGTAGGTGCCGTGCGTAAGGGGGCCGTGGTCCTTGGGTCCCTGGTCCCTGGGGGGGGCTGTCAGCAGGGGGCCGAGGAAGAGGAGCAAGAGGAGCAGAGGAGCAAGTGGAGCAGTAAGTCCGCGACTAGTCCCGGTTCCAGGGACTGTATCAGCTGTGTCAGTTGTGGTAAAGCGGCAGTTGCTGTAAAGCGGCAGGATTAGAGAGCCGCACTGGAGTATTGGAGCTGTAAGGAGAGTTGGAGATCCAACGCCGAGTCCGAATTGTTGGGCTACCAGTTGCGGTGAAGTGGAAACGGCAGCAGAAGGAAAGGTGAGCCGCAGCTGTTGTTTGCAGCCTTTCCCATTATCATCTCCTTTACTACAAGGTTTTTTTTTGCGGAGTGGGGGCCCGTGGGCACGGGTACCTGCGGAAGCGGCTTAGTCGGTCTGCGAGCACCTGTTCACCGCTTGCCTCCAGCCACTCACTTGATATCCAGCTCTCCTGCTTGCCCATCTGCTCAACTTGCCGCATTTCTGCTGGGCTGACTTTTATTGTGTGCTGCTGACTCTGCCCAGGAGGGCTGTAATTCCGGGGTTTGCGGGACCTCCGGTTCTCGATCTTCCGTTGGCGATCACTCCCTGGGAGAGGACTTTGCCTCCCAGAGTGCACCTTACCAGGACCAGCTGCCGTGAGTGAGGGGGAGGCGTGGTCACCGCGCTCAAAGCGCTGCCTCTCCACCCGCGACGCGGGACGCAGCCCGGACGAAGCCCGGACTAAGGGCGGGCCCGTCTGAGTCCCTCCGAGCCCGGAGGAGGCTGGGCTGGGCCACCCCACTAACTTTTGACTTATCAAAAGGGGGGCCAGTTTAGTTGTAATATTGTTGCATCATGCCACCTGTTGGGGTCAGCCTTTTGGGCAAACGTAAATCTGGAGTAGGGAGTGGAGTAGTGGGAACCCTCGATGCTTTTTTATCTAGGGCTGAGTCTGCGCTCATACACAAGATCCAACTAACAGAGCGCAGGCTATCGTTAGAACCCTTACCAGTAATTGAATCAGGTAACCCAGCCCCATTCACTATGTCAAAGCAACCAGCTGCCCTTGTAGTTGCTCCTTTAGGGCCATCAAGTCAGGTTATATCCGTTCTACCTGCCCCACAAGTTTCCACCCCAGCAAGCCCAGAAAGTTCGCACAGAGCCTCTCCGGTTACTACCAGGGGCAAGAAAGCTAAGCAGACCAAGCAGGGTGCGGGGGGAGTAGAGGGTGAACCCCCAACAAAGAAAAGGAAAGCCCGCGCCTTAGCGAACACACATCCTCACTCAACAAGGGGTACAAGTCGGAAGGCCCCTGCCAAGGGGTGCGGGAGACGCCCACAATCTTCTAGCGATTGTTCTCTTGAGGACGCTAATCCTGATCCAGTAAATAGCAGTCAGGAAGATTACAATACTCAGCTATTGCAGAAAATCTCCTCCATAATTGACCGCTTGATGCAGAAACTTGCCTCAATTGAAGCTAGGCTCACTAAAATAGAGCAGGGCCTCCCTAGGATCTCATCGACTGACCTCACTGTTCAACTGGGTGGAGGGGGGATGCAACTCAACAGGCCAGGGGGGGGGAAGCTAAGTAAGGGACTCTCAAACCCTACTCCCACTCCTCCTAGTGTAGTTTCGGGTATTAGTCAATCATATCCCCTAACTGGAGGTGGGCCTGGCCTACACAATGCCCTCCCGACCCCGAGAGCAGGTAGCCCGCAATTATTCCAACAAACCTTAGCAGAGAAATTGCACCCCCCAACATCCCTTCACTTACCGCCGGAGGCCACTCCTTACACCGTTGTCCTGTGGAATGTCCCTGAGCTGGAACCTCAGGTGCGGGAACACTGGTCTACCCTGCGTAATAAGGCCCTTCACCTCCTAAGCTCTAGAACAGGGCTATCAACCGAACTGTTCACTGAATTCAAAATGGTGCGAAGGGTTCCGTGGGTGGGGAAGTCACAGAAAACCCTAAGGGGGGATTGTGTGGTTTTGAGCTTTAGGTCACCCAGCATGGTTCAGTATATCCTGTCATGGGCAGGGACCCGCGACGTAAGGGACGCAAGGGACAACATTCCTGTATTACCCCTGGGTTTCTTTTATCGACCTAAAATTGATCTTAGCGGTTCTAACCTGGGAGGGTCTCTCCACCAATCGGGGACTTTCGTACACTCTGTCCCCGTAAGTAATCGTTTTGATGCCCTCTCCACACTAGAAAGTAACGACTGACTCAGCTGTGGCGGTGTGCCTGTAACATCTCTAACAAGCCCAATCAAGGAGTACGGGGGACTAGACCAAGGTTCCCCTATCAGTGATCCAGTTGATAGGCCTATTCTTAGGAATTCTCCATTAGTGGGGGCTGCCAGTATTACAGTGGGCTCCTGGAACATTGCGGGTCTTTTATCCAAAACTGATTCCAGTGACTTGTCCACCTTCATTGAACAGCACGACATCTGGGTTTTTCAGGAGACATGGTCTATGGATCAAGTCCATCACCCCGGGTTTCTTAATTTTTCCAAACCAGCACAAGGGGGCTGTAAGGGTAGACCATCGGGCTGGCTAACATGCTGGGTGAGACAGCAATCGAGCTATACTGTTAAGGAAGTTTCAATCGATAGCTCGGATATCATAGCTCTTTGTGTACGTATGGGCCAAGATCGGGACATCTTGCTAATTAACATCTATGCAAGAGGCCAGCCGGGTGGGAGGCGCTCCGAGACAGTTGCCATCCTTGATAGTTTTCTGGATAGTTGGAGAGAAGGGTATAATTTGATTATAGCAGGGGATTTCAACTGTTCTTTTAAACCCCTTGGCTATGAGGACGGTAATTTAACCGCTGACGAGGACTCTCAATGGAACATCCCCCCCCTAGACCTTAGTCCAATTAAAAAATGGACGGAAGCTGCTTTGCAGCTCAAGGGGTTGTGTCTGGAGAAGGGTGTAAGGGCAGTTAATGGGAGGTCACAGTCGGATCGGAAGGGTGTGCATACCTTCAATAACGACCTAAGATCAAGCCGGATAGATTATATCCTTCTCAATGTGGAATTCTGGGCTCACTTACATGACATGTCGGTTGTTGAGCGGACCGAAAGTGATCATGATCCCCTAGTATTATCACTTATGGCACTGAGCACATTAGGCAACGCCAATAAGGACGAAGCACACCCTCTAGTGGAAGCAGCTGTCTTGAACGATGATAGAAGAGTCAGATGGGTTAGGCTGGTCGAAAGAGAGGGGGACCTGGAACAGATGAAGTCTATTTGTCGCCCATTCGGTTGCCATTCTTAATAAATGTCACTCACAGGAGGATATTAATCGTATCGTTTTAAGTGTCCATAGTGAGTTATTTTCTAGTTTAAAATCTTTTTTTACTATACGTCACTCTAAGAAGAAAACCTCCGGTGCTAAAACGGCTTCCTGGTATAATAAGTTATGTAGAGATGCATATCGGGAACTTACAAAAGCCATTAGATCCAAAAATGTGGGTGCGGTTAGACTGGCCAGGTCTAGGTACAAAGCAGTTCAAAAATCAGCCAAGAAGAACTGGGACGACAAACGTTGGCTCGACCTACTTGAAGCTAGCAACGAGAGAGACATGGTTAAATTCTGGCAGATAATTAAGTGGGGTAGCACTGGTACACCACACATACCGGCCAACCATGTAGTGCCAGATTCGTGGGTCGCGTATTTCGAAGCTCAATTCTCAATCTCAAACAACACTGACTCCCACCCCCTGCCTGTTCTTACGCCCACTATTTTATCGTCCGATAGCTCGGAGGTTGAAATGGTCCTCTCATTGATGCCGAAAGGGAGGGCCCCTGGTCCGGACTGCATACCGGCCGACTTGTATCAGTATGATAAAGAGAACTGGGTCAAATACATTACTTTTCTAGCCAATGCTATAGCTAGTGGTGCACCCATCCCGGATACATGGTCTGGAGCTATTATACTACCAATATACAAAAAGGGCGATCGCTCGTCACCTGGCAATTATAGGCCGATTAGCCTTATTGATTCAATGCAGAAAATAATTGCCAGATTGGTCCTTAGTAGAATCCAAGTGTGGATTGAGGAGAATGAGATTTTGTCACCTTTGCAGGCTGGCTTTCGTCCTTTTACCAGCACCATTGACCAGGTTTTTAGGTTTGTTATGATCTACTGGAAAGTAGTTATCATGGGAGGAGGTTCGCTATACGCAGCTTTTATCGACCTTAAGTCGGCATTTGATCTGGTTCCACGCATCAAAATGTGGAGCGTCCTTTTGGATGCAGGGATGCCCCAGGAGCTATTAGCCTTGATAATTAAACTGCACACTTCGAATTATGCGCAGGTGCGGTGGGGCACAAATGGTGAGGTTACAGCCAGATTTCCAGTCCTAAAGGGGGTGCGCCAAGGATGCGTCCTGGCGCCCACGTTGTTTTCCTTGTTTATAGACATGGTGGTTCACTACTACTCCACATGCCAAACAGATGCCCCTAGTTTGGCGGGGCTGAGGATACCATTGCTCATGTTCGCTGACGACACCTTGATCCTATCCAAGACGCAGAAGGGCTTGCAGGCTGCACTGTCTAGGTTCGAGGTGTTTTGTCACGACCATGGGCTGGTGGTAAATGTGGATAAGACAAAGTTTATGGTCTTTCACAACTATAAGACCATTAAAAGTAGTGTGTTTATGAACAATGTCCTATTGGAACAGACAAATGCGTTTGCATATCTGGGTATTACCTTGGGTAAGAAACTTAACTGGAAGCCCCAGATTGACCTCTTAGCCATGAAACATGCACAGTTGGCAGGAGCTCTGGTAAAAGAACATAAGCTCTCGTCCACTAAGCCCATGGCCCCGGTTCTTAAGATTTATAACATCAAGGTTATCTCCTCAATCTTATATGGTGCGGAGTTATGGGGCTTTGAGAACATCTCCTCCTTGGCACAAGCCCAGAATAAATTTGTTAGAGCCATTACGAGCCTTCCACAATCTACGCCCCTATTGCCACTTTTTATGGATCTGGGTTGTCCTTGCATAGAGGATTTAGCCCGATTTAGACCGATAGCGTTTTGGAGACGACTCTGGGTCACGCCCGAGCTCTCCCAATACGCCAAATCCCTTATGGATTTCAGGGGGGTCGGCTGTACGGGGAAGATCAAATGGCTACAGAATGTAAAAAACACCTTGTGCGGGATGGGGATGAGTGGTTTATGGGAGCATCCCGGTGATAATCCATTTCCGTCTAAAAGGGAGTTTAAGGCCGCATACTGGGAGATGGTCAAGAGTAACTACTTTTCTTACACTACTAGGCCTACTTTAACCAGGGACATCCTCACGTAAAAACAGGACTTCGTGCTTGAAAAATATTGGGATACCATCCTTAGACCGGTTGATAGGAAATTATAACACCAGTTTAGGGTTGGCTCTTTCCCAATTAACGCCTTTACATGCAAATGGCGCTTGCACGGGTCAGAGCATTGCCCTGAATGTTTAGCTCCGATGGAATCGATATCCCACTTTTTGTTGGTGTGCCCGGCTTACAAGCTTCCTAGGAGTAAATGGCTGAAACCCATCTGCATGAACCTGGGCATTAGATCTGCTATAGAGGCTTTAAGGATCTTGCGGTCATCCACTGAGGGTCCTATAGTTGTAGCTATGGCCACATTTTTGGGTTGGGCCTGGATTATCCGCTGTAAAAAAATTAAGAGTAACCAGCGCCTAGTCATAGCTCCATAGCTGCGGTGTCATTTTTGTGAGACACTGTTATTTAACCTATAGTAGTGATGATAATTTGGTTTTATATAGTATCATTGTACTTTTATGGTTTTAATGTGGTCTTTGGCTATTGAGCCATTTTATAAGATCAATATCTTGCACTAATTATTGTAATCAGTTTTACTGTTTTGATTGTTACATACAGTACTGTGTTCTATTTCAAGTACTTTTAACCTGACATTGTATGTACTGTCTTTTATGATTATTTTAATTGAAATAAAGACATAATGAAATATAGGCAGAGATAGTTTGGGTGGAAGACCAGTGAAGCCAAAACTATCAGAAAGTCCTGAGAAGGACTCTATTAAACAAACTCCTACATCTTCAAAAAAGAAGTGGGAGACTAATAAACAAAATTCAAACGAGAAACGTTCTCAATCCCGAGGTAGGTCTCCTCAAAAGGAGCCCTCTGAAAGGAGGTATAACCTCAGGAATAGGGATAATTTGAGAAAACCTGACAGGTATCAAGATACTGATACACGTTCCTCTCGTCCCTTTCAGATCTCATCACAGACTTCGGAAAGAAGAGGACGATCAGAACATAGAGAAGAACGCGTGAAATCCAAGGAAGAAAAACACGCTCCAAAAAAATAAAACAAAACCTCAATTCTCCAAAAGAAAGTAGCAGGTCTAAAAATCAGACATGCCGAGAATACTGAGAACACAACTCAAGAACGGAGAATGGGCTCAGACAATGCTGGACAGTGCAGCAGAAGTCACAATAGCTCGCCAGAACCTGAAGGAACTTCTGGAGATAGTGGACTTGAATGAGTACATTACAGTTGAGACTGTAGACACCAGGGTTAGTACTCCACAAAAGTTATATGAAATAACACTCCGGATGGAGGGAGACATACCCAGACAGGTGAAAGCACTTTTTGGGGAAAGACTATCAAAGGGCTATGACATACTTCTAGCAGAAAAAGACTGGCCACCACAATTTGTCAGGGAGTGCCCACACGGCGAGGACATTATTATGCCTGCCTTCTCCAACCACATTCCAATTCACCTAAAATATACATATGCCATGAAATGGGCAGTAGCCCAGGTCCCAGCATTATATAAAAATCATTTAGGATGGGATGAGGACTCACCTCACCATAAAATACATCTGAAACATGAACCAACTGCACAGAGGCAGTACCCAATAAAGCAAGAAGCTAAAAAACAGGTCAGGGAGATCTTAGATCAACTTGAATCCCAAGGGGTGATTGAAACATGCACCTCCTCAATGAACAATCCTTTGTTTCCTGTCTCCAAACCAGACAAATCATACCGTCTAGTTTTGGACTACAGACACTTAAACACTTGTTCTAAAACATTTGCAGTGCAAAATGCACATAGCACAGCATTAATGAATAACATTGTGCATAAAAAATATAAAACCACATTAGACATTTCAAATGGTTTCTTTTGTCAAAACATAGCACCTGAAAGCAGGTACTTAACAGCTTTCTCAATAATGGGGACCCAGCGTCAATTTTGTCGACTCCCACAAGGGTTCAAGAACAGCCCAGGTTTATTCTCAGCGAGGGTAACGGAGCTACTACAAATCTATGACAATGAGGCATTGTCCTATGTCGATGATATTTATCTGACAGACGATGACCTGGAAAAACACTTGAACAGGGTGAGCACCATTATACTGGGCTTCGCCTCTGAGGGCTACAAATTCAACTTTAAAAAGTCCAGAATTGCCCAGCTCAATGTCCTATTTCTAGGATATGAGCTTTCAAGTGAAGGCAAGAGCTTGGCAGCTAACTTTCTAGAGAAATGTGCGCTGATCCAACCTCCAAAAACGCTAAAAAACTTACAATCCATCCTGGGTTTCCTAAATTTCGGAAGAACATACATTCTAAATTACGCAGAAAGGGTTAAACCTCTCTACGCATTAATCAAACCTGATTTTTCAATCAAAAATTGGACACATGAACACACAGAAATCTTGCGTTCACTCCAGGCTAACATGTTAGCAACAAATCACTTACAAACACGCGTAAGTCAACGCAACCTGGTGATCCGAATAATTTCAGGTCAATGCGGATTCACCTACTTAACATTTAACGAGGGTGAAAAGATACCAATTGCATACAAATCTCATTTGTATACACAAGCGGAAATGCGCTTCACTTCAACAGAAAAAATACTGACAGCAGTTCAAACCGCTGTAGCCCAAGGGAAACGCATTATTGTCGTAACCCCAGTACCAGCTTTAGAAGCGGTCACAAAAGCAAGCATTCCAAATGCTAAAGCATTACATCCAAGATGGATACAATGGGTTAATTCTCTTGCTGCAACAGATGTTGAATATGTGTTTGACCCAGATTTAAAAACACAAGCATTCCTGCAATATGAACAAGAATGTCCTCTGCCCACTGAGATTCTGCCTCTCGATCAGTACGAATTCATAATTTACACTGACGGATCCGCACAGCCCGCAACAGGGAGTAAGCAAGCTTACAGTGCAGCATGTGCAATCGTTTAAGGTCGCATGCGAGATGGCATCTTCAGACCTATGGTCACAAAAACTCAATCTCTAGGAGATTGTACAGCTCAGCGAGCTGAACTACAAGCATTCAAACTGGCACTTGAAAGTACAGATCGAGAATTCCCCACACTGATAGTGTGCGATTCCTTTTTCTGTGTTCAGTCGTATAATGAATATATACAAAACTGGCTTGAAAATGGTTTCAAAGATGCGAAAGGTGGCACAATAAAGCACAAAATACTTTGGGAACAAGTAGTTCAGTTGAAAAACGAACTACCAAAGGCTCACGTGATCCACACACTGAGTCACCAACGTGATGGCGTTCACGTTGCAGGGAATTCATTGGCTGACGAAGCCGCAAAGGGGGCTGTTCAGACGTCTTCCGTAGCTGAGATCACTCGTTCAAAAATGAAAATAGACGGTGAGATAATGTTGGCTGTCAATGCTTCAAGCAAAGGCAGCAGTGCAGCGTTACCAAAGAAGTATCCACTCAAGTACTCTTATGTAATTGATGCGAACAACGTTCCTTTTGCTCGAATCCCTGGAGTGGGGGATAGGGTAATTCCAAACATGGAAAGTAGAGCAGCTTTGATTTATGAAGCACATTTGGGGGAGGGTCTGTCACATCAAGGGATCTCTAAAACAATTTTGACGTTAAAAGAGATGTACTGGTGGCCTGGAATGAATACAGAAATTCACATATTCATCAATAACTGCTTAGACTGTAAATTACAGCGAGAAAGCCATCAGACACCATGCTGCGAATGCAGCTGCCCAGTACAGACACCACTGTTAGACAGCATTAGACTATCTACGTGCATGCGTCCTTCTGGACAAATGCAATCCCACAAATACTGAATCAAGGTTCCTATGGATATGTCCTCAGCGCTCGGCTGACGCTCGAACTGTTATAAAAGATTTGCGAGTCTTTATCGGCACATACGCAATAGGCACGCTACATTCTGACCAGGGCCCTGCGTTTAGCTCTCGGGCTTACAAAGAAGCCATGACCAGTCTGGGCGTTGCATTGCGGTACTCCTCTCCATTCCATCCTGAGGGAAATTTGGTTGTGGAAAGGAAAAACCGGGACATAAAGCAGTCTATAACAACTAGGGTATTAGGTTCGGGTGATGGGTGGGTCAAACATCTTTATGGGGTCCAACGCTCATTAAACAATCTGCCAAGAAGTTCTCTAGGGGGGTCACTCCATATGAGGTCCTATTTGGGACAAGAATGTGGGTACCAGACCTCGATCACGTAGGCACAGTGGTGGAAAATAAAACGTTTGATATCAAAGTTCGTTTGGCTGTTTTACAGGAACATAATGAACTAAGATCGAAACAAAGCAACGTAGTCCTGCAGCCAACCACCACTGGGGAAAAACCGGCGGTCCCAGCAAGGCCTGTCTGGATTCCAAAAATTGGAGATCTAGTCAGAGAAAAGATTGCGGACAAGAAGGAATTTGGACCTTCTTACAGACAACCAGTACCTGTCCTAGCAGTTCAAGGAACAAGAACAGTACTTCTGCCGCCCCTTGCTGGAAGAAAGGAGAAAAGATTTGTGTCCATCGACCTCATCAAACCACAGTATGTGGCCAATACTAAGTAGTAGGCCTCGTGGACTCCGACCTAGTAGCAGACACACTCCTCTCGCTACTATCCAAGAGGCTCAGACTGAAAGACTGATAACAATTGGTAATTTGGCTGTCACAGATGAAGGACTGAGCAACAATGCAATGGAACTCATCCCTCTTGAAAACCAAGTAACAGTTCATCCAAATACACCTGTCTACACCAATGTAGCACGTGATCAACTGGTTCCAGCGATTTCTACAAATCCTGATGCAATTCCAACAATTGACAGAACTGCTTCTGGCTATTTCATTAACTTTGATACGTTCTCAGAAGATCCAAGTGAACCTGAAACGACGCCAGCATCATTCAGACTCAAGCAGGAAGTACAAGATTTTCTTCACTTTTTGAAAAAGACTTATTTGGTTTCACCATGGATTGTACTCTGGATAATATCTAGACTATTTGTTTTCCTGCTCTGGCTAGCTTTGGTTACAACTGTGAGCGTGCTTATAAGTGGCAGATACATCCATGTGAACACTGAAGGAAAAGATGTGAACGTACTTTTGAAACCTCATAAATCTTCCCATCGTGAAGCAAGAGACTTGTCAACAGTGAACATCACAGCCGTTCCTATACAGGATGGTATAGTGTGGGACAAAACGGATTTTGATATCTTTGGCCCGACGGAACTTTTGAACATTCCACATTTGTTTAAAATTTCACTAAGTGATCTAATTTCGTCCAGTACCTATTCTGATGATTGGGACTTTGAGACTGTTAACGACATAATGTTTGACCTAGAAAAATCTGCTGCATTTTCCAAAAATGAATATTTAGAGGGTTCATCAGACTATGAACAACTGTATTGCTATAACCACTATGGTCATCATTATTTGCATAAATCTGCATACCCTAGAAATGTGTTTATGTTCAACCAATGGGAGCATTGTCCTACACCACCACAAGATAGTTCAAAAACATTTGCTAACAAGTTTCCATATTTTTCAGGTTACAATACATCTGATCCAGAAACGTTTTACTATAAAAATGTAAACAAAACAGGACTGAAAATTATGTTAACTAATACAAAACAGATTTACTCTGCAACATTTATTGCCCAACTGTCTAGACAGGGTTTCGACTTATGGAAAGACACAATAGACACAAAAACTGTCTGGGTACTAAAGATTGGCAAGTGCAGGGGATAGAAGCTTTATTTAGAGCCTGTATCATCCCTGAACAAATAATGTTTTTGAATGAAACTGTCCAACAAACATCTTGTCTTGGTCTAGCCAAGATCAAAGAGATGAAATCACCTTCTGTACCAACACCTGCAAGTGATAACAAAACACAGGCAGCGGTTACAGTTGACCAAATACTACAACTCAACAGATCTAATCCTGATTGGAGAAAATGGTTAATCTGGCCCACAGACATGAACAACTGTCTGGAAAGATTCCTGAATAAAACTCAGGGCTTTTACTATTCATAGGCCAGACCCAAGATACGTCCAAAGACAGCATCCGGGGGTAGTAACAACATACAGTGTAGGTAAATTGTGCCTCGATTGGCTGCAGAAATCTACACTACAGGATGTGAAACAACACTTATCCTTACTTACAGAAGACGCAGACCTTAGGGAATTCTTGCTTGGACCAAGAAAACCACGTCAAAAACGTTTCATATATGCCGGCATTTACGCTGCCTATAATTAAGCATGGAAGGTGTCACAGATGGAGGCCGCAGAATGAATACGTGAACTTGATCGTATTAATTTAGAGAAAACCCTCTCTGTGGTCGACAATGGGTTAACAACTTTGCCCTCCAAAATATATTCATTGGACAACATTGTATCCTCTGCTATCGACATACTAGAACAAGATTTGGCCAATCTCAATTACGTTCTATTGTGTTATTAAGCTGGACGCTGCAATCTTTGCGTGCGGGCTATGCGCCTTGGCGTTTTATCAACACGTCGGCTCTGTTTGCAGAATACAATCTAACTGATAAACAGATCGAACTGGCACAAAGAGGAGCAAGGTATACAGTGTTGAGCATTGAAAAACTGGAAAAGTTACCATTCATAGTGGCAGAAAAACCAGCTACAGAATGGCTCATTCATGGCAAAATCACATTACCTGTGACTACTTTTCAGTTTCAGTATTGCCTCAGACAAATGCAAGCAGGCAAATATGAAAGGTTGGGTAAGGAATACATTAAGACATCTTGGGATTTACCGTATACATATAGATGTTGGAGTGGGGATCGTGAAGTGTTTTTTGAGCGGTACACACTGTAAAAGTGCACTGAGCGGTTCACTTATATATCAGGACATTTCTTTACACGGGGCTTGCAATGGTTCTGTGGCAAATTTGTCTTGCCATCAGCAGGGTACACCAGCTGCTGTGATTAATCCAACGTTTGGACAACTTTCGAATGGGAGTTACCTCATGTTGAATGATCAGAGTTGCTGCCGAATGTTGCCAGGCATCCCATATCTAGTAACGGTCAACTCCAGGGTCACTTGCTGTATGCAAGTATTGTTTGCCCCAATAGACACAGTCAGGGAGTCGCCTTTGTGGCCTTCGCTGAACGTCTCTTTTATAAGATTTGATACTTTGAGCAGAATGAAAGCCATGCTTTTACAGCAAACAGTGCCTTTGACCTCGGCCAAAGAAACCTATGATCTACAAGTAGCAAGGACTTCGGCTGAGATACAGACTTTAATACGTACAAACTGCCCTATACATTTCGTGGAAATGATAGGACGTATCTTTAACATGTCTGAAACAAGTGGAATTGTACATGTATTTAAGAGCATCTGCTCCGGTCTGTTGGCACCTTTCCAGGCAATACTTGGAATCATCCCGAACTTTGCACATTCGGTGTTTGGTGGCATACCATTAATTCTAGCACTTGTTGCCGGAATTCTATTTCTCTTCCTGCTATTACGCTATGGCCAGCCTATTCGCAGACATCACTCCGAGCGAAATGGAGAAAGCTCTCCTTGAACGAAAGTGCCGTGAGCGAATAGTACAGCTTTTGGGCATGAATCTTCTACGGGACCTGAATACCACGTGGTTCCTGTCATTCAGACCAATCTGGCAAGATTGCATCTTACCTGTCCTACGATGCCTGCTATGCGGTGAAGAATGCGTGTTAGACACCTGTCTGACATTTCCATCAGCAACGCCAACGGATATCGATACTCTGCTGGACCCGATAACGGCCCATGCTCTGTGTTGTCCCCAGAGGCTGCCAATACTGATGACGTCATTCATTGAGATCTCACAGTCGCTTCCGGCTGCTGCTGAGGTACGAGATGGATCTACAGGCACACAGGTAACAACGGACGCGAACATTGCTGCGGCATCCTATGCTGAGAGCGATGCTTCACATCTCTGTGCAATTAATCTACTACACGAGGTGTTCCAACTGGCACCAACTTCAGTGGACGATATTTTGTCTACAGAAATAGATGATCTCATGTTTACACCAGACCCGTACACTGACTCTGATTTGGCCCACAGTGTTCCAGAGATGCAGTAACAAATTTGGCCTTCATATTTCAAAACTTGGAACTCTTCCCAAATTGAACTTTTCCCCATTTTTTCGAACTAAATGGCAATTCAATCTGCTTGAAGTAGAACTAGCCTTATAGTACAGACTTCGCGGTACTTCCTCAGACATTCTGTCATCTTATTTGTCTACAAGAATGATTAATGACATGAAATGACTTTGATTTTGAACAAACTTATCTATCATTTTCTGTCAAATGTAACTATTACTGCTGATTTCATTCAAATTGCATTTAATTTCAAAATATATGCCTGAAATGAAAAACAATGCTTTAAAAGTACAGTACCTTTTGCATTTTAATAGGCTTTTTATATGCTTTTTTAAATGCTTTTAAGAACTATTTTTAGCAATATGCGGTACTCCATTTAATGTTTAGCATTTTAAATGTTTAGCATTTATTTATCGTACACACAAAAGTGGAGTGGGTGTTGTATTCCTCTTAGGGTGTCCATACACGGGCTTTCCTGTATCATGTCCTTATATAGGCACAATTCGCCCTGCCCTTATATAGGCATAAAATCCCAGTCCTTATTTAGGCATTAAACCGTGCACTCCAAATACAGGCATGGTCTCAGACATCCGTCCACCCTAACGTCACAACGAGTTCTTGAAGAACAGACCCTTAGGCTGCGGGAGTTTCCCTCGCACAGGACTATTGATTTCTTCAAGGACTAATCTATTATGCATGAACCGTTATACCTTAGGGGTTCATTCATGACGTCTTCAATGCTAACATTCTGAGGTACCTCTCAGGTATAAATATACCCTCCCTAGCCCTTGTAAATCAGAGGAGACCTCGACTTCAGAGGAGCCCGTTTCCCGGCCTGACGCACTGAGAAGACGCTGTCATCCCTGCATGCAGAGAGTCCAGCTTCCAGTGATCTGACTTCCCTTGCGGGGTGTTGGAGTTCGAGTCTGGCAAGAGATTCCCACCTCTCTCATTCTTAAGGTATGGAGCTGACTAGAAACCTAGAGGGACTCTTGGCATACTAGGGACTCTTGGCATACTAGGCATAACATACTCTTAGTATACCATAGTAAGGAATACTTCACCTACTTCATACCTCTCCCTACACCTAGGACAGGTTAGGTACATTGGGGTAGAACTAGCTTAGAAACGCATCATATGAGTACTCGCATTTTTTAGTCTGTTATTTATGTAAATGAATATCTACTAAAGATCATGCTAGCGCAGTATTATTTATTTCTACTGCTTACACTGTACATTATTTATCTTGCATACTGTCTTGTGATCGTAACAGCACATTTTACTTACACGAGAAACAAGACTGTTCAATAAATCTTTTATTGAAACGCCCGTCTATTTTTTCTGTGTAACTTTGTGGAAAACTAAGCATGCACGATTGTGCTGAGTGAAATAGTTATCTATTGTTTCCACGACTCTGGGACACGTTCTGATTCTAAAGGGAAACAAAGTTGTCATGTTTTGCGGCTGCCAGAAACTACTCCCTTCTTGTTTATCAAGGAGTTTCTAGTGGCCTCTGAGCTAGCTGGCACAAGTAATTAAGTTTAATATACTCGATAGGGACATACTGACCTTAGTCCTATGTCAAACCTATAGGGTATATTATTCCAATGCGCAGAGCCTATTAGGGAAATAGGAGCTACACTACACTCTGTTTCCTCCGCTGTTTGGAGGATTGCACACTTGTTGCCCAATCAGTTTTTTGAAGGGGCTTGCTTGTGAGTGCTATGTTACTCTTTGGGGATATTGGGGCTCTTTGGCTCAATGGGTTATTTGCGCCTATTCTTGTCAGGTCACGGCCTCCTGGAGTGGCCTTACTTCTGATGTCAGATCTGAACTAGGCTAGGCCTGATCCTGGGTTCTTGAGTTTGCTGCTGGTTGCTTGTCGTTTCTCATGGGGGCTGTTTTGTTCGCTGATTTATTTGTCACAGCCTCTCTTATGTCGGAAAGGAAATTGTCCATTACTGTTGGTAGTGTCGCCAACTTGTCCACAATTGTTATGCAGGTGCAGCTGGCCTGTGTCTCCGATTGAGCCCTTCTAATCAAGTTGTTGAGATCTGCCAGTTTGTCGTCGATGTTTGCGACGAAGATGGAGAGTGAATTGAGAACTGACAGTTGAATATCCATCTTGTCGGATTGGTATTGCATGGCATTTAGCATTTACGGACATTTGCATTGTGTGCAGCAGTGTGGTCCAAATGTCTTCTTTTTCCTGCAGTTTGTCCTGTTCGGTGTTAAGCTTTGGGGAGCTGTTGTTTTTTCCTTGTGGTTCATCTTGAGGGGCGAGGGAGTATGAGGTTACCAGTTCCTCCCATTCCTCTGGTGTGAGGTAAGATGACTCTGGTTCCGTATCCTGGGTTGTTGATATGTGTGGCCCTTGCGTCTTTTTATTTGGTTGGGCTTGCGCGGTACATTGCGAGAATTGGCCGTGCAGTTGTTCCTGGATTGATTGGTCAGTCCATTCTAGCGTTGTCGTTTGAGGAGTGGTTTGTGTTTTTCCGGCTGCCATTTTGATTGAAGTTTTGTGGGGATCTTTATTACCCATAGTGGCCTCCGTGAACTCATGCGCGGATGCGGTTGAGAGGTTGAGTTGCTTTTCTAGTTTGAATTCCTCCTCTGACTGTGCCTTGTATTGTTGAAGGAGTTCGGGGGGTCCTGTTTCTCCCCTTAGGATGGTATTGTTATTAGGGGGGTATCTGCATGCTTGTGGCTCCTCCTCCTCTTTTTCCATTTGGTGTGGTAGCCATTTGTCCGAGGTTTCTTCCGTGATGTGCCTGAAAGGGATATGGTTGTTGATGCTTTCTTTTCCTTTCTTTTTCGTTGCCGCTGCATAACTCGTAGCCTGTCCTGGGCCGTCTTTCTCGCTCCATTGGGTTTATCGATGTTTTTGAGCACAACCGGCTCTGGTTGGTCCCATGTATCTTGGCTTGAATGCCCATTGTCCTTGTTTCCTTTAGTCTTCATTTCTTCACTTGCATCTATTAGTATTGCTGCGCAAGAACTTTTCCCGGCGACTGCGAGCTCTCCACAGTCTGTCTTCTGCTGCTGTTGCGCTATCTGGTGTGCTTTGATTGGTTGGAGAGGAGAGGGGATATTGTTTACTTTGTTGCTGCTCAGGCACAGGACCAGCTCGGCGTCTTTTATGAAGGAAAATTTGGTGTATATTTTTGGTTGATGACTTGATTTGGTCGGAATGGTCAAGGTGATTGCGCCGTTTGCCATGGTGGTTGGCAGGGCCTGCGGGCTGGTGAGGAGTGGTGAGATCAGGGGGATTCCCTCCTCGTTGTTCTTCATCCGTTCTTCTTCGCTTTCTTTGGTGGGTGCCTTCTTTGTTACCCTGCGCGCTCTTTTATTAGGGTTTGCTGCCGCCTGCTGCCTTGACTTCCCCGATCTCATTGTTATTGTCGGTGCCCCTTCTAGCTTTTTCCCCCTTTTTTCCTTATCTGATCCTTTGCCAGACGGCGGCTGCCTGTTGTTGTTTTTTCTTTTTGTCTTTTGTCTTTTTTCCTATGTTGCAGGTGGCGTTTTTTGGGTGCCTGCCCCCTTTTGGCCCCCTTTGGCCCCCTCAGGATCTCTCAACGCTCCCCTTCTCTCACCTTAGGGATGAAATGGGTGAGTCTGTTAAGCGGACACCGGACAGCTCGAGTCCGGTAAGTCAGGTAAGTCCGGTGAGTTCTTATTCAGAGTTTTTATTCAGAGTGCCTCCTGCCTCCTGACTCTGTGCTCCCCAGCCTTGTTACCTTGAAGACCTTGCCCAAATCACAATCCCAAGTGAGAGGATGGGAGGCCCTCTATCACTGCCCCGCTTCCACCCCACCTCTGCCGCTTGGGTTTGGATTTTGGCCCCCGCAGTGTCCCCCTCTCCTTACCGCCTTCTGCCTTCCGCGGCTGACTTCACCCCTGGCGGTCGATCAGGTGGGGATTAGGTGGAGGGCAGGGCAGATGGAGCAGCAGGTGGCTGGCTGGCTGGCGGCGGTAGCGGTACGGTAGCAGTGTGGGGCTCAGCAGGGTTTGCATGGCCTTTGCAGGATTTTTGCGGGGTGCGGCCAGCGGGTAAGCGGGTAAGCAGTATGTGGTTCGGTGATATCGAGGGCCGCCCTGCTAATCCGCGGTCCACGATGCCTTGATTTCCGTGCTCCTCAGACTCCACAAGCCGCACCCGCAGGCAGAACACGGTGCGGCCTCCCTGCTGCTTTAGCTCCATGCTCCGTGTTAGCCCGTCCGCAAGCCACACACCACAAGCCGCGCCGCACCCGGTCCCGAGATCACCAGGCCGCTTCTGCGGGGAGGGGGTCAAGCCTGCGGCACAATCAGCCAGCACAAACAATCGGCAGCCGGGCCACGGCCACGCCACCAATGTAGACCACACCGCTCCGAGCTCCGACACTCCGACACTGCAGCACTGCTCAGACAAGGCGGAAACGGACATTCGTGTGACCAGTAAAATGAAGCATTTCTTTCTGTTAAGTCTTTTAAGGGAGCACTTACTGTGGCAAAATCACATATGTATTTGGAACAGTAACTGGCCAAGCCAAGGAATGAACGTAGCATGGTAACATCTTGTGGGGGATTGGTGGCTGACAAAGCTTGTACTTTAGCTGGATCCAGTGTCATACCCCCATTAAAAAAGATATGGGCAAAGAATTTGAGTTTGTTTTGTGGAACTCACATTTCTCAGCATTCAAAGTTAAGCCTGCATAAGCAAGTAAACAACACACTTGTGTAAGAGCTTCATCATGTTCCTTTTGTGTAGCTTTGAAAACCAATATGTCATCACTGTAATTGAAAACATTCATGACAGGTTGTATGACACGTCGAATGACATCTTGAAAAAGTTCTGCAGATGATGACACACCGAAACTTTATCGTTTATATCTGAACAAACCAACATGGGTAGGAAAGATGGTAATGTACCTGCAATTTTCTTTGAGTTTCAATTGATGATTTCCATTGTTCAGATCAAGGCGAGAAAAGACTTTGGCACCATTTAGTTGTGTGATCATGTTGGCAATGTGTGGGCCGGGATGTCATTCTCTTTCAATTGCCTTGTTAGCTTGACGCATATCAACACAGATGCGTACAGCTCCTTTTGGGCACTAACACTATGGGCGAAACCCACGGAGTTGGACCAGTAGATCGCTCAATGCTTTAGTAATGTCACAAGCTCTTTCTCAACAGTTTCTTGTAGATGAAATGCAATTTATCTGTGTCTTTGAGCAACAGGACGAACGTCCTCATTGATATGCAGTTGCACTTTCATGGTCATATGTTTTCCCAATCCAGTGGACAACGACGGGAACAGATTTACTATTTCGTGATGAGCATTCATGTTCTAGTTCACAGATATCAGTCCCAAATCAGCAGCAATATTGAAACTGAGTAAATAGGTACTTGACGCAGTACCTTGAAGCACATGAATGGGTGCTTGTACTTTTGTCTTCTTGTGTTTCATGATTGTTACGAATGAACCTTGACTCTTTAATGATGTCAATGCAGCCCATGTATACACTTTAGTCTTTGACAGTGTGAGACGGGGCAATGGAGACAGTTCATTGTATTTTTCCTCAGACATAATGTTTATTGA
Source organism: Calotriton arnoldi (assembly GCA_963921515.1). Lineage (NCBI taxonomy): Eukaryota > Metazoa > Chordata > Amphibia > Caudata > Salamandridae > Calotriton > Calotriton arnoldi. Next base: position 1,159,408 of record CAWUFW010006127.1, on the reverse strand, counting down.
CTCACCACTGTTAATAATAAAAGGTATGGAGCAAACGTTTACATTTAGTGTAATTTTCAGAAAATGTTTGAATGACTTTTGTGATTTTACTCATAGACTTTTCTTTGACTCGTATTCTTCTCTGCATGCGGCCGGTCCAACATTCGCACATTTTTATAAGGTAAACATCGACATCACGCATCCGTCTTCCTCACTGTTACTTGCCAATGAAACTGAAGAACTCTTGGACAAAGATTTAGACGATGATCGACTTCCTTTAGTGTCAATTTGTCTCAGCTGATGTTGCCGCTTGGCCTTGTGGGTGTGCATAGAACGTCAATTCTGGAACGTTCGGGTGTCAATTTTGTTTTCTTGTTGTGACGCACTTAGCTTTTCCTTCGCCTTGCAAACCATGACAAAATGATTCTCCTTGCCACAGCCTTTGCATACTTGTCCAATGGCGGGACATTTACCTTCATGTAGAAATGAAAATCCAAATCAAAAGCATAGTTTCTTTTTATTTAAAGACATCATTTTGTGTCCTTCAGCTCTATGTTTCTGCTTACTTCATGACTGACTCACTCTGGGCACATTTGGCCTCTATGTCAACAGCTTGTCTATCAACACATTCCTCAGATCTGGCAGCCATGAGAACTCGCTCCAGACTAAAGGTTTCTCTCTGTGTTCGCCGCCTGAATGAATCTGACAGACATTCATCGATAACTTAGAGACATATAGCTTCTTCATTTTTTATTTTTTCTATTTATTTATTAAATTTATAATGCGCGACAGCTCCCCAAAAAGGGTTTCCCGGCGCTAAATCACTGAATTCATTGAACTTACAGTGTTTGATGAGCATATCAAGTCTCTCAACAAATTTGTCAATTGTTTCACCAGCTTTCTGTCGTTCCTGACTAAAAAGATATATTTCATAATTGACATTCAGCAATGGATTGACCTTGAGAATTAACGCTTCTTTGATTTGACGGTATGTGACTTTGTCAGTTCCCAGCAGTTTCTCTATTACTTTTATTACTCCTTCGCCTGCAAGATTTTTGACATATTTGACAATATTTTTGTTATCTGTTTCTTCCAGTGCATTGATGAAATCATCAAACATTTCTATCCTGGCAGTCCATCTGTCACCAAAATTTTGCTTTTTGGCGGTATTGAAGGGAGACAGCGGTTTTAGGAATGCAGCAGCATCATAACCTGTGGAACTTTTCACTGTTGAGAGCAGAGCTCGCTCCGGCAGCGTCTGCTGCCCGCTTGCACCAGGCACCTTCACCAAACACTAGCTGTGTGCTACCACCTGGGTTGTCACGACCGCTCTCTGGCTGTGAGGAGCTGTCGTCTTCTTTAGCGGTGAGTAGTGACTTTGTTTCTTGTACGGGTTCTTCACCCTTCTCGACTCTTTGCATTGTATTTGTTTTCTCCTGCCTTTAGTGTTTCCTTGCACTCAGAGATCACTGCCTTTTGCACTTCTATGTACCTGGTTTTGTTGCCTTTAGCGGTATCATACTGTATGATTTATAGCTCAGTGTTGCGTAGTGGCGCAATACCTCTTTCACTGCCTTAGTTGCAGGTTTCTGGCCAATGATGAGTATACTTCTCAGTGAAGCTTTTGTTATCTTCAAAAGCTTCACACTGGCTCTAGTGCCGCTTTGACTCTACTTACGCCAAACTTCTTCAACTGAGGCACGTGTGGCACGCATGAGAAGTTTTCTGGACCACGGCAAACTCTCTGGGAGAGCACTGTTGATCTTTGGGTTACGTATCCCCTATCTCGTCTCCAGTTGTAGCATCCTCCCCAGCCTGGGTACCCATAAATGAATATGCCACACACGGAGTTTACTATTACACGTCTTTATTCCTCTGTGTGTAACTCCAAACTCAACATCCTAAACATGAACTCTATTCACTACACCCGAACACTTATGTCACAGTTCTACGGAGTCCATCAGGAACCAAAAGGGTTCCGTCAACGCTAACTCACAAGACACTACAACCTTCAGAGAGGCAATGCTCAATATATACCCCTTTTAACTTGAACCATGATGGTTGAACTTGAAGGTACACTGTGGGGGGTGCTTTTCATCCCTGTCTACTAAAGGATAACTAACTGCTGTGTGCGTGATTGTTCAAAGAGCTGTCTGAAATACGTTTTACATTATTACATACAATATGCCCGTTTGGGCATTTGTATGTCCCAAATGAAAAGCGACTGCAATTTCAACAAATTTTGTAAATGAATTAGTTTGTCTTTTAGCAGAAAAGCATGGTATACTAAGACTACTGAAAGTGTTTAAAGATTCAAAAAAGGAAGTGTTTCCAAAGAAGTAGTATCAGATGTGAGGCACTTAATATCGTCTCCTAAAATATAAAAGAAAATCATACAGTGCTATCACAGAGAGGTGATCGTACTCTTCACTAAGTGTACACAAACATCATGATGGAAGGTAAACCTTAGGTTACATCTTGTATTGAAAAACAAATAAGAGAAGAAAAGCAAAAAAACACGCATCAGAAAGTATCAGCATCTAGAAACTCTAAAAAATGTAATAGATAAAATTATTTGTCCTCAAGCACAATTCCAACTTTCATACCAGAACACAAAAAAGATGTAAAATTTGCAGGATAATCAATTTTCTATTACCAAGGATTTCTATTTCTGAACACAACTGTGACATTGTTGATGTTGGCAACATCCACAACAAGAAAATTCCCTGGGTTCTATTTTCCATTCTGAGAAAAAGATGTCTCTTGTGACACAAACAATGGTTAACAATAAACTTAACTACTGCATGGTTAAGTTGGCTACTGATCTAGTTATAACCATGCCTCCATGCTTTTAGGAAAACTTCACAGGCTTTCAGTGGAAGATAGAATACAAATTAAAGCCATCTGTCTTTCATCTTTCCTTAGCTTCTCTCTTTGTGTCTGCATATGATTCCTCTTCCTCTTCTTCTCCCTGTCTGTGGCTCTGAGTTTAACATTGTCTGTCATTCAGACCACTGTGGTATGTTGGTGCAAACATGAGTGTGGCTGGACAGTCCCCTGTTGCTGAGTATGGGGTGTTTCAATACAGGGTCTGACATAGTGCTTTTGCTACTGGTATGTCCTCCGCATTGGCTCGTTGAATTGTTCTCTTCGGTGCGCCCCTGAATCTCTCGACCATGTCATTTGCTTGTGGCTCCACTGCTGTTATCCTCTGGTGATTGATGGCTAGTTATGTTATGAATTCTCCCAACTCTCCACTCATGAATGGTGGGCCATTATCTGACTGTAGGGTCTTTGAGAGACCCCATGTCACGAAGATGTCATCCAGGGTCTGGATCACTTTCAATACAAAGATGGAGAATACAATTTTCACTAGAGGGAACCGGACGTATTAATTCATGAGGGCCAGCAGGTACTTCTCTGCGGCCATGGGGCCACAGATGTTGATGGCCACTAAGTACCATGCTTTCTCAGGCAGATCCAACATTGTCAGGGGCAGTGGTCTTGATGTCGTAGAGATGCATTGACATATGAGGCATTTCTGCAGTTTCAATTCCACCATATCATCCAGTTGTGGAAACCACAGTCAGTTCCTTAGTGCTGTCTTTGTGGCTACTATTTATTGGTTCTCTTCATGTGCTAGGTAAATTTCCTGTTCCTCAGGCTCTTGGAGAGAACAATTCCGGAACCCCTTAAAATGAGACCCTCTATTTTTGGTGGCTTATTCTTACTGAATGTTGTGGAACGCTTTTAACTCTGTAGGGTCTTCTATCTCGTCTGTGTCTCCATGTTTGTGTACTGATCAGGTGCTGGATGGCTTCCAGGCCCTTGTTTTCCTTTGTCGCTGCTATGTGGATTGACAGGGCTGTTGGTATACTGGTGCTGACTAGGAATTGTAGATATTCTTCTGCAACCAACAGGCCTGTCCTTGTCAATTTTATCGGATGCCGTTAGAGGTAGTCTGCAGGGTTCTGTTCTTTCCCTCATTGTAGATTATTTGATAGCCCTAATCCTGCAGTCTCATTCCCTATCTTTAAATTCTTAGGGGCATTTTTGCTTTGGGGTTTCTTAAGATCGTCAGCATGGCGTGGTGGCCCGTTATGATGGTGATTGTTTTTCCTATAGAAGAACATGTGGAAGTGCTTGCAAGCTCATACTACTTACAGGCTCTCTTTTTCTGGTTGCGAGTTCACTCTCTCAGTGTCAGACAGGCTCCAACTGGTGTGCACAATCACCTAGCATGAGGGTTAAAGGCCTTCTGTATGTTGCGTTAATATTGCTCCAAGCCCTACTGAGCTGATGTCCATTGTTATTTGTGTGTGCAGTTTTGGGTCAAAATATGCCATGACTGTTATGGATCCTATGTATAGGAAACTGGCTCCGTATATACTATACCAAAGTAAGGTATAATGTGCACAGAGTCCAGTGAATCCCCAGAGGCTTTACAGAGATTAAAGTAGATAATACCTTACTCTTTTTTGTGGTAGTGTGGTTGAGCAGTCAGGCTTATCAGAGGACTGTGTTAAGCATTTGTTGTACACACTCAGGGAAGAAATAGGTACACACACTCAAAGACTGAATCCAAGACCAATTGTTTGTACAAAAATATTACTTTGTTACTTCTATCTTAGAACCAATGGCCACTTAATTGCTGGTAAGTACCAGTTTAAAATAGCAATACTTTTCAAGTACAGTGTGATTATGTTTGCAAAAGGCAATCAGAATACTTTACAGTGATACTGAAAATATTTTGTGGTGTCAATCAATACAGCAGTAACTTAGCAAATGAAGAAGATGGACACTTAATGCAATGTAATGAAATGCAATGCAAACCTATGGGAGGAAAACAGTAATATGCATTTACAGGTAAGTACTCGACTTACACATCCAGACTTCGTGGGTTTGGACCAACACTGGGCAAGGGTCAGATCAAGGTATGTACTGCACCACCAGCGGTAGTGGGGCGGCCGGGTGCAAAGGTCACTGGACCCAATGTTAGTCAATGGAGACTGGGGGGACCCACAAGAGGTGCTGGTTGCAGGTAAGTGTAGTATTCTGATGTTATGGTTTTTCTCCTATGTTACCATGTCCTAGCTGCTCAGCCTGTGTGTCTGTGTTCTGTATGGAATGTTGGTGAATGGGCCATGAGTGGAATGCCTGTGTGACTGGATGTGTAATGACAGTTGGTGAGAGGGGCTGAGCAGCTAGCAGGCTGCTCCTGGTGGGGCTGTTAATGATGACCTACAGGGACTTATATACCTGTTGATGAGGACGTACTGAGGATGTATGCTACCTGTTTCCTTACCTGAATAAACCCACTTGGTTTACATCATACCAGCGTGTCCTCCTTACTACATAAATTTTGGCGACGAGTTGAAGACCTCCCCACGCACTACAGTTGGAAGAAGCTACCACAGGGAGAAAACGACAGTCGCAGACAACAGGAACAAGATGCCAAATGAAAGAGCCACATGTCTTACTAGCGCAGACAAATAGGATACGACGCAACTTCAAGCACACAAGATGCAACACAAGAAGCAACACAAGAGGAACCATAGTAAAACAAGATGCCACAAAAGGAACAAAAGAAACTGGTACAGCACACTCCGCAGCCCCACCAGTGTCCTGTACATTGGACAGCCCCAACAATAGCGTGCTATACTGTGTGTTTGCCACAAGACCTGCGCCATCAAGGGAAGCTTGCTCTTTGGAATTGACTTTCTACATGTGTACACACTGCTTGGATGCAGCACATGTGAAGATCTACATGGGCATCTGTCATGCGCAAAGTCTATCTACTGCCGGATGTGGGCGCTACTTTGGAGGTGCCTGAAAAATTATTTTACGTGCTACATGTATCTACAACTTGTGCAGTGATCTCTACATTTGGTCTCGCACAACAATAAGAATTCTTTTCAGCAAAGAGTCAGCAGTGGACGTTTTCAACGCTGATACTCCACACGAAGGTGAGCTGTGTACATGGCACAAAGACTCGCTTTTTGCTTCAAAAATAGTTTTTTTTGGGACTTTCGTGCGTCTTTGTGCAGCTACACATTCTGACAAGTGGCGGAACCTTATTGGAGCCTCACAGCTGCAGTATCTCTCAAACCCTGGGGCGATGTCAGGTGAGAATTATTTTGTCTTTGATTTTTGGTCTACTTTGTGACTCGATGTCTGCGTTGTTTTTCAACCGCCTCTTTCACATTTAAAACAAATGTGGCACGAGCTCTTGTCTGCGCGCGGAGGCATACCTACATGTTGAGGATGCGCTGAGGGCTCGAGGCTTCTTCTGTGACGATGCTGCGAAGCTGAGCGATGCTGAGAGGATGTTCTGTTGCACAGGCGTGCAGGGAGCCATCCGGCGTGACGTGATCTGTGTTTGGCCATTTTATGTTTGGCGTTCATTCAACTCCTTTGTGTCTACACTGCCCTCGCTGTTGCCAACCACGTCTTTGTCAGGTGGGGCATTTTCATTAAAGTTGATTGAAGGAGTTAAGCTGACAGGAACACCGTTGTGGGAGGATGTTCTTCACGGTGTCTCGTCTTCCTTGCCTCCTGTGTGTACTCGAGACTTTCCTTTGGTGAGACTCTGCCTCTTATCCTTTTCTGAGGTAAAGTTGCCTTTGCTTTCACTTTCTGGAGCCGTTTCCTGCTCGTCTAGTTTGGAGAATGACTTTCACCATGCATGTTATGAGTAACGCTTCTTTTTGCAACTGTGACATTTTTCCACGTGTTTTTATGGTTTCCACTACTGTTTCCTCTACAAGCCTGCAAGGAACTCTATATACGCTAGCTGAGAGTTTCAACACAAGTGTCTTTCCTAGACAAGACTCATTTTCATTTTCAAAGCGTTTTGTTGAGGTCCTATGTTTATGGACCATGCCGTTTTTCACTATTGCCATATGTGTTTTGCTTACCAAATTTATCACTGTGTATTGTGGGGTGCACAAGTTGGGAATGTGCCTACTGCTCGGGTGAGAGATTGCTCACCGGCGTGCATCACAGTTTAGTAATGCACTACAATTGGAAATGTTTTTGCATACTTATGATTGAAGTTTTCGTGTGTCGTGATGCCACAGTTTACGTTTGCCTACATATGAGTTTCCCATGTGTTTTGTGGGTGGCAGTCACAGTTTTATCTGGGGTGTGGTTTGGGTTATAGCCCCATTACAGTTTTATCCCTTACATGAGGGATGGGTTTGGGTAACAGTCCCATTTAGTTTTTCACAGTCTGTGACCCCTACATGGGGGTGGGTATATCGATGAGCTACTGTACCCTTACATCAGGGTTATCTTACAGGGTTTTGTTGTTGCAAGGAGACACTTTCCTTGCGTGCATAAGACACCTTGTGCCGCACGTTATTTGTTTGTTGCAGGGGTGTGTCCCCTGTGTGCGTAAGACACCTTGTGTCGCATGTTTTATTTTGTTGCAGGGTTTTGTCCTTGTGTGCCTCCTCACACGGAGAGCATATTTGTTTTCACTGGTTGTCCCTTGTTAATGGTGGGGGTAGGACATTGGGTTTTTGTCCCTTTAGTCCACATGACTTGTCTTATGTAACATTGTTGTCCTTTGTTTTAGCTGGGGGCAGGATATTGGGATTTAGTCCCTTTGGTCCACATGACTAGTCTCCGTACATGGAAAAGTTACATTTTGACGTTTATTTTTCATTATTAGAGGAGGGGGATGGGTATTCTTTATCCATCTTTCCTTCTTGTCTTTAGTTCCTTACCCTCCCGTGATGCGGTGTTCCCGTCATCCCTGGGTCTGGGCTTTTGACTCTTATTTTAATAGTTCATTTCCACTTTATAATGCGGGCGGTGTTTCCTTCATTCCTGGGTTGTGTCCTATTTACTATAGTTGTACTTTTATGTTTATAGTTTATGCATTGGCTTCGTTATTCTTCTGTTCAATAGGGAAGAGGTAATGTAGTATTCTGATGTTATGGTTTTTCTCCTATGTTACCATGTCCTAGCTGCTCAGCCTGTGTGTCTGTGTTCTGTATGGAATGTTGGTGAATGGGCCATGAGTAGAATGCCTGTGTGACTGGATGTGTGATGACAGTTGGTGAGAGGGGCTGAGCAGCTAGCAGGCTGCTCCTGGTGGGGCTGTTAATGATGACCTACAGGGACTTATATACCTGTTGATGAGGACGTACTGAAGATTTATACTACCTGTTTCCTTACCTGAATAAACCCACTTGGTTTACATCATACCAGCGTGTCCTCCTTACTACATAAATTTTGGCGACGAGTTGGAGACCTCCCCACGCACTACAGTTGGAAGAAGCTACCACAGGGAGAAAACGACAGGCGCAGACAACAGGAACAAGATGCCAAATGAAAGAGCCACATGTCTCACTAGCGCAGACAACTAGGATATGACGCAACTTCAAGCACAAGATGCAACACAAGAAGCAACACAAGAGGAACCATAGTAAAACAAGATGCCACAAAAGGAACAAAAGAAACTGGTACAGCACACTCCGCAGCCTCACCAGTGTCCTGTACATCGGACAGCCCCAACAATAGCATGCTATACTGTGTGTTTGCCACAAGGCCTGCACCATCAAGGGAAGCTTGCTCTTTGAAATTGACTTTCTACATGTGTACACACTGCTTGGATGCAGCACATGTGAAGATCTACATGGGCATCTGTCATGCGCAAAGTCTATCTACTGCCGGATGTGGGCGCTACTTTGGAGGTGCCTGAAAAATTATTTTACGTGCTACATGTATCTACAACTTGTGCAGTGATCTCTACATTTGGTCTCGCACAACAATAAGAATTCTTTTCAGCAAAGAGTCAGCAGTGGACGTTTTCAACGCTGATACTCCACACGAAGGTGAGCTGTGTACATGGCACAAAGACTCGCTTTTTGTTTCAAAAATAGTTTTTTTTTGGACTTTCGTACGTCTTTGTGCAGCTACACATTCTGACAAGTGGCGGATCATTGTTGGAGCCTCACAGCTGCAGTATCTCTCAAACCCTGGGGCGGTATCAGGTGAGACTTATTTTGTCTTTGATTTTTGGTCTACTTTGTGACTCGATGGCTGCGTTATTTTTCAACCGCCTCTTTCACATTTAAAATAAACGTGGCACGAGCTCTTGTCTGCGCACGGAGGCTTACCTACATGTTGAGGACGCGCTGAGGGCTCGAGGCTTCTTCTGTGAAGATGCTGCGAAGCTGGGTGATGCTGAGAGGACGTTCTGTTGCACAGGCGTGCAGGGAGCCACCCGGCATGACGTGATCTGTGTGTGGCCATTTTATGTTTGGCGTTCATTCAACTCCTTTGTGTCTACACTGCCCTCGCTGTTGCCAACCACGTCTTTGTCAGGTGGGGCATTTTCATTAAAGTTGATTGAAGGAGTCAAGCTGACAGGAAAGCCGTCGTGGGAGGATGTTCTTCACGTTGTCTCGTCTTCCTTGCCTCCTGTGTGTACTCGAGACTTTCCTTTGGTGAGACTCTGCCTTTTATCCTTTTCTGAGGTAAAGTTGCCTTTGCTTTCACTTTCTGGAGCCGTTTCCTGCTCGTCTAGTTTGGAGAATGACTTTCACCATGCATGTTATGAGTAACGCTTCTTTTTGCAACTGTGACATTTTTCCACGTGTTTTTATGGTTTCCACTACTGTTTCCTCTACAAGCCTGCAAGGAACTCTATATACGCTAGCTGAGAGTTTCAACACAAGTGTCTTTCCTAGACAAGACTCATTTTCATTTTCCAAGCGTTTTGTTGAGGTCCTATGTTTATGGACCATGCCGTTATTCACTATTGCCATATGTGTTTTGCTTACCAAATTTAACACTGTGTATTTGGGGTGCACAAGTTGGGAATGTGCCCACTGCTCGGGTGAGAGATCGCTCACCGGCGTGTGTCACAGTTTATTAATGCACTACAATTGGAAATGTTTTTGCATACTTATGATTGAAGTTTTCGTGTGTCGTGATGCCACAGTTTACGTTTGCCTACATATGAGTTTCCCATGTGTTTTGTGGGTGGCAGTCACAGTTTTATCTGGGGTGTGGTTTGGGTTATAGTCCCGTTACAGTTTTATCCCTTACATGAGGGATGGGTTTGGGTAACAGTCCCATTTAGTTTTTCACAGTCTGTGACCCCTACATGGGGGTGGGTATATCGATGAGCTACTGTACCCTTACATCAGGGTTATCTTACAGGGTTTTGTTGTTGCAAGGAGACACTTTCCTTGCGTGCATAAGACACCTTGTGCCGCACGTTATTTGTTTGTTGCAGGGGTGTGTCCCCTGTGTGCGTAAGACACCTTGTGCCGCACGTTTTTTGTTGTTGCAGGTTTTTTTTCTTGTGTGCCTCCTCACACGGAGAGCATATTTGTTTTCACTGGTTGTCCCTTGTTAATGGTGGGGGCAGGACATTGGGTTTTTGTCCCTTTAGTCCACATGACTTGTCTTATGTAACATTGTTGTCCTTTGTTTTAGCTGGGGGCAGGATATTGGGTTTTAGTCCCTTTGTTCCACATGACTAGTCTCCGTACATGGAGAACTTACATTTTGACGTTTATTTTTCATTATTAGAGGAGGGGGATGGGTATTCTTTATCCATCTTTCCTTCTTGTCTTTAGTTCCTTACCCTCTCGTGATGCGGTGTTCCCGTCATCCCTGGGTCTGGGCTTTTGACTCTTATTTTAATAGTTCATTTCCACTTTATGATGCAGGTGGTGTTTCCTTCATCCCTGGGTTGTGTCCTATTTACTATAGTTGTACTTTTATGTTTATAGTTTATGCATTGGCTTCGTTATTCTTCTGTTCAATAGGGAAGAGGTAATGTAGTATTCTGATGTTATGGTTTTTCTCCTATGTTACCATGTCCTAGCTGCTCAGCCTGTGTGTCTGTGTTCTGTATGGAATGTTGGTGAATGGGCCATGAGTTGAATGCCTGTGTGACTGGATGTGTGATGACAGTTGGTGAGAGGGGCTGAGCAGCTAGCAGGCTGCTCCTGGTGGGGCTGTTAATGATGACCTACAGGGACTTATATACCTGTTGATGAGGACGTACTGAGGATTTATACTACCTGTTTCCTTACCTGAATAAACCCACTTGGTTTACATCATACCAGCGTGTCCTCCTTACTACAGTAAGTACCTGTGGTTTCAGAGCACAGGCACCTGAGGTTAAAGCAAGCACAAGGCGACACAAAGCAGCACCAACCAAACACCACCAGCAGCACAGGTGTGGCCTGGTGCAGGGTGCAAACCAGTGTCGGGTGCCCAATGCAAGTAAAGGGGAATCTCGGCCACACAAAGAGGCTGCAGGCTCAGACCAGGAGACTGGAAGAAGGTGACCAACAGCTGGCCAGGTAAGAAGAGGTGCCAGTGTATGCCTGGGCACCATCGGCAGGGATCTCCATACTCAGGGGCGAAGGATACAGGGCTGCCTTTAGGTGTCGGATTTTCTTCATCGGAGCAGGTCGCGGTCAGGGGAACCCTTTGTGATGAGGCTGCAGGAGTCTTCATGGAGTCCAGGAGAGGTCAGCCACCGATGGTGTCGAGGTCAGATCTGCTGGGGAGACTTCACTGGACAGGTGAGCCCCTCAGACTCAGGCTGTGGGCATCAAGTGCAGATTGGGTAGGAGCCGCGGTTCTAGCTGGATCCAGAGTCCTTGTAGTTAGATTCTTCTGGACAGGGCCTCTGTCTTCAGGAGATCTGGTCTTTGTTGAAGAGAAGGAAGTCTTCCTTGGGGTTCTGGAAGTTGCTGGCCACAGGACAGGCGTCGTCTTCTTTGCAGGGTCTTTAAAGCTGGAGACAGGCTGGTAGGGCTAGGGCCAAGTCCATCGTCGTCTTCAGGCTTTACTGCACAGCGTCTTCTTCTGCCTTCTTTTTCGTAGGTTGCAGGAATCTGAGGATCAATGTTCAGTGGTGTCCCTAAATACTGAGTTTAGGGGTGTTACAGGTACTGGCAGGTGGTAGCCAATAGGCTACTTGCCTTTACGGTGACTGCACCCTTTGTATGTCCCCTCCCTTTGGGGAGGGGGCATCCCCTAACCTGACTGGCTAAAATCCTTCCATTCAAGATGGAGGATTTTCTAAGGAGGGGGGCACCTTGGTCCAGGGCGCCTTAGGGGTGGTGCTGACAGAGAGAGGATACACCTCTCCTGTTTACAAATGTTCCCGCCGACCATGCCGCCAAAAGTGGGGCTTAGTCAGGGGAACGGGCATCTCCACCAGCTTGAGAGGCCCTGGTCAGCATAAGCAAGGGCAGGAAGCCTTTGAGGCTTGCCGCCCTGAATGCTGTTCATGCTTGGGGGCAGGTGAGAAGCACCTCCACCCCAAGCAGGCTTTTTTTCTGATCCACAAGAGCACAAGGGCTTCCACCTCATAGGTCCAGAAATATGTCTGAGTATGGCAGGCTGGTGCAGATCAGTCAGCTGTACACTAGCAAGTTGGTCGTTTTTAGGGGGCATCTCTAAGATGCCCTCTGAGTGCATTTTGTAATAAATCCAACACTGGAATCAGTGTGGGTTTATTATGCTGAGAGGTTTGATACCAAACTTCTTAGCATTCAGTAAAGCCATCATAGAGCTGTGAAGTTTGTAATGACAAACTCCCAGACCATGTACTCAATATGGCTTCACTGCACTTACAATGTTTAAGAATTGTCTTAGACACTGTAGGGGCATATTGCTCATGCAGCTATGCCCTCACCTGTGGTATAGTGCACCCTGCCTTAGGGCTGTGAGGCCTGCTAGAGGCGCGACTTACCTATGCCTTGAGGGGTTCTTTGAACAAACGCTTGTATCCTGACCTCGTAATTGCCGATTTTTCACATATTTACAGCTGCTTTGAGTTTTAACTTGTACTTACTCATTTTTCTGCTGCCGCTTTTAAGAAACCTTTTAAATAACTGTGTGCTTTGATAATGTGGGGAATTTGAATGTGAAGCTTTACAAAGGGGGTCTTCCTCACTTCCTGCTTTGCCGGTTTGCCGTTGAGAGACGCCATTTTTAGGCAGTGCGCTCTCTAGTTTTCTCTGGCTGCCGTCCCATAAATATGCACGCTGTGCGGACGCGCAGCGGACGTGCGCAGCGGGCGCGCCGCTGGCGCGCCTAAGGCAAGCCCGTCTGCGCCCGTCAGCGTCCCGGAAGCGGCCAGGGCCGGTTACTCCGCCCATTGGGCTACCGGTTCCCTGGAGAGGGTGTGCTATTCCAGGGAGGCATTATGGGCTCTCTGCTTGCCAGCATGTCACTCTCATTCTCAGTTTGACTTGCGCCTGAGCCAGGATAATATCTGTGATATGTGCGGCTTCAGTATACGTTCTGACTTAATTTCCTCCCCACAAACCGCTGGCTCTTTGTCTAGGCCCTCTAAACCGCGGCCGATCCTAGCGGCTCTAATTAATGTGCGCTCCTTAAAAAAACACCATACCGATGTGTTTGAACTCCTCTCTGACAGACCAGTCGACTTACTGTTTATCACAGAAACGTGGCTGGATAATGCATCTGACCCATATGTCGCCCTGGCCACCCCTAAGGGCTTTAAAATCGCCAGGGCGGATCGCCTGGCGGGGAGGGGGGGGTGGAGTGGCGATCATGTATAGGGACAAATGGGACCTTGTTCGGGGCGACATTCACGCTTGGGGTGACTGTGAGGCCCTGGACTTCAGTATCAGGTTTTCCCCCCATTTCTTGATGGGAGGTTCTCTGATCTATCGTCCCCCGGGTCCTGCTAGGTCCTTTTTGCAATCATGGGGCGATGCAGTGACCTCCAGGGCTCTCCGATTTCCACAATTCCTGGTATTGGGCGATTTGAATATTCACCTTGACCAGGCTGATTCAAAAGACTCGCTTGCTTTTGGGGACACCCTCCAGCTCGCCCAATTGTCTCAATGGGTCACCCGCCCTACTCATCAAGGCGGTCACATCCTTGACCCTATCTGTTCCAATTTCACTATTGCGGCTGATGATCCTCTGCCAGTCGCTTGGTCAGACCACTCTCTTACCTACTTTTCCTGGGAGCTAGCCTCGGCCGGCCCTGCGGGCCATGGCTACCGGAAACCAGCCTTTAAAAAAATTGATCCTTCTAAACTTGCTACGGTTCTGATGGATTCTAGACCCATTCTTACTCCGGATCTAGACGAGAGTCTTGCAGGCTTTACCAATTGGCTATCCAATTCTCTGTCCTTGCTGGCCATACCAACCTCGTCTAGGTTCTCCAGGGAATCCCCCTCCAAACCCTGGTTTACTCCGGGCTTGAGCGTGCTTAAACAGGAATGTAAAAAACTTGAACGGGCCTGGCGTCTCAGTGAGTACTGTCCCCTGGCTAAGGCCACTCTCAGGGACAGGCAAAAATTCTACTATGCGGCTATAACAATGGCTAAAAAGCAGTATTTCACAACCCGCATTGAGCAGGCTCATAACAATTCCAAGAAGATTTCCTCTATAGTTCAGAGTTTCACGTCCCCTGCAGCACAAGCATGCTCTCTCCCAGCCTCTGAGGGCTGGTGCAACACTCTTTCTGATTTTTTCATGGACAAAATACGCACGATTCAGGCGGCCTTCACTGCCTGCCCCGGTCCTTCTTTTGCTTTTGCTGTACCGCCTGTTGCTCCCAGGCACGCTCTACGAGCCCTATCTCCCGTGGATTTGTCCAGTTCTCTTAAAATCCTGAAGGCTTTGAAATCGGGGTCACCGGCGGACCCCTGTGCTGCGAGATTGCTTGCTGCAGTCGCGGAGACTATTAACCCTGAAGTCAATTTAATCATAAATGCCTCCCTTCGTGAGGCTCGGGTACCGAAGGATTGGAAACAGGCAAAAATCCTTCCCCTTTTAAAGAAGCCTACTCTTGACCCTATGACCCCAGGGAACTATTGCCCTATCTCCCTTCTCCCCAGTTTAGCTAAAGTCTGCGAGAAGGTGGTGAACAGGCAACTGACGGAGTTTGTGGAAGAGTCCGATGTTTTGCATCCAGCGCAGTCTGGGTTTCGCTCCTCCTACAGCACTGAGGCTGCGTTAGTGGAGGTTTCTGAAGCCATCCGCGACTGCTTAGATGCTGGTGGGAGAGCAGCATTGGTAATGCTCGACCTGTCAGCAGCATTTGATACGGTCCCGCACTCTCTGCTGCTCGCCCGACTCACTGAGATTGGTGTCTCTGGCACTGCCTGGGACTGGTTGAGGTCCTTCCTTGAAGGGCGGACTCAACAGGTTTGGCTGCCACCGGCCTTCTCTACCCCGATGCCGGTCTCCACTGGCGTCCCACAGGGGTCTTCCCTCAGCCCCCTTCTTTTCAACATCTACGTTACTCCTCTGGTCTACTTAGTCGAGGATTTGGGGGCTAAGGTGATAGCCTATGCTGATGACACCCAGCTTCTTTTCACGTGGGGAAAGGATGAGGATTCTATTTCTTTTGTACAGCACTGCTTGTCTTCGGTTTTTGAGTGGCTTGCGGCGGCCCAACTCAAATGCAACGAAGACAAGTCAGAGATTCTTCTCTATGGCAATTTCCCCCCTGGCTTTAGAGACTCGATCTGGCCTCCTGGGTTTCCGCTACCAACCTCCAATGGGAAATCCGCAAAAAACCTTGGAGTGTGGTTTGAGGATAACCTCTCCTTTTCTACTCAGGTGAAAAAGCTCTCTGGTAGCTGTTTTGGCCTTCTCAAAACACTCAGGAGCTTTTTGCCTCTCCTTCCCAGGCCGGCCAAAGAGACGGTTATCCGTGCCCTGATCCTCTCTCGATTGGATTACGCTAATGCGTTGTACATCGGCATCCCTGGTTACTCTCTGAATAGACTTCAGGTCATTTAGAATGCGGCCGCTAGGCTGTTCCTGGGAATTGCGAAAAGGAGCAGTGTGCGTGAACATCTTCGTGCTCTCCACTGGCTTCCCGTGGCGGACCGAGTCAAATTTAAATCTCTGGTCATTGCCCACCGAGCCCTTTACGGTCATGGGCCCGCCTATCTACAGAAACGGTTTACCTTTTACGTCCCTCTGAGACAATTGCGTTCCTCAGCCCTCCTTCTTGCTAGGGTCCCCCGCTTCTTCCACCACAGGCTGGGTGGCTGCTCTCTGGCTGTCAAGGCTGCCCAGGCTTGGAATGCCCTTCTGTTTCTAATACGCAATACTCAAGACCCGCTAGCCTTCAAGAAACTTTTAAAAACTCATCTATTTCCATAGTTATTAGTGGTGTAGTTAAGGGACTCCTCTTGGATCCGCGCCGGGACACTCTTTGGAGTAGCTGTTGCGCGTTATAAGAGCACTTAACATAACATAACATGCCAGAAGCAGTGTTTGTGGGCATGGCAGTGCCATGTCGGCTCTTACGTTTTGTTTGCACCAAAACACACAGGCTGCAATGGCAGGGTGTATGTGTGAGGTGAGGGGTCTCTGAGGGTGGCATAATACATGCTGCAGCCCTTAGAGACCCTCTCTGGTCACAAGGCCCTTGGTACCAGTGATACCTTTCACAAGGGACTTATATGTGGGCTAGAGGGGTGCCAATTGCGGAAAAAAAGGTACAGCTTTGGGAGAGAACACAGTCACTGGAAACCTAATTGGCAGGGACACAGTCCACATTCAGTCAAAGTGCATCATATATCAAGCAAAAAGTGGGGCGTTACCATGCAAAAAGGGGCACTTTCCTACACTATTGCATCTTTGATCCTCTTGAAGCCTTTGTCACACTCAGACAGCCCCTTGAAGTCTGCATTTTGTTTTGTTTTGTTAGTTGTCTGAGGGGTGTACTTATGGTGGTGTGGTCCTTGATATACATTGCACATTAACTGGCAATGTGTGCCCCTATCTCCTGTGGTTGGGTTCTGCTGGTGAGTGACTTGCCATTGTTAATGTCTGGTGTTGTTTCCTCTGTGAAGATGGGCTCCAAAAAAAATCGCTGCCTGGTTTTGTGGAACTCACATTGCCATGCATTTAGCATGATGCCTGTGTTTAAGAGCACTTAACATGGTGGCGCAGTACAGCATCATGCCCTGCTGCTGTCACTCCAAAAACTAGGATGTCGCCGCTGTACCCGAGTGCATTGACCACAGGTTGTAAGGTCTGGCAAATGGTCTCTTGGATGATTTCTCCTGCCAACGATATCCAAATGTTCAAACGTTTGTATGTGACACTGAAATGAATAATATCCTACCTAAAGACTACTTTGATAGGCGGGAAACAAACTCGCCTTTGGATTGTGCTAAAAAAAAAGTCACACATGAGCCAAACAGAAACTAAGCTCACTATACGTGCAGATAATATGGGTATTTACTATTAAATCACATGCAATACGTTTATAGATCACAACAATTAAGCAAAGAGAGAATACTTTCTTATTTTTATTATGAGAATCAAAACAGTTTGAACTAAATACTATATAGTCACAACAAGATAAATAAGGGAGTTAATGAAAACAATGCCTAGACACAAACAAATATATTAGTATATCTGATCCCACACTTCCATACATACCACATTCATACCACAAACAGTTTGCACATACTAAAAACAAAGGATAAAGAAATCTGGGAGGACCATCCCTCAGACATATTCAAGGAACTACCTGTGTGTGGTGTGTGGACAACATTGTGATGTACAAACATACTTCATCAAGTTCTAGTTGATGGTATCCTTTGTTTAGATCAAGTTTGGAGAAGATCATGACCCCCTTCAGCTGCGTGACCATGTCTGATATGTGTGGGCCTAGATGATATTCTCTGGTGGATGTTGACACATATCGTTACATCTTCCTCTGTGTCTTTCTTTGGTACTACTACTACTATTGGGAGGGATCAAAATATCTGGTTGCTCTTTCAGGAGTTCGATGGGGATGATATTGATAGCCATTGTACAGTCACAACAGTTTTTGAGTGAGGTCTGAATGCTGGTACTAACGGTGGGTGCAATTGATAATGTTCTGATTGTTTGGTCTGTCTGGCTTCGGTCTGCCTGGGGAAGAGTAGCAGTCATTTTGAAGCTTCATGAAAATGGTTGCAGTATTGTATATCTAGCCCAAGAATATCAACATACAAGAATATCGTAAACAGAAAATCGAGGGATAAAATATCAAAAGGTAAGTGTAAATAGGTACGTTTAAATGTTATGTTATGTTATTAAGCACTTATAGCGCGCACGGATACTCAAGAGTGTCCCGGCGCGAAAGCCAACTGCAAAATGCGGGAGCTGAGAGGAGCTGTGGGTTAATTGAAAAGCAAGGTCTTTAACTGCTTCTTAAACAGCCTGAGATCTTGAGTATTCCGCAATTCATAAGGAAGGGAATTCCAGGCTTTGGCTGCCTTAAAAGAAAGAGAGCTACCCCCCGTTCGCGTAAGACGAAAACGGGGAATGACTGCAAGGCGTAGTGCGGCTGAGCGCAATTGTCTTCGGAGGACGTAGAAGTCAAAGCGTCTCCTAAGATACGGCGGCCCAGATTTGTAAAGGGCACCGTGGGCAAGAGTGAGAGCCTTGAACTGGATGCGTTGCACCACGGGGAGCCAATGCAGGTTCCGTAGATGTTGCTTTATGCTTGATCTGCCAGGGATACCAAGCAGCACTCTTGCTGCCGCGTTTTGAATAATGTGCAACTTTTTCAGCTGGTATACAGGTAAGCCAATATACAATGCATTGGCATAGTCAATACGCGACAGAATGAGGGCACGAGTCACCATTTCCTTGGCTGGTCTGGGTAACAGTGGCAGGAACTTCCTAAGCGATTTCAATGTGCCAAAGCACACTCCGGCCAGTTTTTTTATCTGCGTAGAAAACCGGAGGTCCTCACTAAAGCAGACCCCCAAATTCTTTTTTTTTTTTATGTTTAAAAGCTTTATTTGAATAATAACAAGAAATACAAAAGACCAGCAATACAGATTAAGCATATTAAATAGAAACAAAGCGAAAAAATAAAAATGGCTAGTGCAGAGATAAAAGTGAGAGCTGTTTAAATTTTATAAGGAATAAGGCAAGGAAGGGGGGAGGGGTGAGATAAGGGGGGTAGGGTAAATTCTTACACATTGGTAGAGTGAGATAATGTATATTTACAAAGGGATGTGAATAAAATCCTAATATAATTAATAAGTACAATAAGCCAACAAAGGTAAAAAGCGAAGAACAGAGAAGATAAACATTCAAGGAGGTTTAAAATTTTCAGAATTTAAACGAGAATTATCTGCTAACACTAGTTTGTCTAAATAAGTAGTAAGAGGCAACCAAAAAAGATCTCTATTAACCATTGGCTTGCAGGAGGAGGCGAAAGCAATATCAAGTCGATGAAAATGGCAAAGACTGTTCCACCAGTGTTGGACAGAGAGTTTTGTAAGTGTTTTCCAGTTGAGAGAGATGTGTTGGAAAGCCAAGGCAAGCATAAGGTCGAAGAGACCATGATTATAGGAGGAGAGATTTAAGGAATCGGATAGACTTCCAGAGAAAAGAAGAGGAATGGAATAAGGAATGGAAATATTAAACAGGCGAGAAATATAGGACCAGACTCTCCCCCAAAAAGTAGAAACCGAAGGGCAAAGTAAGAGAAGATGTAGAAGATCAGCATTAGACGAGCCACAGGTCCAACAGTTGGAATCAGTGGAATGGGAAAATCTAGCTATAGAGACAGGGGTAAGATAAAGTCTATGGCAAAGGAATAACATAGATTGGGTAAGAGAAGCAGATCGAGAGATTTTGAGAGAACGGGACCAGAGTTTGTCCCAGAAGATGATGGTCCATACACATCCCAGGTCAGATTCCCAAGAAAGTTCCAATTTGGTTTTAGTGCGTTCTGGATTAGGAACTGAGAAGTATTTATAGATGAGAGAAGCTTTGGGTAGAGAGAGAAGAATCTTAAGAAGAGAATTTTGAACAATAGAAAGAGGTGAAGAGGGAAGAGAGTAGTAAGTATCAAGAATTACCGCCATTAGAATAGTGAATTTCTGCAAGAAGGACCCGGGACAGTGGAATAAAGCTTGAAATTGGGGAAAGTACCATGGAGATAATCCATCAAAAAGGTTTTTAACCCAGATTATACCCTTCAACCTCCAAGCTTTCCAAAAAATGGTTCAGTTATTAATGAGACTAAGGGAATTATGCCATATTGGAGATTCTAAAAAGGATTCTCTAGAAATGGAATTAGGTTGCATCAAAGGCTTCAAAAGGGAACAAGTGTCCCTAAACAAGGGAAGCGAGGTATAAGGGGTTTTGGCAGAAAAAACCATAACTTCCTTTAAAGAGAAGGGTAATAATAAGGCTTGTTCAATGGAGAGCCAAAGGGGAGTGAAGGGGGAAGGTTTGGAAAGGAGCCATTTCGAGGCCTGACGAAGGGAAAATTATTTATGATATAGGCGAAAGTCAGGAAAATTCACACCCCCGTTAGACTTTGTCTTGCGAAGAAAAGATAAAGAAATCCTGGCTTTCTTGTTCTTCCAAAGAAATTTAGAAAGACAAGAGTCAATACGCTTAAAATAATAGGCAGGAATATGGACGGGGAGCATGGAGAGAGCATAAATCAAAATAGGGGTAATCATCATTTTGATTGAGTCTAACCGGCCCCACCAAGAAAGAGGGGATTCCAAGAGGAAAGTAGTTTGTCAATTCGAGATAGGACTGCAGACATATTTAATTTAATAGAAGAGGCGATGGAGTTGGAGAACCACATACCTAAATATTTGATTTTTGAACTATTCCATGCAAAACCAGTGGAAGAAAAAGAATGAGGAAGACAAAATTTAGTGAGAGGGAGAATTTCTGTTTTATCTGAATTGATTTTATAACCAGATACAAGGGAGAAGGAAGCAAATTCATGTAATAAAGGGGGAATAGAAATTTCGGGAGCAGAAATAAAAACTAGGATATCATCCGCATAAGCGGAAAGTTTTAAATGATGGTCACCATAAGAAAACCCAGAAATGGAGTCATTACTGCGGATTGAGGATAGGAAGGGTTCAAGAGCTAAGATAAAGAGGAGAGGGGAAAGAGGGCAGCCTTGGCGAACTCCGCGCTGAAGAGGAAAATGGGATGAGACACAGCCATTAACTAATACCGAGGCTCTGGGGGCAGAATATAATAAAGAAATAAGTGAAATCAATTTGGGACCAAAACCGTGCCACTTCAAAGATGCAAATAAAAAAGACCAATCAACTCTATCAAATGCTTTTTCAGCATCAACAGAAATGGCCGCTAAAGATGCGGAAAGGGAGGGAATTTTGTTTAAAACGTTAAGAAAAAGACGAGAATTATCTGAAGTCAGCCTACCCTTGACAAAGCCACACTGCTCCTTACCAACCAAATGGGGCATAAGGGGGTCTAAACGTAAAGCAAGTGTTTTAGCAAATAGTTTATAATCGACATTGACCAGGGAAATCGGGCAATAGTTTTTACAAAACATGGGATCTCGACCTTCTTTATGTTTGAGGCAAATTGTGGCTTCCTGAAAAGTACCCTCTGTCCTGCCGGAGAGAAAAAATGAATGGAATAGATTTAAGAGTTTAGGGAGTAATAAGTTAGAAAAATGCAAATAAAATTCAACAGAAAAACCATCCGGGCCGGGAGTTTTCCCTTTCTTTAAAGTATTTAAGGCAGTGGATAATTCATTAAGGGATAGATCTGTTTCAAGGTCAGAAAGATTAAGGTGAGAATTGGACGGGGTTGGGAGTTTATTAAGATAAGATTGGATAAGAGAACTGGAAGGAGGAGATTCTGGGGTGTAAAGGTCCTTGTAAAAAAGTTTAAATTCATTGAGAATGTCCTGATCTTTGTGCATGAGAGAGCCATCTGAAGAATAAATAGAGTCAATCAAAGTACGGTCTTTACGTGTTTTGGGGTAATTCGCTAAAAGTTTACCTACTTTATTATGACCACCATAGTAGCTAGCAGTACTACGGAGAAGTATTGAGGACGCATTATTGGTCGTTGTTTTATTGAATGCTAATTTGACACGTATCAGAGCTGGTGAGACCGAGTCCATCGATGAAGTATAGAACTTATGTTCTAAAGTCTTAATATGTGCCAAGGTGGGTTTTTGTTGTTGAAGGAACCGTTTCTTTTTTTTTTAGACAAAGTCTATAATAAAGCCTCTTGCAGTAGCTTTAAAAGAATCCCATAATATATGGGGGGAGGAATTGGTGTCACTGTTGAGGTAAAAAAAATCATTAGCAAAAGTGCTGAAAGAGGAAGAGAAAAGAGGGTCAAGAAGAAGAGAATTATTAAAATGCCAATGGGAGGACCTGGGATGTGGAGGGAGCAAATCAAGGTCAGTCACAATTGGGGCATGGTCAGAGATGACGATAGGTTCAATAGAGGAGGATATCAGATTTTGAGATAAAGATTGAGAAAGAAAAATATAGTCTAAACGGGAGAGGGAGTTGTGAGGAGGAGAGAAGAAAGAAAAGTCAAGAGTATCGGGTTGGGAAAGTCTCCAAGAGTCCACGAGGTGCGTTTGAGAGATAGTGTTGAGAAAATGTTTGAGTTTTGTGAGGAGTGAAGCGAACCTGAGATTGACGGTCGAGAAAGGGGTCAACAACTTGATTGCAATCGCATCCTAATATAAAGAGATCATCCCTGAACTGAATATATTTCTGTGTAATCAGAGGCCAAAAGGAACAGTCAGGATGTGTAGGGCCATAAATATTAAAAACAGTTAAAGAAATATTATTAACTAACAACTTAGCTAACAACCATCTACCTTCTGTATCAATCTCCTGCGATATAACTTTACAATTCAATTTCTTGTGGCATAAAATTATAACACCGTTTTTCTTATTGGCAGTAGGGGAGAATAAAACTGAACCCACCCAGCCTCTTTTCAATTTTAACGCCTCAGTTTCTGTAAGGTGGGTCTCTTGTAAAAGAACCAAATCAGGGTTATAAGAGGCAAGATGGGAAAGTATTCTCTGTCTTTTAATTGGGTTAACAAAACCTTTCACATTCTAGGAGATAACTCTGAATGTAAAACCATTAAAAATACATAAAGAACAAAATATGCAATAGTAAAAAAGTGAAACGAGGTAAATGGAAATAAGGGGAAGAAGATAAAGGAACCAGTGAGATACCAAGAAAAGAAGGGAGAATGCATAGAATAAGGAAGAGAAGAGAACAAGTGAAGAAGAAGGCATATAAGAACAAGGAAGCAATATCTCCAGATGGAGGAGGAAAAGGAATACAATAAGGAGAAAGAAAAAGGAGGGAGGAGAGAGTACAGATGAGAGAAGACAGTTCATGTCAAGATGACGACTGTGGTACGTACCTTACGGGGAGCAAAGGGGGAGGGTGAGAGGCGGCACGACAATGAAAATAGCACACCCAACAAGGGGCAACACATCACATCCGGACATCAACTAGACATGAACAGGAACGGAAACAATATTGGAAGCACAGCACAGATAGATGAACCTGTAAAAGAAAAAATAAATTATGCAAGCGAGAACAAGTAGAGCAATGGGAAGATGAATATAAAGAGTATAACACTACAATGTTATTTGATGAGTAACACCACAGAAGGAACGGTAAAGTCAAGGTATTGGTGTAGGTGCAGCAATCTCCATGGAAGAGGTGGAGTGTGACTGGATAAATCTTCGAAGGTCGACCGGGTCTTCAAAAGTAGAAGTCTTGTTGAGAAAGGTGACTTTAAAAAGACATGGGTGTAATAGGCCGTAGGGTGCACCGAGGGATCGAAGAGTCGGACGAAGGTTCAGGAATTCCTTACGTCGTTTGGCGGTGACTGAAGAAACGTCCTGAGAAATAAATACCTTAGTGCCAAGCCATGACAACTGTTTTTTAGATTTAGCTGTGTTTAGGACTTGTAGAAGATCTGTGAATTGTAAGAACAGGATGATCACTCCTCGGGGTCTAGAAGGAGCAGTAGAAGAAGATAAACGAGGACCCAGTCTATGAGCACGTTGTATATTCAGTTTGGTCAAAGAGGGGAGACCCAAGAACTGTGGTAAAAATGAAGTAAAATACGCAACAGGGTCATCTCCTTCAAGGCCTTCAGGAAGACCATAGATACGGAGATTGTTGCGACGATTCCTATTTTCAAGGTCTTCAGCCGCTCTTTTCAGTTGCAGAACCTCCTTCTCGAGAGAGGAAATTTTGGAAGAAGAGTCTTGTGCCCCGTCCAGCTGTTGTTCCACTACCGTGAGGCGGGATTCCATCGAGGACCATTTGTTATCCATGGTCTGAAGGCGGGAATTCGTTTCCTCGATGAAAGGTCTGAGGGCGCGAATTTCCTCCAGAACAGTATCCAGAGAGACTAGAGAAACTGCTTTAGGAGGAGAAGGAGGATCCTGTTTCAATCTCTTGGCAGTGACTGAGGGATATTGAGATTTAGTTGCCATGGTCAATAGGGTTATGGAGGAGGAGCGAGCTCTGTCCGAAGTCCTGGATACTGAGGGAGGAGAAGTGGGAGCAGAAGAGGTAACACAACCAGTTGTCGTAACGTTGGACGCCTGCTTCTTAGTGGAGTGAAGTAGATATTTGCTTCTACCCATTAAGCAGAGCACGAAATATCCAAGGAGAGGAGCGTGAGAGAGGCGTCATAGAAGTGACAAAGAAAGTTACCTCACAAGCACAGCAGACCCAGTAAACATCAAAATAACCATTGCTGACAGAAGTTCCAGTGGAGACAAAAGTGAAAGAAATGTTGAAAAAAAGAATACTTCAGCGCGCCATGAAGAGTCAATTGAGGAGAAATGCTGAAGAGAAAAAACAAAATGGCGGCCAGAAAACGGTTAGAAAGTCATCTGCATTATTTCTGTGCGAAATCCACAAGGGAATGAATGGTGAAGGAAGATTCCTGTAGCGGATGCGTTCCGATTTAGGAATATGTCAACATGGTGGTCGTAGGAGCGCTGGAACCGCACAAATTCAGTCGCGAAGTCTGACGCGTCGCGGAGCTCCGATATCAGGCGGCCATCTTGGGTCATGGTGCGCGCGACCATCTCCAGACCCCCAGATTCTTAACCGGGTTGCCAACAGAGTTGGGCCTGGGATACTCTGAGGGCCAAAGATCCTCCCTGAATTGAGGGGGAAAAGACCCATACAGAAGTACCTGAGACTTGTCCTCATTGCACTTGAGCTGAGCCCGTGCAAGCCAGTTAAAAACAGCTGAAAGACAATTTTTGGCAAGATCCAGGGACAAGTCATTTTCCTTCCATGTGAAGAGGAGCTGAGTGTCATCTGCGTAAGCTATAATCTTAGCTCCCAGCTCCTCCGCCAAATAGATCAGAGGAGTAACGTATACATTGAAAAGAAGGGGACTCAAAGTGGAGCCCTGCGGAACTCACGTGGTCACCTTTCTTGGGGCCGAGGAGAACGGGGGCAGCCATACCTGCTGTGTTCTATCCTCTAAAAATGATTTGAGCCAGTCCCATGCTAGACCTGATATTCCAATGTTTGAAAGACGGGCCAGTAGTTGACGATGGGGCACCGTATCAAAAGCAGCAGAGAGATCCAATAAAATCAAGGCCACTCTGCCGCCTGCATCCAAACATTCTCTTATAGTCTCAGACATCTCAACAAGGGCCGTCTCTGTGCTATAAGTGGCCCTGAATCCCGACTGGGCTGGATGAAGGGCACCAGATGACTCAACAAAGTTGGCAAGTTGTTTATAGACTGCCTTCTTGCACACTTTCGCCACAGCCGGGAGAAGAGAGATAGGTCGGTAGCTGGCTAGCGTAGAAGGATCTAAGGAAGGCTTTTTTAATGGAGGGAGCAATTTAGCCTGTTTCCACTCAGGTGGAACTGTGGCGGTCTGAAGCGACATGTTAATAATGGTGTGAACCTCGGAGTTGACCACCTCAGCAACTGCCGCTAGCTGCCTAGCCAGACAGGGGTTGGCTGGAGAACCCGATTTCAATGATTTAAGAATGAGCAGTGAGTCCTGCAGGGGAACGGGTGAAAAACCCGTCAAAAAAGCAAGGACTGAATCAGGGACTGGGGCGTTCTGGATGGGGGCCCCACCTGCCCAAGTGTACTGATCCCAAAACTGTCCTGGATCATTTGGATCTTATCTATGAAGAAACAGGACAGATTCTCACACCAGGAGTCGGAGGCAGGGAAAGCAATACGCTCCGCACAGGAAGTAAAAAAACTCTGGACAATTGAAAAAATTTCTTTTGAGTTGTTTTTAGACATAGCAATGCGCTCCGTGTAAAAACTGCTTTTAGCCTTCCTAATAGCAGCATAATACTCTCTCTGTGTCCTCCTTAATGCTATTTTGGCCAATGGGCAATAGGCCTGTCTCCAACTGCCCTCCAGTTTTTTACAAATCTGCTTTAACTCCTTAAGCTCGCTAGAGTACCAAGGTTTAGAAGGGGCGTTTCTTACTCGCTTATTGGCGAGAGGTGGGGATAAATATTCCACAGCCTGTGAAATCCAGTTAGTGAAACTCATTAAAGCGCCACCCAAGTCCTTGGCAGCAGTAGGGCGAGTGTCGGACAGGACTCTACACAACGCAGAGGGATCTATTCTTTGAGATGGCCTGCCTTGGTGAGGTCCCATAATGGAGTAAGGCACCTGCATTTTCCATGAAAAATGGATTAAAAAGTGATCAGATCAAGAAACTGGAATAGGTTCCTGGACACATAAAGGGAAATTGGAGCAGACTGGGTCTAAGATGTGCCCCGCACTATGAGACGGAGAGCTGATCCATTGGGTGAGTTGATCCAGGTTCAGCGAATCACAAAATTCCCTAGTGTCACTTGCCTCTACACAATCCAAATGAATGTTGAAGTCTCCAAGCAATAAAAATTTCAAAAAGTGCAAAGCCCTGGGAACAATGACTTCATCTAGAGCTTTCAAAAAGGCTCCAGAGGGGCCAGGGGGCCGATATACCAATGTGCCCCCCAAAGTGAAGTGTGGGGATATGATGATGGAGAAGTCAAGTGCCTCCCCATCCCCAATGCCCTGAGTCTCTCCACGTGTGAAAATCCACGTATCCCTGAACACCACCGCTATACCTCCTCCTCTTCCCCCTTTACGGTCAGCCCTAGCTATTTTATACCCCGCCGGGATGACAAATCAAATTACTGGGGCCGAGGACTCATTTAGCCACATCTGGGTTATGAATAGTAAGTCAAGTGGATCCTCCGAGAGGAGCTCAAAAATATCCGGGGCATGTTTTACTAATGAGCGGGTATTTATTAGAGCCGCTCGTATACAATGGCCTTTCTGGGCGGCTGTAGGGGCAGGATTTGGAGGGACACTAGCTGCCGATTCGGTGCAAAAACTAAAGTTGCACTGTTTGCAACTGAATTGAGGTTATCAAGAACCATCCAATGTCTCCCACACTTACCCCTGTGTGAACCAATAGTCAACAATTCAGCACGACTATAAGTCAGACGACAGTCTGGCGGCTCCAGAGGGAAACGGGCAGCGTGGCTTGCACCGGCCGCTTCCGGGACGCTGACGGGCGCAGACGGGCTTGCTTTAGGCGAGCCTTTGGCGCGCCAGCGGCACGTCCGCGCAGCGCGCATTATTATGTGAAAATGCTCCCAACAACTAGAGCGCGTCCTGTCCAAAATGGCGGCCTAGATTGTCAAACCGGGATTCACAATATTGCGTGGTGAGTGCGGGAATGCGGTCAAACATTCACTTTCTCAATTTTAAAATCAGTATAGCAGCGCAGATTAAGAACAATTAAGAACACTCTAAAAATAAACCAAGTGAAGTACGAGAGAGGAAAGAACAGTGTACTTTCACTAGCAACTCCCCGCTCCTAATGGCACTGGCGTCCGGTGTACTATTCCTAACTCCACATCTACAACCTTTAATATATATATATATATATATATGACAGGAACTCCTCTCAAGATACAATTGCCATGGCGAAGAACAGGAGCCCGGACCACAATTTTGTGCAGTTTAGTGTAGTTTATTGGCAGCTCAACTACAAACTGCAGCTATGACGCGTTTCGAGCCCGTGGGCCCTTGATCACACATATATATATATATATTACAGTCAATCCTTTTTCTCACCCGGTTCCCTGCAGCCTGGAACCAGAAACAGGAATGGACTCCACTTTATTTGTGCAAATTTTCGTTTTATTGATTTGTGCGCTGTGCCGCCATGACGCGTTTCGGCCTATGCAGGCCTTGATCACATGACGTGTCTCCAAGTCCTCCCCACATTTAAAGGGCAAAGTGCAAGACAATATGGAAAACAGACTATCGTTCTGATATCCGATAGCACCGTACAATCTAGCAGCCCAATGACATGTTTATAAATACTGATCATAAATGCGATCACTATATGTAAAATACATTTATAATTTAATTGTATAAATACATTAAATGTGACATATATGAATAAAAAAACATTCTTAAAAGCCTTATTTAAAAAGCCCGATACTTCATACTCAAAGTATAATACATTTATACATGATGTAATACAAGAATGTTCAATTCCTAAAAGACCAGCCTTAAAACGATGTACATCTATGTATATTCACTGAAAAAAACAAAGGTTACAGAGAGGTTATAGTTAGGCTCAGATTTCACTCATACAAAACCAGTGAAATTCAGCAGTTATAGTTACCTGAGCTAACTATAACTTATGCCTCCGCAATGCATTGCGGCCGACCACTCATATTACATCACTCATGACATGATCAGTGACACTGATGACATCACTGATGACATCACTGAGGACCTGTAAACTTTGTTTTTTCAGTGAAAAGATATATAGCGAGCCAATGGTAATGAATCTCGCTCCGAGACTCTGGACCTTACTGAAAGGATGTAAATAATGTTAATAATGGACATTCATGCACATACACCCACTTAGGGGAGATTGTGACTCGCTTTGGGGACTACAGATCCCAAAATGCCTTAATAAAATGCACGAACTGAGTGAAGCCCACTAGGGGGCATTGAAGTCAATCAATGCCGGAAATCAAATGCCAAAGCGACTTGTTGCGCATGTGTGTCAGCCCAGAAGAAGAGGCTTTTGCCTTGAAACGCGTTGGCGATTGCAATTTAAACCGGAGAATTGGTGCGAGTGATGTAAAGACACGCCGGATGGCGGGCGAGCTGTGTGTGCCCTTCTGAAGCTTACGGGCATTTGGTGATTCATATATATATATATATATATATATATATATATATATATATATATATATATATATATATATATATATATATATATATATTACCTACTGGCAGTAGACAGTAGGTAGTTAAAGTTAGGACCTAGTTTCCATAGGAGAAGCATTTTTTGATTTGCCTATATCTTTGGCGCTGGTTGACGAATCTTCACAACCTTTTCCCCAAAAAATGTGATAGTAAGTCTTGTTGTGCATGGGACGTTTCGGGGTGATTAGTTAAGGGGGGCCGAGAAAAAGTGAGCTAAAAAAAAAGTGTGTTTTCGTATTTTAATTACCATAGGGCGCGTAGTCGAACCTACAGCCTGAATAACTGGACGGAATTACATGAAATTTGGCAGAAAGGTAGATGTTGTTATGCAGATTGTACTTTTTGTTATTTGGTGCAAATCCGTTCAGTCGTTGGTCAGAAATTTCAGAAGAAAAGCGTTTATATATCTCTGGTCGCAAAAAAAGACGAGCTTGTGCAGGGAAATGCATAGCTCTGATTGGCTGACAACACTTCAACCAGGAAGTGTTGGCAGCCATCTTGGGACTCAGCTTCACTGAGTCCCAAACAAAAAATGTTTAAAAAAAAGAAAAGGGGGCAATGTAGGAATACCCTGCTAAGTTAGTCCAGATGTCCCAGAAGGACCCCAACATGCCAAAAAAGCATTGTTTTTCAAAGAAAAAAAATTGGCCAGGTCCTGGGGCATATAAAAAAATAGGAGGGTGCACACGGGTCCCCTTGCTAGGGCTTATGAAATCCCCAGGGACCGCTACCTCCCTGGGGCATTTCTTACTATGTATGCGGGTGGTGCCCCCAGCCCCGGGGACTGCCACCTCCCTGGGGCATGTGTAAAATAACGCAGGGGCCCGCATGGCCTCCCTTGCAGCCCCAGGGACCGCCATCTCCCCGGGGCTCTCATTAAGTTGTATGGGGGTCAGGGCACCCAGTATTGGGGCCAGGCCCTGGGGAATGAGGTCTCCGGGGCCAAAATCAGTCCGGGAGGGGTGCCGCGTGGCCCTTCTTCCTTGTTTTATAATTTTTTTATTTATTTTTTTAAATAAAGGGCAGGCCCCGGGGGATGGGGTCCCTGGGGTCAAAATCGGCTCTGGGAATGGAAACCACATGGCCCCCCTTCTTCAATAAAAATGTTTTTTTAAAGAAATGATGGCCCCAGGGATGGGGTCCCCGGGCCATAATCGGCCCAGGGAGGGGGGTCTCTGAAGACCTCTAAGCAATTGCGCTGTGTGGGACTTACTGTAGGTAACAGGAGGAGTTGTTGGCCCCCAAGGATGTCCTCCTCCTGTTACCTTCAGTAAATCCCACACTGTGGGATTGCTGATAGGTTTTTGTAGCCCTGCCCCCTTTCTCTACCCCTTTGCAAACATGCCTCCTGGCACCTACTAGCTGGGGGATGAAATCCCCTTGGCTGCTGGGGTCTTGGGGGATGAACAACCCCTCCAGTAAGTCCCACACAGTGGGATTGCTAAGAGGTCTTCGGAGGCCATGGCCCCTTTCTCCACCACTCTGCAAACGCGCTTCCTGGTGCACTACTGCTTGGGGAATTAAGCCCTCTTGGATGTTGAGTGACCTTGGGGCCAAGAAGCCCTCCTGGTACTTTCTGTAAGTCCTACACAGCGGGATGTTTGAGAGCTTGTCAGAGGCCCCGCCCCCTTTCCCCACCACTCTGGAAACGCCATTACTACTTAAAAAACAATAGAAATTCACTGAAAAAACAAAGGTTACAGGGATGTTATAGTTAGGAATTCGCATTTAAAAAAACCTTAGAAATTCACTGAAAAAAACAAAGGTCACAGGGACGTTATAGTTAGGCTCAGGTTTCACTCCTACAAAACCAGTGAAATTCAGCAACTATCATTATCTGAGCTAACTATAACTCAGGCCCCCGCAATGTACTGCTTATGACCTTACATATCACGTCACTCATGACATGGTCAGTGACATCACTCATGACATCACTCATGACATCTCAAATGACCTCACTGAGGACATCATCCACAATATCACTAACACACCCACTCACACCCCCATAGAACCTTTCATACACCCATTCCCAACACAACCATTCACAAACCCATTCACAGATCCATACCAGTACTTACATACCCACTCACTGATTCATAGATCTACACACACATCCAATCAATAATCCATACAGCCACTCATACACCCACTCACTCACTAATAAAGCCACTGACATATCCACTCATACACCCATACAGCCACTCACACACTGAGTCAGTCACCCATACAGCTACTCACACACCTACTCACTCACCCATACAGTCAATCACAAAGCCACTTACTCACCCATACAGTTACATAAACACCCACTTATGTACTCATACAGACACTAACATGTACTCACTCACCTATACAGTCACTGACACAAGCACACTCTTACCAATAGAACCACTCTCACATTCACTCACTCACCCATACAGTCTCTCATATACCCCATCACTCACCTATACTGCCTTTCACATACCCAGTTACTCACCTATATACCACTGACACATCCACTCACACACACAGCCATACACACTCACTTGCCTATATAGCCCCTCACACACTCACTAACCCATACAGTCACTGACTCACCCACACACTCATCCATACAGGCAGTCACACACCCCCTCACCCACCCACACAGACACTCAGACACCCATGCAGATACTCAGACAACCAATCCAACACCCTTACAACCACTTACGTATCCACTCACACACCCATACAGCCACTTAGACACCAACTGAGAGACTAATACAAACATTTACACAACCAGTCACTCACCCATACATTCACTGATACACCTAATCACTCACCTATACAGTCAGTCACGCACCCACTGAACCATCCATACAGGCACTCATACACCCACTGATTCACTAATACAGATTTAACACTCAGAAACTTTTTAAAAACAGTCACTGGATGATGTCAACAGTGATGTCATCAGTGATGTCATTTTAGACGTCATCAGTGATGTCACTGACCATGCCATGAGTGATGTAATATGTGAGGTCAAAAGCAGTTCATTGCGGGGGCGCAAGTTATAGTTAGCTCAGCTAACTATAACCGCTGAATTTCACTGGTTTTGTATGAGTGAAACCTGAGCCTAAGTATAACTCCCTGTAACCTTTGTTTTTTCCAGTGAATTTCTAAGGTTTTCTTTATTCCATTTCCTAACTATAACGTCCCTGTAACCTTTGGTTTTTTTCAGTGAATTTCTAAGGTTTTTTAAATGCTAATTCCTAACTATAACGTCCCTGTGACCTTTGGTTTTTTCAGTGAATATATATTCACTGAAAAAACCAAAGGTTACAAGGATGTTATAGTTAGACTCAGATTTCACTCGTACAAAACCAGTGAAACTCAGCAGTTATAGTTACCTGAGCAAACTATAACTTACGCCCCCGCAATGCACTGCTTATGACCTCACATATACATCACCCGTGACATGGTCAGTGACATCACTGATGACATCTAAAATGTCATCATCAAGTGAGTGTGTTTTTAAGAATTTATGGGTGCTGAACATATATACCAACATACTACAAAAGTTAGATTAGTATACTAGTTGTACAGATAATAAGTGATAACATGTGTGATCTGAGTGGATGTGTGACTATGTATCTGTGTGTGAGTGGGTGTGTGAGTGGCTGTATGGGTGTGTGAGTGCATGCATGAGTGAATGTATGGGTGAGTGAGTGGATTTCTGACTAGGTCTGAAGGTGAATGAATGGTTGTGTCAGTGGTTGTATGGGTGTCTGAGTGGGTATGTGATTGGTTGTATGGGTGTGTGAGTGAGTGTGTGTGTGAGTGGTTTTGTGGATGTGAGAGTAGTTGTATGGGTGTGTGAGTGGCTGTATGGATGTATAAGTAGGTATGTGAGTAGCTATGTGGGTGAGTGAGTGGAGGTTTGAGTGACTATGTTGCTGAGTAAATGGGTATATCAGTGGATGTATGGGTGAGTGAGTGGCTGTGTGTGCGACTGTGTAGGTGAGTAACTGGATGTCTGTATCACTGTATGAGTGACTGACTTGGTGTGTAAATGACTTTATGGGCAAGTAGCTGTTTCAGTAAGTGTTTGGTTAAGTGTGTTGGTGTGTGCATGGTTATATTTGAGAGTGAGTGTCTGTGTGAATGACTATATGGGTAAGAAGATATGAGAATGCTTGTATGGATGCATGAATGGGTATGTATGTGGGTGTGTGAGTGAGTGTGTCAGTGCTTGTATGGGTGAGTGATTGGCTGTGTTGAGAGGCTATATGGGTGAGTGAGTGACTGTGTAGGTAAATAAGTGGATGTGTGAGTAGCCGTATGGGTGCGTGTGTGGCTATGTGTTTGGTTGTATGGGTGAGTGACTGGTTGTATGAGTGGCTGTATGGGTGAGTGAATTGTTGTGTGAGTGGCTGTACGAGTGAGTGAGTGGGTATGTGAATGGCTCTACGAAGAAGTGAGCAGGTGTGTGAGTATTGGTATGGGTCTGTGAATGGGTATGTGAGTGGTTGTGTGGGAGTGAGAGCGGGTGTGCGTGTATTTGAGGTTGTATGGGGTGTGAGTGGCTCTGTAGATGATGTCATCAGTGATGTTGTTTGTGATGCCATCAGTGATGTCACTGACCATGTCATGAGTGATGTAATATGTGAGGTCATAAGCAGTGCATTGCCGGGGCGTAAGTTATAGTTAGCTCAGGTAACTATAACTGCTGAATTTCACTGGTTCTGTAGGAGTGAAATCTGAGCCTAACTATAACGTCTGTTTAACCTTTGGTTTTTTTTTAGTGAATTTCTATGGTTTAAAAAAAAATGTATTTCCTAACTATAACGTCCCTGTAACCATTGGTTTTTTAAGTGAATTTCTATGGTTTTAAACTAGTTGTTGTGTTTGAAGAGTGGTGGAGAATCGGGCCGGTCCTCAGACCAGCTCTCAAGAATCCTGCTGTGCGCGACTTACTGGAGGTAACAAGAGGGCTTCTTGGCCCCCAAAGACCCTCAGCATCCAAGAGGACTTCATCCCCTATCCAGTAGTGTGCCAGGAGGTGCGTTTACAGAGTGGAGGAGAAAGGAGGTGGGGCATCTGACCAGCTCTCAGAAATCGTGCTGTGTGGGACTTACTGGAGGAAACAGGAGGAGTTCTTGGCCCCCAAAGACCCTCAGCATCCAAGGGGACTTCATCCCCCAACCAGTAGTGCGCTAGGAGGCACGTTTGCAGAATGGTGGAAAATGGGGTGTGGCCTCGAAAGACCTCTCAGCAATCCCACTGTGTGGGACTTACTGGAGGCAGCAGGAGAGGTTCCTGGCCCCCAAGGACCCTCAGCATCCAAGGGGACTTCATCCCCAAACAGTAGTGTGCCAGGAGACGAGTTTGCATAGTGGTGGAGAAAAGGGGCATGCC
Organism: Calotriton arnoldi; assembly: GCA_963921515.1. Lineage (NCBI taxonomy): Eukaryota > Metazoa > Chordata > Amphibia > Caudata > Salamandridae > Calotriton > Calotriton arnoldi. The sequence goes on along the minus strand of CAWUFW010006127.1, from coordinate 1,124,980 downwards.
CTCTGAAGACCTCTAAGCATTCCCACTGTTTGGGACTTACTGGAGGTAACAGGAGGGGTTCTTGGCCCCCAAGGGCACTCTGCAGCCAAGGGGACTTCATCTCTCAACCAGTAATGCACCAGGAGGTGCTTTTGCAGAGTGATGGTGAAATGGGGTGGGTCCTCTGGCGACATGCTGGGTGCCTTTTTTAAATTATTTTTTTGTTTATTAGGGAAGGTGGGGCATGGGGGCCCCCTTCTCTGGGCCGATTTCGGCCCTGGAGACACCATCCCCTGCACCCAGGCCTTTTTTGAATGAGGAGGGGTACCATGCAGCCCCACTCCCCAGGCTGATTTCAGAACTGGAGACCCCATCCCCCGAGCCCGGCCTTTTTTTTTTTTTTAGGTCTCGCCTGAGCCAGCGCATTCGCTGTCTCAGGCGAGACATTTAGTAAGTGGGTTTTCAAAGTGCTACCACACGCTTTTGCTGGCCTCAAGCTTGCGGTTACGCGCGCACGCGCGCAGCCGCCATCTGGCTTTCCTCGCGGCCTTTAGCCGTCGCTCTCCCTCAGAGCCTCCTCTCCGCCCCCTTCCCTGCTGCTCTTTCACACCAGCCACTTCACGCGCCGCGCCATCTGGCTTTCCTCTCGGCCTTTAGCCGTCGCTCTCCCTCAGAGCGTCCTCTCCGCCCCCTCATTCATTCACTGCTGATCCTCTCTCGCCCTCTACATTTGATACTTTCTTTTTTCTTATTTTTTTCTGCCACACGTTTCTACCTTTCATTGTTGTTTCCTAGCCCCACCCGTCTAGTGTTGTCCCTCTTCATTACTTTCCTGCTTCCCCCATTGCTCACCTTTCACCGTCTCCCCTCATCTTTCCCCTCTCACTGCTTCTCCCTCCTCCTTTCACTCCTACTCTCTTTCACTGTTGGCACACCTCTCCGCCTTTCTCCGGTGTCATCCTCATCTCCTTTCACTCAATGACTACACAGAGAACCCCGCCACAGCCTGTTAACTGCACAGAGAACCCCTCCACAGCAGGTTACATTTAATTGTGCTGAAAAGGTCTTCACAAAAACGCAGAAGAGCTGAACTGAGCGTCAAGACACAGGCTGAAAGCTGCGATTTTCCCACAGAACTATGTCTGAATCTGCAGACAGCGTCAGGCCACTTTTTCACTTTTACATTTTTAAAGCCCCATGGGAGGCGGATGTGCCCTTTTACAGAACACCAACTGCTCACAGGTCTTGGCAGTATCCAGCGCTGAAGCTCCTCATGACGTGAAACCCAAGTTTATGATACTTTCAATTTAACCAATACAAGCACATTCTAAGAAGGACAACTGTACTGTGTTAAGAAGTCTGCACACAGTCTCTGCCTCTGCCCCCTCCTGGGGTGGAACGCCTTGGCTAGAGGCAGGGGCGAACGATAACACTTATCTCCTCTACACAACAGTGATTTATTTTTACTTTCAAAAGAAGCTGAAGTAATTTGGCATTTGCCAGCCCCACCCTTCATAACTCTCGAAGCATGCCAGCTCAATCACGTAAAAAACTCGCCTCAGGAACGGGGCAAGTTCACAACACCATGCACAATTTTATGTTGCCTATGAAGTGCTCCCGAGGCCAGAATAGACGGCCTTTTAAAGTCGTTTTGCTGTTACTGACCGCTGCTAGATGGCGCTGCAGCACCGCTGTCTTGATTCACCTTCTGGAGGTGCTGTGTCCCTGGCCCGAAGCAATAAGCCGAATAGTGCAGCATCATTTTAAGCCCATGATGAGTGCGTCATTTTGGGACTATAAGAAGTGCTGAGCCACAGTAAGGACATTTTATAGAGTGAAAATATATAGTATTTATAATAAACGTATAGAATATCTAAATATATACGGTCACTAGTGACAATGAGCCAAGATGTGCATGCACCTGTGTGGGGATTCTGAGCTGAAAAACCCTCAATAAATAGCTGCAGGGAAGGAGCCGTGAGACTTGGACGGGACCACGTGGGGTTCAATTAGTTCCTAACGCACAAAAAAGCAAACAACTAATCGACCGTGAAATACTTCATTTACCAACTTTGCCCAACTTCTTTTACGGAATATAACTTGTCCACACAAAGGAAGTTTTACAAGAGAAATTTCTGAAACAACTTTTGGCAACAGAACCGACCACCTAAAAAGCACCTTGGTTCAATTTCACCATGCAGGCCTAGTTTTAGCGAAACGTTTTCTTCTGCTATTGTCCTGACAGACATATATTTTTGTAAAGTAAAAAAAATACAGGTAGTTGACAAGAAAAAATCCCTTGCAAATCCCGACCGATGACGGGGTGGCGGGGGGAGCACGTGCGGCGACTGTCACTAGGGGCATCAAAGTTTTCTTTTTAATTGTATTTGTATTTTCTTTTTCCAAAAATTAAACACACGTTCCACACAGATAATTAAACTCAAGTTTAAGTCAATTTTTTAAAAAAAGGTATGTACATTGTAGTATAAATTAACACAGCTAGTCAAAAGTATGCAATAATGAGAAGCAAATCCATATGTAACAGCCCAGCCTATACCATAGATGTCCTTATATGTGGGAATGTATTAACATCTTCAAAACAAGCATTGGCATAGCCAATAGGTCTCGCCTTTGGGACCTTATAAGTGTTTAACCATGCAACAGTTAATGTTGTTGCACCAAGGATATTGTGCTGCATAACTAAATACTTATAAGGTCCCAAAAGCGAGACCTATTGGCTATGCCAATGCTTGTTTTAAAGTAAGGGACAGGAGCCATGCAGCCTCACTACCAGGCCGATTTCAGCCCCGGGGACCTCATCCCCCCGGGCCCGGCCTCTATTCTGGGTGCCCTGGTCCCAACCAGGGCACCCAGCTACTTTCATTGGGGACCACAGGGGGAGCCTTAAGGCCTCCTGTGGGAGCCGGCATTGCTTTCACAGAGAGGGAGCTGCTAACCATGCAACTCCCTCTCTGATAAAAGCAATTCTGCTCTGCTTCCAGCAAGCGAGAGCATATTTAATGCTCTCGCTTGCTGGATGCAGAGAATTTGCTGTGGCTTTGCAGGAGCAGTAAAGCACATGCCAACCCATAGCAAATAGCTATGCCCGGGGTGGGATCCCCGGGACATAGCAGGAGACAGCCCTGGGGGGTGGCGATCCCCAGAGCCATTATTGGCTTCTGGATGAGGTCCGCACGGCCCCCTTCCTTGGATTTTGCCCCAGGGAGGTGGTGGTCCCGAGGCTGCAGGGGGCCACACGGCCCCCAGCATTCAATTTAACAATAGCCCTTGGGAGGTGGCGATCCCCGGGGCTGTGGGGGGGCCCACATGGCACCCTTGCATTAATTGAAATTAAAGCCCCTTCAGTTTTTTCAGGAATAGCCCTGGGGAGGTGGCGGTCCCCGGGGTTGTGGTCCGAGAAGCCCCCCAATTTAAAAAGTAAATAAGCCCCAGGGCTGTGATGGTCCCCGGGGCAGCGGGGAGGCCATACGGGCCTCCCCCACATTTTTTGGGGGGTGGAGTTTTATATAGCGTGAACTAGACCCGAAGGTATTAGAGCACTTTACATGAGCACCAGTTATGTTACAGATGGACACATCTTTTTTTTTTAGGCATGAGGAGATTAAGTGATTTGCCCAGAATCACAGAATGTTGAGCGTCACTGCCGAGACTCGAACCAGGTTCCCCAGGTCCAAGGTCGACCGCCCTAGCCGTTAGGCCACATTCTCTCCCACATTCATTTATAAACAAGTGCTGGAGAGGTGGTGGTCCCTGGGGCACTATTAAGCCCCAGGAGGGGGGGCCCATGACCCCCCCTTATTTGTTAAAATGATCCCGGGACCTGGCCCACACGGGGCTGATTAGTAATGAAGTGCGGGAGCTCGTGCTCTGTTTTTTGTAAGTTTCAGCAGGATCCGTGGATCCAACACAACTCCCGACAAAATCTTTTTTTTTTTTAATGGTTTTTTGGGCCTGCGGGGGCCGGGTGGGACCCCCCCACCAAGAGGCCAAGGGGGTCAGGGTATTTCTACCCTGCCCCCTTTTTTTTTTTTTTATGTTTCAAGATGGCTGCCACAATTTCCTGGTTTGAAGTGTTGGCAGCCAATCAGATCTCAGCACAAGATCGGAAGGGGTCGCGGATTCTCCATGTTCCTATATACACAATTGGAAATTTCTTTAAATAACTCCCCAACTACTGAACGGATTTACAACAATTTACAGTAAGGCCGCATTCTGGACCAACAGCTACCTGTTGCCAAATTTTGTGTAATTCCGTTCGGCAATTCAGGCTGTAGACATGTCTAAAGTTTCCTATGGAAATTAACATGGGGAAAACGTGTTTTGGGACCCCCTTTTTTCTCAACCTGTATTTGACGAATCACCCCGAAACTTTCAAGACAGTAGATAAATTGAGCGTCGAACTCGTTTTAAAAATTTCGCGAGGATTCGTCAAACAACGCCAAAGTTATTGGTAAATGAAAAAACGCTCTTCCTATGGAAACTACAAACCAACTATAACTATCTACTGGCGACCGCTAGTAGGTAATATATATATATATATATATATATATATATATATATATATATATATGTGTGTGTGTATATATATATATATAGAGAGAGAGAGAGATACATTCCACAGTGATAAATATATGTGGAGTTATGCACAGAAAATCTATATGTACTTACTGTTCGATATTTTGGAAGCCAATATTTTGGATTTGAAATTTTATCCTTGATATTTGCATGCATCGATATTTTGGAATAGATATTGAGGGTGCATACCTGTGAAATTTTAAATGGCGACTCTTTCATTTTCCAAACTATACTGACGACATAGAAGGTCCTTACCTATAACATTGTGCTAACAACTTGATAGCATTCATGGTCCTTGCAACTTATGGATTGCCTAAATGCTATTCCCAAATAACAAAATTATTTCACAGTATCCAGAGGTTGATCATTTAGGTACCACTTTCTATTCTTCATTCAGTAATTCTTTGTAAACACCATTGTATTACTTTGGTGGCATTTATGATCAGTTTATTTGCTGCTATATATTTTTCAAATGGTGCTAGCTTCCTCCAGAGTCCTACAGCTGTCTAATATGATTGCATCATTTGCAAACATCAGTAAGGACATCACACAACCCTGCTTTGGGCTCTCCTTAATCATATCTTGTTCATTGTACATTGTCCTTTTGTTCAAACCCAGGTATCCTGCTGTAATTCTATCAAAACCCTCAGAAGCAGCTCTGGTATACCCATCTTTTTAGGTCTAGCATTAGCAAAGCCTTCTTTATTTTGCTAAAATTATATCTAATATACCTATCTAGAAAGGTTTTCAGCCAGTCTCATGATCCAGTGGTCTGCTTTTGTGTTAGTATTTTTTTTCTTCCACCCACTACACCATATAGCGCCAGTCACTGGCTGACATCACTGTGAGTGATGGCTTTCTGCCCTTTTGCAAGAAGATCATCCACACACAAAGTAGTTTCCTTTAATCAATCAATCAAGTGAATTGTGAAGCGCGACAACTCACCCGTAAGGGTCTCTAGGCACTGGTGGGGGGGGGGGGGACTGATGATCAATCGAAGGCACTGCAGTTCAGTCTAAGAGCCAGGTCTTAAGGTTCTTCCTGATTTGAGGCAGTGACAGTGACTGCCTGAAGTGGAGAGGCAGGGTAGGAGAAGGATCTTCCTCTGGCCGTGGTAAAGCGGATACGTGGGATGGCAGCCAAGGCCAGTTGGGCCGAACGGAGGTCTCTGGTGGGTACGTGGAATGCGAGGCGGTGGTTGAGGTACGCAGGTCCCACATCGTGTAGGGCTTTGTAGGCGTGTGTGAGGAGCTTGAAGGTGATTCTTTTGTTGACTGGGAGCCAGTGGATGTCTCTGAGGTGGCTGGTGATGTGGCTGCGGCGGGGGATATTGAGGATGAGTCTCGCGGAGGCGTTCTGAATGTTCTGCAGTTTCTTGAGGAGCTTCTGGGTGATGCCGGCGTAGAGTGCGTTGCCAAAGTTGAGTCTGCTGCTGATAAGTGCGCAGGTGACCGTCTTTCTGGACTTGGTGGGGATCCACTTGAAGATATTTCGGAGCAGGAATAGCGGGTGGAAGCAGGATGATGAGACGGAGTTGATCTGGCGGTTCATGGTGAGCAATGAGTCCAGGATGATGCAGAGGTTTTGTGCGTAGTCTGTGGTTGTGCGGGGGATCCAAGATCTGTGGGCCACCAGGAGTCATACCAGGTGGAGAGGGTGGAGCCCAGGATGAGGACTTCGGTCTTCTCTGAGCTTAGCTTGAGGCAGCTGTCCTTTATTCAGGTGGCGACAGCCTTCGTCCCGTAAGTTGTTCTTGGCGACTGTGGGTTCGTTGGTGAGGGAGAGGATCAGCTGGGTGTCGTCGGCGTAGTAGACGATGTTGAGTCTGTGGTTCCTGATGATGGCTGTGAGTTGGGCCATGTAAAAGTTAAAGAGAGAGGGCTCAGGGAGGAGCCCTGAGGCACTCCGCAGCTGATCTCTGTAGGGTCAGAGTGGAACGGTGGTAGTCTGACTCTCTGTGTTGAGCCGGTGAGGAAGGAGCAGATCCATTCCAGGGCTTTGTCGCAGATGCCGGCACCATGGAGTCTTGTGCATAGGCTGCGGTGGGAGACAGTGTCATCAGCAGTGAGGGGAGTCCAGCTGAACAGGGTCGGCTGGGGTCCGGTGTCGTTGGGTGCGGCGGTTGCAAGTGGGTCTTGGGTATGGAGGCTGTTGAAGCTGTCGTAGATCTCCTTAATCTTGCGGTGGAAGAAGGTGTTGAGGTTGTTGCAGAGCTCTTGGGAGGGTAGGATGTTTTCTGTCTCTATGCGGGGCTTGGCAAATTCTTTGACCACTGCGAAAAGTTCTTTTTTATTGAGTGCATTGGCATTGATGCTTTCATGTAGGGCCACTTTCTTTGTTCTAATGAGGTGGTGGTGTGCGGTGACATCGGTTTTGAAGGCTGAGCAGTCTTCTGGGGTCTTGCTGCTCCTCCATCTCTTCTCCAGCCATCTACAGGTGGGTATTGGACTCATGAAGGGCGGGGGAGAACAAGCTGGCTTTTTGGAGTGTCGCTTGCCTGGTGCTTTCTTGAGGGGAGCCAGTGTGTCAGCGCAGTTGGAGATCCATCGGGGAGCCAGTGTATCAGCGCATTTGGAGATCCATCGGTGGAGATTGCGTGCTGAGGTATTTGTGTCCGCAGAAGTCGTAGGTGGGGTTTTGCTGAGGGAGGTGGTGAGCTGTTCTTCAGGGACCTTGTTCCAACTTCTGCTAGGGTAGCGGTGGGAGTGGTGATGTACGGTGGGTTTGGTGAAGAAGTGAATGCAGCGGTAGTCGGTCCAAAGCAGCTCGGAGGTGTGGCTGAAGGTGATGTTGTCACTAGCAGAGAAGATGGGGGCGAGTGTGTGTCCTGCTGAGTGGGTTGGGGAGGTAACCCATTTTTTAAGTCCGACGGTGGTGAGGTTATCCAGCAGGGACTATGTGTTCTTGTCATTGGAGTTGTCCAGGTGAATGTAGAGCTCGCCGAGGAGGATGTAGTTTGAGGAGACGAGAGCGTGGGGTGCGATCAAGTCAATGATGGAGTCGCTGAAGGGTGGACGGGGTCTGAGTGGTCTGTAGATTAGGGTGTCGTGGAGGGTCGTGTTCGGGTTGGTCTAGACCTGAAAGCGGAGATGCTCCATGTTGGTAGAGTGGTCATCCGAGTGGGTAGCGAGGCAGAGGGTGCTTTTGTGTATGATGGTGATGCCTCCATCTGGTTTGTTGATGTGGTTCTTGTGAATGATCTTGTAACCGTCTGGGATGGCGGTAGCGATGCCTGGGGCGGAGGTGGAGTTCATCTAGATTTCCTTGAGGAAGGTGATGTTGGGGTTGACGGAGTCGAGTAGGTCCTAGATCTCCACAGCATGAATGTCAAGGAAGCATGTGTTGAGGAGGATACAGCTGAGGGGGTCGGGTTCGGCATTTTTCGGTCGTACGGTGGGTGGAGCTGGTGTGCGGTGGCAGGCGAAGGTGCAGCTGCAGTTTCAGCAGGAAAACGGGCCCTGGGTGTCATTCGGCGATGCCCGACGGCAGGCGGTGTGGCGTCCGGTGTTGAGGGCGTGGAGGGTGCTGGCGTTGTAGCGGTGGATGGTCCGAGAACCAGGGTCCATGTTGGTGGCCGTAGTCCAGGTGCCTTTGGCACGCCAGCGGCCGTGCAGCGGCCACCATTGAGTAGCATGAGGGGGAGGGCTGGACAGCTGGGAGCCGAGAAAAGTGGGGAAGCGGTACTGGAGGGGGGCAGGGCCGTGGGGGACGAGCAGTGGCGAGAAAAAGTCACAAAAGTGACAATAGGAAAAAGTGGAAAAGCGGAAAAATGCAGAAAGTGAAAGAAAGTAACAGAAAAGCAGAAAAATGCAGGAAGTGAAAGAAAGTAACAGAAAAGCAGAAAATATGAAAGGAGGAAAAAGAGATCAGGAGAAAAGGCAGTAAGCAGGGAGACAGAGGGCTGATGACAGATCAGTCAATGGCGGTAGTCCCAACCGGCGCGCCCCAGCCGCGTGTGTCAGCAGTCACTTACCGGCAGTCTCTGGGTAGATTTTCAGGCCCTGCAGTGGGTACCAGGAGAGGGCCACAACAGCCTACCAGGGCCTCAAGATGTCAGCCAGGCGGGCGAGAATGCACTGGCTAGCCGCGGTGACCCACACCCAAGAAGGGGGCTGCGTCCGAGGCCGGCGACAGGTGCAGCATCTCGACCTGCAGAGCCAGAAGGGTGAGGCACCATACCACAGGACATCACTGGGGGGCACCCCCCCCCCCGGCAGGTGCTAGTCACTGGGGCTGGTCAGTGGGGCTGTCGCCGCAGCGGCAGCATCCCCGGAGCCGCCCGATATATCATTGGGAGCAGCAGCTGAGTAAGAGCCGCACCACACAGCCACTCAGCTATGCTGCCCGTGCTCAATCAAGGCTGTGTGGGGCCGCTGCAGTCCAGCAGAGAGGTAGGAAAAGATGGATGGGGGGAAGGATGCCCCCGGGAAGTCCGGATAAGTGATGGAGTAGCTCCTCCAGCCGGCTGGCGGAGCCTCAACAGAGTGCGGCCATCTTGCGGCACTTTGTGCTCATGTGCAGTGAAACTTATCTCATTGATGCATTCTCAATTGACCATTGTCCCTTCAGCGCCAGGGGCCATTATGGCAATATGTGCTTTTCAAGTCTGCAAACATTTTTGCTTTTATCCAATTTTTTTTTAGACTAACAAAGGCACGGTAGCTTCACCAACAATGAAGGTTTGCAAAAACCATGACAAAACAAGCATTGACAAGGCCAAAAAGTAGGCAGACAATGCCTGACCTCTTGGCTTTGCCAATGCTCATTTAACATGTACCACAAAAAAGATCTACGGACTTAGTCAAAAACATTTGAGAGGTCAATAATACATGCATTATTTTAGAAACACATGCAGTTGTGTTGCTCATTGTGTCCAGTTGCTGCTGGATGCATGTGTATCAGAGATGTGTGGCTACCGATGAAATCATGTTGGGGAACATAGGTCATTTACATGCTACTGGCAATAATATTGTACGTCTATGCATTCTTGCCAACATATGCTGTGGGATAATGTCTGAACAAAAGCTGGCATTTTCAATACCTCTTCAAGAAATAGCTCTTCCTCTCCCTTTATAGTGTGCATGTATTGTCAAAACCTCCTTACCCATATTGTTTCATGCTGCTGTGCTATAATTCAGAGTGTGGTTGTCTGCTGCTGCCACAGGAGCAGATTCACAAAAGCATTGATGAGTGCTGTATGTAGTACTGCAGTTGTACTCCTCCAAGCTCTCTTGCATTTCTTTGTGAATCTGCACTGCAACGTCCAACTTACTATTATTAAAAGTGCAAAGAGAGCACAGGCCTTTCTATTTGTAGCAACTGCATGTGAAGAATCCCTGAACATTCACATTTTATTTACATTTCAAACGCGTGTTTGGCAAATTCACAAAAACAAGCAAATGCACTTAAAAAAGCACTGCAGATATCTACTACTTCACATTTATGCCTTTGTGAATCGGCACCAAGGTGTTGTGCAGTGGTATGGCTTGCCACAATTGCATGGATACCCATGTAGTCTGCAAAAGCAGTGCTATGGCCTTTAACAGAGGCGCCATGGCCTCTCCGAGAGGACTCGTGGTTTTACCGAGTTGTCAAGTGCAATGGCAGAAATGCCAGAGCATTTCCTTTGAACAGCTGTCACACTTCCTCTGGCTGTGCGACATGCCTAAAGGATAGAAATGACAAGAGTGTAAAATTGTACTTCCATGATCACTAGTGTACTTAAGAGCCATCCCTTTTCAAGATGCGGACAAGAAACAAGATCCTGGGGCGGTAAATTGTAACCAGATCAATTGTGCCTATTGGATTATTATGGCTGCTATATCTGTTACCACGCCTTGTATCATATACTGCCATCTTCTTCTAGCATTCTTGTATTTTAATGTTGTCGCTTTTGGTACCGTTGGCAGACTTACACACATCACGCAGTATTTCTTCACCAGAATAATGATTTTTTTGTTTACATTTTTTGGCAGTGTGGCGGCCATGATATTTGCGTTTTAGAATGGATGTATGGGTGCATTTCCTAAGTAGACATCTACTGATGGAATTGGCTCAATTACCCTATATTCCATCTTATGCTCTCATAGTGGAGTAATTGTTCACAATTGATTACAATGCACGACTTTGATAAGAGATCAGAACTTATGTTCAATCCCTCCACCGCCTTCCCTCCCCTTCTTCTCTTTTCTGAGTGGGACTAATGTACCCTGTCAGTGCATTGCTATACAATGTATATCAGAGCATATTTTGTTAACTCTCAAAGCACTCTTTTTCTTCCCATTTTGTTTATATCCTACTGATTATTTCTATGGTTGCTTAAATAATAAAATACAACTCTTTTTTTTAACAACAAAATAATGGGATAAATGTAAAAATGGATGTTTCTTTCTATAAATGAAATCGAAATGTAGCAAAACAAATTGCATGTCCATGTTTTCGGATGCTTCAATTTTTAACTCTATTTTGGAAAGCATATTTGAATCCCAATATCATTTAAATAATTTGGTCCTGATTTATTAGAGTTGGCGCCATGCTGGTCTGTAGTGTATCCATTCTGTTCACACTTTCTGAATGCTCCCAAACACAGGGTTAGTTCTGTTGGGTACTACAAGCTAGCCTGGGTGGCATCCCTGGGAAGCAAACCTGATGAGGCCAGCGCTGCCTATAAGTCAAAAGTAGGCATCTCCCAGAATGCCTCAGCAATTGCGCTATGAAATCTTCCCCTCCAATTTTCGGTCTTGGTCTCGCTTCCTCTTTGTCATCTTAAGTGGTACGCCCTAGTTCAGAATGAGCTTTGAGGAGGATAGACAGAAAAGCAGCTGGCTGCCAAGTCAGTTTGTTGGGGTAAAGGTGGAGAGTTTCTATGTTATTGTCAGCCCCATGATCTCTTTGTCATTACTACACATCTGGTCTCATTATAACCTTTTGGAACCGAAGACTAGAGACTATTTTGTAGTGCTGGGTTTGAAGTAACAAAACATAACATAAAATAGTATAGAATAAAGTAGTAACCATGAATACATGTGTGTGTTATTTGTATGGCGCAAACCTATCTGAAGGCTAGGTTCATGCTTTATGGGACCTGGGACCCTCCATACATGGTAAATAAACAGTTGAGTCAAGTGACTAGATCACTTAGCAAATGTCATGATTAGAAGGGTAAATATGCTCGTTGACGCTCCTGTTGGCCTCCTTGTAGAGCAGTGTAACTCAGGATGGATTGACTGCTAAAGCCCAGATTAACGGACTGTGTGAGCAGGGAGTGACTGCCACAGTGCAGACAGCAAGTGTGCGATTGGCCATCTGGCTTGTTGGGGGGTCCTTGAAGCCGGTATATGTCTTAATATTCTGGAAGTTGAAGAGAACTGTTTGGTGAGTGCTGGAGGGTATGGATGCCTTTTGGAGGCTGGTTCGCTGCTCCATGATGCTTTTGAGGCTTTCCCCTAGGTTGAGACTCGGCACAGGAATAGCCAAAGTTTGGCTAAGGTGGGAACTAGTCCTAGCACAAGATGCTGGCAGGTATTTCCCTGTGGTCGTGCATCCATTGCAGAGGATGGAGGGACTGCAAGCCCACTTGAGATACACCTTGCACTGTCCATATACAATAACTTACTCATTTTCTCGAAGGCCAGGAAGGTGCTCCTATATTGGGATACTATAGGAATCAGTAATTAGGGTAGCCTCAAGGGCCCAGCAGGAGCAATAGGAGGCTGACCTCACTACAACATTCTCCTGTGCTTGTTGAAGGATAGAAGGCTTGGTAGGAGTATAGTCCCTGCACGGGTATCCATGCAGTATGATCACAGAGACTTGATCTGGGAGGGTTTTATACCCCTACCCTGAAAGATGAGCCTTGTAGGAACGCAACCCGCATCGACATTATAAAACTTTCTAACGAAGGAGTTTAGCACACTGAGATCCATGCCTGTGCTTATTTGGGAGGGAAGGGCTTATTTATACAGGCCCTGGCCGGTCCCAAAACAAGAGGGAGGTAGTACATATTGCTATGAGTGTTAGGTACAGTCCACAGGGGGAGACCCTGCACTGCCCACACCCATTCTCAGGGTAAGAAGAACTTTTCAACAGCACATGGATCACGACCTTCAGGCCCACCTAAGGGGAGGGAACACAGAACTGCACTCCGCCCTGGGGCCCTTATTCTACACAGGGGGACTGAGAGGTAATAAAGTGCAACAAAGTGCTGGACCAGCAAACTATTACCAAGGTTCTGCCCCTCTACTGTTTTTCCTGTGCCTTCCCTTTCTTTCATGCAGTGGGCCATATGAACACAGTTCTCTTCTCATAGACATAAAAGAAAAGAAAGGCCTTGCACAATTGGGCACTAAATATGAAAGACTCCCTTTACTAATAAAGTTTTCAAGGTGGTATATATATATATATATATATATATATATATATATATATATATATATATATATATATATATATATATATTTGCAATGTGTTCCGTGAAAACTGTGCTGTGTGGAATAAAGAAGGTGCGTCTTTAGCTAGACTAGTTCAGCATAGTGTATCAATCGGGCAAGCAAACATGCAAGTACTCGGTATGTCTTATCACCGGCCTTGTCTTTGTTGTGTCTGGAAAGGGCTATTAAATGGTTTTCTTGCACTGCCAAAAAATGGAGCACTGTGCTTGAGAATAAAGTATGCCTTTTTTAATTAAATACAATCAGCCTGAAAAATGCTTCAGAGTAATTTAGCTATAACAGTTTCTAAGATACACCCCATGGCTCAGAGGGAGCTGAACTATTTTTAATAAAAGGAACCAGTTCCCTGAAGCCTCCTGGTGGGAGAAAATTCTTAGGAAATGAAGTCTGACCCTGCACAGTTGTGACATGGGACTTTTGCATCAGGGTTTCCCAGCACCAACACCATTAGTGTACAAAAGAAACTTCATGTCTGTGTTGCCCTGAAGAACCTTAGGAAAAAAAGATCACTGTTTTCTGCATATTGCCAGCCTTTTGAAAAATACTATTCCGGGACTTGTTTCTTTAATATCTGCATTGCTGCAGCGCACACACAAACACTGCTTTAGAGATTGTGTTTGTGCTTGGTTGTGATTCCTTGAAGCGCAAGCGAGATGCAGAACTGTGTAAATAACCCGCGTCATGATTAGCTATTTATTTTATCTGATTTTCATCCTGTCATTAAGAGGGTACCTCTGCGTCTTGACTGAACGCACAGAAGTTGGCTCTGATATAAAAGGGCACGTGCTGCTTGAATAAATGAACGGAAGGCAAGGAGCACAAGGGAAAGACTGTATCAAGAGGCCAGCAGAAAGCAAAGAGGGACTGTGGGACAGTGAAGCACTCTTATACGGAAGAGACACTGCTGGGCGATTGGGCTTGTTTGCTTCTGCAAGGCCCTTCTGGGCTACCACATCAATGTCTGCTTCAGCCTACGTTTAAAGTAAATATAATGAAACCTACACCAGATTTTATGCTTTCTTACACCCAAGCCACACGTTTCAAATCACATATCCTCGACTTTGTAAAAGGAAAAAGTATTAACAGGACAGTTGTTAACTGCAGCGCATTAGTGAATATTAAAGAAAAAAATACATAAATAATTCCTTGTGAAATGTGTGATGGCTGGAAATAATCCACAAAAGCAGGGCCGAAAACCTTCATTTAAAAAAGGACCATTTTCGGTAATCCTACGTTTTTTGTAATCATCTTCTGTGAGATGTAATGAAAAGGGAAAAGCAGAGGCAAATACAAATAGAAACAATGACTGACTTCATAATTGTCAGCTTTAACGAATAATGCATGGCACACCCCTATTAACTCAAAGTCGCTGCATGGTTTGTGGCAGAAATGTGATTGCACTATAATTAAAAGCCTTGGTTTTTGAACAACGTCAAATTTGCAAATTCCAGAGACTGGGTTTATGCCACTTAAATGACAAGATGTGCATTTCCAGGCTGGGCATTTAACTTGAAAACAGTGTTTCTGGTAATTATATTCCTTACCTGTAATTTCACCGAAAATTAATAGATGCGCAGGCAACTAACTTTCATTTCGCAAGTTGGGGCCTGGAAAGAAGCAGCTCCATTAGACACCCTGCCATCACCTGCAAGGCTCAGAGGCACAGATGTTCAGTGGCTGCTAGTAGTTAGAAGGCCTACTAATCACCATTCAAGTCTCAGACATCGATTATTATTGTCTGTCTGAAAGCAAAGCAGTCTTACTATAATCCATATCAGCAGTAAATGCCAAACGCACGAGCATGTGTTTCACCAAATTAAATGTTGACACGATTTCAGCTTTCATAATGAAACAGTGCGTGAATGGCAACATAACCTTTGATGTCAATCATCAACAGGGGCACGGTGCCTGGGCCTGTGTATGCATGCACAAATGAGGGGGAACAACTTAGAGTGAACTCACCCCAAAACAAGCTCCTGGGAGCTCGATAATGCCCTTCACTGCAATTATTTTGCTTTGCCAAGGTAGATGGGTTAAGCACAGCACTTCATCAACAATTTACAAAATCCTTACTCCTTCCATATCAAACCCCTGTAAGGCTTATATTTAGGTCCTGTGTTTTGGAAACTGCTTAGCAGTTGTGGGGCCTGGCTGCAGGTGGTAACTGTTTCAGATGGGTCTGAATATGTTTTCAGTGCAGTGGTTTGGTGGCGTTTCCTCTAGGAGGGCATTTAAGTGAGCCTTTGTTGTGTTTTCTTTGTGAGAGTCTGAGTAGTGCTTACATCCAGTGACGACTCTAGTACCAGCCAGAGCGGCAGAGAGTCTGTGATGTCATGGAATTTTGGGGTTGGTGCTGAAAGAAAAAAGTGTGACAGTTGAGTTTAAGAGTGTTGGTTGAAGAGAAGCATGTGAAAGAGGAGGGCAGTTGCTGCTTTCACCAGGATTCCTGAAACAGCCTTCAAACTTCCCCTCTTCTATCCCTCCACTATCCTTCTGAATCCAAATAACTGACTGACGTATCCACCACTCAAATTACTTTCATATTTCACTATTCTAATTCACCACTAATCCTTTATGGGTTCCGGAGTAGCGTGCTACTCGCTGAAAAAGTGCTTCAACGCCTCGTCAGGGGTAGTAAGCGCTATATAAATTCAATTCCAATTAAAATGTAAGCTCTTTACTGTTGCCTTACTGTTGTATACTTATCCTGAGAGAGGCCTCAGATCTCGCATGTACGACCCTTTTTCAGTGAGTCAAGCCATTAATACAGTTTGCCAATAAGGCTAAGTGGCAGACCCTGTGCTCACAGGAGTACAGGTGAACCATCAGGATCCTGTTTCAGTGACACTAAAGGACGGTTGTTTCTGACACTGACATGACTTGTGTGGGCAGGACAGTATGTTTATGGCAAAGTTGATGGGAGGTTGTTTGTTGTCTGCAAATGACAAATTCAATGAAGGCTTAGAAAAGAACTGGATGAAACATTAGATTCAACTTAACTTCCGTGCATGTAGGGAAAAGTGTAAGACTGCTAAGGGCATACACAGCCCTAGAAACAGTAAGACTCTTAGGCCCAGATTTACAAAGAATTTCTGTCTGATTTTAACACAGATGCAACACAAAGTCTACTGCCGTGATTTACAATGCAACTCAAATTGTGGTTTGCGTTGGATTGTAACCCAAAGTAACGCAGCACAGAGCAATAAGTTGTCTTGCATTAATTTGCATCAAAGGGGCATTCCATAGATGGTGCATCAGCATTCCTATGCAACCACCTACGGGTTTTGATGCAAATCCCTATCTACACAGAACTGTAGAGAGGTATTTGCACCAAAATCCTGTGCCTCCCTGAGGCAGGCGTAATGAGGAAAAATGTTTTCATTTCTCCTCATTTCTTCCTCTGCAGCAGTGAGAGACAGCAAGAGTGGCAAGCATAAGGGGATCTTCGGCTCCCTAATGACCCAGTGATCACCTTGTAAGCTCCCAGGGATGGCTGGAGAGGGGGCCAGGACCATTCGTGCCCTCAATGGGTGCTGCCGCAGACTCTCCTGGAGCCAGCTCACATCCTGTCTCATTGTCAGTCTGTGCAGTCAGGTAGTCAACTTGACTTCCTGGTTCTGAGGTTTTGGAGAGGAGGTGCTCTTGTACTCAGGGTGCCAACAGCAGTGCTTCCCCTGTAGAGGGATGCCCTGTTGTGGCTTGTGGCCCCGCACAAGGGCTGAGGAAGCTAAAGAAGCCCAAAGCATGCAACAAGCTTACCATTTGCGGCAGCAGCTGCAAGAGACATTCAGTCTCCTCATTCTACCTACCTCAACCATTCTGTGCCCTTGGTAGTCCCATATAGCTGCCTATAGGAGGAAGAGGCACGTTCAATGCCTGCTCTACACCTCTGATGACTTAAAGAGCATGTGGGGCAGCCAGAAGGAGCAAAAAATTAAATTTTATTATAGAATCCGTAACCGAAACTTCAAGTGACACCAATATAAATTGACTTCAATTGAAACAGCTTAACCCAATTGAAACCCAAACTAGCATGCTAACAAGATATGTGGTTCTTCTAAAAAATCTCCACCCTGTGTTAAAACTGCACATGCAAAGTTAGACTCAGTTGTTAACTCCCCATTAGGGTTGAATTGCATCCCAGTGACCTTTGCGATCATCATGAATGCTTCAGCACCCTCAGTACACTCCATAGTTCGAGTGTGTGTGTGTTTGTGTGTCTCTGCCCTCATGTTATGGGTGTTGCCATTGGTTTGCTCCCGTGTTCATGGCCACCCTCCTTTGCGTTGTGTTGTCAGAGACGAAGGCGGAGAGCGAAAAGCATACAAGAAACACACAAGTTTGGCCTCCATTTATCTGTGAACTCTTTGACTTTCTATTCCAATTGGAAGTACGTTTGAAGTCCGTTTTATGATGTCCCAAATTGTCGAGAGCTTCTGCCCGGCTCTGTTCAGTTGGCAGCCTGTGACTTATGCACTGTAGCCCATACTTGGAACCTGGAGAGACGGCCACTGTGTTGTCTAGCTGATGTCATTATAGTTATGTCAGAGGGAATGTAGAACCAGCAGAGGTTCTAGAAGGAAGGTGAAGAGAGAGGGTTGTTGGTGAGACCAGCTGGATGAGGTCACTGTATTGAGCTTCACTTAAAATATAAATAAAACAACTCAACTTTCTATGTATGAGTATTTATTCACCCTGACTTCACAACCGCAAAAAAGTGCACAGGGGCCAGTAGTGGTTCCCTGCCACTGCGCCCCATTCACCTGGAGAGATGGGGAATTCAGACGTGAGTTAGGGGTCCCTTGTGTGAGCAGTGTTTTCTGTAGACAAAGCCAGGGCAGTCGCCAGTTTCAGATCGAGGCATCCCAGCTATACCACCTTGGTTACAATGACAGCATTGTTCACTAGCAACCAATGGTATAGGGTGGAGGCGGCGACAGTAAATGAAGACTAGGCTTTAGGAGGAAGGACCCTTGACCTTGCCAGGTAGGTCGCTCCCCCGCCACACAGCTCCGCCTGTGGTGTCCTGCCCGCTGCTGCTGCTGGTAAGCTCGCCCCTCTGCTTGTGGCCTCGGTGCCCGTTTTCCTTCTGTTTCCCCTCGCTGCCCCCATTGAACTGTGTCCTTTTTTCCTTCTGTTTCCCTTCGCTGCCCCCATTGAACTGTGTCCTTTTTTCCTTCTGTTCCCCTCGCTGCCCCCATTGAACTGTGTCCATTTTCCTTCTGTTTCCCCTCGCTGCCCCCATTGAACTGTCCTTTTTTCCTTCTGTTCCCCTCGCTGCCCCCATTGAACTGTGTCCATTTTCCTTCTGTTTCCCCTCGCTGCCCCCATTGAACTGTGTCCTTTTTTCCTTCTGTTCCCCTCGCTGCCCCCATTGAACTGTGTCCATTTTCCTTCTGTTTCCCCTCGCTGCCCCCATTGAACTGTGTCCATTTTCCTTCTGTTTCCCCTCGCTGCCCCCATTGAACTGTGTCCTTTTTCCTTCTGTTTCCCCTCGCTGCCCCCATTGAACTGTGCCCATTTTGCCTTCTGTACCCCTCGTTGCCTCTCTCCACTCCCCGCCGCTGCGTCCCTGCGGCCCCGCCCCCTGACTGCCCATTCGCTGCCCCTGCCTCCCGCCTCCCAGCTGCTCCTCTCTCCCACCTCCCCATATATGGCGGCCGCTGCGCGTGAGGAGAGCGACCCTTGACCTTGCCAGGTAGGTCGGCTCCCCCGCCACACAGCTCCGCCTGTGGTGTCCTGCCCGCTGCTGCTGCTGGTAAGCTCGCCCCTCTGCTTGTGGCCTCGGTGCCCGTTTTCCTTCTGTTTCCCCTCGCTGCCCCCATTGAACTGTGTCCTTTTTCCTTCTGTTTCCCCTCGCTGCCCCCATTGAACTGTGTCCTTTTTTCCTTCTGTTCCCCTCGCTGCCCCCATTGAACTGTGTGCATTTTCCTTCTGTTTCCCCTCGCTGCCCCCATTGAACTCCTTTTTTCCTTCTGTTTCCCCTCGCTGCCCCCATTGAACTGTGTCCTTTTTTCCTTCTGTTCCCCTCGCTGCCCCCATTGAACTGTGTCCATTCTCCTTCTATTTCCCCTCGCTGCCCCCATTGAACTGTGTCCTTTTTTCCTTCTGTTCCCCTCGCTGCCCCCATTGAACGGTGTCCATTTTCCTTCTGTTTCCCCTCGCTGCCCCCATTGAACTGTGCCCATTTTGCCTTCTGTACCCCTCGTTGCCTCTCTCCACTCCCCGCCGCTGCGTCCCTGCGGCCCCGCCCCCTGACTGCCCATTCACTGCCCCTGCCTCCCGCCTCCCAGCTGCTCCTCCTCCCACCTCCCCATATGGCGGCCGCTGAGCGGCCGCGCCGCTGGCGCGCCGAAGGCGTGCCTAAGGCAAGCCCGTCTGCGCCCGTCCGCGCCTGGACCGCGCCCAGCGCCAGAACCCCTGGCCCGTGCGCCCCCCGCACCAGCCTCGAGGACCGACGCCGATACGATGCCACCACACTCCACGCTCTCAACCCCGGACGGACGCACAACTGCTTCAAGGCCGCCCCGAAACGCACCCATGGTCCCTTCACCTGCCGGAACTGCAGCTACACCAGCCTCAGAGCCACCGAGGCGCCCGCCAAGAAGGACCTCAACCACCTCCGATGCATCCTACTGAACACCCGCTCCGCATGCAAACACGCCGTCGAGATCTGGGACCTGCTCGACACATCATCACCAGACGTCGCCTTCCTGACAGAGACCTGGATGAACGACTCCTCCGCCCCGACATCGCCATAGCCATCCCAGACGGCTATAAGATCACCCGCAGAGACCGCGTCAACGCAGTAGGAGGAGGAATCGCCATCGTCCACAAGATCACCATCAGGGTCTCGACCAGCACCGACGACACTCTCAGCACCGCCGAACACATGCACTTCCAGATCCACACGGACCCCAACACCACCCTTAGAGGCACCCTTGTCTACAGACCCCCTGGGCCCCGACCCCAGTTCAGCGACTCCATCGCCGACTTCATCAGCACGCACGCCCTGACCTCTTCCGACTACATCCTCTTCGGAGACCTGAACTTTCACCTGGAGAACAACAACGACAGCAACTCCACCACCCTGATCGGCAACCTCGGTCTGAGCCAGCTCATCACAACACCGACCCATTCCGCCGGCCACACGCTTGACCCCATCTTCTCCTCAAGCTCCCACGTCTCCTTCAGCCACACCACGGAACTCCTCTGGACCGACCACCGCTGCATCCATTTCACCTTCCAGAAACCCACCACACACCACCGCACCCAACAGATCCCACGCCGCTGCTGGAGCAAAGTCACCGAAGACCAACTACGGGCAACCCTCGCTCTCAGCCCTCCCTCCGACCCATCCAACACCGACGACGCTGCCTGCAACCTCAGACGATGGATGGACGACTGTGCCAACACCCTCGCCCCGCTGAAAAACTCACCTACAGTGACACCACCAAAAGAGCCAGCTGGTTCACCTCGGAACTCCTAGCTTCCAAGCGTACCTGCCGGAAACTAGAGAAGAAATGGCACAGTGATAAGACACCGGACAGCCACGCAGCCCACAAAGACGCCATCCGTAACCACCACCACCTCATCAAGTCCGCCAAGAGAATCTCCTTCAAAGACCGCCTCGACAACAACGCACACAACAGCAAGGAGCTTTTCAACATCGTGAAGGAACTCTCCAACCCCAGCTCCAACACCAACGACATCCCGCCGTCGCAACCCCTGTGCGATTCCCTCGCCACCTTCTTCCACCGCAAGATCGCCGACATCCACGACAGCTTCAACACCCAGACAGCCCCAACTAAGATCGATGCACCAGACCCGCCGCACACCATCGACCACGACCCCCTGCCAGCCTGGGCCAGCGTGAACATCGAGGACACCATCAAGACCATGAGCACAATACACTCCGGCTCCCCGTCAGACCCTTTCCCGCACCACATCTTCAACAAAGCCAGCAGCTCCATCGCACCCCACCTGTGCAACATCATCAATCTCTCCTTCGAGACCGCGACCTTCCCAGAGAGCTGGAAACACGCAGAGATCAACGCCCTACTCAAAAAACCCAAGGCGGACCCGAGAGACCTCAAGAACTTCCGGCCCATCTCCCTGCTTCCGTTCCCAGCCAAGGTCATCGAGAAGATCGTCAACAAACAGCTAACTCGATACCTCGAAGAAAACAGCATCCTGGACCCATCCCAATCGGGGTTCCGCAGCCACCACAGCACTGAGACTGCCCTCATCGCCGCCACCGACGACATCAGGATCCTGCTGGACAACGGTGAGACCGCAGCCCTCATCCTGCTGGACCTCTCCGCCGCCTTTGACACTGTCTGCCACCGCACTCTACGCGCACGCCTCCACGACGCAGGGATCCGAGACAAGGCCCTGGAATGGGCCACCTCCTTCCTCGCCGGCAGAACCCAGAGAGTCCGCCTCCCACCATTCCGATCCGAAGCCTCCGAGATCATCTGCGGCGTACCCCAGGGATCGTCCCTCAGCCCAACACTGTTCAACATCTACATGGCCCCGCTCGCACGCATCGCCAGACAGCACGACCTCAACATAATCTCCTACGCCGACGACACTCAACTGATCCTCTCCCTCACCAAGGACCCCCCCGCCGCCAAATCCAACCTCCATGAAGGAATGAAGGCCGTCGCCGATTGGATGAAGATCAGCCGACTAAAACTGAACACGGAGAAGACAGAGGTCCTCATCCTCGGCTCCAACCCCTCAGCCTGGGACGACTCCGGTGGCCAACGACGCTGGGAGCAGCCCCGACACCCACCGACCACGCACGCAACCTGGGAGTCATCCTCGACTCAACGCTCTCCATGGCCAAGCAAGTCAACGCAGTCTCATCCTCCTGCTTCAACACCCTCCGCATGCTTCGCAAGATCTACAGGTGGATCCCAACAGATACAAGAAGAACAGTCACCCAGGCCCTCGTCAGTAGCAGACTTGACTATAGGAACGCCATCTACGCGGGAGCCCCGGCCAAGCTCATCAAGCGACTGCAACGCATACAAAACGCCTCCGCACGCCTGATCCTCGATGTACCACGCCACAGCCACATCACCCCCCACCTGAGGAACCTGCACTGGCTCCCCGTCGACAGGAGAATCTCCTTCAAACTCCTCATCCACGCACACAAGGCACTCCACAAGACTGGCCCAGCCTACCTCAACAGACGACTCCTCTTCTACGTCCCCAACCGCCAACTCTGCTCCGCCGACCTCTCCCTCGCCACCGTCCCTCGCATTCGAAGAACTACCACCGGCGGCAGATCCTTCTCCCACCTCGCCGCCAAGACCTGGAACACCCTTCCACTAAGCCTACGACAGACCCAAGACCTGCTGACCTTCAGGAGGCTACTCAAGACCTGGTTGTTCGACCAGTAGCAGCACCCCCCCCCTTTTTCTTTCTCCCCAGCGCCTTGAGACCCTCGCGGGTAAGTAGTGCGCTTTACAAATTCTGTGATTGATTGATTGATTTATTGAAGGAGGTCAGTGGTTCTTTTTAAGCTATTCTGCCTAAATTAGTATCACCTTGTGATCAGTAAGACAACGGATACAGTCAAGGAATTTTAATGGGCTTGGAGTTTGGAAGGTGATGACGACTAATTATATAATAACCCACTAGCCATGAATAAGAATGGTAGTCACATCAGTCTAAATATAATAACATTTCTATGAGATAATTTTGGTGCAGAAGAAGTGTCCGTGATTACATCCCAGTGTATGGCTAGAGTCTCCCCTGAACTAAAGCAGTAAAATGGAGTCGACACTTATTTTCTCCCTCCAACTTTGTGATCGAAACAGTTGGATCTAGCCAACATCAAATTAGACAAAATTAAGGACAAAGAAACGCCATCTGGAAAAAAGGAGGGTGAAAGAAAGAGAAGACAAAGGGATAATGGACTCTCAGAGAAAGGGAAAGAAGAACATAGCCGAACAATCTAACTCCATAAGGAATTTTATTACCAAGCATTTTAGTTTTAAAACCGATACTCCACCAGAAAAAGGGAGTGTAATTCGGTTGGGAAATTAAGAAAGACCTGAGATGGGAGTAAAGATGGAAGTGCCAGAGGATTCTGTGGATAGTCTTCTATTCGCAAATCTAGAGAGGGGCCTCAGGCTCTCTTCCTCATTTTGTCTTCATTTCTTGGCCCAAACTTCTGAGGTGCTGACTTCTGACCATCAAGGGGATCAGATAAGTCAGGAATCTATTAGGCCAGTTGCATCAGGTTGTCAAGCAAATGAACCCTTACTGCATGCAGCAGAATCAAATTGGGCATTATTAACATTATCTCTGAATATACACTCCTCTTCATCCTTTTTCCTATTAGATGTTATTTTAATGCAGAAGTTAAAGACTTTGCAAGGTATTCTTGAAACTTCTGTGGTTGTTAATTCTAATCAATTATCACAAACAAGTTATTTGAAAGAAATCCATATTGAACTACTTAAAATTAATGTATGTCTGCCAGGTTTAATGAGACCCGTTGAGGAAAATCCCCTGGCATTTTGCCCGCTGAATCTGAGAAACAAGCTCAGAATACATTTCTAGGTGTCCGGTATTAGTTAGGAAAAGATATAATACATACGGAAGTGTGCAATTCTCCGCAAACTTCTATCTTTCTTTAGGCTGTAGGATTGAAAAACATATATTGGTGAAATCTAGAAAGAAGACCCGAAGGAAATTCTGGGTGGTAGATCCTGTTCAGCGTTCCAGCAAGAGGTTGACCCAATTAAAAGAGTCTAGTCACATATATAAAGCTAGGTAGAACTTAAGCTACTAATGGGGGGCAATTTTAAAAGCAACAAACAGAACTAGGTAGAAATGTTGTCCCTGTTAGTTCATGAAAAGTGAAATCCGTTATTCCACAGGAGGAGGTAAATGAAGTCAATGCGTTGGCAAAGAGTGTTTCAGTACCCGAAACCTCTGATTCAGTCTCTATTGTTTGACAGAATTTGGAAGGGAAAAATGCAAAACAAATTGCACCCTCTGAATAGGTCCAAGGAGCTTTCCATTTTTCATCAAATTCTCTCACTCTCTGAAATATCCTCCTGGGTATCTAACCCATGTGGGTTTTCAGATAGGGGAGGAGGGCAGAGAGCTGACAAAGTGGATTTTATATCACCACTGATTGTTATATAGTGTACAGTGCAGAAAAGTAGCTCTTGGGTGTAGGCCTGGGTATAATGGTCCCTGCTGAGAGAGTTTAAGTTATATTTCAAATCACTATTGGGGTTTGATCCCGAAGCAGAGTAAATTAATTTTAACTTACCCTGTGAATAAAACTATAATTCCCAGCATCTGGTAGTCTCATATGATGGACCTGTCCCACAATGATAATCTGAGGATTGTCATAGCAAATGATAGGGCCTCACATCATATAAGGTCAACCCCCAGAAATAAATATAATAATTGCTATGCAACTTTGTTGGGGTATCAGCACACCCAAGATTGGGCAGGCGGCATTGAGGAATCACAGAGTATTGAGTTCTCTCATAACCTGAACATTTCAAGTTGGAATACCCATGGGTATGAGAGAATTAAAAAGGGAGGGTATATAGATGAATTATTAAATAACCATCACAACATGTTCTTACAAGAATCTTAGTTGAGAGAGAATAGAGACATTGAGGGCTTTGCAGTCTTTAATAGCTTAGGGAATAAGCGAGGCAGAGGTGGGTAATCAGCAGATTTATTAACATAAGTGTGGTATCTGTCCGTCACCTATGTCCCTTGCACTGTAGAAGATACCAGAACATTGTTGAAGAGACTAGAACAGTGAAAACTTGCAGTCACAATGTTCCACAATGTAGGATGAAAAGCCTGCACACTCCTGAACTAGCAATTGGTATGCTGCGGCTGAGGTGTATGGAATAAACCTGATGCTTCTCTTCACTCTCTGGTCTGCTTATTGCATACTTCTTTTATCTTGCATTGGACACTGGCGATGAGGACGGGATCCATCTAGGTACACCTCAACATGCACTCAATGCAGCAGGAAGACGGAGTGAGGCCACTCTCAGGAACTGAAGGGTATTCAGGGAGGCACCCTGGTTACACGACTGAGTCTAGGATCATTGTGTCAAACTGACTCTGGTACACAGTGAGTACGTTTGCGGATAGTCTCTGGCTGTGAGCCTGAGCAGCGAGTAATTGCCAACTGGCGGCAGTCTCTGTGGTGACTTAACGGGCATCCCGACATGACCCCCGTTCGCGACTTGAGTTTTTGACTTGGGAAATAAGCTGGGTGCCAGAGAGATGTCGTGATTTCAACCTCCGTCAAGCATGTAAACAATGAAAAAGAGAGATGACTATCTGACGCCACTGGGCGCAACCCGCATGTTCTGCCACTAGTGCACTCCACGATCTGGCCATGCCCCGTATTGAAGTGGTTCACATCCGGATCATGGACGCTGTGCGGAGCAGCTGCAGCGAACTCCCGTGCCGAGATTGTGAAGGGAGCCAAGGCCCACACCCAGCACTGCAAGCACCATGATCACTCTAAATTAGACTACGAGTCAGCGAAGGACAGAGTATCCCAGCAGGATAATTTTCTCTCCCCCTCGGTGGCTTAATTCCCATGAATTGAGGTGAGTGCAGCCGGCCGCGAGGATCGTGACGGGCTAGCACTTGCTGTCATGACGTGCTGCCGCCGAGTGTAGGGGCTTACAGAACGTGGCAAGAGGCTGTTATGGCGCAAACTGGGAAAATGCAGCAAAGTATCATCTAACCATACCAATACTGCTCACAGGAGTCACTATTACTTGTGAAGAATTGCCAGAGTATGAAAAAGCTACATTCTAAGACAGTGAATGTCACTGGCACTGCCATCACCTCATCTACCCTCTCCCAGAGAACAAAAAGGTACGCTTTGCAGGCAAAGTATAGCTGCAGCCCAGTCAAATTGTCACCTGCAGCTGAGAATGGATTCCAAGACTCCAACGGCACTTAGTGCTAGTGCAATTAACAATTAGAGAGGGAGTGAGAAAGAGGCTAAAATGGACAAAAGTATTGACAATCATAGTGTGATGGTTGATTCTGCAGTAAATGGCTCGCAGCATCCCTTCATGAGGATCAAATCATCAGACTCCCACAATGAGAAGCGAGTATTTAACACCACGGCGGTAGATGCAAGTCATGCCAAACCCAAGGACTACCCAATGTCTTTTAAAGGAAAATCAACTGCAACGGTTTTAATAGTTTCAAGTCAATCCCTGATAGCAGGAACAGCAGAAACAGCATCAGAAGCACAGGCACATATCTGCCAAATATTTTTCTGCCCTTTCACTCGCCCCTTTATCTCAGAAGTCTCCTCCTTCGAACTCATGGTTAATAGGTGAATCTTGCAGCAGCAGGGGCCAACTTCTCTCTGAGTCGTGTGTGAGACTAAAGGCGCAAGATCAACAACAAGAGCAAGGGGAGACGTCCTGGTGGGAGGATCACTTAGTCAAAACTAAGCTTGACATCATCTTGTCCAAGATAAGGGAACTAAAGGTCTCACAGACTCCCGAGATCACTGCCCTACATGACAGGCTATCACAGATAGAAGAAAACATGATACAACTCCCAGCGAGATTGAAGGAGACTGAAGTCAGAATATTTGAACTTGAGGATAAAGTGGTAGCTATACAGAGAGAAACAAGCCTATTGAAAAGAAAAAAGGTCTTCTGGATACTAAGATCGAGGAGCTTGAAAATTACATGAGGCGCTCCAATCGCTGTATTGTGGGTGTACCAGAGGGGAGTGAAGGCCAGGAAGTACCCCAATGGGCGGATTATTTTATTAAAGCCAATGTACTGCCTGAATTTCCTGGGGATTTAACTATGATAAGGGCTCATCAAGTTCCGGCTCAGCACTTCTCTAATTCCAAAAAACCTATCACCATTTTGGTGAAATTTTCAGATTATCGTATCAAGGAGCGCATTTTGAAGAAGGCAATTGAGAAGAAAAACTTTTGGACCTCAGAAATACCCCATTGCTGCATCTTTACAGATATGGCAGCATCTACGGCTCGCCATTCTAGGGAATTTGTAAACATGATTGACTTATTCAGAGCTCAGGATGCCCAGGCATTCATTATGCAACAGTCCAAATTGAAGGTGCTAGCGAAGGGACAATTTCATCTTTTTACTAGTACTGGTGAGGCTCAGGAGTTCCTACAGAAAACATTGAACTAATGTTGGGCTCTGTTTTCCAAATATCTTACTCTCTCTTCCTGACTGTTTCTTTTTTTTGTTTGTCTTTTTTTGTTATTTGTTCTTTTGATTATGGGGAGTGGGTGTGCATTTTTGCAGGATCGCGAGTGCAGTAGGGTGCAGCACCATGGCACCCTTTTCTGTTGGTGTGTGTGGGGTAATGCTGGCAGTTCCCCCGGTTGGTTGGGTAGTGCAAGGGGTCACTGGGTTATTTAAGGGTGGGTGTTAGGGTGGGGAGGGTGCACATTCAGTGAAAAGGAGTGGGGAAAACGCTGGCTGGGCAGCAGTTATCAGGAGAAATATTAAGAGTGTAGGTGGCATTACAACATATTTATTAAATGGCACACCAGGTTAGGTTAATTTCCTGCAACGCTAATGGCATTTTAAACAAGCGCAAATATGGGGGCTTGATTAGATGGTTGATGTAATTTGCCCTTGAGGTAATTTTTTTTACACGAGACCCATCTCAAGAACAATACCCCGAAGATTTTTATTCTGAAGAAATACCCCCAAGCGTTTTTTGCCTCAGCAGGATTAGCCGCAAGGGGTGTGGCAATCTATTTAGTGTGAGGCATCGACTGGGTTTTAAGGGAAGTGATTCTAGATCCCCAAGGTATGTGGTTATGGCTGAATTTTTTTGTCCATGGGCTTCCTCTCAATCTGGTTAACTATTATGGCCCCCCTTAGCGATGACATTGACGCATTATCACAGATCCATAATATCGCTATGGGGGCGAAGAGGCCTTTGATCTTTGGGGGGGGTTTGAATTATATTCAGGGCCTGACATTAGATACATCAAAGCTAAGAAGCAGCTCAAAACCAAAAACAAAAAAGTAGCGGACATCATAAAGCAATATTTTCAATTAGTAGATCCCTGGCGTTTAGATCACCCTGGCTTTTTATAATACACCTGCTTTTCACATTGCTTTAAAACTGCATCCCGCCTTGATTTCTTTCTAGTCTCCCGTACAGTTAAAAGGGTAAGGTCAGATACCTGGACAGATGCCTTCTGTGATCACCCAGTGGTTTCTATTGTGGTAGAACTGGGTACATCAGTAGAGAGAGGTCTAGGTAGTATCTAGATAGGTCCTTACTGACAAACCAAGAGTGGCTGGGAGAGATGAGAGGATTCATCGCAGAGTATTTTTTTATTAATAGAAATACTGCCTTGCTTTTTTCAGTTTGGGAGGCCTTTAAGGCCATGGCACAAGGGCGTATTATTGCATTCAAAGCAAATCAAGTTAAAGAGCGGGCCCGGCAAATAGAGGAATCACAACTAGCAGTGGATAATGCTTTAATGGCCAGTAACAGAGCAGTAGCTACGGGGCCTTCTGAGAATGGATTACGAGGGGCAAAACAAAACCTCAGGAATATTTTTACCCTCGAGGAAATAAACACCTCTAATGCTTATCAGCAGCAACTCTATGAGGAGAGCCAGCAGATAGGCAAATTCTTGGCCTGGTCTACTCGAATTAAGCAGGATAAATCATATATCAGGCAAATCCAGAATTCAGTTACTCATAAGATGGTAACAGAGCAGGATGAAGTAGCCCAGGTATTTCTACAGCACTACAGAAATCTATATGAATTTCAGTATTCTGTTCCATAGTCTAGTATCGAACAGTACTATAGTTCTGTACGGCTACCCCAACTATCCAACTCCCTGGTTGAGGCAAGTTCAGCTAAAATAACAATGGCTGAGGTTTATGCAGCACTCCAAAAAATGCCAAACACGAAGGCATGTGGGAATTATGGATTCCCGTATGAATTTGATAAAATATCCACAACAGAATTGGTGTCATTCTTAAAATATTTATTTAATTTCATATAGGAGGGTAGGGAGGTTCCCCCTACTTTTAAGGAATCTACTATAGTGAGCTTTTTGAAAAAAGATAAAAATCCTATGAATGTGAACTCCTATCATCCAATTAGCCTTCTCAACGCCGACTACAAGCTGTTGATGAAAGTATGGGCTACCCGGATTATGCCGGCAGGTCAGCTCTTAATTCATGTGGACCAGAGTGGGTTCATTTCTAATCGTATTATTGTGGCAAACACCAATTTCCTAATACAGGCGATGGACTATTTTTCATCCAATCAAATGAGTGCGACAATAATAATGACCGACGCTGAGAAGGCGTTCGATTTGGTTAATTGGGAAGCCCTGTTGCCCCACAATTTATTTTGATGGTCATGAATTTATATCAAGGGGCACAGACTAAGCTAATTGTCAACTCTAGTATGGCCAGTATGGTGGCAATCAATAGAGGCACCCATCTTCTGTCCCCAATACTATTTACATTTTTTATTGAGCCTTTGGCAGTGAAGTGACGTAGTAATGGGGGATCAGCACACCAGTGGAGGGGGTGTCCAAATTGAAGCTATTTGCAGATGATATTATTTTTTACTAACTAGAGAGAATGTACAGGGGGGCCTTCATATGACTGAGGAGTTCACAAGTATTGGTGGATATAGGATTAATCAAAATAAAACAGAATTATTGCTTTTTAATGAGTCAGGTTCGAATCTTCCAGTTTCTGTACAGTCGCAAGGGAGTTTGCAAAATCCAATATGGTACCTAGGAATATATGTTACCAACAATTTCAGCTATTCCAATTAAATTGTACGGTAATGCAAACCCCCCCAAAAAAATAGACTATCTGATGTCACTCTCTGCTTCTGACGTCAGCGTGAAGGGTGTGCAGCTTTCTGATGAGAGTGCATACTGTACAGGAGGAATCCCCCCTTTTGTACCGCCGAACTTAAGCAGCTACGAACTGATGGGAGCCAATTTGACGCCACGTACACGTAGCAATGAACTGTTGTGAGGGCTAGTGGTGCGCGCTGAGCACGAGAATTTACCACCGGTGGCGTTCCTCGCTTACTAGGGGTGCGCACTGAACATGAGAATTTGTCAGATAAGCGATTAAGAACTGATGTGAGCATGTTTGATGCCACACACAAGCAGCTATGAACTGTTGTGAGGGCTTCCGCTCAGCATGAGAATTCACCACCGTTATCTCGCCTCTTTCACATCACAATGAGGAGAATTCTGCACCCAAGAACCCAAATTAGGGTCTCACTCAAGTAGGACGGCTCAACTTCCTTAAGATTGCCTTCCCGGGTGCAAGTGGCATCCTTGTTCCCGTGGGATTATGCGGGAGCCCAAAGAGTGGAGCATCTGCGAGGAGTCTTGGGAAGACTTTCTGTGGTATGCCCCCTACTGCCCAGGGTTTGCTGCATTTTGTCTTAGGTCTGCAAGTTGTACTTGCCTCATTGATTCTAGGCTTCAGAGTCTTTTCTTGTCTAAACAGAGCCTGTGCCACCTGGAGGCAGTTGAGGAAAACCACACTGATGTTGGCAGTGTTAAAAATAGAACAGAAATTCAGTGTGTGAATAAATGTTGCCTTGCCATATAGTGCAAGACCTAAGCTCCAATTTGCTTGTGACAGTTGAAAGGTTGTAGGAGGTGGGGTGGCGGATATTTTATGTGGCATCAGAAAGAAGAAATGAGTATCCAGAGTGTTGCTCCTCCCCCATTCTTTCTTACATCCCCTGGGGAACCACCATTGAAGTGGAACAAATGGAAAAAAGTCTTTGGCAATTGTTCCTTAGTTTATGGACCCAATTTGAGTCTAGATAGGAAGATAGCACTACTGCAACATTGTTTAAGAGCAGAGGCACACGAAATCCTAGAGCATCTACCTGATATGATTGCTGATAAATCCAAGGGGTTAAATGAATACGAAATAGGCAAAAAGAAATTAGATCATCATTTCCTTCCTAGGACCAGTACAATCATGTAGCGTTATCATTTTGGGAAGTGCTCACAAAAGGTAGGAGAAACAGTAGAAGAATTTAGGCCTGAGTTGCGTAAATTGGCAGCCTCATGTAAGTTTGAAGCAACAAATGACGTACACATCTGGGACCAATTTGTGTTGAATTGTAAAACTGATACAGGAGGAACTTTGGCTAAAAGATGATCCTCCTTTGGGAGATGTGTTGATTGTGGCAAAACAAGTAGAGCACATGATGAGATGTGTGAAAGAAATTAAGCAGGACACCAATAGTAAGGAAAATGTACAAATAGTTGGGGATGAGAAAAATGAGGTACAAATTGTTAAGGGTACACCTATGACAAAGGACAGGCTGAGTGTTGGCACCTTCAAGGGGCAATGCTACAGATGTGGAAGGGTTGGCCACATGGCGCACAGTAAGGAATGCCCAGCAATGAAATCTGTTTGTAATAAGTATGGCAGAAAAGGACATTTTATAGTTTGCTGTAGAAGCAGCTCTGGTACCAACAAACCTGAAAAAAGGTGTGTCTCAGGTGTGCAAAGAAATTGTACAGCAGATGAATGATGGAGTGTCTAGCAACCCCAAGGATGTGGTAAGGATAGAATACCTCAAGGTTGAGGTCATGTTTGATTCATGCTCTAGACTAACAATAATTTCAGAGGAGGAATTTAATAAACTGTTCAAGAAACTGATGAAGCTACACAAAATGGATATATACATGGGAGGGTATGGTGGTCAGCCAATAAAGATGATAGGATACTTTGTAGGAAAGATAGAGTATAAAAACAGATATACAGAATGCAAAGTTTATGTTTCATGTAAAGGAGATAACATTTTAGGATGGCCAGTACAAAAAGACATAGGAGTTTATCTGGATCCCATGCTAAACCTCAAATACTGATCCAGAATGTTAACAAGGACGTAGAGGTGGGATCTGATTTTGAGAAAGAATATTATGAGGTATTCACCGGAAAGTTAGGATGCCTCAAAAAATATGTGCACAAGATAAAATTGAAAGAGAAAGAAGTTCCAGTGTCAGCTAAAGAACGTAGTCTTCCCTTGAGTGTACAGAACTCAGTGAGAGAAGAATTCGAAAAATGGTGCAAGATGGATGTAATAGAACCTGTGGAAGCAACTGAATGGTTAGCACCCATTGTAGTGGTAAGAAAAACAGATGGAAATAGTCACTTCTGTGTTGACCTTAGGGCCCTCAACAAAGAAGTAGTTGTTGATAAATTCCCTTTGGCAAACATAACAGAGATGATCACAACTGTGACTGGAGCAGAACTCTTCTCAACTTTAGATCTGACATCTGCCTATTACCAGATCCGTCTACACCCCGACTCTCAAGAGCTCATTGCTTTCATCATGCCCATGGGGCATACAAATTTAAATGCATGCCGTTCGGTCTGATAATTGCGGCAGCATTCTTTCAGAGAGCCATGTCTAATATACTGTCCGGAATCCAGGGGGTGTTCTGTTATCAGGACGATGTGCTGATATTTGGGAACTCTTAGGCACAACATAACAAAAGACTTAGACAAGTTTTGGACAGATTCAAAGAGTATGGCCTTACAGTATGGAAAGTCAAATGTAAACTTCAATGTACTTAAATAAACTATCTTAGGCATAAATGTATCTCTGAAGGGGTGCAACCCAGAGCAGATCTGATTAACACCATAATGAAATTAGTAGCACCCAAAACCAAATATAAGCGTAGATCCTACTGGGAATGACAGAATTTTATAATAAATTAATCAGCAACTTTGTCAGTCAAAGGTGCCATATGGGCAAATTGGTAAAAAATAGGGTAACCTTTGAGTGGGATGGACATTGCGAGAGAGCATTTAATGTTGTTAAAAATGCTCTCACCACTCTACCAGACTTGAAAGCATTTGTTCCAGGAAAAACAAATTATCATTAAAACAGATGCCAGTTCAAAAGGGTTAGGGGCTATACTTCTACAAGATAATTAAAAAGGTGAGGAAACCATTGCATTTGCCTCAACAGAACTTAGGCAATATGAGGTTGACAATTCTGTAATCAAAAAAGAAGCATTGGCTGTGTACTGGGCACTAAAC
The DNA here is from genome assembly GCA_963921515.1 of Calotriton arnoldi. Taxonomy (NCBI): domain Eukaryota; kingdom Metazoa; phylum Chordata; class Amphibia; order Caudata; family Salamandridae; genus Calotriton; species Calotriton arnoldi. The sequence continues at coordinate 1,091,853 of CAWUFW010006127.1, read as the reverse complement.
AAATTCAAGAGCTTTATTTGGGGGACTGTGCACAAGTTAAGAACAGACCACAAGCCACTTAAGGAGGTATTTACAAAAAAAGGGCTGGAGGCCATTTCCAGGAGAATTAAAAGATGGGTCATTAATATAGAAGAGTACACATTTGACGTGGAATATATCTAACTTTGCAGCAAATTGCCTGTCTCGATTGGCTGTGACACAGAAAAGGAAGAGAAAGTCTGTGACAACTAAAGTGAAGATATGGAATTCCACAAAGAAAATGTATGTGTGATCACCAAAGAGATGGATGAGGAGGAAAATTGGAAAAAAGAGTTAGAAACACATCCCATTCTGAGTAAAGTATGAGACTTGTTGATCCAGGGGTGAGATAGTGTAGAAAAGAATGAAGAGAGGCGAAGGCCATATTGGATGGTCAGAGAAGTAATATCAGAAGTAGATGGCTGCATTTTCAGAGGAACAAAATTGATACCTCCTCAGATCCTCGTGAAAAGACTGATTGACATAGCACACGAAGGCCATCTGGGGATCACCTAAACCAAGCAAAGGGTGAGGTTAGACTTTTGGTGGCCCGGAATGGATGTACCGGTTGAGAGAGAGAGATAAGGAAGTGCATAACCTGTGCCACCAGTGATAAGGTAGCAAATGCACACTCCACCCATGCAGTGTTGCACCGTACCTGAAGGTCCCTGAATGGATTTTGCAATGGATTTTATTGGGCACCTAACGGAAAAAAGGAATTCCCCATACATTCTAGTTTTAGTCGACATATTCAAAATGGCCGGAAAACAAATTTGTTTCTGACATCAGCTCAACCTCAATTATAAACTTCCTGGTAGGGTTTTTTTTTACGAGAGGGACTACCCAGCACCCATTTAACTGACAATGGTGTTCAGTTTTACTCACGGAAATGAAGGAATTTATGCAATATAAAGGAATAACCTTAGTCATTAGTGCCCTGCATCACCCAGAAACAAATGGGGCAATAGAAAGATTTAACAAATGACTCGAAGAGGGCATTCAGCTGGCAAGATCAAATGGGTTAAACTTGAAAGATGAGGTTTGGATGCGAATAGAGGCTTACCACTTAACTCCTCATCAGTCAACAGGTATGACTCCCTTTGAGTTGTTAAAGAGTAGGAAGCCCAATTCTAGACTGCTACCTGGGTCGATGAAGTGGCACAAAGATTGGGTGAGGGTTGATGAAGGCCAACAGTGGAAGAAAAAGGAGTTGGAGTTGCAGGCAGCCCACAAATAGAGTTTCGACAAATTTGACCAAAGTTATGGAGTTTAAAGTAGGTGATTGGGTAAGTCTTAGAGCTCCAACTGGCAACAAACAATTGTCAAAATGTACTGAACCCATCAAAATCATAAAGCTCCTTCGCAATGTGGTCAAGACACCGGATGGTAGAATATGGAATCTAGGGAGGGTGGTGAAACATTACTGGCCCAGGCCAGTTATGGCATATTGGGGAGACACATGAAAACAACAGTGAGGCAAGGTCAAAAAGTCGACATAAGAATGGTAGTCCTGAGTTACATAGGAGGGAAACACTGCAGTTCGGGTGAGATCAAGGGGATGGGTAACTCGCCCCATGAGTTTCTACGAAGATTACTTAGTCAAGTAATGCAGCACGAGTTATTACATTGTTAACTACCCCTTATCTTTGGAAGTGTAATGGGGTACTCATGTCTAATTTTAACTCTGTGAAGCCATGAATGAAAATCCTTATTTCACATATTTGTTTCATTTACTTGTCTTTTTTCAAATGCATTATTCACTGATATGTGTTTCTATGCTTTCTGGGGTTGGAATCTGAGAAAAATATCTTTTGGGGAAAAAAGGGAGATGTGTGGTATCTGTACATCACCTATGTCCCTTGCACTGTAGAAGATACCTGAAAATTGTAGAAAAGACTAGAAAAGTGGAACCTTGTGGTCACAAAGTTCTAGAATGTAGAGAGAGAAGCCTGTGCACTTCTGAATTGGCAGTTGGTATGCTGTGGCTGAGGTGTATGGAATAAACCTGATGCTTCTCTTCACTCTCTGGTCTGCTTATTGCGTAATCCTTTTATCTTGCATTGGACAATTAGTTTCCACTAATATTTTAACGAAGGTCATTGATGTGGTTCTGTTGTCAAATGCAACCCTATTTGCAGTTGTGGAGTTGTTGGTGAACAAGGGTGATTATAAAGTGTTTATGTTGATTAATTTGTATATCCATAAAGAAGAATTTTTGGGAGTAAATAAATTAACAGATGACTTTGATCACATGCTTTTTAAGGCTCTAATAAAGTATCCTGTAACAATTCTGATTATTGCGCCCACTGAATAGGTCTAAGGTGCTTTCAATTTTTTAACAAATTTCCAACAAATTCCCACTTCAATGCACAATTGTTCCCTGATCACACAGAAGAACTATTGCAGGATGGTTTGGAGCAATATAATAATGTACCAGCGGCTGTGTTCCCAACAGGTATGACCAATAAAGAGGGGGCGGGGTGGTGCTGGGTGGATGGCTGGCAAAAAATGGGTAATATGCTTCGACAGCCATTTTGAGAGTGATATTACCGCTGCATAAACTTTACATCTAGGGCGTCATGGGTGCCCCTTCGATTATATTTTTGTATTTGTCTGGCAGTATGGTCTTTTTAAGGTAATTGACGGCAGGGGAAATGATCATTGGGTGATTGTGGCTACCCTAAGTTTTGAGGAATCAGTAGCGGCCCGTGGTGGGAGTGCTGCCGGGCGGTGACGTGGGGTGGGGGAGGGGCAGGGTGGGGGGTAGTAAAGTACGGAATATTTGGCGATGCAGCGCGCGCAACGAAATTCGTTTTATTTATTTATATGTCTACTTACCTGTATACGGCCGTATTCCGTGCTTTACTACCCCCCACCCTGCCCCTCCCCCACCCCACGTCACCGCCCGGCAGCACTCCCACCACGGGCCGCTACTGTGAGGAATCCTCCTTGTTTGATACAGTTTTACTGCTTCCTATAAGCTTTCCCCAGAGACTCCCAACACGGCTGGACCCTTTGGTCTCATACCAAGCCATAGACTGCACTGATATAGAGCCAGAGGCAACTGAAGATAAAGTTGTCTGGTGTAATAATCTGATAGAAAATGTGTTGTCCTGCATTCTTGTTACTATATATAGGTATTTACCTAGGATGAAGGGATCAGTGAGGGCAACCTCCCAAATATGGTATGATAAAACATGTCAAAAACTAAAAAAACTCTCTGAGGAAAGCCACCAAGCTCTCCTAGCATTACAAAAAAATGAGTCAACCAGCTGTCAAATCAGTATAAGCAGCTCCTTACAGAAAAAAAATGACTTTTTCTCTAAACATTAGGATGAGGTGATGGAGGTAATCCAGTCTGGCGATCAAAGGCATTTTTGGAAAACGTAAACTATGCCAGTAATTGCTTCACAGGAGCCCTTCCGTGCCTGTATGGCTGGCATGTAATACAAGCTATTCAGGTACACTTTGATAGTGTACTTGAATTACTTATATGGAATGCAAGCCACACAGGTTACTCCACAGTCAAGTCCTATCATTTGAACTCAATCTAATTAACTTTAATCTATCGATGTTTAATCTACAATTGCATCCCTTAAATTGAGCAGAGCAGATAACATCTCAGCAGTAAGCACTAAGACAAATAGTGATTGGTGAGCTAGAAGTTTTGCACATTTTTCTATGTGGATAACTGAAAGTTGGGTTTATCCTACTATATGGAAAGATTCTGTGGTCAAGTCTTTTTTAAAAGAAAGTGATGGAAGCTTTCCATCTAATTAAAGGTTAATTATTTTTTGGGATATCTTGGAGAAAGTAGTCTCAAAATGTTTACTGAACCACCGTAAGAATGGGTGCAAGCAACGGCCTTCTCCCAATTGAGCAAGGAAGATTCCAGGAGTGCCACTCTACTGCTAATCACTGCTTTGTTTTGTGGGCTATTATTAGGAAATCCATGGCAGGGAATCAGGGGCTGTGCTATTGTTTTATTAACCTCTGCACAGCCTTTGATACAATGGAAATCGGACAGCTTTGGGATAAATTGAGAGCCTGGAATATTCCTTGTGATCGCTTATATATGATCCCGCCTTTGCATATTGAAAACTGGCCCTAGGTGAAATTGAATAAGTCTGGACGCCTTTCCAAGAAACGTAAAATACTAAAGGGTTTGTGCCAGGCTGCATCCTGGCTTCAACCCTTTTTTTTTTATATGTGGCAGATTTGCCTGCTATTTTAAAATCTATCAAGTTGTTCCTACCAAAGTTGGGGCCCATGCACATTCCATGCGTCCTTTATGTGGATCACTTGATTCTTTTAGATTATACACCAATAGGTCTGCAGAGGAAACTGGAGGCGCTAGAATCATTCTGTAAAGATAAATTCCTGAAAACAAATTTAGAAAAAATGAAGATTAAGATTGTCAGTGAAAAAGAAATCAATTATAAATGGTTGCTGGATTCAACATAGGTGGAAGTGGTGAAGTCATATAAATATCTAGGGCTGAAATTTTCCAGCAATTTGAAATAGGATGTCCACATGAAAAATGTTAAGGCAAGAGTTCTGTTACAAACTGGGTGTTTGGTTAACTTTAACCAGACATGTGAGGGGCACTCATTGCCCCCCCCTTATCAAAGCATATGAGGGTCAAATTCATTAATTTGCCTTGTATGGGGCAGAAGTTCAGAGTTTAGAAACTAGACATATTTTTGAGCCGGTGGAGAGCATAGCCCTCAAAAGTTTACTTACTCTCCTTAAAGGGACCATGGTGCAAAGTATTTGGTGAGAACTACACCTTATGTCATGGTATCTCATGGATAGCTCCCGCCTTTTGAGGTTTCTGAATAAAGTGTGTTGGCATGAAACTTTTGAGAAAGTTTTGAGAGAGTTGTCTCTGAAGGTGCTCCATAGGTTGAATAGGTTTATTTTCTGGAGAAACCTTCCATCAGTTTTGCCTTGAACACCTTAGGCCAAGAGAATATTTTCAGATACCTTACTCAGTTGCTCAATCTCAAGTTGCATGTGGAGATTCTCAAATACAGCTTGGGTGCACTCCAATTTTCTCAAGAACTGAATAGTACAAGGGCATGTGGATTACAAAATGGCCTCCGTCAGTGCTTTTTAAATATGAATTGCTCGATAAGTCATGTTTTTATGGATTGCCCTCCTTATAAAATCGTTTGTATTAAGATCTTAAAACACATATCTTAAAATTATCGGATACAGTCCAGATTTGAAACAATAGTACTTCTATCTAAGATGTGTTAATTTGATGTGGTAGCGGGAATGGCAAGTTTTTTACTTTTCATTAAGCATAAAAGTCTAGTCAATTGTAATGAGCAGGAGCGTAACGAGACCCAAACATTGGGGGGTAGGCTAGTACTAAACTATGTTGGTGGGGCTACCATTTCAGATACTGCAGGCCAAGACAGTATTAGAATACACGTTTGGAAGGTCAATAGGTCCAGGTTTAATGTGCTAATGCATGGAAAAGGCATATTCTTTACTGCAGTGGCACAATAAAGTCAGATCTTTTGTCTTCGCCAATGCAGTCCCCTGAGACACCAAGCACTGCTAGAGCTCAGAGAGTGTTCACCAGACCTGCAAGCATCGGATGTCTGCCAAGCGACTCCTTTGCATGTCAGAAATTAAAGCACTGAAGGCTTACTAGAAAATTGTCTTTTCTGATTAAACGTTGCATGAACTACATAATGATAACATGCTTCCAGGGAACAAGAAGATGTGTGCGGAGGACTCTCCCAATGTGCCAAATAAAGTGCTCCCACAGACATTGAGAAATAGACTGGAGGTGTGAAGAATAAACCAGGATAAAGAAAATCGTGGGAGCTTCTATCTGTTTGTCATAAAATAAGGTGGGCTCACCAACAGCTCTAAAGGAAGGGCTATCCACATAGAATAATAAGCTGGGTACTTGTTCACAATGTTTAAGCATGCATGTGTTGCTATTTCTATAGCATGGACCTAACCCGAAAGCAACAGAACTTTGCCTATTATGGAAGCTGATGGAAAATGATGCAAGATTGTATTTATCAAGTGGTGGCTTATATCTTTTTGTTACATACATATACACTAGTATCTCACACATTTTAGAGTTTAGGCTCATTGTGATTAAGTGATTTCCCAGAACTGCACAATTTTCAGTCAATGCCAAGCTAGATTGAAATCAAGGTCCTCAGATCGATAGCTTAGCCACTAGACAACTGATTCCTTAGTTGATGTACTAGAACTTTCAAATAAGCTTCAAACATTCTGTTTCACCACTCTGTTTGAACACTCATGGTCTGCTGATGTTTTAACATAGTCATTAGGCCGCATTCCTCATGCTCTCTAGAGAGTAGACCGAATGCAAATTATTTTGGTATTTATGTTTTATACATGGGTAGCACCTAGATCTGTATCTGCGCAGGGGCTCACCACTGTCTGCAATGGAGCTCAGGCGCATACTTGGAAGAGCTCTGCTCTGTCTGCTCAGCGTCGCAATGATATGTATGCAGGAACTCATCTCCAGCTCAATGAAAGAAATTACCTATGGGTACAAGGTCTGTGCTCTATCTGTGCCTGGGTTCAGCACTATGGGGCCGATTCCGATTCGGGCCGGAAAAAATACCGACCGACTCGGTACGGGAATTTAGTCCGACCGACTCGGACCGGCGCCGTACGACCCGGGTAGTACGATGAAATGCATGTGAAATCCGACCGACTCGGACGGAATACAAAACGACCGAGCCGGACGTAAACAAGCCATCCGGCCGGGAAATCACGCGAAACGAACCGACCGACACGCACCCAGATTGAACCCGAACGAAACGTACCCGCGAACTCCGACCCGCGTAGTACGATGCTGTGCGTGCAAAACACGACCGACTCGCCCGGAGCACAAGCCGTACGACCGACATGCATACAAAACCCAGCCGAAGCAACCCAATACTCCGCGACCGACTCGTACGCCGCATATGAAACCTAGCTGACACACAGCGGGAACGAGTCGGACAAGATCGCACCAGACAACTGCAGCGTCCTACTCAGACACAAGAACGACTCCTACATGCACCAAAAACACCAAGGAATTTTTTTTTTTAAAAAGGGCCAAACAAGCAACCACAAAGCCAATAAATACAGGGAGGAAAAAAAATGGAACAAGGACACACCTCCAACTCCACCTACATAAGGCCACAAATCCCTACCATGATCCTTTGCAAATTCCACTGACCTGCCAGCACAGAACACCATCACACAGCAACCACAAACACACTCACAGCTCATACATCACACAAGCCACACACCATTACCACACCTACAAATAGCACCCTCACACACACCCAGCTAAACCTACACTCACACCCCCCCACTTGCACACACACACACACACATCAATCACCACCACCACCCATCACCATGCCCCCAAAGAAGAATCATAAGTTCCTAGACAGTGAATTGGAAGTCATGGTAGATGAGATCCTCAGGGTAGAGCCACAGTTGTTTGGTACATTGGTACAACAGACCCCCATGTCGCAGAAAACCAAGATGTGGGCGAGGATTGTCGACAGGGTGAACGCACAATCACCATGTTTGCGCACAAAGGAAGACATCCAGAACAGGTGGTATGATGTGCGCAGGAGGGTCCGGGACCTACTCAAAAAGGACAACCTCCGCAGCCAGCACACCGGCAGTGGCCCTCCTGCAAAACCAGTATACCTCAGGCCCTGGGAGGAGAAGGTGCGGGCCATCCTACCACCAGTGAGCGTATACGGACTAACAGACATCCCAGAGCCTGGTGAGTACACAACTAATATACACAATATGGTGTGACAACACACACACATCACAGTCAAGGGGATAGGCAAACCATGCACCCTTAGCAAATACACAGCAACCAAAAGATATTCATCCCAAGATGTGAATGCTAGTCAGACAAACACAATACCTGCCATCTCATAGTGATATGTAACTGTGTCATGACATGTACAAACCTAACAACAAATACAGCAAGGCAGTGGCACAAATAGAACCAACAAACACTCCCAGATATTTACCCACCACTAGAACACCACCTCACAGGGAAGCTCACTGAAAGGAAGGAATTCTGTGTATGCTGGTGAAGTCAGTGTAGCCAATAGCATGATGGGAGTGGTAGTCACAGATATTGGTCACACCCACAATTGGCCCATCAACACCACTCTGAACCATGCTCACATCACAGGGAGTGGAAAACAACTGACAAGATGGCTGACACTGGGTACTGCTGTGGGGAGCACAAGGCCCTGATGGGAACTGGGCACCAACAAACAACAGGACCACACTGTCAGCCATCTTGCCATTGCTGTCACACTCACACACAGTGAAGTCCACTCAAAAGGAAGGAAGTATGGGCATGCTGGGAAGTGGGGTGTAGGCAATAGCATGATGGGAGTTGTAGGCACAGATATTGGTCAGCCTCACAATTGGCCCATCAACACCACTCTGAGCCATGCTCACATCACAGGGAGTGGAAAACAACTGACAAGATGGCTGACACTGGGTACTGCTGGGGGAGCACAAGGCCCTGCTGGGAACTGTGCAACAACCAACAGCAGGACACCACTGACTGACATCCTGAAAGACAACTTGCACTCCCTGCAATGGAAGCACGTTCCATGGTGGGATATCTGGCTGGGTGGGAAGGAGGACACACATCACTGACCATAGTTACAAGCACCTCCCCTCACACACCCCCTCAACACTAACTCCACATAACCCACCTGGGAGAATGCAATGCCTCACATCCTAACTGAAGATCCCACAAAGAACCACCACCCTGGGTTATGCTGTGTGAAGCACAGGGACACTCTTGGGACTTGTAGCCAAACAACTGCCAGGACAACACTCCCAGCCATCCTGTCAGCACAGGCACCCCACCCCACAGGGAAGCAGAGTCAAAAGGAAGGAAGGATGGGCATCCCGGGAAGGGTGGTGGAGGCAATAGCATGATGGGAGTGGTAGTCACAGATATTGGTCAGCCTCACAATTGGCCCATCAACACCATCCTGAACCATGCTCACATCACAGGTAGTGGAAAAGGACTCACAAGATGGCTGACACTGGGTACTGCTGGGGGAGCACAAGGCCCTGCTGGGAACTGTGCAACAACCAACAGCAGGACACCACTGACTGACATCCTGAAAGACAACTTGCACTCCCTGCAATGGAAGCACGTTCCATGGTGGGATATCTGGCTGGGAGGGAAGGAGGACTCACAGCACTGACCATAGTTACAAGCACCTCCCCTCACACACCCCCTCAACACTAACTCCACATAACCCACCTGGGAGAATGCAATGCCTCACATCCTAACTGAAGATCCCACAAAGAACCACCACCCTGGGTTATGCTGTGTGAAGCACAGGGACACTCTTGGGACTTGTAGCCAAACAACTGCCAGGACAACACTCCCAGCCATCCTGTCAGCACAGGCACCCCACCCCACAGGGAAGCAGAGTCAAAAGGAAGGAAGGATGGGCATGCTGGGAAGGGGGGTGGAGGCAATAGCATGATGGGAGTGGTAGTCACAGATATTGGTCAGCCTCACAATTGGCCCATCAACACCACCCTGAACCATGCTCACATCACAGGGAGTGGAAAAGGACTCACAAGATGGCTGACATTGGGTACTGCTGGGGGGAGCACAAGGCCCTGCTGGGAACTGTGCAACAACCAACAGCAGGACACCACTGAGTGACATCCTGAAAGACAACTGCACTCCCTGCAATGGAAGCACGCTTCATGGTGGGATAACTGGGCTGGGGGGAGAAGGAGGCCCGGATGGCAAGCAAATACCACCAATGCTGGTCATGCACACACCTCAACATTCACATTGACATGCCACAGGTTGGCAGGACAATGTGCTACACCAATATCACTCTCTGACTGTCACAATTTAGGAGAATGCAATGTCCAGGCCCACATCCAGAGGTACAGTCACAACTGTCAGGTGTTTGAACAATTGATGCCAGTAGAAACATAACATACAATCTGTGTCTCTCCCCAAAACAGGTGATGATGGGGACACAGCAGCAGACGAGGAGGAGTCCCTGTCCCAGGCTCCGGGGAACACTGAGCTCACTGGTGTGGATCAGCCTCTGCACTCCTCGGATGGCGAAGAACCAGCTGGACCCTCCGGTGTGAGTCATCATGCAGCACCAGCAGGACCAACATCTGCACCCCCTGCACCCACCCCTCCAACAACTGCCAACACACAGGCCACCCCTGCCAACACGGACAGACCAAGGACCACAGATGACAACAGCGCAGGGACCCAGACCCAAACTGGAGCTGGTGACAACGAGCCGAGGAACAACACCCAAGTGGGCCCACGGTCACCTGTGCGTGCCGCCGCAGGTCCTGCACGTGTCGCCAGGGGTGGTAGACATAGGTCGCTCTTTGCAGAGGGGTCTGGACTGCATGATGACCCACAACTGGCACACATCGCGGACGCGTACCAGACTAGCACCGGAGAGGTCAGCCAGGTAGTGGGGATCCTCAAGGACATACAACAGCAGCAGGCTGCCCATCATGCCCGCTTGGACTCCCACATGTCCCGTGTCGAGACACACATGTCACATGTCGAGACACACATGTCACATGTCGAGACACACATGTCTGGCATGGAGTCCAAGTGGGACACATTGGAACAACTGACAGAGGTGCATAGGGACATACTGACATGCCTCCACCAGATCAGCACCAACATGGCCTCACCTCCCTGTGTGCCCACAACATCTGCTGCTGAAACAACTGCAAATGCCACAGGGAGGGAGGAGGACTCTGGCAGAGAGTCCCCTGCACCGCCGCAGCCTGCACCTGAGGGTCCCCCCCCCAAGAAGAGGGGCCGTCCGAGGAGGCCAAACTGAGAGGCCGATGGCCATCTACATCCCCCAGGAAGCCAACACCTATTCTGGAACTTTTCCTCTGTGTGCAAACTGCACGCCTTGTCGAAGCCAACCCAACTCTCCCACATGACATGGGGAGCTATAGTTGGCCAAATTTATCAGATGACTGTGGACTTTACTCTGGACATTTCAGCTACCAAGACTTCCGAATCACATGGGAACTTTGGATTCCAATTTCTATGTACAGCACCCACCATCCTGTGCACTATCCTCACACCTGTATGTAAATAAACTCACCAATACACCATATCTGCCTCTGTTGTGATTCCAACGTGCTCTCTGTCATGGAGATGGTGATCAGAAAAATGACACTGTGCATGCTAACTGCTACAGTAAGTCCAAAACCGTCATGTCAGTCATGGCGACGTGACATATGAGGGAGACACACCACTAGGGCCACACAACACATACACACCAGGGCCATCAGACTCATCACCTATACTGATGTTGCAACTAAATACAGTGGAATGCACAGACACGCCACCTATTCACAGTCTGTGTCAACTAGACTACAGGTGCAGTAAGCAAATGTCAGTCAGATGTGTGACTACAGACAACGCACATCCCAAAGTGAAGCACAGGTTTATTACACATTTGCAACATGTTGTTTCCACTACAAATGCTAGCTAATCCAACCTGGCTGTGGCCACAAAGTCAAAAAGTGTAGAAGATAGAAAGTCCAGGGGTGTGTGGCACATCACCTGTAGGGAAACGACTGCTTCCACCTTGGAAGTTGAATCATGGATTCGTGGGATCCAAGTTGATCAAACAACTCCGGCAGCACCCTGTGAAGGACAGACATGACACACAGTCAAAACCACTGAAGAACAGCACAGAACGGCAATACTCATGTCTAAAACATGTCACGAGATAACTACACAAAACCAAGTTAGCATGTCAACACTGTTGGGCAGTACAGACCACCTGCAAGGACACATCGCTGCACGTATCCAGTCAAGTAGCACATGGCCACACTCAAACAGCACCAGAGCACCACACACACATATCATGCAAACTCAAATCATTGACATTACAACCCTCTGGAGACTCACATTCAGCTGAAGAAGTTGGTGATGAGCTGTGTGCGGACATCACCATCATCATCATCATCTTCACTGGCATCGTGAACCAGGCCAGGATCTTCCACAGGTGACGGACGTTGGTCATCGTCATCCAAGATGAGAGGCAACTCCTTCCGCACTGCCAGGTTGTGTAGCATGCAGCAGACGATGACAATCTTGCACACCTTTGCTGGGGCATATGGGAGGGCCCCTCCTGTCTTGTCCAGGCAGCGGAAGCGGCTCTTCAGGAGACCAAAGGTCCGCTCAATCACCCTCCTCGTCCGACCATGTGCCTCATTGTAGCGCATCTGGGCTGGTGTCACAGGGTTCCTGAGGGGTGTCAGCAACCACGGCATGTTGGGGTATCCCGAGTCACCTACAGACAGACAATTGCACATTAGCCGATTTGAAAATGTGTGCGGAAAACAACATAGCAGAACACACACAATGGTACAAAGTCAGTACACACCAACAAGCCAGGCACGCTGGTTCGGCATCTGTGACATCATCCTCGGGATGCGACTACTCATCACGTAGGCATCGTGTGCCGAACCGGGGAAACGGGCACACACATGTGTGATGGTCATATCTGCAAGACATACCACCAGAGCATTGATCGAATGGTAATGTTTACGGTTCCGGTATGCCTGCTCATGTGCCTGTGGTGGTATCAAAGCCACATGTGTCCCATCAATGGAGCCAATTACATGTGGCATCCTCCCCAGGGCATAGAAGTCACTCTTGACATCAGTGAGTCGTTGACGTGTTGGGAAATAGATGTACTGGTTCAGGTATCTCAACATTGCCCCCAAAACATCGCGTAGCACACGGCTGAACATAGTCTGTGACATCCCACCGGCAGTCGCCACAGTGTGTTGAAAGGTACCGGTGGCAAAGAAGTGTAGGGCTGCCATCACCTTCACCTTGGGGGTCAGCGCTGTAGGATACGGACGGCCAGGCTGCAAATGTGGGTCCAACCGCACTGCCAAATCCTCAATCAGCTGCCTGGTGAAGCGGTACCGTCGGATGCTGTCACGTTCCACCATCGTTGCCAGGTCTGGGAATGGTCGATGGACAGCAGGAGCCCTGCAGTGCATAGGTGAAGAAAGCAAGATTGTCAGTCACCCCACCTATGTGCCATTCACCATACTCAATTTCACATGATACATCATTAACAAACACAAGTACTTGATGTGTGTGTCGTTCTGTTTGGACATATATGGCACCTACATGGACATCATCTAACATCTCTGTTCAACAAGTGTTGACAACAGGTTCCAGGGTGTGCTATGGGAAACCATTAGGCTGTGTCACAGTACCCATTTACTGCTCTCACGTTCCACACACATACCACAGTGACATGTCTGGACAGATGCTCCACAGGCATCACAGCTCATTGACAGGTAGATTCCCAGGGACCCTGTCTTGCCACATGGACACTGGCATGACATGGCGTATCATGTACACGTCAGAAAAACAAACATGACACCCACAGGTAGTGGCCCCTGTAGCCTCTGCAGGACAGACATGGATGTCTGTGACACACACACACACAACATCAAAGTTCCTGCACAAACCACGTGGATGTGGAGACTGTCTCCCATTGTGCACATGGAGTCAGAGACATGTGAAACACAACATGCACACAGACTGCGGAGGGACATCACTATTGTGGCAATGGGCCACCCTGTGACGTACATGCCTTCCCACATGTGAGCCTGGGGGTATGTGACATGTCATACACATACACAACCTGGAAATGTGACCATGACACATGCTCCAAAATGAAAAGTTGCACACCACAGTGGTCAGGTGCACAACACACAAAGGACCCTGTCCCCATGAACACGTGCACAGCCTGGGTGTGTCTGTCCCCAAGTGCCACCCCAAAAACCACATGTTCACCCACATACACAGATAAGGTTATGCTGCCACACATGCCTTAGATACAGTGTGGACTGGGTGTGGTGTTGTAGGTGTGCCCCTGAGTCCCTGGAAAGTATATGTGGCTGGCATAGGTTCACCAGTGACCAGCATGGTGACATATGCGTGTGACCTGTCCAGGGACGCGTTGTAGAGCAATGGACCGATCGGTGTGCCCGCACGGCCCATTGCATTGGATGTGAGCGGGTACGCGTTGTATCCCGGGTACGCGTTGTACAGCAATGGACCGATCGGTGTGCCCGCACGGCCCATTGCATTGGATGTGAGCGGGTACGCGTTGTATCCCGGGTTCGCGCTGTACAGCAATGGACCGATCGGTGTGCCCGCACGGCCCATTGCATTGGATGTGAGCGGGTACGCGTTGTATCCCGGGTACGCGTTGTACAGCAATGGACCGATCGGTGTGCCCGCACGGCCCATTGCATTGGATGTGAGCGGGTACGCGTTGTATCCCGGGTACGCGTTGTACAGCAATGGACCGATCGGTGCGCACGCATTGGCTGGGGCCTGGCATGGCAACGGACGCGTTTTCGAAGCTTCAACGTGTCTGATGCAGTGAATTCAGTTGGCCAGCCACAACAATGTTGCAAATTCATGGGTGTCATGAAGTTGAATTTTTGAAGGATGCTGTGGGCGTGTATTGGTGCTGCAATTCCATGGATTGGTCAGATTCAGAAGATGCAAACGACTTGGACCTATCACTTTGGACACATGGGACAGTATCTGCCTCTGCAGCACACATATAATGCTGGCTGTTCCCCTGAGGGCTCACTTGCCTGCACTACATGCTCCAGGACGACATCTGCACTACACTGCTGCTGTCCCTGCATCCTCTGGCTACTGCAATGGCACGTACTGTGGAGAGAGCCCCAGCCTTCACCCATGAGGAGAACCAGGCCCTGGTGGACAACCTCCTTCCACAGTACAGCAAGCTGTATGGGACACCAGGGGAGCAGGTGAGTGTGCTGTCCACTGCCTTACTAATTGTGCATGTTGTCTGACTAGAAGGATTTACAGTGTGCACACCACTGGCTAGCATGCTCACTGAGTAGTTCGCACCCCCAAAGTGTGTAGTCACATGCACTGAACAGGTACAGTGCAGTAACAGTGCATTCCAACAAGGTTTACTACCCATGCAATGATACCATGTAGTAACTGCTGGCAAACTGTCCATAGCCCTCGTTGCACTGCCTGTGTTCATCATATGCCCCTGTGATTGAGACATGTATTTACAACTGTGTGATGCACGGATATGTTGCATGTGTAGTAATGGCCTTTTCACTTTGTCATCCTCACAGGTTCATGCCCACCAGAAGCAGGAGATCTGGCTGGCCATCGTCCGGGCAGTAAGATCCGTGGGGGTCTACAAGCGCCGGATCCGCAACTGTCAGAAGAGGTGGCAGGACCTTCGTGGCTGGACCCGGAGGATCGCAAGGGTCCAGCTGAAGCTGTCGCCTCCTCGCAGGAGGGGCGGACACCGGACCCTGACCCCCCACATGCTCCGGATCCTGGCGGTGGTCTTCCCGGACCTGGATGGGCAGCTGAAGGCCAGACAGCAGCAAGGAGGGGGTGAGTTAAAGACTGCACTGTGAACTCTGTCTAACATGCTATGTGCCCTCCTCTGGCCTGGTTAAACTTCCCCAGTACATCAGTCTTGTTGTCCAGTACCCATGTCCCTCTATTGTGACATGCCCACTCCTCATCTGATACGCAGGTGTGCTCCTTACGCTCAGGATAATTGTGTCACTCGGGTACAGGGTCCTTGCATTTTGCTTTGGTCAAGGTGGGTGACAGCTTTTGTTCCCGTGGCATTGTGTTGGCCTTCATGGGTGGGTCAATTGCTCACACAATGCCTGAGTCATGCAATGTAGTCTGGGTGTAACTTTGATATGTGGTCCACTTGCAGATCAGAATCACCACATGTTATGTTATGTTAATAAAAATTTCTATAGCGCACGTACCCCATGCTGCGGGTGGGTACAATGTTTGGGCCTCAGGAGTATGTATGTCAAGTGTGTCACACATGCTTAGCCACCTGCCTACTGACCAGGGCTCATCCCTCTTGCAGGTGGAGCCGGACAGGCATGCCTACTACAGGGCATACAATACACTCTGTACTCCCACTCCCGTGTATCAGCTGACATGTTGTGCTCAGTGAAATGTTCCCTCAGGTGTCTGCCTCTGTGTCGTTGTGCTGTGACTACGTTGTCGGGACTCCTGTGATGTTTATCAGTTAGGGGTCAGCATGCCATCTGCTATTGGACCATGTGAGACAAGACTTCTGTGACTTATAGGTGTTTGATCACTTGACTTTGCAGACAGGTGTATGCGACTGTGACTTTCAGGCAGATGTTCATCATTCACAGCACACTGATGTGCTCTGGTTCAGAGAGTTGTGTTTCATGTCTCCCATTTGTCCAATTGGTGTGCAGTGGACAAATACGGGTTCAGATGATGTGGTTAGTGGGGGTGGACATGTGCACTTGTCAGTTACATTACTTGCCTTCCCCATGTCCTAGGATTGTGACACAGTGCAGACTGTTGTTGGCTGGCTGCCATGGCCATGTGACTGGAGACAGTGATGTATGACTTTGCAGGCATGCCTGTGTCATGGCTTTCAACTTCCTAAGAGTGATCCTGCAGGGGAGTGACATGTGCAACATGCACCCCATTGTGGCATTGACTATCCGGACATGGGTGCTTCATGGTTTCTGGTGCTGGTATGCATCTCATGCATTTCTATTTAGACTCTGCCCGTCCATTTATCCAGACACCTGCACTGACTCAGTGGCAAGAGATGTGACGTGGGCATGTTCACATACTTCACCGTGTTCTCAGCAATG
Organism: Calotriton arnoldi; assembly: GCA_963921515.1. Classification (NCBI taxonomy): domain Eukaryota; kingdom Metazoa; phylum Chordata; class Amphibia; order Caudata; family Salamandridae; genus Calotriton; species Calotriton arnoldi. The sequence goes on along the minus strand of CAWUFW010006127.1, from coordinate 1,075,047 downwards.
TCCAACAACTGTGTAGGTGGTGCATGTGTCCACACTGGGGTATTACCATCAGACAGGCACCAGACAGATGGGTGCAAGGGCAGGAGGGGTATCTGTTCCATGGTTGACCATCAGACTGACAATTGGCTTTTCCTAATCTGTGTGAGGACTTTTGGCAATGTTCAGCTGGGGATGCCAGGTCTTACTCTGTAATGTGCTGTACTGACTGTGGTGTGTGCGCTCAGTGCAGGTGTCTGATGTTTGTATGTTTCCCTAATTGTTCGCAGATACATCCACGGCCACAGGAGGGGACAGCTCCACGGACCAGGAGGAGCGGCAGAGCCAGACTGGGTCAACAGCCGACGAGTGGTCGGAGGGACCCAGTGGCACGGAGGGCGAGGGGAGCCACACCGAGGAGTCCTCAGCACCATCCACCTCAGCTGAGGACCACAGCAGCTCGGAGGATGACTCCCTTGTGGAGGCGGGTGTCAGCAGCCACCAAACACCAGCTAGTCTGTCTGGCCCCGCCACCACCACCACCGCCCTCCCATTGGCTCCCATTCCAGAGGTCCGTGGAGGCTCCCGTGTCCGGGAGCGAGTCTCCTTTGTGCCAGGCACCGCACCCCCTGCCCCTGTGTCCCCTGCTGCCCTGAGTGAGGAATCTGTGTACCTGCTTCGGCAGCTCAATGTAAGGCAGACAGCAATGCTGAGTGTCCTCCATGCACACACCACTCTGTTGACACAGCTGGTGTCGTTCATGGAGGGCATCTCGACGGGTATGTCTGCCCTACAGAGGAGCAATAGGTCCATGGAGTCCTCCCTGACGGCAGCAGTGTCCCTCCTCCAACAGTCCCTCGCCCCTCCTACCTCTGCCCCATCCACACTTCCTGGCACCCTACCTGTCCCAAGCACATGCACACCTGCACAAACACCCAGACACACAGACACGAGCAGCACAGACACACCCAAAACCAAGGCAAGACGTGCACACAAGCATCCTCAGGGGACTGATACCACACACACAGGGGATGGGGAACTGACACACACACACAGGCAACGACAGTCACTCCGCAATCCTCAAGATCCTCTCCCTCCAAGACCCCTTCCCTTGCCTCACCTGCAACCCCACCTGATAAGCAGCTCTTCCTCAGTGACCTTGGCCTCTTCCCCTCCAATCCCGCTGATCCAGCATACCGGGGAAGAGGAAGTCCACCCACACAGAGGGGAGTGCCCCTCGCCCCCGGACACCCTCCCCCAGGCGCAGGCAGAGTGAGCCCCCACCCGCAAGTCCCCCGGTCCCGGAAGAGCAAGACCCCGCCACCGCCCTGCAAGTCAACCACCCAGTCTCTCACCTCCATCCCCCAGGCCACCACTCCACAGGTTCCACCGCCACACCCTGCCCCAGGTTTCCCCACACACCGATACCGCATCCCCAAACTGCTTAGGCCCTCCCCCTGCCACTTGCTCTTCCACCCCCAAACCAGACGCTCTGCCTGTTTGTGCCACTGGCGTGGAGACCGTGTCCCCCCTCTGTCCTGCCCAGCTCTTCTGCCCCCCTTCCACTACCTTGGAGTCATGCACTGCGGTGGAGTCCACAACCACCCCGTCTGTCTCGGGCACTGCATTGGGGACCCAGTCCACTCCATCTGACCAGCCCACTGCAGTGGTTGCAGCACCAACACCATCTGACTTGAGCCCTGCGGTGGTGCCAGCCCCCTGAGTCAGACACCTCCACTGCAGTTGCCGGTGACACTCCTGCACCCACCTCCACTTCACTGCCTCCTTCTGGCATCCCCTGATCCTGTCCCTGCGGTGCCTGGCCTGCCCCTCGTATGCCCCTCCAAGGGGGATGTCCCCTGTCCGTACCTGTGCAGGCAAGCAATTGTTGACAAGTTGTCACACATCACCCTGTTGGGACTGTATATTTGGACTGGCCATTGGCCTTAGTTTATTTTGGACTTTTGATTTGAGTTGCACACTTGCTGAATAAAGCCTCTTTTTGTTTACTTGTGGTTAATCTTTGGAGGTACATGATGTAGATGTGTAGAATCATGCATTTGCTGTTGTAATAGTGTTCAGATCAGGTAAATGAAGTTTTTCTGTGATGGGCTCCATGTGGTCCATGGGATATGTGTCCTAATCTAGTCTGGATCTATAGCATCCTTTGCTGCAGTCTGAGGGCGTAATGTTCAGCATTTGACACAGGGATGTATGTTTAGCATTTGTAGATTACCATCTTTGTCCTACACTGATGCACATCTGGTGGGCTTACCACTGTCCAATGTTCCTAGTACCCTGACTGTGTGCCCGCATCCAATGGACATGCAGTTTAGCACATCAAATTTGGAGGACTCATCTGTGTACACAGTGCAAGTTGCTTGACACGTGTCTTGGGTGTATGCAGATGACTGACGTGACACTCCCGTGCCCAGGCTGATATGAGCAGAGCCTTCAGTGTGTTGTAGTTGTTGACTCACTGACCGAGTGTTCTGCTGACATGTTTGAGTCGTGCACAGACAAGGTTTGGCACAGCTGACCTTCCACAGGAGTGGAGTGCCCTCATGGCAGTGCGTGATTCCGTGATGTAGGCTGTGCCCGTGTTGTGTGTTGTGTAGGCATGTCTGTGCGTGTTCCCTTCTCCTTTTCCTACACAGGCTGTGTCCCTACGGATGATCCTGTTTGTGATGCTTGCTGAGTTGTTCTGTGTTCATCCAGCATCTTGGACCTGGTTTCTCCGGGATGTGGGTGCATGGCAAACTAATGTTCATGAGGTTGTCATCCCTAGTTGTCTTTGTTGTCAGGGCTGGGGATGTGGGCAAACGCAGATGGGACACAGTCAGGATTCCTCTTGGCACTTGTTGGTTACACAAGTAATGTGATTTTCTGTTTGTGTATGCTTTCAGTGATTGTGACACGTTGTGTGTGTGACTGCTGCCACTCCTCAGGGTCAGAGCTGCAATGTTGGAAGTTGTCTATGTGTGTCCTTTGTGGGTCAGCTTGGCTTCTTCATTGGTGTGTGACTATGGCCAGGATCCCATTGTTTGGGGTGGATTTCACGTCATGCCCATGTACGGCATACTGTGCAGTGTGTCAGACATTCACAAGTCTTGTTGACTGGCCATGTGTGATGGGTTTCTGCACCTTATTTCCCCCCACCACCCCTGGGATTGTCATGGGTGCATGTGTAATGTCAGCAGTCCATGTGAGCTTCACTGCTGCACATTGGTGGACATCAAGGTATGTGGCGTTGAGTGTGTGCAAATGTGAGTTGTTGCACGGCTGGGGCACTACCTCCATATTGTCCTTGGCTGGCAGGCCATGCTGAGTGCTTTGTGCTTGTATAGGTGTGATGGTAGTTTGTTGCTCAGGACACATGGCTGTGGTTCACAGTGTGGATGACAACTACCTTTGTCATCACAGTGTGATTGTCATGCAGGCTAGTGTCACCACAATGTGGGGTTCCTGGGGAGTGCTGTGGTGGTTCTGTCTCTTGCTGTGTTTGTTGCTGTTCCTACAAGCTTGTGTGACATGTGTAATTTGGGCTCCCTCTCATCTCACAATGCCTGTTTGCCCACATAGGGGAATCCAATCCATGAGTTACTTTTGTATGTGACTGTGTTGACATCTGTGTACTAGTGAATCTGGCCTCCTCATGTGTTGTGTGTTTGCCTGGGGACACTGGCACACAACCCCCCTCACCTGTTGTGTTTGATATGCAGTGTGAGTCTGCCTGTTTGTGTTTGTGCATTTGCACCACTGCATTGGCATATCTTTAGTTTGTCATTGGCTGTATGTTGTTTGTTGGCTTTCCCCTGCTGGGCCTGGGACTGCTAGGTCATCAGTCAGCACATTGATCATGGTTAGTATGTCCCATTGCTGCCATGGTATGGTATTTGTTCACCTGACATCTACAGTCTCCACAGGATATCTACATTTGTGTGTCCATTGGTGCAGATATGTGGGTCTGCATTATGATGCTCACTTCTGTCATTGTGTTATTTGTGAATGTAGACAATGTGGGCCCCCATGGCTGATGTTTGTGTGCACATGGCCAGAACGATGTGTCATTGGCACTGCACTGCTTGCCTCACACAATCTATGTTGCTATGGGACACAAGCACTACAATGCCACTGTAGTGTTTGGTGTTGTGTGGCCAGGAATAATCCCTGCAGTTTTGTTTTTGCAGCTTTTACCAGGACTACACTTACCTTGTGGGCACTGTGGTGATGGGGCTTTGGGCCACATTGCCACACTGTTCAAAATGTGCTTCAGCTATGGAGCACACACCTACCTTTTGGGCACTGTGGTGATGGGGCTTTGGGCCCCATTGCCACACTGTTCAAAATGTGCTTCAGCTATGGAGCACACACTTACCTTTTGGGCACTGTGGTGATGGGGCTTTGGGCCACATTGCCACACTGTTCAAAATGTGCTTCAGCTATGGAGAACACACTTACCTTTTGGGCACTGTGGTGATGGGGCTTTGGGCCACATTGCCACACTGTTCAAAATGTGCTTCAGCTATGGAGCACACACTTCCCTTTGGGCACTGTGGTGATGGGGCTTTGGGCCCCATTGCCACACTGTTCAAAATGTGCTTCAGCTATGGAGCACACACTTACCTTTTGGGCACTGTGGTGATGGGGCTTTGGGCCCCATTGCCACACTGTTCAAAATGTGCTTCAGCTATGGAGCACACACTTACCTTTTGGGCACTGTGGTGATGGGGCTTTGGGCCACATTGCCACAGTGGTCATGGTCTGCTTGCATTGTGTAGGCCACACACACAATTATGTGTGACACATGTGTTAGGGGGTCACATTGTATGTTCAATGTCATGTTCAGTGTTGTATGCATTTGACACAGACCACACACGCTTGTCATGGTGTTGGGGGTGGGATGTAATTTTCAGACAGTCCTTATGTGGGAGTATGCTAGTTGTGTCATGCATTACCCATCCTATGAGTAGGGGTGGTTGTAGTGACAGGCATCCAGCCCCCTATGGGTGGGGATGGCCGTGGTGGCAGTCATCCAGCCCACCCTGAGTAGGGGTGGTGTTAGTGGTAGGCATCCATCGCCCTATGGGTGGGGATGGCAGTAGTGGCAGGCATCCAGCCCCCCCTGAGTGGGGATGGTAGTAGTGGTAGGCATCCAGACCCCCATGAGTGGGGATGGTAGTAGTGACAGGCATCCAGCCCCCTATGGGTGGGGATGGCAGTAGTGACAGGCATCCAGACCCCCATGAGTGGGGATGGTAGTAGTGGCAGGCATCCAGCCCCCTATGAGTGGGGATGGCAGTAGTGACAGGCATCCAGACCCCCATGAGTGGGGATGGTAGTAGTGGTAGGCATCCAGACCCCCATGAGTGGGGATGGTAGTAGTGACAGGCATCCAGCCCCCTATGGGTGGGGTTGGCAGTAGTGACAGGCATCCAGAACCCCATGAGTGGGGATGGTAGTAGTGGCAGGCATCCAGCCCCCTATGGGTGGGGATGGCAGTAGTGACAGGCATCCAGACCCCCATGAGTGGGGATGGTAGTAGTGGCAGGCATCCAGCCCCCATGAGTGGGGATGGTAGTAGTGGTAGGCATCCAGCCCCCATGAGTGGGGATGGTAGTAGTGGCAGGCATCCATCCCCCATGAGTGGGGATGGTAGTAGTGGTAGGCATCCAGCCCCCATGAGTGGGGATGGTAGTAGTGACAGGCATCCAGCCCCCTATGGGTGGGGATGGCAGTAGTGACAGGCATCCAGACCCCCATGAGTGGGGATGGTAGTAGTGGCAGGCATCCAGCCCCCTATGGGTGGGGATGGCAGTAGTGACAGGCATCCAGACCCCCATGAGTGGGGATGGTAGTAGTGGCAGGCATCCAGCCCCCTATGGGTGGGGATGGCAGTAGTGACAGGCATCCAGACCCCCATGAGTGGGGATGGTAGTAGTGACAGGCATCCAGCCCCCTATGGGTGGGGATGGCAGTAGTGACAGGCATCCAGACCCCCATGAGTGGGGATGGTAGTAGTGGCAGGCATCCAGCCCCCTATGGGTGGGGATGGCAGTAGTGACAGGCATCCAGCCCCCATGAGTGGGGATGGCAGTAGTGACAGGCATCCAGCCCCCATCAGTGGGGATGGTAGTAGTGGCAGGCATCCATCCCCCTATGGGTGTGTATGGCATTGGTGATGGCCATCCCGCCCCTATGGTTCTGCTGTTGCTAGTGTACGTCATTTGTGCATCCCTATGTGTGTGTGACATATTTCGGGTACGTGTCGTTTGTTTGTGTTGTGGGTGTTTGACTTACCGTTTGCGCCGTACGCGTCCGTACCGGTCCCGGTAATAGATGTAGAGTATTGGTAGGACCTGTGCGATGGGATTCATGGTTGGGTCGTCTCGTTCGAGTTTCTCGTGGCTTCGACTCGTACTCGTCGCTGGCTTGTTCGTCTCTTAGCCGTGGATCGTCTTGTGGCGCGAATCGGAGCTTATGTACAGCTCTCCCGGATGCTCAAACGTGCTGGACGTAGCGACGAGTTCGGCGCGTACGGAAGACGCATCGTACTAGTCCGGCCGGAAGGTGCTGTGTATTTGGTTCCGTGCGACTCGATTCGGCGTTTACGGATCCGGCTCGGGCGGGGAACAGGAGCTGGAATGGGTAAGTACGGCTCGCTCGGAATCTGGGCTGTTATGCGCATCGTACTTGTTCGTTCGGTTGAGTGTTCGAGTCGGTCGGAAAACACGCGTTCGGCTGGTATTTTTTCCGGACAAATACTGTTAGGTGCGCTTCCGGCCGACATCGGAATCGACCCCTATGTATACAGGGACTTGGATGCATCTGTGCTGGAGATCAGCTTTATCTGCTGAGGAGTGAGTGCAGCTCAAAAAGATGATAAAGTATGTTTGTGGCAGAGCCTCACTCTCTCTGTATGCACAAGAATCTACTTTTCTCTGTAGAATGTATGTCTTCAAAGTGTTCAGTCTATCTCCAGAAGAAAAACCAACTTCCTATCCTTCATAAAATAGGCACTGGAATGAGCTTCTAGATACAAAGTAGACCACTGTTTTGAATGGTGATTTTTTTTAATTAACTTTGCGCTGCAAGAGTTTGGACAAATGGTGCTGATATCTATTTACCATGTCTTCTTATTCTTCTCAGTGGCACACCCTCTTGCTTCCCAGAGTGCATTTTTTTGTGGATGTCTTCTTGATGTCCATTGCTTTTATGTAATTTTGGTATGTGCTTTTGGTCTCCATTTGTAGGGAGGAAATTTAAAAAGAGCAGGGAAGAGCAGGCTGCGACAAGAAGACAATGATAAATTTGAAGCGAGACTAAGGTTAAATGTATGGGGTGGAAAGGGTCTGGCTGAGAAAAATGTAGAGGGAGGATGACAGGGAGCAGAAGAGAAGGCAGCGGCATGTGGAGTGAGTGACAAGAGGGACATAGGGTAGGATGAACAGTGCTGAGGTCCAGCTGACTACCTATGGCAATGCAATAGATGTTAAACTGCACTGTAACACATGGGAAGGAAAGAGTTGGCCTGAGCAGAAAAGCAAAGTTAAAAAAAAAAAAACTTTAAACTTTTGTCTGTGAGCACCAAGTGTGAGCTTTAAAACAGGTGGACTCTGAAAAGAGGAGAGCCAGGTGGACCATGCCTCTGAAGTAGATGTGTTAACCCATGGGTCTATCCTTATTGGTTTGAATCCTTTGAAATATGAATGTGTCTTGGATTTGAAGCGGTATTCAGTCAAAATATCGAGTTGGAAATGTCGACTTACACTAATATTAAGTTTTAAATATCGTGACACAGAAATATTGACAGCAAGAATATCTCGGTCAAGAATATCGACTTTAAGGTAAGTAATATTGATTTTAAAAATATAGAAGTCATTAATATCGTTTGCAAAAATATAGTTGTTTAAAATATCGATTTTTTAATTAGTGTTATGTATTTTAGTATATATTTTAAATGTATGCGATGTATTTTTTGTGTAAGTATTGTTTGTGTTTTTTAATATATGTGTTAAATTTTTAGTAGTTATTAATTTTATTTTAATTAAGTTTGGGTTTTTTAGTTCCGTAGCGGGGTGTGGGTTTATAGGGAAATAGGGTGGGAAGTAATTTTATTATAATAAATTAAAGAATTTATTTATTAATATTTTTTAATTGAGACTTTTATAATGTTAATTGTGTTTTTAATTTTTTGGGGTACATTTTAGGTGCCGGTTGTGGGGTTTATAGGGGTAAAGGGTGGGAAGTCATTTATTTTTATTTAATTAATAATTAGTTGGTAAATAATATTAATCCGTTAATTGGCAATCAATTATGGTAACTGTGTAATTAATTTTAGGTGTGGGTTGTGGGGTTTATAGGGGTAAAGGGTGGGAAGTAATTTATTTTTAATTAATTAATGATAAGTTGATAATTAATATTAATGAATTGATAATTAGTGCAATTGTTCAATTAATTATGGTAATAGTGTAATTAATTTTAGGTGCGGGTTGTGGGTTTATAGGGGTGAAGTGTGGGAAGTAATTTATTTTTAATTAATTAATGATTAGTTGATAATTAATATTAAATAATTAATTAATAATTAATTATTGTAATTGTTCAATTATTTTTTTTGTGTGTGGGTTTTGGGCTTATAGGGGTGAAGGGTGGAGAGTAAATTAATTTTACTTGATTTATAATTAGTTGTTAAATACTACTAGTTATTTAATTGATAAAGTTTTTTAATTGTGTAATTAATTTTTGTACAGTTTAATTTTAGGTGTGGGTTGTGGGGATTATAGATGTAAAGGTGGGAAGTTAATTACATTTTATATGTTTTCATTTGTTTTTTAATTACTATCTGTTTAATTGATAATTAATTATGTTAATTATGCAAATACATTTTTTTTCGATGTGGGTTGTGAGTTGTGTGGTGTTATAGGGTAGGAAGTAAATAGACTAAATTTATGTAATAATTAATGTTTTTGTTAATAGATAATTTCTAAATAAAAATATTAATTTGTTTCAAAATTATTTTTTATTGTATTTAATATAATATTTGTAGGTCTTTGTGATATGTATTTAACATTATAATATTTTTTTGTTTATTTTTAATATTAAATATATTTTTATTTTTAACATATTTATATATTTTTTATTTACTTTTTAAAGAAATATTTGTATTTTGTTTGTTTTAATTTTGAACTGACTGGAGTGAGAATAGTAAATTTTACCCCTCAGCAATCCAACACTTTCCCATTGATGCACTGACTGTAGTGGGAATAGTAAGTTTTATCCCTCCGCTATCCAACACCTTCCCTACTGCTGCACTCACTGGGGTGGGAATAGTACATTTTATCCCTCTGCTATCCAACACTTTCCCTACTGTTGCACTCACTGGAGTGGGAATAGTAATTTTTACCCCTCCGCTATCCAACACTTTCCCTACTGTTGCACTCATTGGAGTGAAAATAGTAATTTTTATCCCGCCGCTATCCAACACTTTCCCTACTGTTGCACTGACTGGAATGGGAATAGTAAATTGTATCCCTCCGCTATCCAACACTTTCCCTACTGTTGCACTCACTGGTGTGCGAATAGTAATTTTTACCCCTCCGCTATCCAACACTTTCCCTACTGTTACACTCACTGGAGTGGGAATTGTAATTTTTTCCGCTCCGCTATCCAACACTTTCCCTACTGTTGCACTTACTGGGGTGGGAAATTTAAGTCTAAAGATTTTTAAATAGTTTAATGTTTTAATTTATAATAGAATGTTTTTTTTTGTAGATTTTGTTATTGGAATATATATATATATATATATATATATATAGATTTATTTGTTAAATTTTTGTATCATTTTAAAATTACAAAATACAATATATATTAATTATTATATATGTGTGGTTGACTTTTAATTCAGTTTACTTGTTATATTTGTTAATATGTATATTAAATCTAATTTAAGTTTTTTAATTAATTTTATTCTTGAATATATTTAATATTTATTCATTTATTTTATTATATATAAAAAACGATATTTTGTACAACTATATTTATGACTTTGATTTTTTTTTCTATATATTTTTGTACTTACCATTATAAGTATAGGATGTAGATATTTTGACCTCGATATTTTGGTCACAATATTTTTGTATGGGGATATTGTCGGAGGGAATAATGCCTGAGAGCTGGAAACACGCTAGAATTCTCCCACTGTTAAAAGAACCTACAGCAGACCCTCTGATAGCATGTAACTATAGGCCAATTTCACTGCTGCCTTTCTTTTCCAAAGTTTTGGAGAAATATGTAAACATAGTTACTACGGAGTTTGTGGAGGCTAATAACATATTACATCCGAGTCAGTCAGGGTTCAGAGCAAACTTCAGTACTGAGATGGCCTTACTAGAAGTCTCTGAAACTATCAAGACTACTTTGGATAGTGGGGGCAATGCGGTATTGGTACTGTTAGACCTGTCTGCGGCCTTTGATGCCGTGCCGCATGTCCAACTCCTGGAAAGACTTCAGGACTGCGGTATTGGTGGCACGGTTCTCAAATGGTATACTTCCTTTTTAAGTGGCCGCCAGCAAACTGTATGGTCAAACGTGCTGGAATTAGCGACGAGTTCGGCGCGTACGGAAGACGCATCGTACTAGTCCGGCCGGAAGGTGCTGTGTATTTGGTTCCGTGCGACTCGATTCGGCGTTTACGGATCCGGCTCGGGCGGGGAACAGGAGCTGGAATGGGTAAGTACGGCTCGCTCTGAATCTGGGCTGTTATGCGCATCGTACTTGTTCAGAGAGAAGGGCACCGTGTTCAAAGGCAGTGAGATAAACACCTGCCTAACGGAGGTCTTTTCCTGGCTCAGAGGGAGCCAATTAAAGTGCAATCCCGAAAAGTCGGAGATTATTTTTTTCGGTTCCAATTTGAGTGAGGAGTGGCGCCAGTGGTGGCCACTGGACATGTCCCCCCCCAAAGTGCTCTGTTACCACAGTAAAAAAACCTCGGGGTGAAGTTGGATCCGGACATGTCCATGAAGACCCAAATTCAATCTGTGGCCGGCACCTGTTTTGGGCTTTTAAAAATGCTGAAGAACTTCCTCCCCCTGTTCTCGGTCCCCCTCAGAAAGACGGTAGTTCAGGCCCTGATTGCATCAAGGCTGGACTACTCAAATGTTCTATATTTAGGCTTACCGGAATATCTTCTAAGTCGCCTGCAGGTGATTCAGAATGCGGCGGCCAGAGCTATTCTGATGGTAGGACCCAGGGCTCATATGACCCCCCACTTAAAATCTTTGCATTGGCTTCCGGTGCGTAAGAGGGTCCAGTTTAAGGCTCTTACCTTGGCCTTTAAGGCCCTACACAACTCAGGGACCCATTATATTAGGAAAAGGATCCAGCACTACGCTCCTCAACGGACATTGAGGTCCTCGATGCAGTACCTGGTGACCATTCCTGGGTTCTCCCGCTCGGGCGGCCGCTCTTTTCAAGTGGTGGCATCCCGCTTGTGGAACGGTCTGCCAATTTCTCTTAGACAAACATCTGACCTAGGTGTGTTCAGGAGGAAATTAAAAACTTGGCTATTTCAACAGTAGTACTAGCTAGTGGCTGTGAGTTCACTCTGCCTGTTTTAGCGGTCGTTAGCGCCGGGACACTCTGTGGAGTAGCCGTGCGCTTTACAAATACCAAATTACAATTACAATTACAATTTTGGGTGTCGAAATTTTGTCAGTGTACCATTTGGAGCAGGCACCATTCTCCCTTTGGCTCAAGGTTTTCCAACCACCAGCTGCCACTTGCAGAGACGGTACGGATGATCAAGAGGTAGAACACACGAAGGCAGAGCAATCTAGGGAAAACCATCCTACTGTGGCAGAACGTTTTGGTGGGAGAAGTGACAGGTGCTGTTTATCCACAGTATCATTCTGATCCGCTTCTTCAGTCTATTTTGTGTCTATCCACCAAACAAAAAAGGGCAAGAGACACACAAGGACCTTGTAGCCCAACTATAATCCCCTCAAAGAGGCACAATCCATTTTATTTAGCACACATACTGAGCATGCCTCAGGCAGCACAGTACATCTGCTAACATGGGGCTGTCAGTGCACAGATCAGTGCATTTCTGAAGCCAATGAAAAGCCACAAAGTGCAGCAGGGGAAGGATCCTCAGCACTATCCCAGCTTCTTATAGGTCTGTGCTTCCAGTCCTATCAACAGGGCCACTGGAAATAAGCAATTGTGCAGCTGCAGCGTTTTTTGCATAATTATGATTTTGCCGCATTTGCCACATAATCCATCATCTGCTGCATAATTTACAGATTTTACCAAACAAAAATTGTATCTAGCTCAAACAGCTCAAAAGTTACTAAAACCCCAGCGACATGTGTTGCTGCGTAGCAGAAGTCCCTTTGCAAAGGTTAACTGGTCAAGGTTAAATTGCTTATTGCTATATTTAGGTGTAAATTGGTACCAATGAGGTGCAACCTATGCCCAGAAATTGCTAACAAGTGTAACAAGCATTGGCATAGCCAATAGGTCTCGCTTTTGGGACCTTATAAGTATTTAGTTATGCAGCACAATATCCTTGGTGCAACAACATCAACTGTTGCATGGCTAAACACTTATAAGGTCCCAACGGCGAGACCTGTTGGCTATGCCAATGCTTGTTTTTTTTCTTATGCCACAGTCATGATCATCTTCTGAGCTGCCCCGTCTGCCCTGTTACAGCTGCGAACTGTACATCACACAGCAGTCTGTCTTCTACTGACAGTAAGCTGTTAGTAGTCGCTCGCACTAACTCGTTTTGGGTCAGGTGACTGTGAGAGCCACTGTGGTGCTTGCCAACGTAACTTCTCAGCGTGCCAAGCATCACTGAGTCAGAAGAGCCTGTCGTGGAGCTCTGTGTGACAGGCTGCTACTGGTGTGATGGTGGCACCAGCAGGGCTTGGCAGGTAGTGGGCAGCATGCAGGACCGGGGCGCACAGCTCAGTAATACAGGTTGTGGCTTATGATGTGACTCGAATTAGAGTTCCTTGTTGCTCACATGGGTTTACTTTCTGATATTTATGTTTCCCTCATCTTCACTGCTTGAGTTTGCTTGCAGAAAGTGTCACTCATAGTCCTTGAAATGTCACTCATAATTACACTGAAATTAAGAAGATGTCACACATAGCAATCCGAAACCTTGGCAGCTATGCACTGGTGGTTGTTGTATCTCCTCCAAGCAGGCTTTTCATTGGTGGATAAGCCGTCGGGGTCTGCCTATGAAGAGTTACTATTGTCTCCGAGGCACAAATGGATGCCCATGCACAGGAGACAGACAATGATCATACTGAACATGTGGTAGTTAGTGTCTAAAGTTGTAGGAGTTCAACTATGCTCAGGAGCTCATGGTTTAATCTGTGGATGCTCTGGTGAATACTATTTCTCCTCAGACCATGCAGTAACAGGTTTCTTATGCTAAATATGCTCTGATCGTGCAGTCTACTCCTATTCCAGCCTAACCTGATCTGCCCAAGTCACATACGTAGAGCATAGTCCGATGTTCAGTAACTATCCACCGAGCACCTGGTGATGAGCGGTTTCTGTTATAGCTACTTCTGCTGCATATGTTCGATTGGTACATTTGCTTCTGCTGGAAGCACAGTGACTGAAATATGGCATCACATCATCGAGCATGCAGGGAATAGTGCCTCACATTCTAAACGTCCGCGTATGCCCAGGAGCTTAAGGTTATCTCTATGCATCTGCTGATAATTAGTGTTTGTCCACTGACCATGCAGCAATACGTTTCTATGAGCATGTGCTCTTCTGCTATTTTGTTCTGTTTGGTGCTTCATATTTTGAGCAAAGACCAATAATGAAATGCCTCATCTGCATAATCTATTTTGGTGTATTTCGTTTTTTTTATTTAGCATGGCAGCATAAGGGGAAATAGCAATAGATTTTTAGCATTAGTGAACTTGAGGGGACTAGCGGCTCAAGTACAAGTCTGTCTGTGGAGTACTTTCATTGCCACTAACTCATGGCAGGAGTGAATGACGAAGAATAGGAGGTATACACTAAAGACAAAATGGTGCCTTATGAAAGAGCATGGCCATAAAACAGAGGCAGATTATATGAAAATGCCCGGGCTGCTTATGTCCAGTGCACAAGTTATTCTCTGAGCACACTGGTGCTTGGTTATTCACCTTGGAGCATGTACTAACAAGTTTACTCTGGTGCAAGTGCTCTATCAGATGGTGGGTTTTGCTGTTATGGTGACCGCTCGAGATGCATATTTTGAACACAGGCTGATGATTAGTATCTGTATTCTGACATTTGCTATTGAGCGGTTTCTGTTTCACATGTTCTATTGCTGTATTTGCTTTCGTTCCGTTTACACCATGAGAGAGTAAATAAAAAAATCAGCATCATTTAACAAGAAGGGATTAGTAGTGCATGTTGTATAAGTCAGCCTGTGGAGTGTATATTGCCAGCAGTTCATGCCGGGAGTAAATGTCCATGAACAGGAGACCAGCACCTATCAAAACAAGCGCGCAGGGTAAGGGGGGAGAGGAGGGAGCCTGCGCGATTCACTTGCGGGAGCGAGCGGCGCCAGGAGCGATAATTGCTACCATATGGCGCCAGCTGCTCGCTCCCGCAAGTGAATCACCAAACGTGCACGCGTTGCCATTGAAGGCAATGGAACGCGTGCACGTTTTTGGCTGAAAAGCCGAATCGATCGCAAAAGGTCTTTTTTCCAATGCAGCGCATGCGCGCTGCGTAGGCGAGACCTAAAAATGACGCAATAATGAAATGATACTATCACAAAATGTGCTGCATTATTCAGCATAATTTGCCTTTTATTGCCACATAATTTACTCAACCCTGCTGCATAATTTGGCCCTCCCCTGATGCCTAATTCCAGTAGCTCTGCCCATCAAAAAGCTGAGAGGGTCTTCCTGTTTTCAATGCTGCCCTTGCTGCTCCACCTGGCTCATCGTTGGGAATCATGGCTTGCTGGTGCCAATGCCCAGCATGGTATTCCTGCTCTGCTACTGCCATGGAGCCTCCAAGTTGCCAGCTAAGTAAGTAAAAAAAAAAATCTCTATGCATTTGTGTATGTGTTTGTGAGTGATTGAGAGTGAATAGAATTGAGTGAAAGTGTGTGTTTGAGAGTGTCAATGAGAGTGAAAGTGAGAATCAGAGTTTGGGAGTGTGCATGAAAAAGTGAAAGTGAGTACGAGGGAGTGAGTGAAGGAGTATGAGTGTGTTAGAATGTGTTATTGATTGGAGCTTTTGAAATGAAGTGAATTGTGGGTGTAACTATCAATAGTGCAGCAGGTGCAGTTGCACCAGGACCCAGAGTTAGTGAGTATGTGTAAGTGTGTTAGTAAGTGAGAATGAGAATCAGGGAGTATGAGTGCATTTGTGTGTGAGTAACAGTGAGTGGGAGGGAGTATAAGTGAGGATGAGCCAGTGAGAGAATGAGAGTTAGAGTGAGTGAGTAAGGGAAAAGAGACTAAGGGCCTGATTATGAGTTTGGTGATCTCACTGACGTACCACTACGGCGGAGGTCCCAAGAAGACCGCCAGCGGGTGGGTGTTCCCGATGGGCTGGCGATCTCTTGGCAGCGGTGTCCTGATGGAGTGACATTTCACTGCTAGAGAGATAGGTGAAGTACAACATGTGTATATCTGAAACACATATATATGTTGTGTATGTGTCGTAATATATATGTAGGTCATGTGTATTGTATGTTTTGTTGCATGTTAAATATAACGAATTGTTACAATGCACTATATAGGAGAAGCGACAGTGAAGCCTATCTTTGCATCCGGTAAAAACGGGGTTGCAGAACGTTGTGATCTGGTGGCACCAGCACAGGAGGGACCTGGACAATGGCGTCCAACACAGATTCCGAAGAAGGACCCCAAAAAGGTGTGTTTTCACCTCTTTTTGTGCTTTTCTGCTGACTTGCGCATGGCGTGTCTGCGCCAGGAAAAACTCGAAGGAAGGGAAGATCATAATCTGGACGGTGGGAACCTTGGCGGGACTGCCACCAAGCCCCGGTTCTGGCTTTCTCGTCATTAACGCAGTAGCAGGAGTCGCGGTGGTGGCGGCACTACAGCTGCAGTCTTGTAGCCGTGTTCCCGCCAGGATCGTAATCACGCAGTCGGACCGCCATGGCAGTGGGCGGGAAGCGATGGAGGTGCCTTCCTGCCAAACTGTTATCAGGCCCTAAGGCCCAGTTTATCAAAAATATGACGCTATGCAGCCCAGCAGCCAAAGATACTGCATTGCGAGAGGGAGGGAGTAGGAAAGCACCATATATACAAAGATATGGCACCATCCTGCTCTCTCCTTAGCGCTGGCACACACTTAGGCTAAAGAGCACCATACACACTCACACCTTTGTGCAATAGTGCAAAGGTGTTTGCGTGAGTCTAGCATAGGTTTTGTACTGAAAGGGTGCCCTCAAGAAGCGCATGGCTACTTCACACCGAAGTGTCCCAGAGCTAGGTAAAGTGACCCAGATCCCTAAAGCAATAAACTATAGATGAAACATGGCCCATTAGGCTGACCTAAACAGCAACGTTTTTAGCTGTAATTAGAAGAGGCACGGAGTTCCATTGTTTGGTTGCTAGAAAGCTAAGCTAAAGGAGCATCCTCCAATCCATGCCTTTTTAACAAAGGGAACCAATGCTAGCAAAGACCTGGCAGATCTTAACCTTCTAGCAGGGCTTAAAGAAAGGGTGCAAGTAGCAGGGACCCTTTTTCCTAAGTATCTTATAACAGAACCACATGGCTTTAAAGGTAAGTCATTTCTCAAGCTGTAGCCAGTGCAACTTTGAAAGAGCAGATCCCAAAGAAGACCGCCTAGGGAGATTCAATAGCAGACAAGCTGCCGCATTTTGTACATGCTGAAGTCTCCTCAACCGAGACTGCGTAACTCCCAAATAAAGAACATTACAATGGTCCAGCCTTGAAATTGCCAAGGCCTGGACTACTGTCTTTCTGGCAACCTCAGGGAGGAGTCCAAGAATCTTGCTAAGGGTTTTTAAAATACCAAAGTACTTGTCAGCTAGGGCTGTGATTTGAGTATCGAAAGAAAGCTTGGCACCAAACCATATGCTGAGATTCTTAACTTTCGGCTTAGGAGGAGGCAGAGGGCCGAGCATGTCTGGCCACCAGGCAGAGGACCAAATAGATGGCGGGTTCCCCAAGATAAGGACCTCAGTTTTTCCAGCATTTAATTTAAGACAGCTGAGGTCCATCCACTGGGCCACCTCCATCAAACAGGCCCTTAACAGTGCAGCAGTGTCAGTTTCATTCTGTGACAGGGTGATAAGCAATTGCGTTTCATCGGCGTACGAAATAATATTAAATCCTTACCGCTTGACGATATCAGCCGAGTTTTTCATTGAAACTGATTTCCGCTCTAGCACCAGGATAGAGATGTGGAGGAAACTGCTCCTGTGGACTCGCCTTTGGATTTAGCTTCATCTCAAAATATCAAAAGGGCTTTTCGACCAACCCCCAACTCAAAATCAAATCTTCTTTCTATGGAATTAATCTCTTTGATCCAATGAAGTGTAACACGGATCGGTCAAAGTGAGATTAATTTATGAATATATCATCTGCTAACTTTTGTTTTTCTTAAGAAATATATGCTGATTTTCCTCTTTTTACAAATCATCATTTTGGCTGAATTAAATATAGTAGCTAACGTCAAAACAAACGTGTCTCTGCCAATTGGCGTTGCAGCAAGGAAGCCCGCCAATGGATCCGTATCCGCAGCCGTGCTACACGTGCATAAATCATTTATGAAGCTACTTGTTGACCGCGGCTACATTCAGACTCTGTTTTGTTGTGACGATTTAGCTCCATAAGAAGTGCGTGATAAATCAGGGCAATATCTGTTTGCAGTATTCGTCCTTATGTGCGCTGTGGCACCAGATGCTGCACTTTTAAAAAAATTAAATCAAATTACTATTTTTTTTTACCGTTTGTGGTTTTTGTTTTATAGTTTCTTTCCTTTTGCTTTTCTGTTTTTCAAGACATTTCCTGGGTTCGGTGTTTTTCTTGTTCCACTCGTGTTATGTTTTTAATTATGCTTTGTCCCTGGGGCCTTTTTCCCTTTTCGTGCTCAATATTTACTGTCTTGATTCATTTTACAACAGTATTTCTCTCATTTTTACCCCAAGTGAAACACGTTTTGAAAAATAAACTGTTCTTTTTTCCACTGTTGCTCTCTGACACACGAGTGTGTTAAATAACGACGAGCTCCCAGCCTTTATCTACCTTAACACCCTCACGGGTAACGTTTCTGATGCAAAGTCAGGGGGAATGTACATCGACTGGTGTTAGCCTTAAAAACATCAGTTTCTGGAACAGTCTGTCCTACTATCTGTAACAGGAAACTCTTCGGTAGTGGACCTAAGGGGAAGAGTAGTATCGAGGTGTGAGGCTTATGATAAAGATCCCATCTGTTTAGACTCAAAAACAGATTGCCTTCTTAAAAGTAGAGGTTCTGATACTCAGAGAAGGAAGTTACTATTCTAGAAGTTTCTACTGTGTTGACAGCAATCATTTAGTGTTGTGCTAAGCAGGGCTTCGTGTGCAGATGGCACTGCACCGGCACTGATTTTGAGGACCAGGACTTATTTTTGGTTTTCAGAATTTGACCCAGAACAAGCAGCAGGTAGGAAAGGGAGAAAAAGGAGGAAGAGAAAGACAGTGATAAAGGGAGAAAGCAGGGATGAAAAAGAATTTGCAAGAGTGATATAAAGAGACAGTAAGTGTATGGTAGAAGAAACAGGTATGAGGTGGAATCAAAAAGTAAGCCTGGTTAGCAACGCTAGCATTCAGCAACACCAGCAATAGGCTGCTAAGAAAAAACACATCAGGCACCTTTACTTATGTTTTTGACAAATTAAACTGTGGTGCAAAGACACCCAGGGCCGTATTACACATATGGTGCATTTTACTTGATTGCGCCGGGCGCACCATATAAAATGTGCGCCGGGCGCACCATATAAAATGTGCGCCGGGCGCACCATATAAAATGTGCGCCGGGCGCACCATATAAAATGTGCGCCCGGTTCAATCAAGAAAAATGCACCGTATTAGGATGACTGCGCTGTCCTCAGGGCAGACGCGAACTCACGCTGCCCTGGGGGCAGTGCATTCATGTGAAAACCGGAGCCGCTGCTTTAAAGCCGCTCCGTGTTTTCACAGGGCAGGCGGCAACCCGCCCGCACTTTTAAAATGGATTAGAGATCCCCTTGCAGGCAGGTTCAGTCAGTGACTGCATCTGCCTGCAAGGGGATGTCTGGGGGTCCATGAGACCCCCTTTCCCCACAGAGGGCTGCTCCTGACAGCTTCTTTGCATCTGTGCCCGCGTCTGTAATACGGCGCGGGAGCAGAGGTAAAGGGATTCCCCCCGTTTCTATGGGGCACGCCCCCATGCAAATGAGGGAATGCTTCCTGAAGATAGCAATGGCGCTTTACGTGTGCCAGCGCTATCGGTATTACAGAAGGGGCCGCACAAGCATCTGCAGCCCCTTCTGTAATAACAAAGTGCCCCGGGGGCGGGCAAAGCGGGCGCAAATGCCCGTTGCGCACCCAGAGCACTTTCATAATACGGCCCCCAGTGTCTCAAGGTTCTAAGTGTTTTTGGCACTGGTGTACTAATCATTTGAGCACAGGCTACTACAGGACTGAGGAGACAAGCCAATTGAACACTGTGGGCATATCAAAAGCCTCTTGAAATGCAAGAATCAACTTTTGTGCCTCCTGGTCCACGGGTGTTGAGCATGTAAATGGATGCTGTTATACCTCTTATTGCTGCTGCGTCTTAGTTTTATGTCAAATATCCAAAAGCAGCTAAATCAAATCATTAGAAAGTTATTATTGAATTTTGTAGCGCTTTTGATATGTTATACGTCATGTCATTAGCATTTATAAAAGCATACAATCTGCCATTAATATGGCCTATTAATATGGCCTTTTTGTGCTTGCTGTTGATCATCAGATTATCTTCCACATGTTCCCAAAGTATCCATCACAGAATGGAGTCAAAGTTATCCTATGATGATCTGTTTCGGTCTTATATTCCAGTCCAGTTAAAGGTTGAGTGGCAATAAATAATTCAGTGAACCGTGGGTTTATGATTGGTGTGAGGTGGGAGGGCTTTATTGGTTACTTAAACAGATGGATAAAATAGTTTAAATATAGTGCTGCTGGATATCTGGCATGTTCATGCCACAGTGCACATGTGTTGCGGTGTTCTGTCAAATGTTTGATCTTAGTGTTTGTCATGTGTATGTATATGATGTTCAGTCTTAGCAGTTTCATGTCTGTGTAATGCGAGTGCTTCCACAGTAGATGGTGCTTTTGAACTGTTCAAGTTGGATGGTAAATGGATGTGTTCTGCTGGGTGTTTGTGTGGCATATATTGAGTGAATCATGATATCCGACTCTATAGACTACCTTTGAGTTATTGAATGTAAGAGACTGCTGGGTTTAATTTGTTTGCTGGAATATCTGTGTGGGTAATCTTTATGGTAAGTGTTGTATACACAGCTTCTAGGACGAAATTAAACTTTCACAGTAGATCATTGGATGAAACAATAAGCAAAGTTTTTCTAGCCAGTCAATATGATCGGCGTGGCAGGAGTCAATATGAATGACGTTGGTGGACATAGGCAATTAGCAGTTTGCAAGAAGTAACTGCTCCAGGACCTGTTCCGTGTCTAGAATCTACAACCTTTTCTGCAGTGAGAGCTACTTCTGATCAGTGAAAATCATCGTGAGCTACTGAAGGCCAAGCAACTTGTGCATTGTTACCAGAACCCCCACACCCAGCTTCATTGACTTCAAGCCTAATGTCCATAGAGCCAGATACTATGGTTTGAACAAAATATTTTGACTAAGGGCACTATAACAGGGCTGCCATGTGTGTTAGTGAGCATGGTCTTTAGGGATGTATGAACATGTGTGCGTATGAATGGTATATATGTGTATGGGTGACTGGGAGCCTGTGTCGTATGTACTTGCAGCACAGGACATACCTTTCACCATATGTGGCACCATTACATGTTAACACAAACATACAATCATTTTGTCAGTGGGAGAAATTTAAAGTGGAGAAAAATTTTCAGCAAAAATGTTCATAATATGGATCATTATTCTGCACTTTAATTTCTCTCATTTAAAAAAATGACTATTTTTCAGTTATAAATATGGCACAGTGTCTACTGGCCACTGGGAGCAAGAGGCCTGCTGTTTGTAAGTGTGACACTTCGAAATGGGAGAAAGTTAAAATGAAGAGTGAACTTAATCATTAAGGTAACTTTTCATTTTCATTTTCTCTCACTTAAAGGATTCAGAAACATCATCTTGTTCAGGGCTCCAATATTGAGCTGAAAAGGACTTTTATTTAAGAGTTAAATACCTCAATGCTTCAGTTGTTCACCTCTGTGCCCCTGCCTGGGTCCTACCTCTGACTGAGCACTGCTCATTATCAGGCCCTGCCATCTACAGCCTGATGATAATAATGTAAAATAAACACAGCCTTCCCTTAACTTTAAAAGAAAAAGATTTCCTTGTGCATATTTACAAATTAACTCAAGGCAGTGAGCTACTTAGAAGGTGTCTGGGAGCTACTGGGAGCTTGCAATCAACTGGTTGGTGACACCTGGTCTAGATAACACAAGAGAGCAGACCAGAGTGCCATCAAATTTCCAGTGCGAGAAGCACAAAGGGTTCCTTTGGCAGGGGCAGAGGAGGGGTTTGAAATCTCACTACAATTAGGGTGCCTAAAATTCGTGCTCTGCCCAATATTACTTTTCAGGAAATGTGTAAATATTCTATGTCAATGCAAGTTTATAACACACTTCGCGGATAATCTCACAAAGTTTCGGTTGACTGTTGTAATTTAGCTGCTGATATCTCCACATTGGAATTGATCATCATCCTACTATATGTACGTTTATATTTCAGATATAAGTTTATTTCAGATTCATATAACAAAACGCATGACACTCATATAGACATACAGAATCAATCAAAATAGTTTTCTAACAAAAGTATTCTATGTCTATAAAACATGAATAAAATTACATTAACTTTAAGGAAACATCTTCACTGTTCCCTACATCATAATTCAAATGTCTCTTCTTTATGGAGACATTGTGGGCCAGAATTTATGATGACAGCCTAGGTAATCAGTTGAACAGGGTATGCCACAAGCACTCTGCTTACACTACCTCATACCAACAAAACTCATCAGACATCAGGATCTCGACCTATGCCTTTTGAGTCTCGCAAACAGCTGCAATGTCAATTTGAACTCTAAACTTCTTCTCTCTCACCATAATACACGCAATCTACCAAATGTTTGATTGCTCTGGCTCTACAGAAAATAGCATGCAACAGCAGGGAAATTGCTACAATTGGCGCTGTATTACATAGATTCAAAGATATTATGATATGATAGCTAGAAATGTTATTGTGCACAAATACCATTAGTGTGCCATCATCACCAGTTAAAGGTCTAGAGCAATTGCAGGCAGACCTACATGGTCGGTTGGGGAGGTGAGTGGTTGGAGTAGGGAAATGATCATATGCTCCTGACGTGGTCTGGGTGTCATGGCAAACTTGACGCTGCTGACATATCTGCAAATATTTTAGAGGTGTATGAGAGGAACAGAGCACACTGCTTATAGCACTCGTATCTATATACCACAAAAGTAGCAAATGTAATATTTACATATGTATACATAGCTTGCACTGTGTAGCAGTGTTTCTAGGATTAAAAATACATTTAATGTATTTTAGAAAATGTGATTTAATTCACTGTTTAAAGAAATATCCCAATATATATGTTTTCATTCAGCTGGACCTGCTGCAGAATGAGATTGTCAACAGCTGGACAAAGTGGTCGGACTTTTACCTTCTTATAACCTTTCAGCAAATGGCATCACCCTTCTTAGAAGCCACACTGTCTATTCCAGCTGTAGCACTGGTTACAAAGAAGACGCCCTCTCGAAAGCTGTGCCTGACAGCACCAGAAGGAAAAAATCCCAAACCACAAAAACCTCGAAGATGCTCATCCAAATTGTAGGACAATTCTTGATAGACTGAAGTTTTGGATCTCGATAAGACCAGGACTGAAGCAGAGCTGGGGCTGCCAGGACTGGAGATGAATTTGAAACAGCATAAGTTAGGCTTGCAGGAATGAACCATTACTAGAGCAGACCTAGAGCTAATAGGACTGGAGTAGAGCTTTCGCTGGCAAGACTGGAGCATCACTGGAGTATAAGCAAGAAGTGCAACAGTAGGAGCGAGCCGGAGGAATTGCAATACCTTGGTACACTGATCAGAGGTCCTTTATGTACTATAGAGAAGGCACAAGATTGTGCCACTTGATAAGATTGTGCTGGTTTCAGGACAGCAACTGTCTGACAGAGAGAGTAAGCCTGAAGTCAGTCGCTGTGGTCGTCTAGGAAGATGGGGTTGTCATTTTTGTGGTTGTCTGTCACAGTTACTCATTACACTCCGAGACCAGGTTTTTCAGGAATAGAATACTGACAACTTATTCACCTAAAAAATACTGAAATAAAATTTCCAGCAACTCTAAACGATTAACAGACAAAACATTTTCCTTTCAAGATCGAGCATTATTAACTTGTCTTGTCTTGAAAGAGCCCCAGGCTTGTGCACATGTTGGCTGGTCTTAGCTCACAAATCCCTATGTCAAGTCAACAATGTCTGAAAAGCACTAAGGATTACAATAAAAAAATACAAAACTTTAAAACGAAAGCTGCTACCTGAATAATTTGAATCGGACTTTGAAACCAAAGTCCTAACATTGGCTTTAGCTACCCTATAGCCTTGTTTTCAATTCTAAATTATTTTGTGGGCCTTTAGTGATATAGCCCACCTATTGGTTAGTTCTTCGGATATCACTTAGGGGTCCAGGTGACTTGGACCCCTAAGACTAATACCCCTACTATAAGCAGAAACTATAGTCTATAGGTTATTGGATGTAAATTGGCATGTAGAGGTTTTGGGGGAGGTGCATGAGATGGAAAGATGCGAGCCACACATGAATGAATGAATGTCGCTGTGCAAAAGCATGGGAGTGAAGATAGATGCAGCCGTGCAAGCAAACCTTAAGAGTTTTCAGTACCCTAAAGTTAAGGCCATCATACCGTGCATAGAATAGATTAGATTAGATAGAACTACGTGAAGCGCTGCAACCATTTCTAAACGATGTAAATGGCAAATGTTGCATTCAGTCAATTTATGGTACTCTACTTCATCAGGGGTCTTCAAACTGGGTGTGGGCCCCCCCTAGGGGCACTTAAGTGATGGGGATTGTGCCAGGCTCGAGCCAAAAGAAGCATTCTGCTGATAACAATGCTTTGTTTTCAGTGGAATAAAATGAGCGGCAGTAAGCCGCTCTGTACTAGGCCATCACTAACATCTTTTGTCATTTATATCCTGGCTGGGAGTGGGTGTCAAAAGGGAAGGGACACCAAATATTCTTCAAAACCCCCACCCTCATTTCTAATAATCACACTGTTGATACTATTTCACATTAGTAAGGCCTGCCTGACCAGAATAGTATGTTTGGAAATCATGTATTTGATTGCATTTTTAAAACGGTAACAGAACTTAGGGGAGAGGATGCGGCCGATCGGGCTAGGGCTGTCGATCTCAAATTTGGAGAACCGGGTTCGAGTCGCGGCAATGATGCTCAACATCCTGTGATTCTGGGCAAATCACTGAATCTCCCCGTGCCTAACAAGAATGAATGTGTCCTTGTGTAACATAACTGGTGCTCGTGTAAAGCGCTCTGATACCTGATACCTTCGGGTCAAGTTTGCGCTGTATATAAAACTCCGGGAAAAAAAAGAACTTACCTGCAATGTTTAAATAAGTCTAGACAATGTTTAAATAAGTCTAGACATATTTAAACATTGCCAATTTAATAGAATAATTGTGAAAAATTTGAGGGAGGCCCAATGATGTAATTGTTAGCACCATATGAAACATGCAGCAAGCAAAGACGGCTGTAAAGCAGAAGGCTGCACAGCTTACAGGCTTACAGCGTATATTGATTTAGAACCACTGGCTACCTGCCCCTCATTCTGTGCCCTTTCTTCTCAGCTCTGGCTTATCTTTCAAAATTCCAATGTAAGGATGTGGCTGATTATCTGAGGGATGAGGCACCAACCACCCGCACTAGATCCTTTGAAGCCACACACACAGTCCATGCCTTGTCCTGGCTAAACTTAGATTTCCAGCATTGGATCAATGAAGCAAGGGGGTAAAAAGGGAAATGGTTGATGAGTGCCAATGCCTGCGATAGCCCACTGTTGTCCTTGTATGGCTACTGTAGTGGAAAGCACCTGGAAACTGACGAGTCAAAAGTAAGTAGCAACCTACAATAATGGTTATGTTTTCTAAATGAGGTTTCTTGACAAGACACAAAGAAAAAGGAGAAAGGATTTTTGTGCAGGAGGATTGCTTGGTCCTAATCTCATCATGCCACCTATCATCAGTGCCAATATGTGTGCAGGGCATGGCCACTCATGAGGTTCAGGCATTATCTGTCTGATACTGGGGGGTCTTTGATGAGGCACCATTATTTTAGATCTCATTCAGGTCAGCTCTCCTTGCATGTGCAAGTATCAAAATGGTAAGGATGAGAATAAAGAGGCAAAAGGCACCCTTGCCAGAGGGTTGGCTGTGAAATAGTGCTACATTTTCTGTTATTGTACCCTTTTTATTGGTGTTTAAGTTTGGCCTGGTTATTATCTATTTTAATGGAGAAAACGCTTATAACACTGATCGCAGCTATGAAAATTCTTTGTTACTTTCAAGACCCGTGTTACAGTGTACTGTTTACCATCTTGTTGATAAAGTTTGGTACACACATGCATGGCAGTATAAGAAGTTGTGTTGTACGCAAGACATATTACTACCAATTTTCTAAAACACACATAGAGTGGACTCCACCCAAAGAGGTATTACACTAGTGGCTATTTGGTGTATCATTTCGCCTTCCAGGAATTGTTTCCATTGGAATGCATGAGGGACTATTTTACCTAATCATCTCACATTTTGGCACATTCAATTCTTAAACTCTTATATGCATTCTATACAGAAGGGAATCATTTTTTGCTCCTTTTTTCACAGTTTCACAAAACTTGTAGGGCAGGCTTTATTGTGAGAAACAGAATTAGTGTAAGCAGCACAAATAAACAGCATTTGTTAATGTGGCTCAGTATTGAAGGAGGTATCCCAGAACATCCCCATGAATGTTGCTAGTACTATGCTTCTCATTCCTACTCGACAGCTGACATTTGGCAGCAGCGAGGCTGGATTGAGCAGTCCACCCATCGACTCACTCATTGTCTCTCTATTGGCAAGCACCTCGCGCATTACTTCGGGGCCTGCAGCGGTGAGGCTGATTTCTACAACCCGCTTTTATAATTGTACAGCTTCCCCGGCAGCGCACAACACATTGATGTTAATGTGATTATCCTTCTTCCATTACAGCACGAGTCTCCTCCCTGGGGAAATCCACACCACTTCCCCAGGCAGCGCGCAGTGCATGTGTGCTAGCAGCTACAATTTCAACTTTTTGAGGCACAAGTCTCCTCCTTGGGGTTTTCGTCCAGGGTACCCCACGTGAGTACCACTTCACCTTACTTAGCACGTTGGTGGTGTACACTCTCCTTGTTTTTTCCTTTACTTCATCAGGTGTCCCACTTATAATTTGGTCCTGATGAGACCCCACATTACAAGGGGGTCAAAACGTTGTCGACATTGTCAAAATGAACCAATTATCCGCCCCTTTATTTGCTAAAAGGGCACTCTTGTAAAAGATAAATTGTTTTTGGGTCATTTGTTACAGTTTGGAAACCTTATTTTCTTTTATGTATTGTCTGTTTAATTGTATTGTCCTTCCTATGGTGTTTTTGGTTCTGTTTTATGTGGGACACTATGAACGTAATGTATTTACATTGAACAATACAGTCATTTTATTGCTTTATGACAACCAGTGTTTGACTATTCTGTGTCGCTTTGCCTGTCTACATCCTTCAGCAGTCTCATTATGCGATTGTGCAGATTTCTTCATTGAGTATACATTTATGATTCCAATAGGAACCGCTGTTCTTTCTTATATTATTTAAATGCCCTGGTTCTTATTGAGTAGGGTTGCCTTTGTATTTTGTTAAAAAACAATCTCATTCCTACTCTGACATTAACATTCCCTCAGAATTAACAGAGTCTTTAAGCCACAAACCTTTTTTTCTTCGCGACAACCATCAATGTCAAAAATCTATTCTTATCTTTGGAACACTCCAGAACACAGTTACACTGGAAAACAGTGAAATGTGGATGATAGATGGTACCTTTGAATCCATATTCTATCCATTCATCCAAATGTACACAACACATGCAAATATTAATCACACTATTGTCCCACTAATTTATAGTTTACTACCTGACAAGCAATCCTCAACCTATGTGGATTTTTGTCAGTTATCAAATCTAAAATAATGAACAAAAGTCCTAGGAAAATTATAAGTGACTTTAAATTGCAGAAGATAAACACTATTATTAAACTATTTCCAAATAGCCAAATTCAAAGATATTTCTTTTTCACTTTTCCCTGGCTTATTGTAAAAAAAGTTTAAAAAACTTCCTTAGCTAAGGATTACATGTCAAAAAGCAAATTACAGTTTGAACTTGAACATTATCAATTTTGTATTTTGTACCTCCTGAATATGCGGCTGACTTCTACATAGCAATTATCCAATCAGATTTATTTTAACAGAAAATGAGGAAATATTCCCCCACCTTCTAAATTATTTTGAAGATACATGGATTCGCCATCTAAGCAGGTTGGGTCACAGAAGAATGCCACGCTTCTCAATTGAATGGTGGACCTGCTACTCGACCTCCTAGAGGGAGGTGCTAAAACAAACAATGCCATGAGGGTTGGCATAACTTCTTCAACAGTGAAACTGGCAAGCTTCTTCCTAACCTGTATCATTTCCTGTAAATTTTTAGCAGGTAGTATGAATCCTAGAATTTAAACAAAAAAAGTAAAGAAATGTCTGAATGACTTTTGACAAAAATGCAACACTGTCTAATGTTGGGAGGTTCAAACTACCTGGAAAACATTGCTTACATTCTACACTATTAAACATACTAACTTTGACAGTGCATTACTCTCCTGTTTTTAATTGAACTTCTAATTAAATTGACAATTTGTAAATTGTCCTTTTATTTAATATAGATTTATATATATATATATATATATATATATATATATATATAAATTCTACCTGAAGAAGTCTTCTTTTTTCAACAGTTGGTGACATTTTTAACACTCTACTCACCAACAGTCTATGGCAATTCCATAATCCATTAAGGTAAATACTGAATCCGTCCTCGTTGCACCCAAAATAAAATATCCATCCAAAACCAAGAAAATCCCAAAAATGTATATTTGTTTTAATAAAAATCATCTTTCATAATCCCAAAAAATTAATGTCCCTCTCCTGTCTTCCTAGCTGAAAGTAAAACAACGGGAAGAAAATGCAATGCCAAAAATTTCCCCAAAACGTTTTCAATATTATGAGTTTAAAAAGAGGTTTGTTTTTACTTCTAAGATCCTTCTTTTCAAACCTAATATTTTTTTTTAAAACCCACCTCGACGACGTGAGCATATCGACACAGGCTGTCTGGAGATATAAAACTGGTTAAAAATGACATAACATAATTTGAAACAACATTTTACTATTAGCTACTTCCATCTGTCTCTCCTTGAAATAAAGTTCCTAACCTATAACTCATTTTTTTTAAAACTAAGTCAATCCTGCCTGGCCACTTCCTGTCTTCTCCCTACTTCAGTCAACTTCTCAGGGTGTACCACCACCAGGGCATCTCCAGCAAAGGGCAGACGCATGCAAGGGCATTGCCAATTTGGACCTAGGGGAGCCTGAAAGGGCCTAGGGCCTGAACCCCCTGCTCCAATAAAACCTACAAAGTAAGATATATTCATGTGTCACACCCAGTAGCCTATACTGCCAATCCCCTCCCTGGCATAACAATGAATAGAGTTTCAGATCTCCCAGCTACCTTATCCATCCACACCACCCTCGTGAGTGTCTTCAAACTCAGACATCACAAATTCAAAAAAGGGACACCCTCCATAACCTTATCAACATACTCAAAGTGATACAGCATGTCACCCAACCAACAGATTAAAAAGGCCACATCCTCAACCTTGTCTTTTCAGCATCGCCAACAAAACAATGTACTCCACTTATACTGTTGGACTGGACCAACCCCCTTAACATCCCCATTTCCCTGCTCAGCATCCTACCAACAAACCGAGGTCAACCTAAAGGAGAAGACAAAACCTTCAAATCCCTCAAAAACGTCTTCATTGGCAACCTAATGCATGAACCAATTTCTCACCTGCTAATTCCACATCTGACACCAACACCCTTCTAAACGACTGCAACAGTTTTTTGGCAAACAATGTTAATATACAGGCTACAATGAAAGCATTCAAGTGCCTGCCAAACTCTTCAGCACTCTAGTACTCTAAAGACCTTCTTGGCTATAAATGGTCCTTCCGCAGATAGGAAAGTGGAAGAAAAACAGAACTTTTAATAATGACCTCATGATAATGAACTCCTTGGGCGCAACACAGGTACAGCTCATTACATCAGCCAAAACAAAGTACTCTACTAACACATAAATGACACCACCAACAGAAGCAGAGAACTTTTCAAGCACTGCATCAACCAGTGATCTGACCCACCTATTTCACACTCTACAGACAAGTGCAATCCCAGCAACCTCTTCTTCAGTTAAAAAATAAAGATCCAATTGAACATCGACAACACCAAGACTGTTTTACCTATTAAGGCCCTCCCCTTCTCATAGCATTTCACAAGGATCAGCCTTCAAAGTCTTGCCTCTCACAGATTTTGCCACCATACTCAACTGCTTCAAAGCCGCTTACCATGAAAATGATGACTTACCTTCATCCTTCATCAAAGCTCTCTCAACGGAAGCTCCCTGCCCCCTACTCACCATTGTCAATGCTCCTACACTCAAAGCATCTTCCCCGACATTTTCAAGACAGACCAGATCCTTCCACTCCTAAAGAAACCTACAATAGACCCAGGTGACCGCTCCAACTATCGGCCCATCTCTCACCTACCCTTTATCTGCAAGATCACTGAAAAAACAGTCTACACTCAACTCAAAGAACATATTAGTGCTAACAATCTCAGCATCACTATCAATCTGTCTTAAGATCACACTGCAGCATGGAGATTGCCACCTTACACATCGTAGATGACATTCTGCTGGCCACAAATGAGGATGACCCCTGCCTCCCGATACTGCTGGACCTCTCAGCAGCCTTAAACACAACCGACTGTCCAACCCTCACCACCCCCTAAAGTCTCGAATGGGATTCATAGGCAATGTCCTCCACTGGTTCTCCTCCTACCTTTCCAATAGACACCAGTATATTCACAATGGCACCTCCAGGACCCAAAAGTTCCCAATCACCTGTCGAGTTCCCCAGGGTTCCATACTGTCTCCTACTATCTTTGTCCTCTACATTGAGAACCTTGGGGCTCTATTCACAGCATCAAGATTCACTAATGAGCAAAGAATACAGGACTCTACCTGAAAGTTTCTCTCTCCCAGACATTCAATGCCTCAAACTATGCCTGCACCTCATTCAGACCTGAATGTCCAGCACCTACCTGGAGCTCGACCCAACCAAGACAGAATCTCTGTTATTTGCCAAGAACAATAAGCAAGAAATAGGACAAACTTAGTTCGATGGCACTGAACCCCACTTTCACCGAAGGCCAAGTCACTTCGATTCAATTGAACTCACACACACTCAGTCTCACTGATTCCCACTTACTCCACTTCACTCACTCGCACACCTGTTTACACATGCAGACACACACAGACATATATGCTCTCTCTCATACAGACACACTGACCTGCAGGCATGCTCACACCATAAATCTAAAAACATTTGCTCACAAGCAGATGCTCAAACAAATTCATGCTCTTTTGCACAGACACACTTTCATCTGCATGCATGAACACAACATACATTTTAAAGCATCTTATTTTACTTCTCTCAGCTACCAGCGAAGGTCCCATACCAGCTCATGATGTTCCATTCTTTATCACACGAATAGTGACTGATAGATATTAGTGACTATAGATATGATAAAAAGTAGGCAGAAAACAAGGAGGTGGATCCCCAAAGCTCATGAGGGCGAGGTGCTTCTGTGCCATTTCAAGGAGTATGTCAGGAGTTGCAGCTGCTACCCCTGGCGACTCCTAAATGAAGTCCATATTGTTCGAGCTGACCTAGTGCTGCCCCATCCAGACCCCTAGGTCTGCAAGTGTCAAATCCTCTCACTGCTTGGTAGGGACTTTACTATTCTTAAGCTCTTCAGGATTGTTTACCTCTGAGATCTCTCTGTTTTGCCTACAACGTGGAACCTACATATTCAGGTCTGCCCTGCTCTTTTGCTACTAAGAACTTTAAACCAAAACCTCAATAAATGCACTAAACAATTATCACTTCAATCACCCACTTGCTACCAATAAGAACTGTTTCTCACACCATACTCAGCTCAGGCACTAGCTGCGGATACTTCTTTCTGTCACCCCGACTGCAACAATGTCCTTCCCTCTGCCTTCTGCCAGGGCACAGTAACTGTGACACTCTTTTGTGCTCATGTTCACAAAGTTACTCTAAAGCTGGAAACCTGCTCTTCAAACACCTATTTCAAAGCTCATGAGGCAAGATGTACAAAGCATTTTTGCGATCAGGACCGGCCCGATTCGCAGTATTGGGCCATTTCGGACCACAAAAAGGCTTTTTTAAATGTACAAAAGTACAAATTGTGATTCGGTATCATGTTTGTGTAGCGATTTGATATTTGGAAGGGGCGTGTTTAGGGCGTCCCTTTCAAATACCGAAAATACCGAATTGGTATTTATTACTGTATTACTGTTTTGCCAAACAATAATACTTTATCACCATTTTTGAAGTGATGGTAACCCATTCGCACTTAAACATTTCATTTTCTTTTTTGGAACACATCCCATTTTATATTATGGAAAACGGGCTGCATTTAAAAAAAAAGATTGCTGTATTAAAAAGCAATCACATACATGGCGGTCTGCTGATCCAAGCAGACCACCCTCCCTGTGTTGGCGCTGATTCCTAATGGCACGCCAATTGTGATCTACCTCATTAATATTCATGCGGTATGTTGATTTGCGACCTACTAGGAATTGCTATTAAGGAATAAAAGGTTTTGTACATTAAGAATATCATTATCCTAATTGCGATTCGGCGATAATCCGCAATTAGGAAATCGGTATTCCATGTTAGCAGATCTGGCCATTGATTTTTAGGTCGAGCCTAGACATCTCATGCGCTATCTCTTCGAGACATGTTGTATATACTTTGGGAGCTTACAGCCGCCCATTACTTTTCATTTGTTTCTTTCAGTGTCCTTTAAAAATCCTTGCTTACAAGTGGTTAATCTTTCCTATTTGTCCCTTCTTTTCATAGGTTGTTCACTCCCACAGAGTAGCACCCCATTACATGTAGCCTTCCACTTGTCCCATTTTAGCAATTGTTTAGGGACTACTTTTCCCTTTCTCTAAGAGCATTTCACACAAATGCTTGATGTTTAAAGTGGCTCCGATCCTTCAGTTCTGCAATCAGGGCTGTAATTCTTGTTCTTATCTCCCCACATAGAATGTCAGAGGCTGTTTTTGTGGGTCCGCTTTCATTTTCTTTCTCTGACTTCAAAGTGAGAGGATTTCACTCGTCCCACAACCCCCTCCCACTTCGCCGCTTCAGCAGTTGTTTACCCTCATGGGGTGTTGCTTACTCCTACCCTCCCCCCTTTTACTGCCCGTAGTCTTGCTTGTTTGTTCCTTGGTGCTTTTGCCATCCTCGTTGCTTCCTCATCTCTTCCCTCATCATAATTCCTTGTCCCCCAGTTGTTGATTCACCCTTCTCCCTCCCGTGTCCTTCCTTGCCCATTGCTACTGCCCCTTCCCCCTCCCCCGTCATTGCTTGCCCATTCTCGTAGCCCATTTTTGCTTGCAATCGGCCTTGTAGAAATTAAAGGGACCGTCTACTTTCACCTACACCATGCAATTCCAGCTGGATAGCTTGATGCTGCAACTGTAGCATGCACCTCCAACCCGTGCTAAATTAATCACACATTTACACCAACTACAAACAATAGCCGCTTGCCAGTTTTTCACACAAGACTTCTTTCCACAGTAAAAAATAGAAAGACTCGAACTCGCTCAGCAGATGGATGCTGTGCATTGATTGCGAATTAGCAGATGTTTTCCTGGAAAGTCCGACCTTGCCGCAAAAGCAGTTTCTCAGGAAAGAAACCTGTGCCCTTCGACTCTCTGTATATGGCACACTTTCTTTAGTTTGGGATTTGGAAAGTTTATTTCTTCAGCTTCCAATAGCTTTGCCAATGCTTGTTCATATGTGGTGCTGTTCCTGTAGTTGGGTTTCGAACACTTGTTTAGCCCACACCTCACACAACAGTGTCTTCAGGTTATTGGCTTCTTTACTATTTAACTTAATGGTGGTAATTTTATCGACCCCCGGGAAAGTTTAATGGCTGAGTTGGCTATTTCGGGAATTCAAACTCATGACGGAGTCCATGACCACTCAAAGTCATGTGTACTCAGTTGATAAAGATACTTTCCCTGAGGGTGCCTGTTCTTTTTTTTTTTTTCTTCCTTTCATTCGTTTTAACGAGCAATGAGTAATCTGCATTTTATTGTGTCTGCTGGGTAGGGTGTTGAGCTTTCAGGGGAAGTGAATGATCTAAACAATTCTGTTGCACTGAGAGAGAACATTAATGTTAGGACTTGCCCTCGCCCCTAAATAATGGCTC
This sequence comes from Calotriton arnoldi, assembly GCA_963921515.1. Taxonomy (NCBI): domain Eukaryota; kingdom Metazoa; phylum Chordata; class Amphibia; order Caudata; family Salamandridae; genus Calotriton; species Calotriton arnoldi. Next base: position 1,041,076 of record CAWUFW010006127.1, on the reverse strand, counting down.
CCCTGTGTCTGTCGCCCCTCCTGCCAAGAGCGTGTAAGCATTCGGGATTCTCCTAATGGCTGCATGCTTGCTAAAATGCAACCAGTATTAGGAAAGGATGCCTTCCTGTGACACCTTTTATGAGTAAGTAATGTTTTCTTGGTGTTTCTCTTTCTGAAATTTCAGATGCATTGAACACAGCTCATGTATATATTTTTAAAGCGCCTCTAATGGCACTTCTGTCATTCAACACTGTAAAGATGTTGATGTTTCTGTTGCCCATTTTCATAATGTTGGATGTCTGATTACTGCAGATGTCAGCAGCTAGCGTTCCGTCTCTGACATCCTGCATATATGCCTTACAGTTGGATTTTATGAGTGCTGATTGTTAAGTCGATGAAAAAGCAGTATTAAGTTCAAAACAGTGATGATAAATCTATTCAGACTTTCTCTAGCCACAAGGCTGCGGTGTATTTCTAATCTAAGATGAGCGCGACCCGATAGAGTTGACTACCTTGATCCCCCTTCAATCCCAAACTTACAGAAGCTTTAGGAATGTGGGCCTGCATTATATGCTGTGCGAGCAATCACCCAACCCTTTAGTCCTCATTCTGACGCTCTATCGAATAGAATGGTAGATGATCCTGTTGGTAAGTATCAGACCGCTGATACTACATCATACAGTATTTTAGATGGACCAGACAACCCTAAGAAAACTCGGTCTGCGACGAAAATTTTGAAATGGCATGAAGGCACTGATCACAAGCACTACAAAGCTGTACTAATGGTAAGCTGAACTATACAAATGCTACTATCCCAAGTAAGGTGCTGCATATAGTCGGATACCCAGGCAGGCTGCCCAGTAACTTTAGGACACAGCGTGCATCCTTCTCGCCCCTGTTATGATGTTGCCTGGGTGGCCGTTTGTAACCTTCTACCCAGCGACCATTAAAGCTCCAGGCTTTCTTAATCCATTTTGGGGGGGTGGAATTGCCTGGCTGTGAAACTACTCATCTTAAAAGGTGGTTCTTTAGTTACTGATCAACTCAGATAGGTTACTAAAACAAAATATAGTGGCATCATCACTTTGTAGGTATACGCATGTTTGGTGCACGCACCTACAAAATGACACAGCCAACTGCGCGAAAAACATTAAGAAAAAATTCATGAACCATGCGACACAGCACCCGGGATGCCGTGCTGCATGGCTAAACATAATTTGGTCCCAAAGGTGAGACCTATTGGCTATGCCAAATGCTTGTTTAAATCTCTGCCTGCAAGGAACAGACTTTGGTCCTGGTTACAAGCACCCTGGTGAATTCTGATTCTTGTACCAACTCCTGTTTGCGCAGTGGGTAGAAATATGAGGAGTTTTCTGGAGCCGGTAAATATCGGGTGCCATGAAGTTTACATTTCCCGATAAATTTCAATGGGTCAAACTTGCAAAAATTTACTGGAAATAAAAGACACTGTACACACTGGAAATTGTCGATTTGGAGCGCTGACAATCAAAATCTGCATGTTATGCCCCCCTTTTCATAGGGAATAATTGTGAAAATTGGAATTTATTCTACCCAATAAATTTCAAACACATAGGGGCCGTTTCCGATCTCGGCCGGTAGGGCACCGAATCGGATTCGGCTTAACCGGATCCGATTCGGAGCCCTCTTTCCCGACCGATTCATACGTGCGTCCGGGCGAGCGAGTACGATGTGAGCGCTCGCGAAATCGCCGACCGACTCGTACGTGGTCCGACCCGCTCCGACCGACTCGCACGGACACGGTTCGCACCGCGCAATGGAGACGTTCCCCGGCCGGGCAAGTACGATGCGCGCCTCGAGCAGTCCGACCAACTCGCGCCGACCGGCTCGAAGGAGCAGTCGGAGCCGGACTTTGGGTGTCCGTGTCGGACCCCCCTGTACTCGTAGCTGTGCATGTACGGCGCGATTCGCATCGCCGCGTACCCGCTGTAGGGGGCGCCCTTGTTCGCCTCGCACCCATTGAGTCAATGGGAGCCCGCGTACGCGTTGTACGACCGGCTCCCATTGACTTCAATGGGAGTCCGACCGAATCGAGTCCGATAGCATGCGTACGCATCGTACTCATTCGGTCGGGCTGCTAGAGTCCGATTCGGTCGGAAATCTCTCCGGGTCCGGCTCGGTCGGAGTGATTTCCGGCCTGAATCAGAATCGGCCCCATAGTAATGGAATTTTATCGGGCGAGTTAAATACCACCTATCTCCTTGCTTTTCCGTAGGTTTCATTGCTTTCTCCTTGTTTTTTCCCCCTGTTGCTTTTCCCTCATTTTCACTGCTTTCTCCTTGCTTTTATCCCTGGTTTTTGAGTGCCTTCTCCTTGCTTTCCCCTCGTTTTCATTGCTTTCTCCTTGTTTTTTCCCCTATTTTTCGATTGCTTTCCCCTTGTTTTCACTGCTTTCTCCTTGCTTTTATCCCTGGTTTTTGAGTGCCTTCTCCTTGCTTTCCCCTCGTTTTCATTGCTTTCTCCTTGTTTTTTCCCCTATTTTTCGATTGCTTTCCTCTTGTTTTCACTGCTTTCTCCTTGCTTTTCCCCCTGTTTTTTGAGTGCTTTCTCCTGGCTTTCCCCTCGTTTTCATTGCTTTCTACATCTTTTTTCCCTTATTGCCACTCCTGCCTGTCGCCTTTTTTCCCGCCTCTTGTCTAGCCCCGCACACCTCCTCCCAGGACCTAAGTAATGGAGGCTGCAGGGGGAACCCATTGGGCAGGCCCCAGGCCCAGCTCTCCCCGTGCTGCTGCATCGCTCTTGCTCCTACCTTCTCCTTGCTTTTTCCCTGCTTTTTGAGTGACTTCTCATTGCTTTTCACTCGTTTTCACTGCGTTCTCCTTGCTTTTTGCCCTGTTGTTTTTGAGTGCCTTCTCCTTCCTTTTCCCTCATATTCACCGCTTTCTCTTGCTTTTCCCACCTTTTTTGAGTGCCTTCTCCTGCTTTCCCTTCATTTTCACTGTTTTCTCCTTACTTTTCCCCCTGTTTTTTGAGTACCTTCTCCTTGCTTTTTCCTCATTTTCATTGCTTTCTCCTTGTTTTCCCCCCTATTTTTTGAGTGCCTTCTTGCTTTTTCCTCATTTTCACTGCTTTCTCCTTGCTTTTCCCACCCGTTTTTTGTCTTCTCCTGCTTTCCCTTAATATTCATTGCTTTCTCCTTGTTTTTTCCCCTGTTTTTCAGTGCCTTCTCCTTGCTTTCTCCTCTTTTTCCCTCCAAAAAAACAGTTAGGAACTGCAGCGCCTTGAGACCCTCACGGGTGATTTGTTGCGCTTCATAAATCCTTGACTGATTGATGTATTTACCTATGCCGCCAGGGCACTCATAAACAGGACCCTAGTCGTCTAAATTGCTTAGTGGTACAACTCTTCACTTTTTAGCATTCCACAATTATTGATCATGATTTGTAAAGCATTGCTGGAATTCATTCAGAAGCTTGAGAGCCATTTATCTGCTAGTAAACCGACATCCTCATTTTGGAGATTAACGTATAGCGTTTAGGTCTGACTTTTTCAAACGCATGGGGCCAGGACTCTAGCAGCAATGGAATAAGTGTGCATCTGGTCGTTTTGGAACCAGAGCGATTACTTTCGAGTTCTCTACTTTTTCCTCGTGTTGAAAATGGAGGAAAATTCAGGTTACGAAAGTAAAGCAAGTAACGTTAATGAAACATTCATTGACTAGGTTGTAGGATCGAGAGTTGAACGCTAAGAATTTTTCATTGTATTGTCTACAATTGGCATTTCACATCAAATAACGACTTATAAACTGTTGTTTGTTTTATTATTCCAGCTACCCTGTAAAAGTCAGCTTTTCGGGAGCTTCATTTCACATTATAGTGTGAACTATCACAACTTTCTATTGCGGTTTTATTAACCTTGATTGTCATTGTGTGTTGGGAAAGCTCCGGGTAACAGAAGGGCAGTCCGAACAATGGTCCGGAGATCACTTTTTGTTAGGTCGAGCCTAGCGCAGCGCGCTTGCGCTGCTCTATGGGAGGCTTCATGTAATCACTCTAAACTTTTCTGTGTGGGTCTGACTCCCCCCACGCATTTGGTTGGCTGTGTCAATTTGAAATGGGAGGCTGCAAATGGGTAAAGGCGGGCGCATGTCCCACCTCTTTTGCAAACGTTCACTCACAGTGTTTTGCTTGCGGGAGCGAGCATCGGCGCGCAGAGTGGCAGCTGCATTCCTTACATTCCTTGCAGCGCGCGCGCACGCACGCGCGCACCACTTGCGGGCTTGTTTTGTTTTTATCATGGCGCCCGGCGCTTCCTGGAGCCACCACACGCATAGCCCACAGAGCCTCCGGGGACCTGCGTTTACAGGGGCTCTTGTGTGAGTTTCACACAGCGCGCGCGCGCGCACCACTCGCAGGCTTGTTTATCTGTATTGTGATAGTCATATCGGCCTAGTGTCTATACAGAATTCTGGTCCTGAATGAAGGTATTTCGGACTGAGGTTACGTCATCTCACCTTGCGAGAAACAAGGACAAGTTTATCTGACTCACAGTCCAGTTATTTTCACTCTATAATTAGTCAGCGGCACTGGAAAAATACACAATTAGCATTTCAATCCAACTTCCCTCTTAACAAAGCTGATCCGCCGCTTTACTGGGAAAAGAGCTGAGGTCAGCCTTTGGGAGGGCACAATACGGCTGAGAAGAGTGTGCCAATGCACCAGTTGCGCCAAAGGAAGCTGCGCCCCTGACGGAGACACTAACACTGTTTCAGGAGCGTCGCACATCGAGACATACACCAGCAGTATTTATTTTTTCTTAAACAAACCGACTCGGATGAGGCCAATAAAAACACAAACAGTTACAAAACTTGCATTTTTTTTAAATGCTGTAGCAGCTTATGGTAATAAATGAAAGTTTAAGAACATGTCCAACCTGGCCCCTGTCACCGATACTACTCCCACACGCTTGACAGGATTCGGAAGGATCTGCTGCCGGCCGCACGCGCACATGTGTAGGCACGTGCCCCGAGGGCACCTGGAGTAATTCATCTGGCTGCACTGACTCGCGCCTGAAGTACAATTTAAACACCGGTCGAAACGTTTATGGGGGGGTAGGGGCGTTTCTTTAACTCTCCAAAATGCACCGTGTTGCTTTCTGCCCGGTGGAAAAGAAGGGCAGTCGGGTTAAAAAGTCTCGAATGTCTGCTTTTTGAACTCCCGCCAGATGTGCAACCACCCCCCAACCAAGAGAAGATTATCTGCCACAAACACCAGCACCAACACCCCCAGAGAAAGCGTGCACCATTGAGAGTGATGGAGCGCGATGGTGCTCTAAAGTTGTAGGGGTGCATCATAATCATGGATAGTCTGCACCCGCATATATTTCTGTGTTGTATTAACATTTGGTCATTAGGAATGTGTTGTAATAATGATTTGTAAGTGAATTAATAGAAAATGTTTTGTGCCATGCAAAAGAAACGAAATGACATTTATGCTTGGAAAAGAGTAACCTTTAGCGTATTGCAATTGTCTAATTAAAAGCCTATGTGTATTGTAATGCATTTTGATTTAAACGTGCATCATGTTAGAGTCTGCACGTGGAGATGATTAATTGTGCTTAACGTGTAATAATTGTAGATGCTTGCAAAGCAAAGTTCTATTAATCTGTGTGTATAATTTGATGTTTAAAGGCCTAAATGAAATGTTCACTTTTGTGTAATTGAAGGCCTGTTCGTTTATCCTTATGTTGGCCGATTTGTGTAGGCCTGAAAATTTCCCTTGTAAGCTCTCGCATTTGGAGGTAGTCAGCAGATTTCATGTACATGCAAGGTTGTTCTGTTCTCACGTTTCTGTTGCAGGTGGAAGAAGCCGCCTTTGTTAAGTTAAACTAACGCCTTTGTTTTAGGAGTTAGGCATGGGGGAGAAATGATACTTTGTAAACGGAATGTCGCTAATTGGGAGCCGGTGTTCTTTCTCACTGAGGAGGCCTGGGAATCAAGGTCATCGAGCCGAACTGGGATGGAGTGAGGAAGACGGTGGAAATTTACCTATGAGAAATGCCCAGTGAGATGAGGTGATCTGTGGGCGTGTTTTACATCTGTGCATTTTGTATTAGGGACAGTGTCTCGAGGGTTGAGTCAGGAGAAGAGGGATGAGAGAGGAGAAGAAGGGAGTTAGTAGAAGGGGTAAAGAGATCGACCCATACAACGTGAGTATACTTCTTAGGAAGTCTTCACGAGCTGACACCTTTAATTGATCTTGCCTGGGAAATGCTAAGTAGGGATGTCACTTTAGAGATAGAGTAGGGATAGTCTAATGCTCTTTACTTTTCAGCCGCAGATGAAGTCTGACTTAGATGTTGGGGCAGTCCTTGCCTGTGTTCTGTTTTTGGAACTTTTCATTCTTTTCATGATCTATAGGATTAGACTCACTCGTAGGTATGGCTTTGTATTAGTTCCCATGTATTTTTATAACCTCGTCCTGAGGTGCTTGTACGTTCAGCTGTTTTTGGCATTCTAATAAACCCACTAAATTGGAGTTCGGAGTCTGTGATCTTTTGAGTCGTAGTCATCGGAATAAATTGAATTGTCCTGATTGAAATCTTTCTCCCCTTTACACTTCTCAGCAAGTAACAAAAGATCCATTGACCTAGGGTTCCTAGTTAAATTCTGGTAGCGGAACCCGGCCTTATCAAGAGATACCAGGGAGGACGTACTAATATATATTAAGTAGCGACAGCATGGGTAAATTAAATGTATTGGAGCAATACACCTCCGCCTCCTCCCCCCACACAAACACCCTTTCTCTATCATATCTCAAGTTGTTCCAAGTCATGCGCGAGTAGTTTATTCAGCCCTAGTTACACAAGCATTCTGGTAACTGTTTTTTTTCTTTTTTCCTATTATAACACTAGGACTACAGGACCCATAATGCAAAGAAAAGTCACAGGAAAGATTAACCTGCTGACGTCTAATGTAGGGCAGCTTGCTGTACTTCAACTGAAAATATAATGATGTCAATAAACATAGGCACATTACCTTGGGTGGAAGTGCAAAGAGAATGGGCAGGAGGCGCAGCGGGGTCCCGATCTGAACCAGGTATTTCTTGATGCACCAGACCTTCTTGAAGAGCGTCAAGAGCGTGGCCATGGCAGGGAGGGAGCAAGGCTGACAATGAGCAGTGGCTCTGACAGCGTCTCATGTTTGTTGGTGTCAGACACGGGACAAGAAAGGCACTTGGCGCGCACAGCTTCCCATTCACAGGTTCCAGTCAAGTCACTCCCTCTGCACAGCGTGACTTGAAGATGTGAGAGAGTTGGGGACGGGGTGTGGCATAGCTTGTGTGTACATGCTGGCTCCGCCCCCGGCTATGTTTTTATGTCACTGTCCAGCGTGGACGCTCGGTGGATGGGCATGTGGCGGGTCACAGGATCCATCTTAGGCGGCCAGACAATAGCAGCTTTCTATGAGCTCGGTATAAACTAACGAGCACAGAGGGGGTTCTAGCTTTGCTCCACAGAGAAGTCCTCTGGTATATCTACTTTCTAAGTTGACCATTTCAGAGCTACACCCCTCGAGTTCTATTTAAATGGACCAAGTGGGCCCATGTCATGTGCGACGGCAGTTTCTAGTCCTAGCTCGTTGTGCAACAACGCTTTGCATTCTGGAACTTGTGGTTTTGTATTTTATTGCTGCCTTAAAATCCTTAGCTAGTCCACTTGTTTTCTGTGAGTTCCATCTCACTGCTAAGCACTGTGACCCAAGACACGAGACGAGCACCCCACAGTGACACCAAAACACTTCCCACTTAGGGTCAGGGTAAAAACACACCCTTAAAGACAAGTACCCCATCAAAGAGTAGCGTGCTACCCATCCGAATGGAGCAGCTTAATCTAGGCTCTGCCTCTATACGTTTGGCTTGGCCACATATATATTTTGGGTTTGCCCTTATATAGTTGTGTAATGCAATGTTAACAATTGAAAGATGGTGCACTGAATATATAGGGAAGTGTATTCATTATGTGCTTTTGATCTGTGTGTGCATACTAACGTTTTTCTTTGCAGAAGTATCTGGATTGCTAAAATCAAACTTCAATAGGTTTGGATTGTAAGGCGGTGTGCTAAAATGCATTTAATGCATCACATCGATCACAATTAGAACAAGCATTGGCATAGCCAATAGGTCTTGCCTTTGGGACCTTATAAGTGTTTAGCCATGCAACGGTTGATGTTGTTGCACCAAGGATATTGTGCTGCATAACTAAATACTTATAAGGTCCCAAAAGCGAGACCTATTGGCTATGCCAATGCTTGTTTACATTACTGTGAAACATTCATGATACGGATAAACATTTTCCCAAATTACTTAATCAAAAATTCAGAATGATGTTAACACAAGACTAGTCGTAATTTGGGAAATACAGGAAATATGTATTAATGTATGTACTTGTTCCGTTTGAGGATACTCCTACCATTGGTCACATTTGCACGTTTGATCTACTCTGCTAAACTGTTTTTACTTGTTCTCTACTGGTTTAATTTTAGAAAATTTAAATATTTTTGATCTGCTGCATTTCTGGACGCTAATTCATCCAGATCCATCACCGCTTTAGCCACCTTTTTGCTGTTTTAGCCACCTTTTAAATTTGTTTAGTTTTAGTTTAGCTACCTTTTAGAAAATCTGTACTGCATTGATTGAATTTGAATTTGAAATTGAACAAACGCTTACCGGCTGGTTAGCAGCTACGCACTCGCACCTTGTCTGGGGCGTAATCTTAGTGCGCTGTGCCCGCATTACTTCCGGGAGTACTGGAAATACACTAGGCTTGGAAACCTAGTCAGCGGTCTAGATGCTGACTTCCGGGGGCTTCATAAGCACGGCCGCAGCGCGGACGCGCGCCAAAGGCGCGCCAAAGGCAAGCCCATCCGCGCTAAGGCCGCGCTCAGCGCCAGCCATGCTGCCAGATTGGAGGAAAATGCCACATAATAACGTATCTGTTATTCAAGTGATCAGCTCCGAGCTATAGGTGAGCAGAGGGGTAATGCCGGCGACCTTAAGTACGAAGGGACTGAAAAAATAGCTTCTGAAGTCATCAAAGGGAATGTGCTGAAATGTGGGTTATTAAACGCCAGATCCGTGGTGAAACACCACTTGGAAATTCAATTAATGTTAGAAACACATGACCTGGATGCAATATTCCTGACAGAAACTTGGATGCGCCCTGACTCAGACTTTCAACTGGGACTAGCATGCCCACCGAGATACAAGGCTTTTCAGTAGCCAAGAAAGAGTTGCAGAGGGGGTGGGGTAGGGGTAATTTTTAAAGAGGATTGGAACTTTGCCGCAATGGAAATTGATGATGTAGAGGGCATAGAACGTTTGGGTTTTTCATTGAAAGATCATGAAGGGCATTTATTGACTGGAATACTATGCTACAGACCGCCAGGCTCTGCCAGCTTCCAGCAACAGGCACTCATTGACATCTTTAGTAACATGGCACTTACCCATACCAGATTACTTATCCTAGGGGATTTTAATATATGGCCTAATGGGAATTTAAACTCAGCCTTTAAAAATATCCTCCAATCCTGTGAGAACCTGAATTTGCAACAGTGGGTAACAGAACCAACACATAGGGCAGGGAATACACTGGATCTAATTTTCTCTGTGGGAAATGCTATTGAAATGGAGGATATTCTACCCATAGACTGGTCTGATCATTATTTGATCAAGTTTGTGGTATTCAATCCTAGAAAGAGTGACTCCGCCACCGCTAATGAAAATAAACATTAAGGCAGGGACTGGAAAGGACTTTTGAGAAAATCAAAGACATCGCCGATATTTCCTGCGCAAAGTACTTTTGATTTAAGTCTACCGGTGGACGAAAATTATATGTTACTTTGTGAACAAATATGTAACACGCTAGATCAGATCGTTCCTATGAAAAACCACAAAAAACCATGTAGACGGTCTGCCCCATGGTACAATGAAAAGTTAAAAAACTTAAAAATGGCCTGCAAGCAGGCTGAGCGAAAGTGGAGAAAAAAATATGAAGATGAGGACAAAATCGCCTTGAAAATAGCCAGAAGTAACTATAAGAAAGAAATATCCACATCAAAAGCAGAATATTATGCAGACGCTATCTTAAAAGCATCTAACAGTACTAAAAGTGTATTCAAAATAGTGAAGGATCTCACCAACCCTGACTGCACAAAAAACAGGATTAACGCCACACAGGATCTCTGTGACAGTCTAGCGATCTTCTTTGAGGAAAAAATCAGTAAAATTATTGAGGGCCTAAAAGTGGCCGATTTAGACAAAGGGGAGGACTTTAGTAGTACGAGCCAAAAGCCACTACCATCAACTCGGAAAGAGGAACGAACAGGTAGGGGTAAATCGGTAACTCTTGACCACTTTGTGATACCTTCAGAGGAGGAGTTTAAGAGATTAGCTCTAAGTGTTTCCTAAGGTTCCCCAATGGATCCTCTACCACACAGGATCTGGAAAGAATTAGGTACAGAGCTCTTTTCGCTACTCCGACAGATATGTGGACAATCACTGAGCAACGGGGCAGTACCAACCTGTTGGAAACAAGCGATAGTAACTCCTCTTTTGAAAAAAGCTACTCTGGACCCCCTGTGCCCAAAAAATTATAGACCTATCTCCCTTTTACCATATCCCGTTAAGATCTTAGAACGATTGGTCAGTAAAACACTGTCGCTGTTCTTGGAAACTAATAACAAGTTAGAGGATGTACAATTCGGCTTCCGGCCGGGACATGGAACAGAGACCGCCCTGGTGACAGTGTTGGACGAACTTCGATTGCGAGCGGACAAGGGACAGTCAGTCATACTGATCCTCTTATATCTGTGCGCCGCATTCGATACGGTGAACCATAAAATTCTTCTGGCAAGGCTTAATGAAGTTGGGGTAACGGATATGGCCTTAAAATGGTTCCAATCATATCTGTCAAATAGGCAGTAGCACTACCCCCATACCAATCAGACTTCACTAACATTCAGCATGGTGTACCTCAGGGCTCGGCAATTAGTCCAATACTATTTAATATCTACATGAGCCCCCTGATCTCTGTCATCAAGTCCCATAATGTCAGCCTGGTGAATTACGCAGATGATACTTAGCTTATCCTATCTCTGGAAGGGGGCCAATCACTATCACTGGAAAACTTTCACACATGTATGCAGGATGTTGCACGCTGGCTTAAAAATAACTCTCTACAATTTAACAGTGATATGAAGGCCAGCAAATTCCATGCCAGCTCCCGGCCAATTTCTGGCCTATCCCAGTGGATAAGCCATTGACACCATCTGAGGCGGTACGCAACATGGGATTAACAATCGATGAGAGGTTGAGTTTAGAGACTCACGTAAATAAAACAGTGGGGACTAGTTTTTCCCTCGTAAGAATACTAAGGAAGATCCTCCCAATGATGCCAATTCCAACTAGGGCACAGATAGTAAGAAGAGTGGTTTTGAGCCGGCTGGATTACTGCAATGCCCTTATTCTGGAGGCCCCAAAATACCTGATCGAGAGACTTGAGAAAAGTCAGACAATTGCGGCCAAATTAGCACTTATGAAACCTCGGTGATCATCTGCCTCCCTGGCCCTTAAGGAACTCCACTGGCTCCCAGTATTACAGAGGATTCAGTTTAAATCTCTCTGTATTGTTTTTAAGGCCTTACATGGTCTGGGGCCCAAACCACTGCAGAGCAAATTTCAATGGTATGCCCCCATCAGAAGCCTGCGATCATCTTCAGCCAGACTTGTAAAGGCGCCCAGGTTTAAGAGAGTAAAACTGGGAGGAAGAGCATTTAGCTCTGCAGCCGCTCGACTGTGGAATGCACTTCCGACAAGTCTCAGACAGGTGGAAAATCTTCTGCAGTTTAGAAAGAAATTAAAGACCTGGCTCTACCCTAACGATGCTGCCTAGGCCCCTCTTTGGGTAGGACCCCAACTGCAATATGGGTGTATGGTTTGAGTAAATGTAAACTAGCGCCAGGATGCCCGTGGGGTGATAGTGCGCTCTATAAGTATGCCTAACATTTAACATTTAACAAGAATAATACACTTTATGAGTTTTGACAGTTAAAATCCTATTTTCAGATACATTTCTATGACGTCTAGTGTTGTTGCAGGTGTTTGAATTTTTATATATTATATGACTTACATACTTTGCTACCATGATCAATTGAATGTCTTTGTTAGGCCTGGGCGGTAAATTCCGTTCCGCCCGCGGAATTTGCGGAATTTAGGTAATTTCGCGTTCCGCGGAGAACGCGAAATTGCCAAAAATTCCGCGGCTTCGCGTTTTCAAAATGCGTGTTCGCAAGATATTTCTCCCCGAGCACGCAAACAGCGTTCGCGAACAGGAAAAAATCATCGCGAACGGGCAGAACAAGCAATTCCGCGTGTTCGCGGAACTTTTGCGTGCTCGCGGAGATTTTTTACCATTTCGCGGAGCTTTGCGTGGCGCGACTACGCAAATTCCGCCCACCCCTGGTCTTTGTCTATGGACCTTAATATAGCGCTTACCATGCCTGGCGAGGTATTGAAGCGCTGTATGACGAGTAGCTCACCGGTTTGTAGTTACTTTAGAGTTTAGTGGGTTTTGACAAGTTGGTAAGTTGTGTGTTCTCAAAAAAGAACCTGAGTTTTCCATGCATTGACCCATTGTTTCTGGTGGAATTAGAGGGAGTGGTTACCATTTTCGAATGAAAAAGAGGGTTATCGGCTACAGGGTGACATGTGGGAAATACAAGTACATACCAAAAAGTATACCAAAGGACATGGCGTTTTTTGTAGTAGACAATAAGGATATGCAATTTTGACAAGAGTTAAACAAGGGAGCAAGAAATGCAAAGGGTGTATGCAATGTAGTGTTAGGAAGCATGTGAAGTTGCATGCAGTCTTCAGCAGGAAAGTAGTAAAAAGAAAATTAAAGAATTCGGGAGTGAGGTGGAACTTTTATTTTGTACATTATACAGGGACTGGGAGAAAGGAAGGTCTGCCTGCAGGTAAGATTGAGAACTTTGACAAGCTGGCCAAGGTTCTTGTCTGTGGACAGAGCAGGAGTAATTGTTTTGTGTGTCCCTTTTTTTAGAAGATGGTGCATCTAGGTGACCATGATGGTCAGGCTGAGAATTCTTCTGAATTCCAAATGGTTTGACCGTGACTCTTATTTTGTAGGTAGTTAATTTCATTACTTGGCAGTCTGTGCAGAGGAGGTATTGTAACTGACAGATTTCTAAGTGATATTCTTGAACGGGAATTGCTAAATTGGAAGTATTTTATGATTTTCATCTGTAGGAATTCTGGACCTTTTCCATTCACTGCCTTGTGAGTGGTGCATAATAGCTTGACTGAAGATCTTCTTGCGACTGGTAACCAGTGGAGATCCTTCAGGGCAAGCAAGATTTGTGTGTGCATATTTTTGAATTCAAAAGTAACCATGTGGCTAAATTTGCTCAAGTCGTCTCATGGCTAAAAGTTGACTCCCATGATGCAATCAAGTTGTGTAATCAATTATTTAGCGCATGGTGATGTTCTTGGTTCAAACGTTTGCGGAAATACAAGATGGGGAAAAATGCTATGCAGTGGTTTAATAAAGTAGAAAGCTGACTAGGTTAGTGTCATAGCAGGTGCATGGGGCCACACGGCAGACAGGGGGTGACTGGGCCCCAACTGTAGTGATTGAGGTTGTTTGCCAGTGATGTCCTGGGGTTCATCAAGGCATGGCACTGCAAAATGGCCCAAGTAAAACTCTTTCTATAATTTACTCTCTGGGTAGCAAGGGCACGCAGTCACAGGCTTCTCAGGGGTGTAGCGTGGGGGGTGGAACACCTCAGAACCTAACAGTCAACAAGATGGGGAGAGGATGGGGCCTCACAGCTACAGCAGTCGACCTCGATGCTGGGGAGCTGGGTTCGAGTCTCGGCAGGGACGCTCAAGATCCTGTGATTCTGGGCAAATCACTTAATCTCGCTGTGCCTTACAAAAAATGTATGTGTCCGTCTGTAGCAACTGGTGCTCATGTAAAGCACACAAATACCTTCGGGTCAAGTTTGCGCTATATAAAACTCTGAAGAAAAAAAAGATAATATCCAGCCCACTGCTTCTTTTTTCAAAAAAGAAAGCACTATTACCCTCACAGCAGATGCAAATACTATACAATTCAATCAATCCACTATAAATGGTTGTCATGAGCTGCATTAAAAATCATGAAGTACCGTCCTCCCCTTCCCTGGTAACCATCTTCCCTTCCGCTGAGGTCAGGACCCCGATATTACCTTGCCTGCTCTACTAGTATATAAACAAGGATTAAGCTCAGGTGCAGACTGCTCACAGTTCTTATGAATTCAGTATGTAACTAAGTTCAAAGTCTTAGGATGACTTTTATACTAGACAATCTCAAGTGAGCGCAGTGGGTTCACCCGCGCATTTCTCAGTCCCTCTCATTCCCAGGTGCAGCTAGCTCCCAGTTACCTGTAGTTGCTTGTCGGTTATCCGGGCTCTGTAACAGGAGGTGGAGGGCATTCCCCTCTTTAAGGGGTGGACTCCTACAGGGCTGTTCGTCGCCATGGCTATTGCAAGCAGCACAATCTCCTTGGGACTGGCTCAGGCAGGCTTCTGAAGGAGCACCAGTCCTCGGCAGGGGCTGCCCTCCGATGTCAGCTGTGAACCGGCACTTCAACTGGTCGAAGTTGTGGCCTTCAGGCTTGGTCTACTTCGGTATTGAGGCAGTTGTTTCTACCAGGTCAGTTTGGGGCTTCCTGCTTTGGCGGCACTTTGATCTTCCTGTCTGTGGTGTTGGCAACTCAGGTTGACTGACACCTTCTGGTAGTCTTACTTGTAGCTTCTCAACTCTGCACAAAGAGACCAAGGGACCCCCATCTCAGCATGAGTCACACCTGGATTGCTCTTTTAAGTTCACCAGCTTCTTCTAGGTCAGGGGTACTCAGAAATATTTATTGAGGGGCCAAAAGTAAGTTTTGGGGTTCAGCCTGCGGTCGCATTGATGTAGGGGAAGAGGCTATCATGTAAGCAAAAACTGAAAACATCACAAATGCATGAGCTGTTCTAAAACCTTCTTAAAGCAAGGTAGTTTTCATCGAAAATGCTTAAGACGTTTTATACTTAATATATATTCTGTATGCCCCAACATGACTAAGCATTGCTGAGCGGAGGCAAGGCTTCAAAGGTAATTTGAATGGGGGTACTTGAGTTACTCCCTGAAGATTTTCAATGTCCTAGCATCGAATGGCACTTTTTTTTTAATGTTTAATAAGCTTTATTGAATAAATGTTACTCATAGAACATAGGCCATAAGACAACAAATTAGCTAATAACCAACATATGAGATACAAATAGGCAATAAAACATGGCAGAAAGCTGTTTTCATTTTAAGAATTATAAAGGAGGGGGAGGAGGAGGGAGGAAGGGAGAAAGGGGAAAATAAGAAAAGCTTTGCAACTAAGAATCAAAAAACAATAGTACTCTAAAGAACAAGAAGAGTACAATTAACATATTTTCATATTAATAATACACTGCTATAGGTTAGAAAAAGAGAAAAAAGGCAAAGAAAAAGAAATCATGGAGGTCGGAAATTCTCCGAACAATTACGGGAAACTTGACCAATTGAAATCTTATTCAAATAAATAGTTAACGGTAGCCAAAATAGATCTCTATTTACATGCGGATTACAATAGGAGGCAAAAGCTATATCCAATCTATGATAGTGGCATACCGTGTTCCACCAAGATTTGTTTGAGAGTTTGTTTGAGCATTTCCAATTTATTGTAATTTGTTGAAAGGCTAAGGCTAACATCACATCAAACAACCCTTTTTCGTGAGATAATAAGCCTAGAGATAAACTTCCCTTAAAGAGAAGAATATTTGATATAGGAGTATGTAAATTAAAAATGGCTGAAAGGCGGGACCAAATTTGTAACCAAAAAGAAGCTACGGGAGGGCATGAAAACAGGAGGTGGGACAAGTCGGCCAAGGGAAAATCACAGGACCAACAAGTCTTATTTTTAGTGTGTGCAAAATTAGCTATGGAAATGGGAGTAAAAAACAATCTATGATAGAGAAAAAACATAGATTGAGTAGTGGATGCAGATATAGAGATTCTTAACGATCTAGCCCAGATCCTATTCCATAAATCAATGCTCCACTCACAACCCAAATCCGTCTCCCAAGCCAGTTCTATCTTAGTCTTGGAACGCTCCGGATCTGCGGAGTAAAATTATTTGTAAATCAAGGAGGCGTTTGGAAGTAACAGCAGAATTCTGAGGAGTGGATCCTGTGTAGACAAGGAATCGTCGGGAGGGAGTGAATAAAAAACATCCAGAATCACTTCCATAAGTATCGAAATTTTTTGCAAAAAAGAGCGAGGACATTTAAATGTGGCTTGGAACTGAGGGAAGGAACAAGGAGAAATACCGTCAAACATATCCTGAACCCAGATAATGCCTTTAGTCCTCCAGGAGCTCCAAAACAAAGGTCTGTTATTGAGGGTAATGAGCCGGTTATACCAAAGAGAGGAGCGTAAAAAAGTGGTTCTAGAAATTATTTTAGGTTGACAATGAGGCCTTAACAGTGAGCAAGTGTGTTTAAACAGTGGAAGAGATGTGAGAGTGGTCTTGGCAGTAAAAGCAAGAACCTCTTTGATAGAAAACGGGGCGAATAAACAACGCTCGACCCTAACCCATAAAGGGGCAAAGGGAGAATCGTCCGTAAGAAGCCAGTGAGAAGCTTGTTTAAGGCAAAAAGCTTTATGATATAAACGAAAGTATGGAAAGTTTACACCTCCGGTAGATTTTGGCCTTCTAAGATGAGATAAAGAAATTCTAGATTTCTTATTATTCCACAAAAATTTAGAAAGAAGGGAGTCTATTTTTTTAAAATAAATAAAAGGGATATGAACCGTTATCATTGAAAAGAAATATAGTAAAATTGGAGTAATCATCATCTTGATAGAATCGAGGCGACCCCACCAGGAAAGGAAAAGAGGATTCCAGAAGGAAAAAAGATTGGAAATGCGATCAAGAGCTTCCTTCATATTGATTTTGACTGAATCTAAAATGGAGTTAGTGAACCATATGCCGAGGTATTTAATTCTAGAGCTATTCCAGCGAAAACCAGTTGAGTCAAAATGCTCCTTAAGACAAAATTTGGAAATAGGAAGGATCTCCGTTTTGTCAGAATTAATTTTATAACCAGACACCGCTGAAAAATCAGAGAATTCTTGTAGTAATGGGGGAATAGAGTTTTCTGGGTTTGAAATAAAAGTAGGATATCGTCTGCATAGGCAGAAAGCTTCAAGTGATGATCTCCATAAATAAAACCAGAAATAGAGGTATTGTAGCGAATATGAGATAGAAAGGGTTCAAGAGATAAGATAAATAAAAGAGGAGATAGGGGGCAAGCCTGTCGGACACCACGATGAAGTGAAAAACGTTGTGAGACAAGGCCATTAACTATGGTGGATGCAGTAGGTGTCGAATAAAGTAATGAGACAAGAGAAATAAATTTAGGACCGAAACCATGCCATTGAAGTGCCTTAAAAAGAAAAGACCAGTCCACCCTGTCAAAGGCTTTTTCTGCATCAATAGAGATCGCAGCTAAAGAATAGAATAGAGAAGATGCCTTATTTATAACATTAAAAAATAATCGGGAATTATCAGTAGTTAATCTACCTTTGACAAAACCACACTGTTCCGAACCAATTAAATGTGGTAGGAGAGATTCTAGATGTAATGCCAATAATTTAGCAAAAATGTTATAGTCCACATTTATCAAGGATATAGGGCGATAATTCTTGCAAAATTTTGGATCTTTTCCTTCTTTATGGATAAGACATATAGAGGCCTCTAAGAAGGTGCCACCTGCCGTACCAGTAGTGTAGAAATATTGAAACAGTTTAAGGATTCTTGGGAACAACAATTTTGAAAAATGCAGGTAAAATTCGACCGAAAAACCATCAGGGCCAGGAGATTTATTTTTCTTTAGGGAGTTCAAAGAAGTAGAGATTTCCTGGATCGAAAGGTCCGTATCTAGGGAAGCAAAATCGAGATCTGTAGATAAGATAAGTGTCAATAAGAGAATCTGATGTGGGTGTTTCTGGAGTATATAAATTTTTATATAACATTGTAAATTCGTCCAGAATGTCCTGATCTTTAAAAAGCTGTTTACCATCTGTTGATTGAATGGAGTCTATCAGCACTCTCTCCCTTCTGGATTTGAGATAGTTAGCTAGGAGTGATCCAACTTTGTTTCGTCCGCCATAATAACGGGCGCTGCTTCGAAAGAGAGTAGAGGAGGCATTATCAGTAGATATTTTGTTAAAGTCCATCTTAGCACGGATAAGCTTCTGTAAGGTGGTATCTGATGATGAAGTATAAAATTGGTGTTCTAAATGTTTGATATTTGTTAGTAGGGCCTTATGTTGAATAAGGGTTTGTTTCTTTTTCCTGGAAACAAAATCAATGATAAAGCCCCGAGCAGTGGCCTTAAAACTATACCATACCAGAGCAGGCGAAACAGAAGGGTTTTCATTGAGGGAAAAGAATTCTTCTGCAAAAGAAGTAAAGGAGGAGGAAAAAACTGGATCTTGTAAAAGAAAGGTATTAAATCTCCATGTAGAAGACTTGGATTGCGAGCGGAGCAAATCAAAATCAACAATCACCGGAGCATGATCCGAGATCAAAATGGGCTCTACCGAGGAAGAAATTAGATTTTGAGCTAGGGGTTTGGAGAGAAAAATATAATCTAATCGGGTTAGGGAACCGTGTGGAGGGGAGAAAAAAGAAAATGTTGTCTGATCTGGGTTACATAGTCTCCAGGAATCAACGAGATGTCTGCTTAATTGTATTGTGGAACTGTTTGTGAGTTTTAAGGGGAATAAAACGTACCTGTGATTTGCGGTCGATATAGGGGTCCATAACTTGGTTACAATCGCCTCCAAGTATAAAAAATTCATCTTTGTGTTGCATACACTTATTTGTAATAGTGGGACAAAAGGTTTAATCTGGTTGGGTTGGACCATATATACTAAATAGAGTTAAAGAAATGTTATTAATAAGTAGCGTGACCAAAATCCATCTACCATCAGTATCTATGTCTTGCGTAACAACAAAGCATTTCAATTTTTTATGGCATAAAATAATGGCATCATTCTTTTTTGCATTCGAGCGGGGAGACAAGCACTAGACCAACCCAATTACGTTTAAGCTTAAGAGCCTCAGCCTCTGTCAAGTGGGTCTCTTGTAATAAAACTAAATCAGGATTGTAGGAAGCTAGATGGGAAATCATTCTCTGCCTTTTTATAGGATTAATAAAACCCTTTACATTCCATGTAACAACTCTGAATGAAAGAAAATAACATTATATATGCAACGATAAGGTTAATGATAATAGAGGAGTATAAGAAAATTAATAGGCAAAGTAGGGATGAAGAAAGAAAATAGAATAAGAGCCATAGGAAACAGATTAGAGAATAGATAAAGGTAGTGAATAAGGGAAATAGAATAGGACAGAAGATTTTATTATATAATACAACGAAGAAAAAGATAACCTCAGAGCAAAAACAAGAAGGAGAGGAGGAAGGGAAAGGATGAAAGGAAACAGAAAAGGGAAAGACGATAAAGGGAAATAGAAAAGCCAAAAGAGGAGACAGTACATATCCATAAAGGACGACTGAAAAAACATACCTGTAAAGACAAGAACGAAACAACACTGGGGTGGTGATGACACACAAGAGGATGACACGCTCGAGGTGGGGGAGTCTGAGCCACACCAGGGTCGAAAACACAAAACCTTGAGGAAAACGGACCTAACATACTAAGTACATCGGACGAACCTGCAAGGAGACAAAAGAGAACAACATAAGATATATCAAATACAATGAAACATTCGAAGAATTATCATCTGACCCATGCAAAAAGAAAAAAAAAGAGTTACAAACTGAGATATATTGAGGAATCACAAAATAGAACTACAATTCAATATCATTGGCGAACTCAATAGTTACAAGCAAATATAAATCGATCAACCATTGGAAGGACCAGCAGTATCCATATTACACAAAGTATGGGAATGTATAAACTTCTTAAGTTCCGCTGGATCTTCAAACGACACAGTATTATTTTGGAAAGTCACCTTAAAAATGCAAGGATGAAAGAGGCCATATCTGGCTCCAAGAGAACGAAGAGGAGCCCGAAGATTAAGAAACTCCTTTCTTCTAGCTACGGTGGCGTTTATGTTTATGTTTGTGAGTGTTATAAAGCACGTAGCTGCCCGCGGGCTTCCCAGCGCTGTGGAGCAGGAGTGAGCATGAACCGGGGCTCAACCTGGGAAAAGCCAGGTCTTCAGTTTCTTTCTGAAGGCCAACTCGTTCATGGTGAGTCTTAGATCTGTGGGCATAGAGTTCCAAAGTTTCGGCACTATATGCGAAAATGATCTTCCTCCCCATCTGGCTCTCCTAACCTTGGTGGATTTGGCCAGGTGTTCTGCGGAAGATCTTAAGGCTCTTTCTGGTGTGTAGGGTGTGATCAGTGTTCTATGTAGGGTTGGTCCTTTTCCCTTTAAGGCCCTATGTGCTATGTACAGCGTTTTAAACTTAATCCTGGCCTGTACTGGCAGCCAGTGGAGCGACTTCAGTGCCTTTAGCGCTGATTCATGTCTAGGTGTTTTTCTAAGTAGTCTGGCTGCCGCATTCTGCACCACCTGTAGTCTATTCAACACATATTTTGGTGAACCCAGTAAGAGAGAATTACCGTAATCAAGACGCGAGACCACCAGCGCCTGTACCACGGTTCTCTGGGTCGCCTCTGGGATGAGGTCCATGATTTTTCGGAGCATCCTCATGATTCCGAAACAGGTGGCTGCTAGTTTCCTGGCTTGGGACTCCATTGTGAGGTTGCAGTCTAACCACATTCCTAAGTTTTTTATGGGGTTCTTATGCTCCGGGGGATGTCCTAGTTCTTTTGGCCAGTTCATCGAGATTTGCGGTGTTAACTTGTTGCCTAGGAACATTAGTTCTGGTTTGTTCCCGTTAAGTTTTAGCCTACTGCGTGTCATCCATCTGGCTATTTTTTCCATACAGAAAGGCACTAAGTTGTTTTTAGCGTTGGGGTCCTCTGTCGCTGAGACCACCAGTTGGGTGTCATCTGCATATGTTATAATTGACAACACGAATTCCTGGACAATATTGGCCAGCGGTTGCATGTACATGTTGAACAATGTGGGGCTAAGGGAGGAGCCCTGTGGCACCCCACATGAGACCTTGAAGTTGTCCGAGAAGTGTCCGCCTTCTGTAATTTGGAAGGATCTGTCCTTCAAGAACGACACTATCCACCTTAGCGCTTGACCTTGAATCCCTGCTCCGTCTAACCTGAGGGAGAGAGTCTCGTGATCCACCATGTCGAACGCTGCGCTCAGGTCGAGCAGCAGGATGGCGGCCTCGCCCCCTTGGTCAAGGATGCTCTTCAATTTTTCTGTGACAAGCAATAGGGCGGTTTCGGTGCTGTGTGCTGGTCTGAAGCCCATTTGGATCTGATGGAGAATCTCATTCTACTCTAAGAATTGGGACAGCGTGTGATTAACATGTTTTTCAGCCATCTTTCCCAAAATGGGGAGAATGATATGGGACGGAAATTCCCTAGGTCTTTTGGGTCTAGGTGAGGCTTTTTGATCAGAGGGCGAACTATGGCATGTTTCCAAGATTTCGGCACTGTCCCCTGTCTGAGAGAGAGATTAAGTAACTCTGCTGTTGTCGAGATAGTATCTCCTCCCTGTAATAAGATGTGGTGGGGAATGGGGTCCAACGGCGACCCGGATTTAATACTTTGTAGAATCTTGGTTGTGGTATCTATACTCATTTTTGGAAATGCCTTTAATGTTGGTCTCACTAGGGGCTCAGTGGCTGGCTTATTTCCTTGAGTGTCTGAAGTATGCTCATTCTCTAACATGGAATCATAAATGGTTTCGATCTTGTTTTTAAAGAAAACTGCCAGTTCATTACATCTCCCCTTAGAGGAGGAGTTTAGAGGGGTCTCCGGTGCTATAAGTGTAAGGGATTTCACCACCTTAAAAGCTCTCTTGAGGAGTTAGAGGCTGTCTCAATTTTTTCCTGGAAGTATCTCGCCTGAGCTATCTTGATCTCATCATGATAGTGTCTAATCTCTTTTTTGTATTGACCTTTTAAGGTGATATCGCATGATTTCCTCCAGGTTCTTTCGGTTTTTTTACATGCTCTTTTTAAGGAGGCAAGATGGCTATTAAACCACGTTGGTTTCTTTCGTAACTGGTTTGATCCTATTCTCACTTTATTGTCACAGTCATCTACCGCTTTTGTGAGCCACTCGTCCCAGCTTGAGTCTGCGCTCTCTACCTCCCCAGATATCTCAGGAATACCTTTTTTTAGGGATGCTCTCAGTTTTCCTGGGATGGTTTTCGTCCAATTCCTGACCCTACGTATGTTGTATCCAGCTGGCAGGGCCATAAGTAGGTCGGGGATAGACCACTCCTTGAGCCATGTCTCAGTTATAAAAAGGGCATCCAACTGCTCTTCCTCGATTAGGTCTCTTATCTCAATTTTATGTGCTGGAATGGACCTACAATTTATTAATCCCATTTTCCACCTATCCTTTACCTTTAGGTTCATCGTGGGTCCCTGTGCTGTGACATTTTCCTCCCTTGTTGTCCCTCTACAGTGAGCACAAGCGGCCTTATAGCCTATCAAGTTTTGTGGCAAGAATGAGTGCCTGCACAGGGGGCTAGGGATTGGTCTCAGCTCTATCAGGTCTAGCGCTGTATATCTTAATGTTCCCTGGGGGTCTTGTTTGAAACGATCAGGGTTTGTGGCCCCTGGCCCCGGCCGGGCGTGCATGGGCGTGGACGGGCGCAGACGGGCGCGCCTTAGGCACGCCTTTGGCGCGCCAGTGGCGCGCCCGCTGCGCGCGTCTGCTGCGTGTCCGCACCTGCATCCGGCTAAGTAGGTAGCCGGTCCCCAAACACTAGAGCACTGCCTGTGCCCCGTCCACCGCCGGAAGTGCCCAACCGGAAGTAGGAGCGTGGGACGTGCTCTCTACCCTCCGCACAAACGGCACGTCAGCCGCGGTGGACCGGGGTAGGTACACGCAAAATGCTGCACAATAGGTAGGTGTATGCCCAAGGGCCTATTTAATAACACTTTGAATGGCTATCAATGGCTGTTAAAATGCCTGTTAAAACCTTTAAGATACGTTAAAAAAGCATATAGTATTATTTAGAATTACTTAAAATCACTTAGAGCAGTTCTGTGTCGACTTCACGGGCGACTGCAGAGTTGAGGCGCCAGCAGACTCTGCTCCTGTCGTTGGAGACATCCTGAGAGAGGAACACCCTTTGACCAAGCCAAGACACTTGACGCTTAGCCCTAGCTGCAGAAATAACCGACAACAAGTCAGTAAATTTCAAAAAGAGGATGATGACACCTCTAGGCTTGACCGGAGATGTAGACAACGATGGGTGAGGACCAAGTCTGTGGGCTCTCTGAATATTGAGCGAAGTTGAGGAGGGCATGTCCAGCAACTTTGGCAGGAAGGAGGAGAAAAAGGAGACAGGGTCATCTCCTTCCAAAGCTTCAGGCAGACCATAAATGCGTAGTTTGTTCCTCCTATTCTGGTTCTCCAAATCTTCAGTGTGTTGTTGTAGCCTGCGCACCTCCTTTTCCAAAGAGTTAATCCTCTGAGTCTCGCCCTGGACATCCAAAAGTTAATGCTCCATCACAGATACTCTACTTTCCATTGAAGACCACTTATCATCCAGAAGCTGCATTTTGCTATTCGTTTCCTCTACAAAAGGACGCAAAGCCCGAATCTCCTCCAGCAGCAGCTCCAAGGAAATAGGCGGCGACAGCTTGTCAGGAGAGGGAGGATCATGCTTCAACCGTTTTGACCGAGAAGAGGGTGGTGAGTTCTTATTTACGACAGACTGTGACGAGGAAGTACGAGCAGAGGCTACATTAGCCATTTCTTCAACAACAGGTGACTGTACTACTACTGATGAGTGAGATACAGATCTCATCGAAGACTGGCCTTTAGGGGTAAATACAAATTGTGGTTTCTTTAATTTGCCCATAAAAGGGAACCATACAACTCAATGGTAATGGCACAAGTAAATTTCTGACGTCACTAGCACCAAGAAAGTGCTACCACAAAGTAATATATAGCTTCCGTGACATTCAATCTCCCACAGAGAAGCACTAGTAGATAGCACTAAGCTGAAGCACAATAAAAACCACTGCCAGGACAGTCAGTATGTTGCAACCACTAGGGTATGACCAAAATAATGTTGAGCTTCCACATCCAAAAAGGAAATTCCCTGCTTATGAAAGGTTGAAGCCAGTTGATTATACGGTGTTTTTCTAATTCCCTGGACTGATGAGTGACCTCCTCAGAACATCATAAAACCTTAGAAAGAGCCATAAGAAATACACATTTCCAGCTTGAAGCGCAAGGAACTAGTTACAAATTAAGCTGAAGAATGAAGCAGAGAGATATGCTGCAAAGGCTCTCATAAACCTGCAGGAATCAAATAAAAATGCTGTCTGCACCCATCCGCGGCTGTGTGAGGCCGGGCGCCCCTCCTGGCCCCACTTTGGGATCCTTTCAAGAAACTGCAACAGTCAGCTCCGCCCATCCGGATTGGATCGTTTATTCACGGAAATTACATGGTGCCTTTATGTTGTGACTCATCTATAAAGGGGGAATGATTCAGTTCAGATTTGATGAATATCACCTTGATTGAAACGCGACACAAAGGAACATAGGAGTACCAGGTTATTCCTTCACGTGAGCCTCAAAATGGCACCCAAAGTCCTACCAGACTAAAGCCCCGCCCTGATGAAGACCTTCGTCTGAAATTTTGCATTTGGTCCTATCAACTGAAGGTCGAAACGCGTTGGCTTGTTAAAAAGAGAGGTTCAGAGCTACCAAATTCAATGACACTGTTCCATATCAGGCACACACGAGCTGAATAGTTGATGCTCTGTATTAGAGTTTGTAAATAAGTCCCTGACCTCTCTAGGACCTGAATAAGGAAACAATTGAGGACTGAACAAAAAAAAAGTCCCAATTACACGATAATGAAGTAGGACTGACCATTGTTGTTAATAAGAAATGTGCAAAAGCATTGTTCTAACCGGGAACAAGTTTGTCTGTATGTTCTCTTGTCTAAGTATTAGGTCATATTAATGTTTGTAATGTAAATAGCGTTTATGTGTTATGTACCTGTGTTTCAAATATTGTTTGTTTCCAAAAAGAAGGGGTCATATGTCATAAAACATATTGTGTTGGCAATCTCTATTTTTCATTTGAAAAATATGAAATGAATCCATAAATAAATGGTAGCCCAGGGTTAATTCAGATAACCATTGTGGCAGAATGGATAATTGATTGATGGTGTCAGAGGTATTTTTGTGTATATTGATGAAATTAATCCTCCCAGCGTGCTGCATGACAGGCTCTTACTTGTGTGGAAAAGACAAAATGGCGGCCGTTCTGTAAGGCAGCCGTGACGACCAGAAAATGAAGAGAAGCGCACCGCGCTTCATTTCAGCAAGCAGCTCTTCATTATGCCCCCAGGATCCGCTGCAGGATCAGCCGTTTTCCCGGAAATGGGAGGCGCCAACCAGCGCCAAAAGACCGCGACTCTTCCCCGGTGCGGCGGAGCTCCCCCGTCAAGCGTCCATTTCAAGTGGCGCCGAAGCCACGCCCCTTCGAATGGCACTTTTAAGTAAATGTCACCTACCACAATAGGTCAAAGTGCCCATGTTTAAAAGAAATACACAGGGGGATGCTTTTTTTAAACACAACACAATGGTGAATTTTAAAGTTGATATAACCTGTCACACTGGTCAAAAATAGATTTCAAATAGGACTTGAAATTCTGGTGTAGGGTTCAGTTTATGAAAACTTTTAACAACATAGACATTCTTTTAAAGCACATTCCATCGAGCACTTTTTCATTAAAAAATGTGTTCGTTCAACACCTCTATAAACGCAGGTGTTCCTGGACTCCAGAGAGGCACCATGAGCCCTCATTTTGAAGATCGATGTTAACATTTCACATCTATACGGATCTCTCTTTAGACACAAACATCCTTCCGGAACCCCATGCAAGGAATCACCAGTTACCCAGACTGCTTGTGTAAGACAAATAAGATCCAGTTCTAATGGATCTGCCCCATCCATTTGTGCAGAGGTCCAGCTTTCTCCCAAGATTTGATGTCAGTGTCCTATTTACAAAATAAAAATGTAACTATTCTTCTGGAAGGCGCTGAACTCAGACACCCAGGGCTGAAGGGTAATGAGTCTGCTCTGTGATGCATCCCCAGTGCTTAGTCGCTAATGCTGCCACCAGTCCTGGCTTTCAGAAGAAAAGATGTACAAGTAAGTAAGTAACTCATGCAGCAGACATCCCCATCTGGAACTGTGCAGACAGACTCCAGAGTCAGCAGCACTTCTGCAATGTGAATGGACAATTGACAAATTCATTATTAGCTTCCTAACATTGAAACTAAACTCCTGAGCACATAGTCTCCACACCCCGAGCATCATCCATCGGCAGTGTGCACGATGCTGCAAGCAAACACGAACTGTCAAGCAGTATCCAGCATCAGGAATCTGACATCAGTTTCCAGAATGCTGCCCTCCAATATCATTTCTATATTCCAGCTGCCAAGCAGCACACATGATTCTTGGAATATGTACCCTGGTAGTAGCTTCCAGTAAATTCCACTCCATCATCAATCTTCAACGCAGCATCGGTTGCTAAGCAGCACCTCGGAGTCCTGGCATGTGGCAAGAGTACCCACGACCAGGGTTTTAAGTGGGTCGGGTCTTGCGGGTGCTCAGCACCGGCAGTTTTAAAAAGCAGGTGCCGAAACGGTTCCCTATCGGGCTCTCCATTTTTGCCCTCACTCTAGGTGATTTTTTTTTTTTAACTCTGCAGCAGTGCCACCCTTCACTGTCTGATGTAACTTCGAAGAGCCTGGTTATAGTTCTTTCACAGTCTCATGATTTTAGAACTGAAGCATGTTTAATATTATATACAACGAAGCCATGGTTTATCTTATGCAACTAACAGCCATTGGCAAAGCCAATAGCCCTGGCTTGTTGTAGGTGTGATGTTACTTGTTGTATTATATATCTGGATGCAATGACAGAATCTCCAAAATACCAGTCGGCGGCACACTATGCTAAGCACACATTTTTAGCTGAAGTGTTTTTAAGCCACGTCCTTAATTTCACCGACCACGCCCCTTTGAGAGACCCCCCCCCCCAGTTTTTTCATCCCACTTAAAGCCCTGCCCATGACCCTAGCTATCAAGCTCCGTAGGTCCGCACAAGATGAAAGCAGCACCAAGTTCTGCACTCACCTCACATCACTATAGCCTGGGGCACTGGAATCTGCCACCTGCAACCGTACATCCTGTCACCCCTCCATGGGTTCTTATACATAGTAGCAGGCTGTGAAGAGCATACTCTTGGTTGCAGGGAAATGTATCACTGCTGCCCAACGTGTTCCTTGTTGTAGCTACCAAGGGGCCCCTTGGCACACACATATTAACACATGAGCACTTTCATGCTTGGATTTGATGCCATATTCACAATGCTAAAAACAATAATGCATGTCCTAGACTGCAAAGGATTGGTGACTAAGATGATTGGCCTGGTTGGCCTCAAATGCAGTAACGAAAAATTATTTAAATGTTTCTATGTGTTTTTCTATATTTTTTTACTTTATTTCCACTTCTTCTCCATCGTATAATTCAGTCACAAAGCAGAGAATATATGTTAATGAAAGAAAGGCGACGATGGAAATAAGAAGACATTATATAAGATTTAGATATATATATATACATACATGGGAAAGCGATCCCGAAATCCCGAAAAGAGTAAACGACTCATATTTTTACAACGCTGACATGACAAACTTGTTTTGCCTTCTGTGGATTTCCAATGTGCCTTTTGTGCTGCTAATTTGTTTAAAATTCCATGAGAAAAAAAGGGGAGCACTGTGAAAGGAAAGTGGCTGCTTTTTATTCAGGCTTAAAATAACAGTGAAATGGCTCAGAGGAGGGCCTCAAACAAGGGATTGGAGGACCACATGCAGCCACCAGGCCGTACAATGAGTATCAGTGCTCTGGGTGCTCCTCAAATCGGGAACATGCTGGGTCACTCCTTCACTGCCAGGAAGACTCGGTTCGTCTCTGAGCTGGTAATCTTCTAGGATTCTTCATGCAGATCCTCAGCTCTTCCAGCAAGTGGCGACTTTAGTAGATCTCCCTTCACCTCTGGGAGACTGGCTATCAGGCAGATGCCAGCCCTGGTTAAAACAGCTCTTCAAATACTCTGTGGAGCACTCCCTTTCTTGGTCAAGAAGAACATGTGACAGTAACAATGTGGGGTCGTTTGGATCCCACTTTTATACGCATGTTTCTGAAACATGGGGGTGGCTCAACGGTCTCAAACTTCTGAACCAGTTTAGATTGTTCTCCTCCAAATCTCTTGCTCATGTTGCTCACCAGACAAAACCTTTTTTTAATGTGATGCTTCTCACAGAAAGTAGCAACAGGGTTGTATTCAAGAAGGAACACCCACAACATAGGCACAATGAAGGGTTAATTTTCTGCACCTCGCTGATATCAGCTTTTCTGAAGCAGTAACAAGGGACAGAAAGAAGGGCAGGTCTGGCCTACAAATATTCTCACCTTGAACAAATCATATTGCAGCCCCACCCTCAACCCCTACCATCTTCCAGATAGCAGTGCTCAGGAAGGACTAATCAATGTCTAGCTTACAAAGTATTCAGGGAATTTGTAAAGGTAGCCCTGTTTTCAGTGTCTGGTCTCCACCCTCCAGCCATGGGAAAGCAGGTAATACACTTCCACTGTCTGACAAAGCTAACCTCAACCTCATTCTTGTGCTACGCTAAACCAGTTACACCTAAAATAGACCTCACTGGCTTCAGTACTCAGACACACACACACGCCGAGTCCTACTATCATGCATGTGCCTGGGATGACAGTGCAAGTTCTGGGTCTCATGTGGCAGCAGAACTTTACATGAGAGGGGTCAGTAGGCCAATCTCTCACTGACACAGAGAAAAAGGTCTGGTCATACTATACATCATTAAATAAGGTACACTGCCATCACTGCTTTACCAGATGAACCCTGAACAGGGACAATAGTCCACTGTTCACTATGAAGGCGCACTTAGTGTGCCCCTCCACGTCAAAGGACAGGAAATCGCAATGTAAGTGATAGGCCTAGGCCTGTGTGCCCAGGCTAGATTAGCTTGATGCCAAAGACAAATAAAAGTCAGGCTCTCAGTTTCATATGCAGTCAGGCACCCATGGCAGGGGAACATTCTTGTCCCAAAAGACGCCACTTCCTGACCTGACTATTCAAAACGTTACGCTACCATTGGAGAAGTACGAGCATTGGATCATTAAAACAAGTGGGAAAGTCAACTGCCATTCCAATAATTCATTACTACTTTGTGTACCACTGTGAAATCGAGGCTATCAAGACTGGCTCAGGTACTCAGCACAACAAGAGAGACTTCTGAGTGTTATTACTATCTGCCTGAGTCCTCTGTGGCATAAAACACCTTCATCTTCATTGGGAAGGTTGGTGTTTATAAATTGCTAGGTGTAGTCAGCAATTTTTAAGCCGTTTCCTTGGTTTTCCTGGAGCTTGTGGATGAGATGTCCTGCTAGTGGACCTTACTAGTTCACCCATCCAGCATTTACTCTTGCCTGGCAATCCCTCCCGTGGAGCATAATTATGTTTACCCTTCAGGTGAAGCCCTCCTCTAGCTGACAATGATGAGTACAGGTCTATGTTTCTTTTGTTATTGATATTCATGTCTAATGCCTTTTATTTAGGATACATGGTGTGCCTTATAAAAAGTGTCTAATTACATTATCCAGATTGCGTATTGCCTGACTTGGAGTCCTCACCCTTTATTACTATCAACCACTTGAGTGGTTTGTGCTCTGTGTGAACAATAAACCTAGTATCAAACAAGTAAGCACAGAACCTCCTTTGCGTCCACTTTATTGTAAAGTTTTCTTTTCATTGGCCGCCCAGTTCTCTTCTCAAAGAAGCAGTCTGTGATTAATAAAGTTGAGTTAGAACCACTCCAACTCCTTTATCAGAGTCTTTAGACTGTAGAATGGATGGATGGCTGTCCATAGCAGGTGCCTTCAACACAGATGTATTACATAGTGATATCTTCAGGCCCTCAAAGGCCTTTTTACACACTTCAGTCCAGATCACTTTCTTAGGGTGCTTCTTGGATATCAGGAATGTCTAGGGCGCAATTATAGTCCCAAAGTTGGCCAAAAAGTTTCTGTAATACCCAGTGAGTCCTAAGAGGTCTCTCACTTGAGTCTGGGTAGAGGTCTCCCACTCCAACACCGACTGGATCTTGCCACCCAATGGGGAATCCTCACATTGCCAACATAGACAATAGTGAACATGAACCACCTGGTGCTTAGTTGTCTTGATAGTCAACTTTGTTCCTTGTATCCCGACCAACACCTGCTCTAGGTGTCTGAAGAGGTCGCCCCCATTAATTACTAAAGATGGCAATGTCTTCACGGTGATAGAACATAGTTCACTATGTGCTAAAAAGAGGCAGGGGTATGCTTAAACCCAAAGGGCATGACCTTAAACTAGCACAACAATTCTGGCATGGAAAATGCACTCTTCTCCTTGACGCTAAGCGCTAAGGTGATCGACCAGCAACCACCGGCCAGATCAAAGGTACTCAAGTAGCAAGCAACCATCAGCCAGTCCACTAGATTATCCACTCTGAGAATCGGATGTCAATTGGTCTTGGTCACCTCATTGAGGTCACAGTAGCCCAGTGGACTAGCCCAAGGACTACATGAATGCTTAATGAGCCCGAAGTTCAACATCTTGGCAAACCCCTGACATGATGCACTACTGGACTCGGTAAGACATCTTGTAAATCTTGCTCTTCATTAAAATGCTATGCCCTGTATCTATGTCATGTACAAAGACAGGTGTACACTCGGGAGTCAGCGAAAAGAGATGGAAAAATCATCCCAGAACATCTCTACACTCTTTCTTCATCTCAGGCGCTAGTTCAGTGGTAAGTTTTACTCCATCCACAGAACCATCCTTCACATCACCATGAAGTAGATCAGGAAGTAGCTCACTGTCTTCCACATCCTCCTCTGCCATTATCATAATGCTGACTGTGAAATCTCTCTGGTGATATGGCTTAACCTGGTTCACCTGGAATACCCTCATTGCTTCCTTTAGCGCAACTGTGTCCACTAAATAGTTCACTTCAGACATCTTATGCATTGCCCCGTATGGCCCACACAACTTATCCACCAATGTATTTGGACAAATGGGCTTCAGCATTAACAACTCCTGACTCTCCAGGTACCTAGTCAGTATTAGTTTCTGGTCATACCACTTCTTCATCAGCTCTTGCCTTACCTGAAGGTTTTTCTTCACCTGACTTATGTATGCTGCCAGGAACTTCCTGAGGCCAATCACACAGTCCACCATGTCTTTCTGAGGTCGCCCTGAAGTTCCTTCCTCCCCGTCTAACTTAAGTCGGTGGACCATATACTGGGTGCCACAACAGAAGCTCAAAGGTACTAAACCCTACCCTCATCGGTAGAATTTCTCTGTATATGAATAAGAAACTTAGCAAGAAAAGATCACATTTCCTCAGGAGGTTCTCTGGCAGAGTATGATCATGCTCCTAAGGTTTTTTTTTTTACTTTTCCACCAACCCATTGGTTTGCAGGTGGTAGGCCATGGAGAAGTGGGAGGTCACACTAGCTTGCTCCCACTTCTCTTTAATGTAGCAGGATATAAAGTTTGTTCCCCGTTCGGAAATCATTGTCTTAGGAAATCCAACATTTGGAAAGATGCCTAGTGCCCTGCCTACTACTTTCTCAACAGTACATCTAAGGGGTACCACCTCTGGATACCTGGTGGCATGATCAACCACAACCAAGATATACTTGTTGCTTGATGCTGAGGGTGGTCAAATAGACTAACAATATGAATTTGAGGCTGCTCATATGGAACATGTAATACTGGCAGTGGTATTAACAGTGTCCTCCTCTTACCTCTTGAGTTAAAACTCAATTGGCAAGTAGGACTGGTTCTACAGAACCTCTCTGTGTGTCTTCACCAGTACAAGCTATCCTCAGTCGTGTTTATGCCCACCTGTCCTGATATGAGCACCTCATGGGCCACTGACAACAGGAAATTCCTGTGCACCAGGGGAGCCACTAACCTTTTAATGGCTCCTGGTTTAGTTTTCATGGGGTCACTGTAAAGTAGTCCATCCTTCAGCCAAGATAATGCCTTGTGACCACTCCCTTGATGACCGGATCCTGGGCTTTTATCTGAAGTTTCACAAGTGTAGGGCACTCAATGTATGATTGGCAGAATTCCTCCTGTGGTAGGGCCTCTAGCAGCTAACAATCATGCAGTTCTGGCAGTGACTAAAACTTCGGCACATGGGCAGATTTTTCAAGACATTGCACCACACAAGACACATCCAATTTATTTAAAGTTTTAAAATTAGTCCAAGCATAGTATTTGCACCAAAAGGCCACCTTTCCAGTACAAAACCTATGCTAGTCTTTGAACACACCTTTGCATGATGGTGTGAAGGTGTGTGCATGGCACTAGACAGCCTGATGTGCACAACCGCTGAGGAAGAGAAAAGCAGCACCATTTTTTAGTAGATATGGCTTTGTGCTGCTCTTGTCCACAGTAGAATGTAGCACAGCATCTTTAGCTATAGCATTGCGCTACCTTTTAATAAATTTGCCACCGGTCCACTTCATGTGCCTCATCCTCCTATCCCTCTGGAGCACGAGTGATGGATACCACATCAGGTGCCTTCTCAGATTCTGCCCTGATCTGCTCACTACCCTTTTCTAGACCTTGCCTTCTCAGAGTCTGCCCTGATTTGCTCACTACCCTTCTCAAGTCCTCCAAATCTTGGATGGTCCCAGTCTCTTCCTGAGGCAAACATGTAGCCTGTGCTCTGTTTAATACAGCTGACATGGTCTAAGCTATGCAGGCTTCAGGTTCTGATACTAAACCGTGGGTTATCAAAGCATTGTCCAGGAAGCATGCAGCACATTGCCTGTCTCTCCCACCTACATCAACCATGGCCAATTTGCCATTGACTTCTCCCTTAAGTTAGACAATCAGGTATTCCATGTCAGTCCCACTGGCTACCACACCTGTGCCACTGGCACCAGGGAGAATCTCCTCGGTTTTGAGATACTTCCTCTCAACTATAGTCCTGTAAGCATCTGCACCACTCAGAACAAGGATCTTCCTCCCATTGATACCTGCATTCCAACACCAATCCCATGGTATTTGGATGGATGTGCTTTAGAGTATCTGGGGCACTTTTCCAAATGCTCATTGCTACTAGGTTGTGCACCCTCTCAGCCTATAATGGATGCAGCTGGTAAAGGGTCTTTGAAATAACCGTCCCTTTAGTAGGGGTCTGACTTTGTGAGACCTGTAACAAGTAATCACATTGGGCTTGGAAGAACTTTCCTGTCCCCCCTTTCTCTTATGTTTCTGACTTGGAACCCAATTCTCTTTTTGCCTGTGTCCTCCCTAAGACCCTTGAGAATTTCCTTGGTCCTTACTCTCCAGTCTGTTGAGAGTTACACGCTCCCTTTGGCTTAAAACCATCCTCCTCCAGCCCTTTGTTAACCTTGTTAGCTAACCACTTATTATCCTACACTGCACATTTCTTTCGATCCTTTTCTGTCATTTCAGACAGGTATTGCCTGGGTGGGGTAGACCACTCCTCCTTGAGTCACTCTATTACCATTTACGAGTTAAGAACTTAAAAATATGTGAGGTCTTCATCTCTCTCAACCACGCATTCCAATCACACAACACCCCATGAATCCAAGTTTAAATAGCATCACAATGTGCTCTCTTGCCTAATTTGAACCTCTGAAGTTACTGAGCTGGTTTGAGCCCACACCACCTGATCAGAGCTTCCTTCATTCACTCATTGCTCATTTGATCAGCTCATTCTCCAAATGACTAACGCTCATTATATGGGCAGGGAACTCAGTAAAGTGGCTGCCTTTGACACACGATTCAAAGCCGCTGCTCTACAGGAGATGTCAAAACTCATAAAGCTTACCAAAATATTCTGTTCTTCCATATTCCTGGCAAAAGCCCTTTCGGAATCATGGCAGGTCCTTCTGCAGAATAGGAGGGGTATCTCCTTTCCCAGATGTAGCTGTCCCTCCTGTGAATTTGAGCTCTTATCTATAGCCTTCCCCCCTCTCTCCAATTCTCTTTCTTTTTCCTGCATTTCTATTTCTTTCTCTTGACTTTCCTTTTCTCTTTCCCTTTCTTACTCCCTTCTTCTTGGTCCCATTCCTTCTGTCTCTCCAGTCTTCTCTCCACCTATTCCTGGTGAGCTAATCTCATGTTTTCCCTTTCAACTTTTCTGGCCTTCTTCTCTTTCTTACCCTTAAATTTTCTTTAATCACCCACTGCACATTTCAGACTTAAGCCACCCAAGGGAATCACTGCTGGAATCAGCAACAGTGGAACTCTTAATATTGGGGGTGGAGGGGAGGGGAATGTCGTGGGCTCAATGTTGATCAGTCACTAGATCCTATGAATTGAGGGGACCTCCATTGTGCAGTGACACATTACAACGTTAAGTTATCCTGCATCCTACGTGAGGAGCCCCTCCCACAAAGGCTACCAGACTGAAAGTAAAAACATTGGTCTTAAGAGATCACCTTTCTACCAATCACAAAAATGAGTCAGGCTGAATTTCCACGCCACTTGTGGGACCCATGTTTCAGAAAGACTGACTGAATGAAAGCATTATTAAATATCCACTACCCTCACAGGTCTCTTGAAACGGATCCCAAAAAAATACTTGCCTAGCCAAATAAATGGTCTTCACCTTTTTCCTGAAACTAGTGAGAGACAGTGACTACAATATTCCTAACATACTTCTGGATTTGTTCTCCCACTTGCCAAATGTTCCTCACTGGGCCTCCTTTGTTTCTGCCCAAAAACATGGATCACAGGTATTCAGACAACAGAACGTTGCACCATTTCCTCACAAATAGTGTGCTCTCTCACAATAGAACATGTCCATCAGTCAGTGAACTATTGCTAATCTCACACAAACTACAAACCTCTGATACCAGTTCCTGTCACAATAGCACACATTTCTAATTACATATAATGGGTCATGCACCTTACATCCAACAGTACACATTGGACATAACATTGAGCACGCCATAGTATGCCATAGAGTTGGTTTCCGACGTACTCACAGCAGCACTTCTCACCAAACTAAACCACATACTGTCCTTGAGCAGAACTCTGAAAACACATCCAACACAGCCCAACGTGCAACTAACTGGCTGTGATGGTTCCCATAGCACTCCCTCCCCCAACTGCCTACTGCACACTTACATCAGCAGAGTAATGTTCATAAATAGCAACAAAACTGTCTCATAAGCAACAAGTTATAAACTGTGGCCTCACACATTAATTCTTTAATGCTGACGCATCCATCTAACAGAGATGTATCACCACCCACTCTACTTATCACACATCTCCAGAAACCCAATCAGACTTTCGTCTGTGTTTGAAACGTAAGACCCATCTTAATAGTGATCCCTAGACTACCTAAAAGTGCAGCTATGTTATGTTTCCAGTATTTTTATATCCGGCAATCACCCTTGAGAGTATCCAGGCACTGGAGCAGAAGGGCTTACATAAAGAGCCAGGTCTTCAGCATCTTGCGGAATTCAAGAAGAGAGTAAGAGGCTCTGACATGTTGTGGGAGGCCGTCCCAGGCTCTATGAGCAATGTATGAGAAGGCATGACCTCCTGATCTGCTTTTGTGTATGTGTGGAGTGTGTGCTAGTGAAAGTCCGGCAGAGAGAGGTGCCTGGAGGAATGGTGGGACTGTACAAGGCTGAGCAAGTATTCAAGGTCTGTGTTGTGAAGTGCTTTGAAGGTGTGGGTGAGGAGCTTGAAGTGGGCATGCTTGTGTATCAGGAGCTAGTGGAGTTCCCTTAGGTGAGGTGTGATGCGGGCCCGGCGTGAGAGATTGAGTAGTCTGGCTGCTGCGTTCTGGACAGTCTGGAGTCTACAAATGGCATATTGTCTGTTACAACAATGCAAAATAACAATAACAATCAACATGATTCTTACCTAGTCCTTCACACTAGAATCTCAACATTTTGTTCATACTGGCCATTTTTAATTTAGTTGTCTTTGATTCTAAGTAGAGGAAATCACATTATAATTTCTCAGCAGGTAGGGCTTACCAATTTATAAAAAATGACAATTACATCTGTTCATTTTCTGTGTCAGAGTCAAGAATTGCACAAAATAAATCCCATCATTTCTTTATATAAAAATATGACAGCAATACCTTGCCTTCTGAAACAAACACTAAACACCCACTGAAGCCAAGAAAGAGTAGCCCGTGAATCGTGCCCACACTAACAATTCATTTCTTGTCTTCAGCTCAGAGCAGTTGTCATCACTTTCATGCTTCTAAATAACGAGCATCTGTTTCCTGTTTGAAGTTTGCAGCACTTGCCCACTTTGGCTACAGTATTGTATATCCAACAACAAACATGTGTTTATGTTTTCTACGTACCAAGTCGACATTTTTCAACATACCATTTTATCAATTATTATTCCACAAATGGAAAACTTATGGTAAGGAGCCGTCTCTTTTCCCTAACTATAAAAATGTGAATGTTAGTAGGTTGAATTAAGGAAACTAAAAACATGAGCTCTGAGACTGCGCCTCCCTGATCTCTGCCTTTCTTTTTCCTCTCTGCCAGTCTCGCTGTCTGACTCTTTTTTATTTAATAGTCAGGTTGTTCCTCTCTTTCCTTCCAATAAATGACCCTCGCATTGCTCCTCTTCGTTTCCCTTTCTGTCCCTTGTCTCTCCCTTTCTAGGGATCCCCATCTCTTGGCTTCTATGCCACAAATGTCCTTAACAATATTCGCTCGTGAATTTCCTGTCTTGCTCTCCTTAGTCAGTTTCTTTTGCCTAACACCTTCCGTCTCTTTGTCTCTCTGGTGTGGAGAATATGGAAACATAGGTTACTTTTTTGAAAGTCCAGGAATCACCAAACCACTTATACAGTAGCGGCCCGCTTACAGGAACCTAGGTGTCTATCTCTCCACCTTTCATCCTTTAAGTAGAAGGTGTTGTAGAGTGTCGGTAGTATAATGGGGAATTGTAATGCAGTCTTGGCAGAGTAGTAGCCCCAATGGCTCTATGCACAACTCTACATTATCGGAGCACGAACAGATCCCTGTGGAACTCATCACGTGACAGTAATTGGTGGATATGGACAGGGCTGGACTGGCTGTAGCGGGTACCGGGCATTTTCCCTGTGGGCCGGAAAGGTGGGGGCTGGTTTTGGACCGGTGGGGGCCGTTTTTATTACTGGGGGCCGGTTTTGCAGCAGTGCTGCAATATCGACCCCCTGAAACAAAAGCGCAGCAGCAGTGTTTCCCAACAGCACCCCCTCCCACCTGCCCCCACCCACGGGGCCGGTCCGACGTAATTGCCAGGGCGGGTTTGAGTTCCCAGTCCGGTCCTGGATATGAAGGATTTTGTCTCTGCAAATTGCTGTTTGTAAGTGAGAAATAAGGAAAAACAATTTAAACAGTGTCGCTGATGCCCATGGTAAATGGAGGGTTTCAAGTGTCAAGTCCAGCAACACCAAGAGAGATGCACTACATTAATCAGTGATTGATAGAATGCCATCCACTGCCTGCACTACGGCAGTCTCCCTACCACTGTGGGAATGAAGTCAGAGTCATAGGACTGAGGGGCTGTGAAGATCAACTTGCTCTTGAAGCTGATAAGCAACTGCACGTGTAAGAATTTCCTTTAGGAAGGAAAGAGGTGTGATGGCAGAGGTCATCTAGTTTTAGGTTGACTTTTTTGAGCAGGGTTGCAATTCACCAATCATCAAGGATGAGGGGGGACTACCTGTGAGATGAGAGGTGCTTATGACATCCAAGATTGGCTGCGGTCACCATCATGGTAGGTTGCCTGTAGAGGGTGTAGGGTGGTAGTCAAGGATTGTTTTGTCAAAGATTCGAAGAAGTGCTATGTAGGCAATGGAAGAATAGCAGGGTCTACAACATGGATGGGGGAGTTGTCAAGTTTGAGTCTGGTAGTGTCAATTGTTTTCAATGAAATATTCATTAAGATAAATAGATTTCTGCACTATAATAAGGTATTGTATAAGGTATTGTGGATGATGCTTAGAGCAGTATCGGACAGTTTAAAATAGTTGCTTACTTTTGCTGAGATCCTTGACAGTGGTTTCTAAGTCGTAATTAGCCTTGCTGATGGCAAAGTTATTTTTTTACAGGCCCTGCATGTTATTTTGAGGATGGAAAACTAGATGTTTACATATATGGCACGTTCAAGGTCAATCCAAAAGTCAAACACTCAGATCTTTCAAAGACTTCTCCTTCAACAACCTAACACTTGAACTCATTTAGTATCCTGTCAGCTTCTAGTCCGATGCCAACAGCCTTACAAATGACTTCAACATCTTTTTGGAAAAGTACGTGAACATCCACGTTCCAACTAAAACATGCAAATAACAGTCAAAATCTACAGCACCTTGGTACTCACCTTCGCTGACAATAAAGGCTTCATCCACAGAAAGTAAAGAAAATGGAAAAAAAATAAAACTTCCAATGACCTCATGATACTGAAATCCCTACATGAGACATGCAGACATTTCATTACATCAGCCAATGCAAATTACTATGGCAGCACCATCAATGAATCCACCAATAGAGTAGAATGTTGCTCAGGACAATCAAGCACTGCTTAAACCCCCTGCTTGACACTCCTATCACACTCTAAACAGCCAAATGCAATGTCATCAACCTCTTTGTCAGTTACAAAATGCAGACAATCTTGCAACAAATTCTAACACCAAGTCCTTTTACACCCATCCCTTCTCCTAGAATTGCACAAGGGTCATCCTTCAAAGATCCTTATCTTGCAGATCTCACTGACATATTCAACTCCCTCAAAACCATTTCCTATGGAGATGATGACCCTTGTTCTTCATTAAAGCTCTCTCTGGGCAAGCTCTATAATCCCTACTGAAATTTGTCAACACCTCCCTTACTCAAGGCATCTTCCCAGAAGCTCTCAAGACAGGCCAGATTCCCCCACTCCTAAAGAAATCTAAAGTAGACAATGATGTCCTCCCCAACTATTGTCCCATCACCCATCTGCCCTTCATTGGTAAGATCATAGAAAAAAACAGTCTGTGCTCAACACCATCATTGTTAACCATCTCCTGCACAACTTCTGATCTGGCTTCAGATCTCACTACAGAGACTGCTGCCTTACACATCCTGACCCTTTCCTCCTGATATTGCTATATCTCCTAGTTGCCTGCAACACAGTTGACCATCCCACCCTCATCCATACACTGGATTTTCGAATGGAATTCACTGGCAATGTTTATCAGGGCTCTCGTCCTATCTTTCCGACTGACACTAGTTTGTTCACATGGACACCTCAAGGTCCCAAAAGATCCCTGTAACCTGCATAATACCCTATGGTCCCGTTTTGAGTGCCATCATCTTCTACTGCTAAAAAGAGTCACCAATATGATGACGATACACAGCTCTACTTGAAAGTCTCCTCTACTCTAGACATTCATTGTCTCAAAAGCTGCTTGCACCTCATCCAGTCCTGGATGTCTATCACCTACCTGAAGCTCAACTCCACCAAGACAGAATTCATGTTATTTGTCAAGAACAACAAGCAATAAATAGTACAAACCTGGCTCAATGACATGAACCTTAACGGCTTCAAACCCCAACTTGCAAATGCCAAGTCGCTTGGATTCACCCTCACCTTCAAGTAACACATTGCCCAAAAAACAATAATGGCCTGGTACCAGCTCTCTCTTATAATGAAAGTGAAACCATTTCTTTCAGAAAGTCACTTCATAACTACTGCTTAAGCCCTCGTTCTCTCACATTTGGATGTGGCAAAACACAGCACCATGATCTCCCAGCCTTCACATTTGACACCCATAGGAGTATTGTACACAGCACAGCGCCTCCCATTGATGGCCTGTAGAAATATTATCACATCACACCCATCCTGATGGAATTCCAGTGGCTCCCTTGGTGATCCACACCAGCTTCTAAGCCAGTGCATCATTTGCAAATCCACCACAACCAGAACCTCTGCTTATCTTGCAGAAAAGTTCACAATCTCTTGTGGCTCTCAGCACACCAAAAGCTAGAACACCATCAGACTGGTAACTATGAAGTGTGAAAAGGAAAAAGCAAGGCAGCAGGCCTTTTTCCTTCTATGCACTCAAACAAGAGGTTTGACCTTTCTTAAGTACAAAAGGGCATATGTATGGAGGATTATGTTCATTGTGGAGAGAACTGTGTCAAGGTCAGAAGGGGTAGTAGAAGAGAGAGAAAGGTCAAAGTTTGGCTAGCAATGCTTAAGGAGAAAGCCTTTACTAATTGAATTATCATCATAGATGGTTTTCGTTGTTTTTGTATAGCTCCCTAAGATAATTATTGAGCATAGAAAATGCTAGGTGTCAGGCAAACCTAGAGAAAGTGGATCTTGCAGGTCAGGTAAAGTAAGGCAGAGATATCTAGGAAAGGGTTGCAGCCTTTGCAATGTGTTGGAATGGTGAAATGAGATATCCCTTTATCTGAGGCAATGATGTCAAGAGAAGTATTGCTCATGCTTTTAGGGGTCTGAACCCCTTAAAATGATCAAGGTGCATGTTAAAATGGAATACTGGGGCTTCAGAGACCGTATCTTATTGTATTGTATTACTTTATTTGTAGTGCTCTCCTACCCTTTGCGATACCCACAGTGCTTTCGGCTGGTCAATTAAGTAACTATTGAACTTGTTGGGCAGGATTGGAAGAGTGGTGGTTGATATGCACCCTATCAGTATTGTATTTTGGTATCATGAGTTGTGTTCAGAGTTGAACTCTGATGATATTGTGGCACTCAAGTCATAGAGTTTGTTGAGGTCATAGTGAAAGGGTGTAAAAGATAAGATCACATTTCGAAATTCCAGTTTATGCAATAATGAAGTCTTTGTAGCATTTCTGAACTCCAGGTGATTGATGGTCATCTTTATTTTCTTGGATATGCAATTCACTAGCTTCCACGTTTGGTGGCTACCACCTATCTGGGTTTCTCTTAAAGAACCAATGATCAGGAGCTGGTTTCTCCTTTGGGTGTAGAGTCTGAGTTTGGACTGCTGGAAATTTAGACCGTTATTATGGATTGCCCAGTGGAATACAGGGTGCATGGGAAGCAACTCTTCTTGCATCAGGGAGCATGTGAAGGGCCTTTAAGGCATTAGTAATATGGTTGCATTAGTTCAGCAGTGATTATGTTGCATCGGTTCAAGTTTAGAATTTGTTTCACAGTGGCACTCTGGATTTATTTTCGTTTGTTGATTACACACTTGATGGCCCTGAGGTAGAGCCCATTGGCATAATCAAGAGATTGCTGCACAAGGGCTATTGAGGTGGACCTTGTGTGTCGAAACCCAGGTAAGAAAAGATATGATGTAATATTCTCATTGGGTTCAAAGCAGGTTAGGCCACATTGCTATCCTGACTTTAGAGGGAACAGTTGGAGGCCATAATCGTACCCAAATTCTTTACTTCCTTTGAGGTGTTTGGGGGAAGTGAAGTCTTCTAAGGCCAGACTGTGTTTGGGTTATATGCTTCCTATAATCCACAGTTGAGGATCTATGTTTTGGTGAGATGAGTTTCAAGTGATTTTGTAGCATACAGTTATGTATGAACTGTAGGGATTGTGATAGTCCACTTCTGTCTATTTCTCATAGCTTTTCCAATTAAGAATAATGTAGGTATTATAGGCATAGTGACACTAGGTAAGTTGAAGGGGAAGGAACATGAACAGACAGTGACTCCTCGCACCCCCCCTGCCTACAATGTATGGGTACCCAAACCAACCTTACCCCCCACAAGGACCGATGTGGTACCCGGCCTATCCTGGGCCCCAACAGGGTTTTCAACCGCCCTTCTTCCAACACCCTTCACCCTCCTCCTCCTTTTTGGAACAGAGGCAGGGGCAGAGGCAGAGGAAGACGAAGAGGAAACAAGCAGAACCAGTGCCAAGACATGGAGACACAGCGAACAACGAGGAGTCAGATAAGCAAAAAGACCTGATTGTCAATATATCGGACAGAACACTCTCCGCAGACGAAACCACAGTTCTGGAAAAGGGGCTCGGATTCGTACCGACACCGAAGGAAGACAACTTTCGACTCAACAAGGAACTACACCAACTGTTTCGCAAAATCAGATTGAGGTCGTTCTTCAAGGACAAAACCACCCCAGAGAGAGAGGATACAGGACTGACACCCCATCCAAGTTCACTCCTACTTCCGCCATGGTCCCCAGTGAGGTATTCACATTTGAAAAAGCGGTCCTGAAGGAAGCGAACCGACTTGAAAAGAAGAACTCATACAACAACTTGCCCAACAAACTTAAAAGGGCCATCTCCACCCTGAAGGAGGACGACAGTATCACTATAAAACCAGCAGACAAGGGGGGAGCCACAGTGATTATGAACACCTGTCATTATGAGCGAGAATGCCTCCGACAGCTGGATAACACCAAATACTACAAACAAGCATTGGACATGCAATAGGTCTCGCCTTTGTTTAAGTTAAAGCAATTTGCTTTGCTAATGGTATTGTTTTATATATTTGTATTAATTAGTGTATGTTTGTGGGTTCAGTGACTGAATATCGAGGGACAGAATATCGAGTCCCTATCTACAAACAGGTAAGTACTAAAATATCGAGTACAAAATATCGATGTTTAAAATATAGTTAACTAAAATATCGAATTTTTTATATGTATTAAAAATAATATAAAAGTAATTAAATAATAAACACTATTAAATAAAACATAGTTAAAATAATGTAAAAAACTTAAAATGTAAAAATAATAAATGTAATTTAAAAAAAACATATTAATTATTTTTTAACATATATATATATTTACTTAATAATATAAAATAATTATTAATCTTAATTATAAAATATTTAAAACATTATTAAAAATATATTTGCATATATATATATAAATAAACATATTATATAATTATAAAAATAAATTATATATAATAATTTAAATAATTAAAGTTAAAAAACAATTTATAATGTCAATTAAATTACTTCCCACCCTATTCCCCTATAAACCCACAACCCGCTACGGAACTAATATACATAAAAATTATTAAACAATAGTAATTATTAAACACTAAA
Organism: Calotriton arnoldi; assembly: GCA_963921515.1. Classification (NCBI taxonomy): domain Eukaryota; kingdom Metazoa; phylum Chordata; class Amphibia; order Caudata; family Salamandridae; genus Calotriton; species Calotriton arnoldi. Next base: position 997,653 of record CAWUFW010006127.1, on the reverse strand, counting down.
TTATTAATTAATTAATTATTAATTTTTATAATGTAAATTAAATTACTTCCCACCCTATTCCCCTATAAACCCACAACCCGCTACGGAACTAATATACGCAAAAATTAATTCACATAAAATACATTACCTTAAAAAAATTGTAACATACATTAAAAAAATTATATATTTTTAACACATATAGTAACATATAAAACAATTTTTAAAAAATCGATATAATAAAATTCGATATAATGACATTCGATATTACTTACCTATATGTCGATATTTTTTCCAACTATATTATGTCTTTTCTATATTCTGTCCTCTCGATATTTTGGACTCGATATTTTGTCCTTTCGATATTAAAAATTCGATATTTAGTCTCTACACCATGTTTGTGATATGTTGTGATTTTATGTTCTTAGAATTGTATTTGTTAGCTGTGTAGTAGTTTAAAGCATAGTTTAGTAGGAGAGGAGCAGTGTTTAAGATTTGGGAAGGAGAATGATTAGAAGAATAGCATGAGGGTTAATGAAGTATAGTGAGGATTAGAATACTATGTGGCAGAAGAAAGGTGCGGTGGGAGAGTAAATAGGGAGAAGGAATGAAGTGTGGAGGAGTTTAGTGTTGTTTTGAATGTAGGAAAGTGTGGAGAGCAGTATGAGGTATAAGGAAGGATAGAGTAGGAGAAGAGCAGTAGGTGTGACATGTAATTTTCTCAGTGTCTCTCACACTACCTTGCGCCCGTGCACACACACAGTTAGTGACGTCGTTGTTGATGGGTGAGTTTGTGCAACTTTGGAAAAGTCGGGAGGGTGAATGATATATCACTTTTTCACCCTCCTGACCCTCCCACTTAAAGCCCTGGCCTTGCCATCACAATGCACGGAGGCTGTAGAAAGATGGATGTAGAAGGCAAGACCTCACTGACTGCATTTAAAAAGTGAACAGAACCCTAAAGGGTCTCTTCGAACTGACCTAGACATCAGGACTCCATAGGTGCAGCTGAAGAGAGGTGTTTAGGGGTGCTACTTATGTTGAAACTGCATTCAATCAGTACAGTTGAACGGACTTTTTTTTTTATTTGCCATCGATCTCTGGAACGTTGTTATTTTTCACTGTCGTTTTGTCAGATTATTATTTTTTTAACTTTTTCCTCCAGATTTTACTTCCATTTTAGACAAATGGTCGCCGGCCTGGACTGCCTCCACTTATGACCTTGAAAGAAAGGGAAAACAATCTTGACGCCTTCGGGCTGAAAACCGGTCATGTCACGCCTGTCAAACTTGCCTCAAAAACACAGGTTAAATAAATCCTTTAAAACAGCGATCCCATAAAAGGTAGATGGTGAATTAAAGCTTTAGGGAGGCGATACAGGTTTGAAAAGTGGGTGACTACATTAAAGCCTATGGAGACATTTTGTTAGTCAGGCGGATGAACACAAGTTAACAGCATTTGACAGGTATCTTATATGGGCACCTACAGAGACAGGCTTGTTGTGGGGTGGCCCAAGGCAGGTGCCTCGCATTCAGTCCTGGGATGTCTCGTGCAGACCCTCAGCCCACTAGTGGAGCAGATCTCCGAGGCTTGGATCTGGCCGCTGAACTCCAAAGCCCTATTGGCTGCCGCGCAGATCACTACATCGAGACAACTTCCACTCAGGTTCAGCCGAGCCTGGCTCCTGGCCTCCTGGTCCCAACGCTGGGGTGACCAGATTTTGAAAACAAGCTCATTACAAAAACATGGATTTGGTACTACAGTTTGGACTGACTGAGGGCTGCATAAAGACTTCATTAACAGAGCTTACCAACACAAATTTAAAAGTAGGCAGGACAAATGAATGCTACTTATAAATACAGTATCATCGGTGTTAATTACATTGCTTTCCCGATAAGGGCGGACAGCTAACCATGTACTAAAACACATTCAAATTTGCATAACAGGAACAGAAAGCAGGGTGCACCAGCGGACGGGGTGGGGTTGGTGGGGGGAAATCAAGACAGATCGCGTTCACGGTAAACACAAATGGTAAACACAAACGCAAACGGACAATGGAATTAAACGGATAAGGGGTGCAGGATGGAGGCACGGGGTGTTAAATATATTAAGTGCATCTCCCGGACGGGGATTGAAATTTCCAGCAACACTTTCAGAGGCACGGATGAGACACATCTCGATGGGACTTGAAAAACGCGACACGGGCTCACCTTGAGGATCCCCACCTCCATCTCTTCCGTCAGGGGCTCGTAAGGGCCGGTGGTGTAGGGGTAAGTGCCGGCCGGCATCTGAAAGTTGCCGTTATCCATGGAGTCAGAAGACGGGGTCTGGGGCCTGAGGCTCTAAAGTTTATAAACATCCCACTCAAAGCTTCCTGTGCGTCTGAGTGCGCAGAGCTGAGGCTCAGTGAAGGGGGAGGGGGCGGTACACGCACAACAGGCAAAATACAACTTCAGTCAGAGGCGGGGAGAGGGAGGCGCCTCCCCAAACAAGGGAGGAGAAATCCCAGCACAGCAGATCGAGTGAGGAAAGTGCGTGGCCCTGGTGCTCACGAAACCACTGCCAGTAAAAGAGTCTGCGATGGGGGAAGTACGGTGGAAAGAGGAGGAGAAATCGCGGCACTTACACATAATCTCAGAGCCGCTCTGGGGCCTCTGGTTTAACCACACATGTGTTGAAATCACCAAGCAGTGCTAGCCGTAGACAGGGGCAGCACGGATAGAGCGGGGACGAGCGGTGGCCTCGAGGAATATTAGCGTTAAATGCGACGCTAGTACAGGCGGACGAGGGGCAGCTGGACGGGAAGCCGTAGAGCCGTAGAGGACATACAGAGCCGATCAACACACAACAAACAAGCTTTGAGACACAGAGAGCGCGTGGCAGAGAGAGGCAGGGGGAAAGCGAGAGCCAGATACAGTAGAGAGAGGGCGGAGAGCTTTAGATCGTGCATATAAGCACCCGCAGTGAACACATCTCACAGTTAATTATCTTCCCAATCAGAAGCTAGTAAACAAGCTAGAAGCACACCCCCCTACGTCACGGGAACAAAGATGGCGTCGGCCTGTCCAGATGGGCCGTCCTAAAAGTGGACAAGGCAGTAACCCAAAAGCCCGGTTTTCAATCACGCGCCAGCGTTTAACATAAACGATGACGCGTGCCAATTGAAAACAAGGGCGGGGCTTAAAGTCCCTTCCGAAACTGTATTAATTCCAAAAGGCCCTCGCATGGCGAGAGCAGCGCATGCGCGCTGCTAACGCCAGGCGCAACCTAAAAAATGGACACCAATCCAACGGAATCTCTTCTCACCCACATCAAGATCCTAGTGAATGAAGCCCTGACCGAGGGTTGGATCTCCACCCACAAAGCATCCTTCCTTGTCAACACCACACCCAAAATACCATATTTCTATCTGCTTCCTAAGATACACAAGGGCATTGTCCCTCCCCCTGGACGCCCCATTGTTTCGGGCATCGGATCTCTCCTAGAACCTCTGAGCCAGTTCAGTGATTTCTTCCTGTGCCCCTTGATCCAAACGACGCCTGATTACCTGAAGGACACCAGCGATGTCCTGAACCTAATCATTGAAATCAATGATGACAACATTGAAGAAATCAATTTCCTGTTAACCCTTGATGTCGAGGCGTTAAACACGAATATTCCTGAAGATGCCACCATTACGGTTGTGGAGAACCTCCTACGGAAAGCTGACATCCAACCCCCCACACCTGTGGACTTCATTTTGGAATGCATAACCATTGCCCTGAAAAACAACTTCTTCATGTACAGGACTACCATCTACCATCAAGTACAGGGCACCTCTATGGGGAGTACTTTTGTGCCGAGTCTGGCGGGGCTCTACATGGCCCATTTCGAGTCCCTCCACATCTTCACAGACTCCAACCCTTTCCAATAAAATATCCTTACGTGGAAACGGTACATCGATGATATCATCATCTTCTGGAAGGGCACGAAGAGAGCTGTTCAACCTTCCATGACTGGATTAATGGTCTGAACCCCTACCTACGCTTCACCAAAACACAATCAAGCACAGAAGTGCCTTTCCTTGACCTGCTGATAACCCTGGAAAATGGACACTTACATACCAGGACGTATAAGAAGGAAACCAACTGCAACAGCCTCCTCTCCTTCTACAGCCACCACCCCAAGGCGCTAAAAGAAAACCTACCATATGGCCAGTTGTTGAGGATTTGGCGTAATTGCAGCTCTATTGCCGACTTTAATGCACAAGCAAGCACCCTCACCTCTAACCTGAGAGAGATGAGTTACCCGGCTAACACTATACACAAGGCTAGAAAAAGAGCTAGAAACAGCAATCATCAGGGAGCCCAGGGCTCGCCAGAGTGATGACGTCATGACCTGTGTGACGACTTTCACCCCCCTGTCCAACCAAGTCAAGAACATCATCTTGTGGAACTGGAGGATCCTAAACTCTGACTCTCTCAACATAGCCAAACCCAGGTTTGGCTATGTTCCACGAACTTAAGGGACCACCTAGTCAACACACGACTGCGCCCAAGTAAAAAACCAACAGAAACCAACCTGTGGAATTTACCACCAGTCACAGGTCACTACCCTTGCGGTAATTGCAACGCCTGTCCCTCCACCAGACATACAAAGAAGTTACAACTTGGGGACTTCGAATGGGAACAACGCCAACATACAAATTGCAATTCTAGGAATTGTGTGTACCTTATCTCCTGTCTATGTGGTCTTTTCTATGTGGGTATGACCACCAGAGCTGTTAAGACAAGGATCAGCGAACACAAAATCACAATACAGTGTGGGCACACAGCCACAAGAATGTGCAACCATTTTATTGAGAAGAGACACTCAGTTGCTGACATAAAATGGACAATCCTTGAAGCAAACCTTACTTGGAACAACACCCCGCTCCTTAGGCGTGAACCACGTTGGGTACACCGTCTTCAGACAAACACGAGGGGCCTGAACGATGAGATTCCATGGGCAGAACTCTGAGGTCCATCGGGCCTAGGCGCCCCTGAAGCGAAGGTCCCCTCTATACCTGTGGGGGCCCGATCACGTGACTGGGGTCCCACCGACCCGTTCGAATACTCTCCTGTGCGGGCCCCGAACATGAGACTACTAGTGTTGTTCACACCATGTTCTGACCACTGACCCCTTTCACCTAGGAAACAGCCCCTCGGTGTCCCATTTGTGCATGTGCCCCATGCCGCCCGGCTACACCTTTTGGCAAGGGGCCACACAGAGATAGTCGGGCCCTACACTGTACTCAACAACATGATGCTGCACATTATCCCACCGGTGTGTATGCATCTTCATATAAAGGCACTATGCATCTCCACATAAAGGCACTATGCATCTCCACCTGGTTGTATATACTCCTGTCTTGTCAGAGCGCTCTCTTATGAACTAGCGCTCTGATACACCTTCCAGGTAGGGTCCTTTGTGGTTGGATGCTCTGTTTTGCACCACGTCTTTTTTACACTATTGACCTATCCATACATGCCACACAACTCGAATATGGCCCCCGCACAACTAGACCTCTATTCAGGCACTCCAAGATGGTGCCCGTGCATGGGCACCACTGCGTTACCACATTTCACAACTCCAATATGGCGCCCGCACTACTAGACCTCTATTCAGGCACTCCAAGATGGTGCCCGCGCATGGGCACCACCGCGTTCCTCCTCGCCCCGTAAATCAGACGACTCCACCCAGATGAGGCTCCAGCACTATATCAGATGGCGGTGACAAGCAGGCCGGTAATATGCAGGCAGACGTGTTGAGGGTTAGGTGCTGGCAGTCAATGCACCCGACGGCAACAAGTACTAATAGGAGGGCTCGTCCTCCAATTACGATCGGGCCTTGTTCTTTTCCCTTGCATTAGTCTTTGAGCGGCAATGACAACGTGCATGCATTCTCTCATTTCAGCCCGCTACGGTGCGGGCGATAACACGTGCTAGCCTATGGAGCGACTAATTACTCCTTACTAGGTAAGATGCACCGCCACATGTTCTTGACACTGGTTCCTTCTACAATCTTGCACTGCTATGTCACATTTGACGAATGAATGCACTATGAATGGTAGCCACACCGCCACCCACGTGTAGTTATCATCACACCACCATTGTGAGTCCCCGGACGTAGCAGATGTTTTTAACTAACCCACAGTCGACTAGGCGCTCTACCACCAGCGCTCGGCTTTTACCACACAGTGCTTTGTTGTGTCACCACCATGATCAGAATTTACTTTACCTATCGACTTACGTATCATTGATGGGGTAATACCACGACTTTATTCCAACCGGGAATTGGTCGCCTATGTATGTTGTCTGTCTCGTCTGCTTTTTAATGTACTTTCTATGCATGGAAACAATACAGATATACGATGCGCTCTACTGTCTGTTCACAGAGAGGATTATATTGACTCCCACTCTGTGTTTTTGTTTTGATTTATACATCTTCTCTCCTTATACTCCTAGGTTGCAACAGGAGCGGCCAACCAACAGAGCATTAGCCACCTTGTAGTTGTTCACAAGGGTGGATCGCTCCTTTCTGAGCAGGGTTCTTGACCCACTCACGGTCTCTTTCTGACCCACTTTTAACCTACTTCACTGGTCCTGAAGAAGCGACAAGGATTGTTCTGACCACTTTGACGGCGCAAAACTTGTCGACCTAAACTTACTGCGGCACATCATGCCTCACCAGTAACACACGACCTACGGGTTTTTTAACCTGGCAAGGGAACCAGCATATTAAACTCAATTCATTCCGGTATCCCTTAGCTAGTTTTACCATTCACTCACTCACACACTTGTTTTCTCAAGAACCCCCTATCTCACACCCGAACTCATCATACGGCAGTATTATAAAAAGATCTCTGCCAAACCGACCCTTTGGGGGACCCGTAGGGCATTGCAGCGCCGGCCCGACGAGTAGCAACCGCCCGATGATGAAGCATGACATCCTTCGGGTGTGTGAGGGCACAAGAGACAAGACTTGCTCTTGCCTCTAGCCTGTGGAGTGTAGACCTAGACCTTTACCTTTTGATTTTCCTTCCTTCGCTTTGCTGTGGGTGACTACTGTGCCCACCCCTGGAACAGTTACCCTCGTTTGAATTGAAGTTGAAATAATTGACAACCCTGAGGAGGGGGACAGGTATACATTGGAAGGAAGAGGGGTGGCTGTTGAGCCTTGAGCTGCACTTTTGCATTGCAAGAATGGAGCTGAATAAATAGTTAACCAAGTCAAGATTTGTTTTCTGTCTGTGAGGTAGGACTTAACTCAATTACCTGAATTCCTGTGCCCTTTAATGTTTGGAGTAGAAGTTGATGGTCTACGGTGTCAAATGCTGCTGAGAATCAACACTGTTTGTTAGGTCATCCCAAAATGCTACTAATGCTGAGTCAGAGCCTCTTTCAGGTCAGAAACCTGTCTAGCTGTTAGAGAGGAAAGTGTTTTGCTTGAAGAATTCAGAGATTCCAGTGAATGCTGCTTTAGAGAAAATCAGGATGTGATCCAGCAATGCAAATAGCTTTGATAAGATTAATAGATTTTTTTTAATGGAGAGCAATTTGAATAAGCAAACATTTGGGTGTGCAGTAATGCAGAACGAATTCAATTCATTTGGTGATATAATGTGATTACGGACTACTTTTCTTTATATATAAAAGTGGGCCTCAAGAACATTAGATGTTCTGCTATATAATTGCTTAATTATCAATTGTGAGTTGTGCAATTTGAGATGCAGTCTGGGTATTAAAATTCTGAGATAATCTGAAGAGTTCTTTGGTCATTTATGAGGTGTCTGCGATTCACTGTGAGTACTGAGATTTCTTGGCTTTTTGATGGTTGCTTTATAGATTCTGTATTGTCAATATGCCTGATTTTCTTGTTTCGGTTATGTGTTGTCCTCCATTGTCTTTCAAGACTTCTGATTTTCCTCTTTTGTAGATTTATGTCTGAGGTGAGCTAGGAGGCCAGCCTTATGGTGGGTTGCCACTGTTGTGGCTGCACTCTGCCAAACGTCTAGGTGATGCAGAGGTGGAATTGGTTCATACAAATCAGTGTTTTCAGTGGCTGCATCACCAAGAGATCTAACTGGAAGGACAAGATATTAAAACTTTTGAATCGTCTGCTAAGCATCACTAAGTTAGGTACAGCCAGTCATGGGTCACTTTTGGGAGGTTCTGATTGAAACTGATGATGTGATGATCACTCCAGGTGAAGCAATTGGTTACTTTGACTAAGGCAAGATCTTTTGAAACAAATATAGCATCAAGGATATGGCCCTGATCACGTAAAGGCGAGAAGAAATAAAATATAGTACTTCAGGAGTAGTGAATAAAATGAATACTTAAGGGTTCACATTCTGGAGCTGAGTGATCTGTGATGGTGTTAGTCTATAGAAAGCATTTGAATACTACAGCTAGTCCTCCAACTCACTTCTTGTTCAGATGGTTTCTGTAGATGCTTACATAGTGACGAGGGATCAGTTTGTGAACCATGGATGTAATATCAAGTTTCTGTGTTAAAGATAAGGGCTGGCCATAAGTCACACTGTCAATTGCATAAGTGAATTCCGGTCTTTCTTAAGGATATTCCATTAATATAGATTCTAGAAAGACCATTGTAAGGGAAATTAGAGGTGGCACATTCCTTGCTGGCCTTGGGGTATTAGTGCTTGATTTTGTTGTGGAGGGTCCGTAGGGGTTGGAGCATGGGGCTGCTGAATTCCAATAGTTTGGTTACTGCATGTCAAGCTTCAGCTGACTGCTTTATGATTGATGTGTGTTTGGATGCTGAAGATGTGAACAGAGAGATATATGGCCATTTAGTCGATAGCTCTAGTGATTACTTTAGCTGAGATGGCAGAAAATGGGGTTCCAGAATATCACATGCCTGGGTCATATAGATCCTGGTTAGTAAGGTGACCGTACCAATGATTGCTCAAGCCAGTATGGCACGAAAGTCTGCTGCTACAGCATTGTCTCACGTTTGTCCAGCTGATCCAGAAGTAGAGGTTTGTGGGAGTTAGGGTGGGTATTGTGGTGGAGGTATGACGAGTAGTTATTTGAGAAAGTTGTGAACAACTTGGGGAGAGATGAAAAGGATAGTTTTTACTGACTGGAGTTAAAGGATGGGCAGTGTGGTGATTGTTTTCAATGGTTGGTCTATGTCTTTTTGATGGACATTGCGGAAGGTGGCATGGATAAAGAGCAGAGGAGGGAAATCAATGGAGGAGTTTATATGGTTGTAAATAAAGACAATAGCCAATAACAGTGGTCAGGGTTTAGGGCAGCTGCACTGGGCACTGACTTGGAGAAGGGCACTGTGTTTAGCAATAACTTACAATTTAAAAATAGCTGATGCAAAATTCCTTGTGCATCCAGATTTCAGGCAGCAATAAAAATGTCAAGATAACTCTTGTGATTAATGTTCCTGTTAGAAAGAAAGGGATCAGAATTTGTCTAGTGGAAGTTTTGATTCACCATAAAGTAGCGCAGAGGGTTAATATGCCTGTTGCAAAGAACAGATCTGCATTTAAAGTGGATAGCGGAGTGGATTAGTAAATCCGGCCCTTACCATCGCGTTAAAACAAATGAAAGGAGAGGTGAGGGGCCCTTTTCCCGGGTGGTAGTGAGGGAATCTGAGGAGGAGGAGGTCATTGGAGGGGAAGGGGCAAAAAAGATTGTTGCATCGGACGCCACCAGTGCTAAAGCCGGCCCTGAAAGCGGCAGCGGGTGAGCAAGGGTAACAAATGAGATGGATAGATTGAGAGAAAGATTGCACTAAGGGAATGAAGATGAAAACGTCCATAATGTTAGACTGCAGTGAGGGGCAAGACATCACTAGAGGAAAGCTGAAGCAGAATGATGAAGGATTAAGGTGATAGTGGTATTGCGTTAGGAGTATTAAGTGTAGGAGAAGTTTGGATGTAAGTGAAGTATAGACAAGGGTGGGAGAAATAGAAAAGCAGGTGGTAGGAAAAATTAAGATGATGGGGTGGGAGATAGGGGAAAGGCTTGGGAAGGGACTATTGAGAGGATAAGATAATGCAGGATAAGGGAGTGGGATGGGGTAATAGTTCGTTCAATAAACTATAGTGAATTTCAGTTTTCTTTTTGTTTTAACACAATACTTTATAAACTATTACAATGCCTACCTATAACGTACTTTAACCTTGTGTATTTAAAGTGAATTTCTAGGGTTCTGTTAATGTAAAGTTAGATATCATTATCAAACCTAACTATAATGTCACTTTAACCTTTGTTTTGTTCAGTGAATTTCTGGGTTTTCTGATCATATTCATCATAGCCCTCATTGAGCATACCGTTTGACTGTGTGCAGTAGGGGGTTGGATGCTGGACCTGGTGTGAGGCCAAGCACTGCAACCAAGGTCCTGCAAGAGTCCATTCCTTGCCACACTCTGCTAAATGCCAAGCACAGCATGGGTTTGGCCGCAGGACCTGGTCTGTTGCCAGGTCCTGCGCCTCACCTGCTGCAAGCAACAATCCCCCTACCACACACAGGCTAAGGCCCTGCGCCCAACTGTCCGCGGGCTGCCAGTGCCCCATTGCTGGCCAGCATTCCACGGTCGCGCACCCCTTCACCATGGACAGCCACCCCATATTTATTTTTTCTGTGTACCGCAGTACTCAAGTGGGACCACAAGGAAGTTAAGGAAGTTACACGCTAGGTGCTGCAAGAGTCCTGCTGTAGCTCAAGGGAGCCTTTCTGGGTCCCGCAGGAGTACTGTGGGACCCACAGCACAAATTATTTTAATTTGACACACAAGGACCAGGGGTTCAGGGTACCCCTACCCTGGCCCTTTATATCTTAACTTTTTTCCAATCTCAGGACACGGACACCGAGTCCCCGTGTCCTGTACTGGCAGCTACAATATTTCTGATGATGATTCTGCCAGCCAATCAGATTGCTTGGTGCTGTGGGACCAGTACAGGTCCTTTAGTACGAAGCAGAAAGCAGGAAAAAATCCCTCTCAGCCAATCAGATCACTCTATTTTTTTTTTATTTGGGGTACCGTAGGATTCCTGTATGATCAACCGTCCAGATATCTAACTTTTGAACGTTAATTTCTCAAAAATAGCTGAATGGATTTACACTAAATCACAAAAAGCACGCTTTCTGAGTAAAGATCTAGATTTCTGGCAAATTTGGTGTAATTCGTTTTGGCTGTAGTGTTGTCTAAAACTGTCAATGGAAATTGTATGGGGAAGAGGAGTTTTGGGACCCACCATTACTCTCGGCCCCCTGCTTGACCGATCACCTTAAAACTTTCCAAGAAGAAGCTGAGGTAGATGAACCTTTTTTGGAAAGATTTCTGAAGATTCATCAAACAGTGCTAAAGTTATTAGAGAAAAAAATGATCTTCCTATGGAAACTCTGACCTAACTATAACTCCATAATTACACAGAGAGGACAACCTCTAATAAATATATTATATATAAATGCTGCCCGCAATTAGGTTCAAACTCGGCGTGCTCAACTGCAGGTGCTGGCGTAGGGCTGAACCATAAAGCCCATGAATTATCCAAATGCAAAAATATGCCGCACTCACTAAATCGTCGGTAGTGCTTCTTTATTCAGAACACCGCTACTCCACCAACGCATTTCGACCTCACAGGGTCTTTCTCACGGTAGGTGAGTCTTTTTTCACAATTGGTTTTATACCTCTCCCATAATCATGTGTATATGAAGCATGATGGGAGTTGTAGTTACCTTATTGCTTTTATGTATATATAACAAATATCGTTTTGTCATTCACATTTTGCGCAGTTTTATGTATGAAGTATATTTTCATTTGGTGTCTACTTATACAGTATGGTGCCCAGTTCAAGACTTAACGTTATCGACAATAAGTTGATGTAGTTCATCAATGTGTATTTTATAATGGCTTATATTCTGTTAGTAAAATGCCATTTTTCACATAGATATGCAATAAGTATTGTCCATCCCTGCTTGCCTGTCGGTATAGTACCTATGTCAAGCCTAATGCTGGGTTAAATACATTCATATCGATGATCGTCTTTCTTCTAAAATGATGTACATACATGTTGCCTAAACGCATCACACAATGTCCCATTTTAAGCAGATTTTATGGAGGATGTATTTTCTCATAAATGTACATATAGCTCTTCGTCATTATTCAGGCCTGTGGGTGTCTTGGTCCTGAGTCTGATGATGTAGCATGATTCAAGTTGTCTTCATTTTTTGGTTCTGTCCCCCACGTTCATTCTGTGGGGTGATATCGAGTCCAAAGAATCTCATTGCTCTCCAATAGCTGTTTTGACATTGAGTCAGATGTTTAGCTGTAGCATAATTCAGATTGTTATTTTTTACTGCTCTTATGTGTTCAAGTATTCTCTTTTTCAACATGCATGTTGTGCTTCCTATATATTGTAATGCACAAGTACATTCTATTACATAAATTACATATTTGGTATTTCAAGTAATTTTATGTTGAATGTGGATAATCTTTCCTTCTTTATCCATCAAGTTTTTTGTTTGTTAATTCCTATTTTACATGCCTTGCAGTTATTGCATTTCATAAACCCATTGTGATGTTCTACTAACCAGCTCTTTTTTGGCTTCTCTTGTGTATATATATACATACATTACCGACTGGCAGTCGCCACTAGATAGTTATAGCTAGGTCTGCTTTTCCATAGAAGGAGCATTTTTTAGTTTGCTAATTACTTTACCACCATTTGACGAATCATCACAAAACTTTCTAAAAACAAGTTCATCCACCTCAGCTCGTTCTGGAAAGTTTTGGGGTGATCTGTGATGCGGGGTTGAGAAAAAAAGGGGGTCCCAAAACATAAAATCCACATGCATTTTCCATAGACTTGGCTACAGCAAGAACTGCTGAACAGAATTACAGCAAATTCAGCAGGAAGCTAGTTCTTGGTCCACAGATTGTGCTTTTTGTGATTTGGTGTAAATCCATTTATTTGTTTTTGAGAAATTAAGGGTAAAAAATAATTGTATATTTTGGCAGTTAGGCTCGCAAGAGTTCCGTGAGCCTCCTGCGAAAGCGCAAATCCAAAAATGTATCGCTGTGATTGATGGAGAGGACCGTTTTTCTCATGTGCCTTCACATTCTTGCGAGAGCAAGAGGCTTCCGCGAGTCTTGCAAGAGTGAGCACTCTGATTGGCTGGCTGTTGGAATGTTAGAAATGAATTTGCCACCATTACTGTTTACTGTGAAAATGAAATAAAAAAGCTATATTAGGGGGCAGCAGAAAGGCATGTTGTCCACGTACGTTTAGAGAGGAGGTGCCTAAGGGATAACTACTGTGAAGAAAATAAATGATTATTGTTTTTAGCTAATTTTTATGACCTTGCAGGACTCTCACAGGATTGCAAATAGTAATAAACATTTACAATGCAATAGGTCTCGCATTTACGCGAGTTTGAGCTATTGGCATTGTAAATGACAATGGCTTTTATTTATGTTTTAAAAACCAAAACATAAATAAAAGGCATTGTTATTTACAATGCCAATAGCTCAAACTCGCGTAAATGCGAGACCTATTGCATTGCAAATGCTTGTTTCCTGAGTGTCTAAAAGTAGGTACACCAACGCTGCAAAACATCCACACGCACTAGCCAAACAGTGACTATTTCGAGCGAAGGGAGTTAATGAATACTTCTTGGCACTAGGCTCCTAAGACTTCCTCAACTTAGCTCATTGGGGAAGCCATGTGTGGTGAACCACGGCGCTCACTTCCTCATTCAATTTAACTATAATAGAGCCTAATATTCCGTAAAATGCCATTGAGCATTAACGCTAACAAACACGATTTAACTTTCGCGAGGAGTCACGTGACGCCCAGTGTGTAAAGGGTGCGGTTGGCGCCTCTGGGAGATCACGTGAGGGGATAGGTCGGTTCCTGTTGCTATGAGACGGGTTCTCGAGCGTCCGACACAAATAGGATTTCCAGTCCCTGTTGAGATACACTTGGCAGAAGGGATTTCTATTCGAGACAACACAGAAAGCTGTAGTAAACATGCTTGATCTCTAAGCTACTATATTACGCTGTATCAATGCCTGTAGTCAGTGTCTTTTATTTAACAGCCTAATGCATTCTGGTAGTTGTAGTTTTAATGAAAGCAACTAGGACAAACAAACCGGAAGGAGAGCGAGCTCGGCACCTAGAGAATTAGGAGCGGCAGGGCCGAGGTTGAGGCTTCTTAAAACCGTTTTATTTTTGCACATTTTCTACGACGCTTTATTCAGCCTCATAAACTGAAGAGAGGTGGAATTAGTAATCTTCTGTCGAGCAGACTTCGTGTTCAAAGAGACTAATGAGTATTAAGGAAGGGTTCCTTAGACATTGTAGTACCTAAGAACGAAATTAAGGACAGTATCAACTTTTGTCAAAATTTAAAACCTGCGACCGGAGTGCCACACGTTCAAACTAGTGAGTGTGCTTCGGCACAATGCGTAACTACCTTACCTCAGCTTCTCAAATATTCCGATGCTGTTACACCTCCCAAACAACCTCACACGTACTTGCATTCTTACTAAGGCCGGTAAAATACAGTAGCCACAATTATTAAGCACCAATATAAGGCAAGTGGGCTATGCAAAGGAAACTCGTCTCTGCGATGTACAATAACAATGCAAACAAAAAATCATTTATATGTACACCTTGACTTCCAGTGATAATTAACGGCAAGGTCAAACATAATAATCACAATTAGAATGTAGCTTTGGTCGCTACTGCTCTTTTCGCTGCAGCTCAGAATTTGTTACAATAAATCACTGAACACCGACGCGACGTTCAACCTCGGTGCGATGTTTTCACATCTATAACACAGACGAAGCACGGAAACTGGTTTTCCAGGAAAAATAATTTAGTGAAATGACACAACCGGTGCTACGACTTAAGAGACAACATTTATTTTTCACATGAGTGATGTTTATGTGCACACAAAAGGATACATGTTCTGCAGTTTGCCGTTTTCCCCAAGAAAGTTTACTTAAGACCAACAGGTTTAAACAATTCTCTTGTATTTTGAGTGTTTAGGTCCAACTGAAGGAGTGCAACAGTGAAAAGCAGAGGTTAATGGAGATGAGCTGGTGAAAAGAAGTACTTGCTTTGCAATTTAAACAAGCATCGATCTCTTGTCTTTATGGGGCCATGTGTTTCTAATTAGAAACACATGGCCCCATAAAGATAAGAAAGTGCTTTGCGACAGACGCAAAGCAGGCGAGCCAGTCCGGGTGGGCCGGACAAAAAGCGAAAAGGAGGCACCCCAGAAAGCTTATTTCCAATGGCAGCCCACCGTTTACCATAAACGGTGACGCCAGCCAATGGAAATAAGGGGCGGGGCTTCAAGCCCTTTTCTAAAACTCCTCATTTACAATAAATCTCGCCGAGCGAGCTGCGCATATGCGCAGCAATGCTAGGCGAGACCTAAAAAGGAGTAGATGAGTTCTCCAGACACTCCATTAGTAGGAATGCAGATTGTGATTGTTGTTTTTGAGAGGAAGTGTGTAAAAGATAAGCATTGTGATAAGTAGATGGTTAAAGAAAGCTGAAATTGCCCAGGTTTCCCGCGGTCATCTAAAGCGAAGTTTCACATTATTCGACCCATTTCTTATAGCCAGATAACGCCCCCTTCTGGTCTGGAACATCTCCAAACATCTGCTTTAATTAACTATGTGGTTGTAAAAGGTATTTGCAACAAACATAGTCTTACTTCGCATGAAAGCACCAGATAAAATGTTTTGTGGTTCCGACCCAAGAATATCACTTTGTGCATGGGAAAGTGCTCGTCTAATACAATTTTTTATGTGAGGTGTTTGTGTAACTTTTATAACAATTCTTTCCTGAAATGATATTCCTTTATTTTTTCTCATTATTCACTAATAGCTGGCTTATTTTTATTTGTTGCCAATATTAATTTGAATAATGCACAATTTGAAAGAATCCTCTATGTTTTCCAATAATATTTTATTTGTCTTTTACATAATATATTCACCCTACATTCGAAGAGATTTTGTGTAATTTTGTAAATACACTTCATTGACAAGTTTCATGATCATAAATAGCGTTCAGTTCCAATTTATGTTCTGACTCACAAAGGTAAACTTACACTTTTGTGCAAGTTCACTATTCTTTTGGTATTAACAAACTACAAGTTTAATTTTACTAATAGTAATTTTAGGACTGCATAGACTCCACACATAAAAAGATTGGTCTGTCCTTTTTTTTATGTGTAGAGCTCTCTGTCCTGATTACAAAGTCTCCACAGTCTTAAAATTACTATTAGTAAAATTAAACTTGTAGCTTGTGACTACCTTAAAAATAGTAAACTTACTCAAAAGTGTAAGTTTACCTTTGTGAATCAGGCCCTTAGGTTACTATGATGAATAAAGCCATTTATTTCAGAATGAGACTTTAAAATGGTGCTGCAGCCTCTCGTGACGTCCGGTATTTGGCTCTGTCTCTCTCACAAGAGGCTCCACCACTGAGGGAATGGAGGGCAGGCATGGACCCTTCTGTGAAATTGGAGGAACCTATTTACATTGCCGGTAGATGCCCTAAGAAATATCAGAAGATATGCGGGAAATAGTGGGAGGACTAGTGACTGTGCACTTCGACGACACAATGAAGAGGGCAGGATGGATTGGGAGCCATGGATTACAGCTGCCGTTACTGAGGCCTCCTCCGTGGAGCCATATTGTTTGATATTGCTTTGTGTTTCTAAAACTAATAAAGTGTTGTTATCAATACAAAATGGTGCTGCGCACCTTGGTCCTACCAAAGCGGACTACCTTACTCAAAGTTATTTCTCAATTGCAGCCAGGTCCTCTGTAGGCAACCCTCATCGCCATTCAGGAACAGAAACAGATTTCTTTATTCACATCACACCAGTCCTGAGAACTCTCAAATGGCTCCTTTTAAAAACGCCTGGATCCATACAGAGCCCTACCCCACAGCACCCTGAAATACCTGGCATAAAAATGTAACAATTTCAAGCTGATGTTCCTGTAACAACTTTGTTTAAGAAATAAAGACTCATTCCCAAGTGTTCACAGGAAGAGCCCCTAAAAATTGTAACTCGGCCCTCCGGTGATGCATACAAACCCCTCTCTGGAAATATTCTAAAGGTAGGTAATATATATGCTACTCCAACAAGGTCTCCAAAGCTATCCATGGAATATACAATGCAGGCCTTGAAATCTGACGAGGTGATCTAGCTGGTTCTACCTTATCTCTGCGCTTGTTCAATCTAAGTATTTGATAGTATGTCTGTTTCGTCACAAAAATAGTCTGTAGTTTACCAACCAGTAATTGTTCCTCGCAGAGCATTTCATGTTTGTGGCTGACATATTTCAATACTCTGCTAGTCATATTAGATTAAAAGTGATTTAAGTCACCTTTACTATAAGATTTGCACTTTACGTATCCGAAATGCTGCACTCTAGGGTAATACTTCATGTGCTCATAAATGCCTTTGTTAACAACCTCATTGTGTTTTTTCTCCTTAAACGCTATCCTCTTCTCTTTCCATCATTTCCTCCTTATCTCAGTTCTTATAAATTATGTTAAGTACACAAGGATAATTTTAGAAAAATACTTTATGCCAAAAAGGAAAAAACAAAGTATTTGTAAAACATGCCGCAATGGTGATATTATCATGCATGAGTAATTTGGTTAAGAACATTTGGAACTTTTTAAAGTAACTGATGCCCATGGTTTCAAATTTAGTACATGCTATTTAAATGAAAGGCCATAGGGATCTGTTATGGTTCGCTTGCACGTACTGATAAAGTTGAACAAAGATCTCCTGTTTTTTATATGATTTAATTTACTTTATTTATATTTCGCTATTTCGCAAGAACATAAAAACAATGCAGGCTGAGGGCAATAATGCTTCGGTTTCAACCTCTCATGAAAAGGAAAAATGATATGAAGGTTCTTTAATTTCATATTTTTGGTTCATACAGACGGAAAACTTGTAAAACTCTTAAAAAGTGCCCACAGTACCTTTTTCTAACGTTTCATTATTTTCATATTCTAATACTCTGATCATGTTCCTTTAATACGGAACCTCTTCTTCAATAATTTTGCAGGATGTTGTTGATGAGGGATATCCAGTGTTGATCCGCGAGAGCTAGGTCCTTAGCAGATGCTACAGATATCAAAGAGGTAAATAAAACAAATAAAATAACAATTATTCACCTACTTAGCACTTATGCTAAAAATGTGGGATGGATCCAGGCAGTGCTAAATTTGTTCCAATGCTTGTTGGTGGTGGGTGGTGGACACCAGAGCTCATTTTTAGGGACCAGACAAATTTTTCATCATCAGTCTGATCCAGAGCAAGAGGGAAAAATTCAGAAGAGGGAGTAAAAGGAGCAAGAGAAAGATAAGAAAACAGTGATAAAGAGAGAAAGCAGAGATGAAAAAGAGCCTGCAAGATTAAGATAAACAGAAAAAAAGGATTGAGTGGTAGAAGAATGATGCATGTAGTGAAGACAAGACTAAGCAGCCTTGTCGTACGCCAACTTCGGCATTCAGGAACGCCAGCAGTGACTCCTGAAAAAACTTTGAGCCTCTGCACTTATACGTTTTACAAAGGTGGAATGGAAAGAGCTTTCCTAGACTGAAAGTGATACCTACATGTTCATGATTTGCAAAACATCCTACAAACTCTGGATGTGATGTTCACACTATAAAGAATATGTATAAAATAAAGGCAGCTCTCTTCAGCACCCGGACGGTGGAGTTAAGAGATGTTTGTGTAAAGTCAGCCCATGCCTACTAACCTTTGTGTTTTATTCCCATCACTCCAGTTTCAGAGGTGGCGTCTTGAAGCAGTCTGGAGACAGTCTTCCAGACTCTGTATAGCAATTCGTGTGGAAAAGGAACCGCTCCTAATTGAACAACTGGGCCTGCTGGCTCAGTGGACTCCACTGCAAGAATTTGTGTTTAACTTCAATATGAGTGGTTTGAATCCTAGAGGGTCGACTCGGCCATTCCTCCTTCTGAGGTTGATAAAACGAGTCCCATTCAGTTCGGTAACAAGAAACGTTATTTAATCCAAGACACCCAAGTGTGTAAATGTTAATTTTACAAATACATGTGCTCGGACCATTTCTTAAAGCATTCATCAGTAGGTGAAGAAGTACTGCAGGAGTATTTTTTGTATGTACTCTTTAATACCTTTGAGAATCAGCCCAGAAATGTTCAACTGTTCTTACTGCTTGTACCACTTGTATATGAATATTCTTATTTTATTCTGATTTTAGTCTCATTATAGATGTTTTGGGGCTAATTCACTAAGAAGGGTGACAGCATGTGTAAGAGTACTGCGGGAGACTATTTTACATACTCCAAAATGCTTTTCTGAATAGCCCATGTTATGTTTATGTTAAACTCAGTGCATAGGTGAGAGCAGAAAAGGTCATTCATGTCTTCAGTGCGTGAATGTCGCTACTACACACAGCAGTATACCATACATTTAATACAACACATATAACTCACAAACATATTAATCCACACATTATTACTATTCTATACTCATTGCTCCTTCTCTCATATACCCACACACTCATCACGATACCAACACACACAATAACACCAACAAACATATGACATCACCGCACCATCACAATACATTAAGTTAATACACCATTAACAGCATCACACCAAAGCTTCATTAGATACACTGACATCTCATCATAAACATATCTCACACATACTATCACATATCATCACAGCCGTACATGCCGCATACACATCAACACACTGCCACACAAGCAAGATCGCAAGTTTTAAAATACATATTCAACGGCATGAGAGAAGCTTGCACTGCTGGCCGTGCCATTACGGTTCTGATTATCTGAGGGAAGCATACACTGTTGGGTGTGTGTGTGTGCAGGGCCGGACTGGCCGTAGCGGGCACCGGGCAGTTACCCGGTGGGCCGGAGGGGTGGGGGCCGGTTTTGTGGCCATGGGGGCCGGTTTTGTCACTGGGGGCGGGGGACAGTTTTGTCACTCAGGACGGTTTTGCAATATTGGCCCCCTGTAACAAAAGCGGGAGCGGTGCTTTTTACTAGCACCCCCCTCCCCCAGGCCGGTCAAGCAGTAATCTGGCAGGGTTGGTTGCTGTTCCCAGTCCGGCCCTGTGTGTGTGTGTGTGTGTGTGTGTGTGTGTGTGTGTGTGTGTGTGTGTGTGTGTGTGTGTGTGTGTGTGTGTTTGTGTGTCTGTGTGTTAGCATACTCTGCTATTGCATATTCTGTTTGTGAATCCTCCCAATGCTACTGCACCTACCACCAGCCTTTAGCAATTCTATGCGCTGCTTACCTGTATAATGTTTTAGGGAAACGTGGATCTAAGCTTTTCAGTTTACAAAGCCAACATAATTGGCTTTGTCATTGTATGTCTCGTCGCTGCTGCTATGCTGCTGTGGTGAGAAAAATCTCTCTCCTAGGCTCAACTATTGGCCTGATGTACAAAAACCTCATTCGCAAAAAGTGGTTGCAAACTGCATACTGACTTTTAACAAATGAAATCTGATTTTGGTAATTGACCTATGTACAACTAGGCTGGGCCACGGTGTACAAAAGCCTTGGGCATCTCAGAAACAACCTGCCGAATTAATATTCAATAGGCAGGGTGCAATTTGCTACCCCCTCTGATTGGGAGGCCTGCAAGAGGCAGTAGACCATCATCTCTTTAACTGCATTCCAAAATAGAATAAAAAATAGAAAAATCAGCCCGTGTTCCTTAAAAGAACCAGTGCTGGTTTTTTTTGGGTTTTTTAAAATTCCTTTTTGGAAAACTTAAGGGGAGTCGGGAGTGATTCCCTAGACCACTGTCTACTCTCCCCAAGGCTGATAACAGGATTCCTAAAGGGAAAGGAATCCTTAGGGAACCCCTTTCCCCTTTGCAAATTAGTCACCACACCCCAATGCGGGGGTCGGTAAGTCATACATAGTTTGCAATTGTAGTTGTGTCATATTTGTTTCCGAATCGGAAAAAGGGGATGCCGCTATAACAATCCCTCCTTTCTGCGAATCAGAAAGGGTCGCAAAAGACCTTTTATAATAATTAACTCATGAAAGGTCTTTTGAACATAAAGAAAAACCCATCTCTCCAAGAGTTCAGAAATTAAATATCTTCTCTTGCAACCAGACAGAAATGAGTGATTACAGCCGCACTAACTCCACACCACCAAAAACAGGCATATTGTATGTGTTCTAGTAACACTGTGCTCACTTAGACTAGTCCCATATGTCTTTCCCTATGATATTCACTCAAATGGCAATCTTGATTCACGCGACAAATGTTCTTTTCGGTTAAATAGTGACCACTTTGCCCTTATTCGTCTATGTCTCCTTTGTTGTTTCCCTTCTAAATCATTTTCTGTCAAAATGTTATTGTTGCTAAATAAATAAATAATTAAATTAATTGATAGCTGGGCACAATGGTCAAATGCTGACCATTCAGATGGGGGACTCACGCGGGCCCTCCTCTCCAACCCTGGTGAAATAGCTCCGCAGATTTTACTTATAGTAGTAGAATCTGGCCTGGCACGTTTGCTGAGCAAAGCAACGAGCAAATAGAGAATATCCCAGTGCATCTGTGCCTAGGAAGACATTACGGCTCACTTCATTTTACTTTTCCCTTTGTACCTAGGCATGGGAAAAGTTTCATTTGTAACCTCTGATTCTTACCCACTGTATCTATGCATGGAAATGATTCAGTTGTAACTTGTGCTTTTTGCCCACAGTGGTAACCTGTTGATTGGAGAATCCATGAAGCCACCAACAAGGTTGAAGGGAAACAACGGCATAAACAAAAGGGCCCGGCACATCACTGAAAGAAAAGATAAAAAGAGTTTTCTATTAAAGAAACCTCAGGTCTATTCTGAACAACCATAGTGTTAAACACAGTCACTGACCACAGGGGGCAGAAAGCCACCCCTCCAGCAAGGGGAAAATGAGAGCGTTAATGGACCACAAAAACAGAAGGGGGTGCGCATGAGCCAGAGAGAGTCCCACTCAGGAGGGGACAGGGCAGGCCCGCCCAGGACAGACACTGGTAGGTGGGTACAGAAATGGAAAGGCGCCGTTGCTAAGTTCTTTTATCCAACAGAGTGCTCCCTTCTGAGACTAGAGGTTTCAGATTTCTTTTTGTGAACATGAAACTACAACTGTCAGCATCCAAAGGAATTTTGGGTAAAAAGCCTACCCAGAGGGAAGGTGTCACGACAGAGATGGGACTTACTGACAGCTATGCACGCCAACCTCAATACCACATTTTCAAGGCTGAAAATGCATATACTATATATTTTAAAACCTTGCAATTATATACTATCTTGTGCAAACAAAGGTTTGGTAGTTGGTACCATGTTATCCCAGTCTATAAATACAGATTTTCTGGGTCATGTTGTATTTAATAGGAGTAGCCAAAAGGTAGACTTGTAGGAAGCATTGGTTCCTACGTCACAGAGACTTCCTCTTCAGATGGCAATGCCACACTGGGTCTGCAGGGCCAACCGAGATCTTATCAAAGACTGACATCGAAAGAAAATTGAAGCCATATCACGTGCTCTGACAAAACTGCACTGGCTCTAAACAGTCATGTTAAATCCCTCTACTTGGTGCATAAATCGCTCTATGGCACACGCTTTCATCCTCTATTTCAGAAGTTCCCTTTCTACAAACCCAAGCAGTGCCTGCCTTAGATCAGAAACGATTTTTATATTGGCATCCCGGATTCTGCAAACCAGGTTCGGTGGCTGTGGCAAGACTCTGGAATAGACTGTCAGATTGTGACTTCAACCCTTTTTGATCAATTTCAGGAGTTTCTGGCTTTATCCAGTTTAATATTCAGCTAATTTCCTAGTCATGCAATGGCCTTGCCTTTTCTTGTGAATGACTGTGAACACCAAGATACACTTGGGTGGGTGTCGCACTCTATAAATGCTAAAAATAAAAGTAAATAATGAAATAGTAACACAAGATTACCTAACGCGAAACATTATTTAAAATGCCTCTGCGAATTACTCCGGAAATACAGAAATGTTTTGCAGCATGCGCAACAAAATAGGTTCTATTAAAAAAAATTAAATGACAATACGGAGAGGATGCCAGCCAAGACAGGTGTATTCTACAAGCATAAAAACACTAATGTTTTTGCCTAGCTACTGCCTTAAGTGTTTACTAATGTAACAAAGAGGATAAATGTCTTTTTGTACTAATGTGAAACCTATTTTAATGGCAAATAACAGGTACCTAACTACATTTATAATCAATTTCCTCACATTTTACGCGGCAGAGGGAAAAGGTCATAAAAAGTGTTTGTGGGGGCTTAAGAGATGGTGTGGTCAGATAGAGTGGAAACGTAAAAACACAACCCCAAATGAGGTTGATGGGAGATCTCACCCTAATAAAAGTCTCAAATAGCTGATGCAAACAGTGACAAACTCCTTGGTGCGGTGGGAGGCAGAAGGCAAACTGTAGAAAGGTCAGCTCCCAAAACTGCAATTTATGTAATGCCCTGAAACCTACTGGTGCCTAAGGAAATATTATCATCATTTTAGAAGGAGCTGTGAAATGTCCTGGATCAACGCCGTTAAACATCGACCACTTGCACGCAGTCCGTTTTACATGGGTCCTAATCGCTTTGAGCAAAACTTGTTAAAGTTCAGTGGTTAATCAGTGAAAAGTGCCTTTTCAGGAGCATCATTAGTCACCGCTATTAACCATCCGTCATGCGCTCGTTAAGTGCTTTTTCTGCATTTTGCCTCAGACACCCAGACTTCCTGGAAAGGATTCTGGATGCTGCTGGCCATCATGGGAAAATGATTAATTTCTTCGCTCAGATTTTGAATAATGGAGACCGTGTGCAAGGGCCGGAAGTCGGCTGATAGAGGACAGTGTTTGAAATGACTATTATAGCAGTGAGTAGCTCTTAGGAGTTAAGCTACCTATTTTCTTTGAGGAGAATATTAATAGGTTCCAGAGTGCATTGCCTTCTGAACAGTGGCCACAGAGAGCTTAGCCTAATTTCCGTCAGTAGGATCATTAGCATCCTTTCATTTGCTAATGATGGATGAGTTTAAATTGACTATGAGCTTACAGAAAGTGCTAAAGGGGATCACTGGTTAAAATAAAAACTGTAGGGTACCGCCTATGAGGAACCACACCATCCCTGTACTGAGGTCACGTTCTACCCGAGAAACAAATCTGAACATGTTACTCTTGGGGGCCAGGTAGCACATAGGAATGGCACAAAGATCTCAAATAAACATATGTATTTAAACCTTGAGAGGGACCCCCCTGTCTTAGCTGTCAAGATTTCCCATGGGACCACCTCTTTCAACACCATAAGATCTCCCCAACGCTCAATCCCTGCTCTCTTTAGGGGGATGCTAAGCTGATCCTGCAGACATTCTGGCGTACCTGGTGAGTCCCATATTGGTGCTCCATCTGAGTAGTACCCCATTCTCTGTATTTTTCTTATCCCTACCCAAAGGATAAGTGCTGCCTTTAGTGTCTTCAGTCTGACTTTTTTGAAGTATTTCTTTGCACCAAATTTGTATAGGAACCCTTTCTTGCCCCACTCCTTAACCATCTCCTCCAACAACCCGCCCCATACCGTGGGACCCGGTGTTCCTAGGAGAGCTCTACAGTTCTTAAACTGGAATGCCATGCAATATAGCCTTAAGTCCGGGAGTGCCAACCCCCCTTCTGCCAATTTTCATCGCAATTTTTTCCATGACATCCAAGCCCCCTAGCAGCCCAGACAAAGCTGCCAAATTTGCCCTGTATTTTATCTATCAACCCCATGGGGAAAGCAAGTGGGATACAATTAAAAAGAAATGTCAGCTTAGGGAGCAACACCATTTTTATTAGGTTTACTCTGCCATATATTGAAAGTGGGAGATTCTTCCATCTAGAGGGTGTTTTTTCTATGTCTTTTATTACCCTTTCCAAATTGTGCTGGGGGATTTCCTCTAATACATTGATGATACTTATTCCAAGATATCTAATCTCCCCCTGGACATTTCCCCTCCAATCAGGAACATTCCAACACATTATCCCTGTTTTTTCGCTATTTACTAAATATCCTGAGAAGGCTCCATATTCTTTTGCTAAGAACTCCACCCTAGGAATTGTGACAGCCGGATCAGCCGTATATATTATAAGATCATCCGCATATAGTGCGATTTTCTATTCATATGCGCCTGCCTTAAAGGCAATGACCTGTTCATCCTGACGGAGCTTCTGGGCAAAGGGTTCGATATATATATCGAACAATAGTGGAGAGATGGGGCACCCCTGTCTCGTCCCTCTTAGTATCGAGAAGCTCTTCGTAAGCACCCCATTTAAAAGAATCCTACCTGTTGATCGTTGATATTCGGCCTTAAGCGTTGTTATAAATCTAGCTGTTATCTTGGGGGGAGGCAAACAGGGGAGAGATTGGAGGAGGCACCTGGGATTTTAAAAAGGAAATACAGAATGAGGCCCCGAAAAAGAAAGAAGTATCTGTCTGGTACCAGACCTTGGTGACATCAGAAGAAAAGAAGTTGAAAGCACCATATGAGGTCTGGGCAGGTGGTATACAGCTGTCAAAACCACAGCGAATGTGGCAACTCTCTTTCAAATTGCTTTATAAAGTGGTTAAGCCAGCAAATCTGAGAAGGAACCACTTTTTACAGCTAACAGATTATATTGGACACCGAGGAAACTGGCTAAATTCGTAACAGCAGTAGCCCCAAGATGCCATAGATGCGGAATGCTGAGTGTGGACGATCTGCACATGTTCTTTGAATGCCCCTCGATTCAGGATTATTGGATGTTTGTGGAGAAAGTAATAAATGTAATCCTCTGCTCCAATATAAAAATTAGTTCAACGTTGGTTATGATGGGGTTGGAGGAGAACCCGGTTGCACCCTTACAAATGAAAAGGCAGGCCTTACTGTTTTACTTGATTCTTCTCGCCAGGAGAGAAATATGTAGGAAATGGATAGACGCTGTACCGCCGCTAGGGATGGAATGGCTCCAGGTGGTAAAATTTATTTGCAAAATGGACATAAGACTACAAAACAGTGCACACTCTGAGTTATGGGATGATTTCTTAAATTGGAATGGTATCATCAGAACCTAAAATGCTCTGGAGTCCTATGATTACACCTGCGTGGAACTAGCAACCAGGAAACTGGGAGGGCTGGTACGCAGGACTATTAAGATATTGCAAACAGCCGGGGGCGGCACAGGTCGATAGGCTGGCTAGACATTGCAAACTATGGTGGTATGAGGACAAACAAAATAACAACAAAAAACATATGTATATGAAGCTAAAATTGGAAACAAAGAACACACCCACATGCAGGAGATTTTTGTTTTATCCTCCTTCTCTTCCACACCTCACCCCCTCATGCTGAGAGAGTTTGGGTAGTAGGGATTGGGACGCAGAACCGTACTTAATCCCTTCTCTCAGGGCATCCAGCCCAATCATCCAGGTACAGGGAGGCGAGTCAAGGGCATCTTCCAGTGGTGTCCTCCCTGTTTGAATTTGTTAAGCTGGAAAGGACCTAGAGCCAGGAAACTTTCCTCCTCAGACACCCGCAACCGTGCTCCTGAGGACAGGAACATTTAATATGCTGTCTTAGGTTGACTACACAGTTGGTACACCATAACATCGTCACCTCTGACATGAATCCCACTAACTTAGTGCCTGGGATCTTTAGTTTCCATTGGCTAGTGACACCTCCGCTCCTGGGTGAACCCCATAGACCGAATACTGTGGACTACTTGGTTTCTATTGGGTAGTGACAGATGCACTTTTGGGTGAACTGCATAGACCCACTTCTGTGGTATCAGTTAGGCAATGGCTCCTCAACGATTTGGAGATTGAGTGAACAGCAAAACTTCCACTACTGTGGCCTTCCTAGTTTCTGTTGTATAGAAACCACTCTGCTTTTAGGTAAACTCCTTAGACCCACTACTGTGGTATCAACTAGGTGGTGACTCCTCCACTCCTGGGTGAATCCGGTAAACTTACTGCTGTGGGCTCTCTGGTTTGGATTGGATAGAAAAACCTCCATGTCTGGGTGAACTCTATATACCCTCTACTGGAGTATCAATTATTTAGTTACACCTCCGTTTCTGATCTTTGTCTCATCCCTGAATGCCCGAATTCTGCTACGCCAGAGTATTTCCACCCACACGAAATCACAAGCTTATCCTAAAAACAGTTAACTGCCTTCTTCGAAACAGCACAACTTGGAAGAATCAACAGCAATAAAGTCACTTCTACCAGCTTCACAATGCATTGAAAGCAAATGGTCCCTGCAACAGTAACAATCTTAACCACCAGAGAGAAATATTATGATACTGTCAACACTAAAACGTGCAAATTAGTAAATTCTTGCATTCTATGCCATTCTTCTTCTCTTACTCTCTGCACTACCTTTCTCTCTGCACCAAACCAACATCTTGGTTGTCCAGGTAACCAAACTCTGAAACTCCAGCTCTTCTAGAATAAGGAGTATTGAAAATCACATCAAATTCTGCAAGGCATTAAAAAACATGTCTCTTTCTTT
Organism: Calotriton arnoldi; assembly: GCA_963921515.1. Lineage (NCBI taxonomy): Eukaryota > Metazoa > Chordata > Amphibia > Caudata > Salamandridae > Calotriton > Calotriton arnoldi. Next base: position 970,070 of record CAWUFW010006127.1, on the reverse strand, counting down.
CAATGTAAACACTAAGTACAGACTATGATGTATACAATTTCGTAAGTAGGTAAGTGTGGCTGTGCCTATTCTCTCACGCTCTCCACAACACCTTTTGCATATCCGCAGCGACACATGCAGCACCATGTTTGGAGCATGTCTTCAAAACTCGTGTATTTTCCTGCACCTTCCGACCCCTAGTTAAATGCCTGCTTTAACCCCCAACAGATCGTGCAGATCCGAAAGGACAGTCTGAGCAGCAACTCCAGGTTTTAAAGATAAATTAAAAAAAACTTTCCTGTTATTTACTACTCTACATAGAAGATCAGTGAGCAACTAGTGGTCTAAAGCTACCTGACCATTTAACAGGAGTTGCTCATTATTACCATTGCTTTCATTTTCTTTTCAGTCAAATCTAAAGAAACACACAGGTTCTGAGCTAAGTACACAGCGGGAGTAAGGACTGCACGATTCATTACTGAATTGAATGGCTACTCCTGATAGACCTTTGCTTGCCCACATTCACTCTAAGTGTGTTTTGCAATAGAGTTCTACTTTCATGTAAAAATTGTCAATCATGCTGTTTGCCCTACTGTCCACTATGCAACCCCTGGAGCCCAAAGTATTTTCTTGATTTACAAAGTCTAAAGGTGGCAAAGAGAGTTTGCTGACTCTCTTCAAAGTGTTGAATCCACCCAGTTCTCAAAGATAAACAAGCATTGGCAAAGCCTCTAGGTCTCACCTTGGGGACCTATTGGCTTTGCCTATTGTTTCTGGAGGTGCTGTACAGGATTCAGGACACTGTGCTGCATCATCAAAATAAAAAATAAAAAAATGCAATGGTTGTTGCTTCTTTCCACTGACTTGCGCATGCATTAGAATGCACGCCTGCACCAGCGGAATGATGCGGGGGCCATTTGCTTTAACTTTTTATTTACTGACTCAAATTGGCAGATGACACTTGGATCAGTAAATAGAAAAGCTAAGGGCATGATTGAGATCTTGTTGGTCTTACCGCCGTCCCGCCGTGGCAGCAGTCCCTAGTACTCTGCCGAGTCGACGGTCTTTCGCCCACCATATTTAGATGCATGCAGGCTGCCTCACCATCAGCATCGACAGAGTGTTTCCCGCCATGGTCGCGGCACACCGCCGCCGATGCTGTGGACTCCAATGCTGGTTAACACCACTCCGGTGCCCTCAAGGCAGCAGGTTCCCGCCTAACGGATTTAGATTTCACAGTTGTGCTAGCGGTCTACTAGCAGTGGTTCCCAGACGGAGTGAGTCCGTCGCGGTACGTGCTCAATAATGCACCATCACTGTGGCCATTGGATGGATGCTAGCAGAATACCCCTGATGTCCATTGATCAAATGGAAACACCAAAATCTAATATCAGTACACTGTTCCGATGTGTAACAGCCCTAGATTTATTATTCCTAGCTGCAAGCAGGGCCCAAGGGAAGCATGCGCTTGTAAATACAGTTGACCTCACTCACCCGAAGGTGACATGCTTCAACATAGGGAGGTGCTCCTCGCCAGGCCGGCGCTGCAGTGCCTGGCGGGCCCCGTGAAAGAGCTCTTTATCAGAGGTCTTTTAATCAATATGCCGTTAGAGCACGTAGGGCGTAGAAGATTGGTGAATGGTGTGAAACTAAAATCAAGTACCAATCAGATGTCGCCAAATATTTAATCTAGAATCACTGGATGGTGTTGAGCTTAAAAGAAAGGCAGGGAAACTCAGGATATAATGGTCCTAATCCCTGTAAGTGAGTGGTGAATCAGTCACTCACAGGCCAGCTATTAGGCTATGGTCTATGCAATGGGAATCGCAATTCATTAAGCATTATGATCCCCGTGGAGAGCTTTACCTTAGCGCCAGGACACCTTCGGGTAGCAGCTGCGCTCTACAAGTGCAATTAACATTAACATTAACAATATGCTTTATGCCTGAAGTAGCCGTGAAGCGGTCTATCAGGACCAATGTTACGTGATGTGACCTAATCTTCTTGATAAAGTGAGGAGTACTATAAATCATAGCCCCACTCTGTATGTGGAAGGTAAGGTGACAGCTGACATCATACCATAGTTGTAGAGCACTATGCAAAAATCAAGGGCAAATCAACCCTCCAGGATGCGAGGTCTCTGAACATAGAACACAAAACATATTAGCACCTACCCCGGAGACAAGTCACCTCCTGTGTTCAGAGAGCTTGCATCTTGGCGGGTTGATTTGCCCTTGATTTTCAGGAGGGTAACTCGCAACCAAGCGATTCATTAGCATTGCGCTCTACAACATCCACAGAACCACTCATACCACCATACAATCTCTCATACACCCACTCACACCCCACACAACCACTCACATAGCCATTTAAAGACCCATACAACTACTCACACACACCCACTCACTCATACAGCCATTTACACAACCACTCACCCATACAGCCACTCACTCACCCATACAGCTACTAGCAGAGCTACTCACTCACCCATACAGCTGCTCACACATCCATTCACTCACCCACAAAACCACTTGCATACCAATTCACACATCGATGCAAGTACTCAGACGCCCACTCACTCACCTACACAGCCACTCACATAGATACTTACTGTGAAAAACAGCCACTCACACATCCACTCACCCATGCACCCACTCAAACAGCCACTCACTTACCCATACACCCACTTGCACACCCAATCACTTACCCATACAGCTATTCACAGCCACTTACACACATATTCATCCACCCATAGTGCCACTCACACAGCCAGTCAGTCACCAATATAGCCACTCGCACACACATTTGCCCACCCATACTGTCACTCACACAGCCATTCATCCATCCATAGAGGGACTCATTCACTCACCAATACAGCCACTCATACAACCACTAACTCGCCCATATAGCTACTCACACACCCACTCACTGACCCATACAGCCACTCACACACCCATTCACTCACCCACACAACCACTTACATACCCATTCACACATCCATACAAACACTCACACACCCATACAGCCATTCACACAGACACTGACTGAGCAATAAAGCCACTCACACACCTGCTCACTTACCCATAGACCCACTCAAGCTGTCACTCAGTCACCCATACATTCACTTACACACCCAGTCACTCACCCATTGAGCCACTCACACAGCCACAGTGAGTGGCTGTACAGGTCAGTGACTGGGTGTGTGAATACTGCATGGGTCTGTGAGTGGGTGTGTGAGTGTCTGTATGGGTGTATAAGTGGGTGTGTGAGTAGTTTCGAGGGTGAGTGTGTGAGTGGATTCGTGAGTTAGTGAGTGGGTGTGAGTGGCTCTATGGGTCTGTGAGTGGCTACGTGAGTAGCTGTGTGGGCATGTAAGTGGGTTTGTGAGTGACTATATGAGTCTGTCAGTGTGTGTGTGTGTGTGTGTGTGGCGGTATGGGTCTGTGAGTGGCTATATAGGTTGGTGACTGGGTGTGTGAGTGATGTGAAGGTGTGTGAGTGGTTTTGTGGGTGTGTGAGTGGTTTTGTGGGTGTGTGAGTTGCATACTACTAAGGTGACGGGGCAGGGCCAAACGGGCAATGCCTTCAGGTGATTTTGCGCTTTTACATACTCGTAGTCATTTAAAGGGAGAACCATCGACTCTGCTCTCACCAGGAAAGGACAAGAAAGAACCCACTTGTCACAATCACTGAAGATTGTGCCCTGATAGATCAGTGATGCATTCACCTTCACCAAGAATTTCAAATTGTTTTTTAATGTGGAATTGCCGAGAAAACACACTTGCTTTGCTTTCGCCAAACACAGGAAGTTAGGATCATTTGTCCTTTACAGAAGTGGAGCTTTAAATGGGGCACTTGTTATGTTTATATTTGTAAGTGCTTCCCGTTGAGGTTTAATTTTTCTGAAATGACCATCAGGGCCAGAACGGAACCTCATCTGCCCGTTTATCCAACAAGAGTCCATAGTTTTGCACAAAATGTCTTCCCAACTGGAGTACTTTCTACTGGTTAATTAATAAGTGCTCTCTAGTTGGGTATATGTCTAGTGAGTATTCTACACTATAGCTGCATAATGGACAATGAGAAAATATCTCCAGTGACCTTGGTGAATTACAGCAATGTGATTGTTAAACATGCTGTGAGAAAGTGCCCTCTTTCTGCATGGTTGCCCCCACTTTTTGCTGAATTGCTGATGTGCTTTGACTGAGTGTGCCCTGGGCTCCTGCTAATCAGGTACCCAGGGCCTATGTTCTTTCCCTAAAAATGCATTGAAGCCTAAACCCAATTGGCATCTCTGGCCACAGGTCAGCCCCTGGTTAATGGTACCACAGGTACCCAGGGCACTGTGACCAGAGAAGGCCGCTAAGGGATGCAGCACTTATTGTGCCACCCTTAGAGGTCCTGTACCATTACACTCACACACTGCCTTTGCAGGCTGCGTTTTTTGGTGCAGAACAAAGTGAAGAGTCGACATGGCACACATCTCTGTGTGCCATGCCTACAACCCACTGCCCTGGCATAGATCAGTCACCCCTCTAGCTGGGTGCACTATGCCAGTGGTGAGGGTACAGGTGCATGAGCCCTGTGCCCCTACAGTGTCTAAGTCCATTCTTAGACATTGTAAGTGCAGTGCTGCCATTAAGAGTATATGGTGCTGGGAGTTTGTCATTACGAACTCCACAGCACCATAATGGCTACACTGAAAACTGAGAAGTTTGGTACCAAACGTCTCAGCACATTAAATCCACACTGATGCCAGTGTGGGATTTAATGAAAAATGCACACAGAGGGCATCTTAGAGATGCCCCCTGAAAACTAACCTACCACTAGTGTCCAGGCTGAGTGGCTGCTTTCAGCTGCCACCACCAGACATGTTTCTGGACCCCTGGGTCAAGAGCCTGCTGCTCTCTGGGGCCTAAAACAATGCACATCCTGGGACGAGGTGCCATGCCTCCTCCCCCAGGATGGGCAGGGTTCACGAAGGGGAAGCTTCAAAGGCTTGCTGCCTTTGTGAGCTTCCCCAGGCCCCTTGCTGCTTTCAGCAACTGGTCCCCACTGGTTCTGACCCCCATTTTGGGCGGGAGAACCGGCGGCGAAAACAAGTGAGGAAGAGAGGTGTGCCCACCTCTGCCAACTCCACCCCTCAGGTGGGGGAGGCGAGGTGAAGCACAACTCTCAGTCCCTGTCATCTTGCAGATGGGGGGACGCAGCCAACCAGGGATAGGCTCATGCCCCCCTCCCACTGGAGGGTGGCATAATAGGGGGTGAACCCACCCCAGAGAAGTGACCCATTGATCCCAACCTTTTTACCTACCTGCAACGCCCCTAAATCTAGTATTTAAGGGCACCCCTGAACCTTGCTTCCTCAGACAAGAAGAAACTACAAGAGAAGAAGAAGGACCGAACAGCCGTGCAGACGCTAACAAGAGGAAGACGCCCACTGACTTGGCCCCAGCCCTACCGGCCTGTCTCCACCTCAAACCTGCTCCTGCGAAATCCCGGTGTGTCCTGCAGCCAGCAACCTCGAAAACCCCGGAGGACCTGCCTGCCTTCAACCTCAAAGACTGTGTCTCCTGTGAACACCGAATTTGTTCATCTGCAACCTCTGGTTCCGACCGGACACCGCAGATCCGCCCCACTCTGCACCCGCCAACCACGGCCTGAGCTCGAGTGGGCAAACACCATGAGGAGGGCCCCCCGGCGATCCAAACCCGAGACCCGGCGACCCCTGACCTGCCTCAAACCTCCAGCCGACACCTGCAGTCTAAATCCGGAAGGTCCCCCCAACTGCGACCAGGAGCTGGTAAGAAGATCCGACCCCAAAAGGCACCCCTGCACCCGACGCCCCATGGCCTTGGGTGGCCAAACCGACGGTGCCTAACCAACCCCCAACTTCCCAACTTACCTCTCGAAGTGGTGGTCGCACCCAGAAGACCTTGGTCCCCAAGCCTGCAGTGCCTTTGCAAACCGGGGGTTCCCCATTGCAAACAACAGGGCGCCCGAAGTCGAAACAGCACCCTGCACCCAGCCGCCCTAGTGCCGCTGAGGGTGCACCTTTGGTGCTACTTTGTTTCCCCATTTGCCCTGAGCTAACGTCCAGGAGCTTTGCTCCCACAACCAAGTGGCCTGCTCGTCAGCAGCCACCAACCGGAGGCCCCCTATCCCCCGTTGGATAACATTGGGCCTCAGCACTCTGCACCCGGCCGCCCTAGTGCCGCTGAGGGTGTAACAAGAGTGCATCCTTGACCCTGGGGGAACCCTGAGTCTACCCCCAGAACCTCAACTCCCACTACCAAATACTTACCTCAAAACCGATAACACTATTTTCCTCCATAGGATAACATTGACTGTTTTTCTGGGAAAAGTTTCTGTGTGGAGTTTGAAAACCTAAAGAAATTCTTTTAAAATTGTACTATTTAACCAAAATGATTTTACTTTCCTGTTTACAGGAAATGTCCCAGAGTAGTATCCAGGTATACTACTCTGAGTAAGAAAGGTAATCTAAAAAGTAACTTACCTGGTATTTTACTGAAAAGCCCATTCATGTCTATGTACTTTATTTACAAAGCATTGCATTCTTCTGCAACCATACTGTAAGTCAAAACAAAGTGCATATACAATTACAATTCAAACTGTTTACAAACTGCATTACTACTGTAAAGTAATTATTGCTTACCTGTGCCAGGCTTGCTTGGTTCTAGGAAATAAAATAACTAAAAGAATATTTTTATACAAAAACAATTGGTCTGAAGTTCAGTCTTTGAGTGTGTGAATTCATTTGCTGACTGAGTTTGTACAACAAATGCTTAACACTGTCCTCTGATACTGCCTTACTGCTCGACCACACTACCACAAATAGAGAGTGAGGTGCTATCTAACTTTACTTCTGCCTACCTTTGGGGTTCCACTGGACTCTGTGCACACTATACCTCACTTTGGTATAGTATATACAGAGCCAGCTTCCTACACATGCGTCTTCATCCAGAAATCTGTGATAACATGAATGTTCCTATAGAGAAGACATTGAGTCTACAAAGAGGTGGATTTCCATCAAACAAGGGTAATTCCTCTTAACTATATAAAGCAAGTGCTCTTTGTTTGGTAGAGATGTCCTCATATTCCTCGGCATCAAGAACACTTCCCCAAAAACGGCTCGAAATGGGCTGGGGTCCCTTTTGGTAAGCTGTTCATCATCCTGGCAAAAGGCAGGAAGACATTTGCATACTTCTAAAGTGAACGGGGCAGAGCGAAACAGAAGGAGCTTCCAGGTGATTTTGCATATTTGCCCACTCATGGCAATTTAAAGGGGGGGCGGGGACCCCATCCCCCTGGGCCCTGCAAATTATTGGAGGGTAGGGGGGCCCGTGGCCCCCCTCCCTAGTCGATTTGACTCCAAAGACCCCATCTTCCGTGGCCCGGCAAATTAAGGCTGGGAGGCGTGGTGCTCACCCAGTGTGCTATGTTGGGGACCGCTGGGGGAGCCTCAATGCCCCAGTGGTCCCTGCCGGCCGGCCGGCATTGGTCCTGCACGTAGGGAGCAGCCAAAAACGATGCTCCCTGTGTGCAAGAGCAATCCTTTCATCTGTTTTTCTGCCCGTTTGACAGCGGGCAGGGAAACAGATGAAAAGTCCTCTCCAGCGAGTCGGAGCAGTTTTCCTGCTCCTGCCAGCTGGGAGCAGTTTTCCTGCTCCCACCTGCTGGGAGCGGACTTGCATTTGGGTCTCGCTTGGTGGAAGCTGTCAAAGCTCCTGCCAAGCTAAAGTAAACTGCTATCTCCTTAGGGTGGGCACCTCAGGAGATAAAGAGCCAGTCCAAGGGGGTAGTGCATCCCAGGGCCATTAATGGCTCCAGGAGGGGGGCCGCACAGCCCCCTCCTTTCAATTGCACAGGGCCAGCCCATTGGAGGTGGTGGCCCCCGGGGCCAAAATAGGCCCGATTTCTTCTTGTATATAAAGCATGCCTCCCTCCCCCTAGCTCATGTCTTGTGTCCAGAGGAGGTGGCAGTGTCCTGGACATTTTTAAATGTGAGGAGGGTCTGTGCGGCCCCCCACTTTTTATATTTACATGCCCCGGGAAGGTGGTGATCCCCGGGGCCTTAAAAAGGCAAAGGAGGGGGGCCGCATGGCCTCCCTCCCATAATGCTAAAACAAAATAAAGGAGAGGTGGTGGTCCCCGTGGCTTGAACTGGCCATGGGTAGGTGGGTCCCATATGCCCCCTCCCATTTCTTTTATTTACGCTTGCCCCATGGACCTGGCTCACCCGGGGGCTAATCATTATACAAGCGCGGGCTCGTTTTTCTTACATTTTTGCCGCAAATTCATGAATTTCCGCAATTTCGCAGCAAACATTTTTAAAAAATGTTTTTGGGCCCTGCCGGGGTCCCTGGGGGACCCCACCGCCAGGGCTAAGGGGTCAGGGTATTCCCACCCTGCCCCCTTTTCTTTATTTTTACATTTGTTTTTGGGACTTGGCTGAGGCCGAGTCCCAAAATGGGCTGCCAACACTTCTTGGTTGAAGTGTTGGCAGCCAATCAGATCTCTGCACAAGATCAGCCAGATTTGCGGAGGGTCCGCGTCCCTAGATATCTGAATTTGGTTTTCCATTAAGTGCTCAATAACTGCTGAATGGAATTACACCAAATTGCAAAAAGCACGCTTTCTGGACCAAGATCTAGCTTTCTGCCAAATTTGGTGTAATTCAGTTCAGTGGTTCGGGCTGTAGTCGTGTCTAAAATCTGTGAGAAGCTGGCCTGGTAGATGATGTCCACTAATGTAAGTGGGCACCTTGCACCAGTCCAGACAACCCTTATGGTGATTTAAGAGGTCTTAGACAACCTTAGAAATCTCTCTAAGTGGTAGCTGTGGAGAGCAGCCTTCAGGCTTAGTCCAGAAGGAGTGTAAAGCAGCTTGTTTTACGAGAATGCAATCTTATAGTATAGATTAAGTGAAAAGAACCACACCAAGTATTTATAAAAATATGTATTTATTACATAAGACTCTCTAGTATGTTCCAATATCTCCAACACGGAGATAAACACAATGCACACAATACTTCAGCAAAGAAACACAGTAAATAGCACGAAATACACAGTGGACCCCAAGGGGGGGCAAACCATATACTAAGAAAGTGGTATAAGAACCACGACTCAGATTAAGACAGGGTCGAGAAGACGTAGAAGTGCTGGGACCCCAAGGAACCACTCAAGGTGAGTAGGTAGGGACCCCAAGGAGAGCGCATGAAGTGTGGAAACACGACCGCGTGCTCCGTACGACTCTATGTGCAAGTCGCTGTTGGATTTTTAAAGATTAGGGACCCTTCCCAGTGAACCCTGAAGAAACCCCAAGGAATACAGAAGGTTGGAGAGCCACCCCACCCATGGATACCTTAGTACCCACGTTACCTACACCAGGAAAGCCAAGTGCATATGTGTGAAGCGGTGTCGGAAACCGCCGTCGAACCCAATGGAGGACTTCAGGAAAGTGCCGCTGTGGAAGAAGGAAGCAGTGTCTGGTGGAATCTGAGGATGGATTCTTGATGAGAGGTACCTGCAAGCAGAGGGGACAGAGTCTATGTCACTCAAGAGTGATCAGGAGACTTGGAAGATGAATGCCCTCCGATGTCGGGTGTTGCAGGATGGATGACGAGGACCTTGACTCTGCAGCTGTGAGGACCAGGCGACGCTGAGGAGGACCAGGAGCCATGAACGAGCTGTCCCATGAAGGATGTTGAGTGCTGCGGGATCAGTGTCTGGTGGGAGCACCAACAAGCCTTGGCAAATGCAACCAATGCAGGAATCAAAGAAGGAGCAACGTCGGTACCAGCAAGGTCTAGGGGACTCACCAACAGCAGGGGAGACAGGGCAGGCCCCGAGCAATCAGGGGAGCCCAAAATAAACAAGTGTGACCCTCAAGTGGACCCACAGCCGGAGGCACTGGAGTCGCGAGAGGACCTCAAGCAGCTCACCAAAAGATGCAGATCACGATGCACACAATGTGGTGTGGCTGAAGATTCTGGTCACTGGAGATGCTCGAGGTTGAGGCTACTTGGAACCCGAAGTTCTTCTTGGAAGGAAGACAACAAGCCTTTGCAACTGCAAGTTGGACGTGGTGCACAGGTGTTCCGTTATTGCAACCCCTACGAGGGATACTGGCCTCAAACTTGGTGAGAGGGCAGGGCAGGCTTTGGGAGCTGTGGAAAACCACCACCTTTGTTGCAGACCACGGAGTCCGGAGGAGCTCAGGATCTGCAGACCGGTCGACTTAGTTACGGTGCCAGCGAATGCAGGGGAGTGACTCCTTCACTCCAAAGGAGATTTCTTCAAGTGTGTTTGATGCTCCACAGGCCGTGAAATGTTCCTGTATGATGCACAGGTACAGACGATGCAGCAGACTGGAAGGGAGATGACGTTAGGCCCAAACGAAGTTTCAGCGAAGTCTAGAGTGCCCAGACGGTAGAAGTAGAAGTGGTGTCTGATCTGAATCTTATCCCACGACGCATCTAGGGACCTACACCCAGGTAAGCCCTTACATCCCCTAGGGAAAGGGTTGGGAAAATTCAGGGGACCCTCCCAGGGGAGGGTCTGGACAGGGGGGAGGATACTCCCATGTCCTTCGTCCAGTTTCACACCAGAGCGGGAGCCAACGGCTCCCAGAACTGGTTTGAACTGGACTATGCACGGGGACACCAAGTGCACCCACCCGGTCCAAATACACTAAATCCTGTCTAGGAGGTGGTCAGACCTCCCTGTGACAGGATGCCTATTGTTCCACCTTCCTCTGCTAGAGCTTGGCTCAGCAGCAGGAGGGCATAAATGTGTCTCTGGTCAGCAGCAACCATTTTGTGCTGTCCGGGTCTAGAAGGTTGGCACCGGGAACACTGAGAGCCTAACGGAGACCTCCTCAAGTGCTTGGAATCATACCTCCGGGTATGATTCTAATATGTTTGATACCAAACATGATAGGATTCGTTGCAGCCATTTTCGAGATTGGTCATCGTAATTGCGAAGTGCCCCTCTATATAGTATATGGATGCTTCACTGACAACTCGGGAGAACGGACTCCATAGGCTGCAGGGGTGTCCTGCTCATGCAGGAGCACCCTCTCACTTAGAACCAAGCACCATGCCTTCAGGATTGCAAAGGCCTGCTATAGGGGTGACTTATAGGTTTTAAGTGCAGTGACGCTTAGATATAGGAATCCTATATCTTTAATAAGTGGTGCAAGCACCAACTTACACAGGCTGCAATGGCAGGCCTGTAGTTCCCTTTTGCATGGTTTCCCATGGGTGGCATAATGCATGCTTCAGCCCATGGGAGACCTCTGGGGTACCTATGCCCTGGGTACTTTAGTAACATATGCTAGGGTCTGATAAGGGTACCCCAGTATCCAATCTGGGACTGTACCTAGGTACTAACACAACAATTTTAGGGAGAAAGCAGCTAGACTGGGGTCCTGAATAGCAGGATCCCAGTCAGACTAGTCGAAAACAGCATCACATCAAGCAAAAAGTGGGGGTAACCATAGAAGCAGATCCTACTTTCCTACAAAATCTCTATGGGAATTCACATGGGAAACATACTTTTTTTGACCCCACCCCTTTTTCTCAGCCTCTGCTTGACGGATCACCCTGAAACCTTCCATGCACAACTAGAATCAGGAGGACACTTTTTGGGGAGAAATAATGTGAAGATTTGTCAAACTGTGCCAAAGTTATAGGCAAGTCAAAAAACGCTTTTCCTAGGTAAATTAGGTCCTAACTATAACTACCTACTGGCCTACAGGTTCATCCAACACCTGTTCTTAGTAATAACGAGAACACTCACAGACGGTCATTGAGTTCTCCGACAGTGATTATTTAATGCAATCAATGGCTCCCCATCTGACACACTTTGGCTGAAGTCTTCCTCACAGGTCAAAGTGGTACATGATTACCCAATACAAATAATAGTGAGAAACATAAGTGAAAGACACAAAAAGATAGTGGTGCTTACGAATGTTGAATAGTAGTGGCCACTTTGAAGTGGGTTACAAAGAAACCGTATCTCCTGATTTCACTACATGGCAATGCAGAAAAGGATCTATCACAGAAAGACCATAAAAATAGACTTCATGTTGTGTCTTTGGGAAGGTGATTTACTCAAATCAGTGTCAGAGGACTGAGAAGATTTAATAAGATCCACGCTAGGCAGCACCCTGCCATAGAATGTCAGAGGTGAAAATGGTGGATATTGGGATCTTATAGACATTTATGTATTCTGACACCAGATTATGGCTAGAGCACCAGGCCTAAGCCATTGTGTTTTCAAGCACTATAGATACTGCTCGTCAATATGGATATCCTTACAGTAAGAAAAGGGACAGGGTCCCCGTCTAAAAACTGCTCTAGAAAAAGATTTCTTATGTTGGTCCACAGACCTGCATGGGCCAATTCTGTCACTTTAGAACTGTTCTTGCTTGAATACTTCATAAATGATAGTGTGGTGTTTAAAGACACATTGATCCTGTCCATTAGAGTATTGAATGCACAAGGATTAGGCACAGTAACATTGAGGTTACACTGCTCATCTGCACTGGGGAGATCCTAAACTTAATGAGGCACAGTCTGGCTGAGTGTTATAAAAAGGAAACTCTTTCAGGACCTGATTTTGAGCTGGGTAGTAACAGAAAATCTCCTGATTTCTGGAGCAATTGATAAATCTGGAGGAGAATGAATGAACAGAATTTCCTCAACAATACCGTGTTTGTGGTGGAGGAAATCTCATCAATGGATTCTTCTCTGAAAACCAAGGTTTTTTCACTACCACTGCACTCTAAATCTGGCCCTCTGTCTTTACATCTTTCCAGCACAGTCATTAAACTTTATGCTTTGTGGTCCTTCTATTGGCATCCCGCTGGGGGTTTGTTTTGTGCTTCCTGCCTGAACGCTCCGTTTTACAACTGCATCTTAAAGATAATTGAGCCAGTGCTGATTGAGGGGCTAAATTGGCTGGCCCACTCCAACTTAATCAAGGCACTTAGTATAAAGACAACACTATTCAGCTAAATAAAACTTTACAAATAAATAAATCTGACTTTTCTGGCTGTATTACCTGTAGTTGCCATATGTGAGGTCATTGAAATACAGTTATTAACAGTGTGTTTTCTTGTATCCTTGTTTAAGAGCCTTGATTGCATATGCAATCCCCCTTAAAACAAAAAAGAGCCAGGACAACTCCCTCAAGATCCTGGTTCAACACAGACATAAACGTCGAAAGGCGACAACTCAGAGCAGCAGAAAGACTCTGGCAGAACAATCCGTCCCCAATCCTCATGGACCAACTCAAAGCAAAACGCAAGAAGTACAAAGTCCACATCAATCGTGAAAAAACTTCCTTCTTTCGCAACGCCCTTGAAAACGCCAAAAACAGACCCAAAGAGCTCTTCACCCTCATCAGGCAACAAACTTCCAAACCCACCGTATCCTCAACACAGGCCTCGAATGCCCTGTGCGAGAACTTTGCAAACTTCTTCAACGACAAAATCTCCAAGATTGAGCTCTCCTTGGTCACCAACAACAACCTCGTCCATAGGAGCCCGGCCTCAAGAGCAGAGGGCAACACAACCAATCACCCCCACAATCAGTGGAAATCATTCAACCCTGTATCGGAAATAGAGATAGTCAAACTGATCTCCTCCTCTAAACCCTCCACACATGCCTTGGTCCCTATTCCTGCCCAACTGGCCAAGAAGCTAAAATTCTCCCTAGCACCGCTCTGGACCAGGATCATAAACAGCTCTCTGAGCTCTGGAGTCATTCCGGATTGCCTCAAAGTTGGCCAAGTCACTCCTTTACTGAAAAAACCAGGCTTGGACACCAAGGATTTGAACAACTACAGACCCGTCTCCAATCTTCCTCTCCTGGCCAAAACTATGGAAAAGTGCATGCTCCTTCAAATGACTCAACGCATGGACAACATCAATCTCCGGGACCCCCTCCAATCGGGCTTCAGAAAAGGGTGCAGCACAGAGACAGCGATCCTTAATATTATAGATGATATATACAAGTCCCTCGATACAGACCAATGCTCCTTACTAATCCTCCTGGACCTCTCGGCAGCCTTCGATACGGTGGACCATCAACTACTCATTAAGGTACTCCAAAAAAGGCTAGGGGCTGAAGAGGCGGTCTTGCGCTGGTTCGGCTCCTTTCTCCAGAATCGCTCTCAAAGAGTCAAAATCAAAAACTTCTCGTTGGACCTTCATCCTGTCAGCAGAGGCGTCCCCCAAGGATCAGTCCTCTCCCCGCAACTTTTCAACATATACATGGAACCCCTCACCACTATACTCAAAAGATCCAACATTCCCTTCCACATTTATGCGGACGACACCCAGATCTATCTTGAAACCTCCTCCATTGAAGACATCCAGAGACTCAACGACACTCTCAGAGAAGTCCAACACTGGCTCTCTCTAAACCACCTGAAATTTAATCAAGACAAAACGGAAATCCTCCTCATTTCCAACAAAACAGAGAACCCCCAAGTCGCAGAATGGCTAAAAGCAATTGATGCTCTCAACGACAATCTCTCCCTGGCCGACTCCGTAAAATCGCTGGGAATCACCCTGGACCCTAAACTAAGCATGGACAAACACATCAAGAACACTGCAAAGAGCGCTTTCCTCAACCTGAAACTACTCAATAAGATAAAACCCTTCATCCCGACCAATGACCTCAAACAAGCAACTCAATCCCTGGTACTTTCCAGATTGGACTACGGAAATGCAACCCTCACAGGCACAGCAAAATCACACCTAGCTCCCCTCCGATCTACTCTTAATGCAGCGGCAAGAATGGTCACCGGAGTAAAAAAATATGACCATATCTCACCCGCACTCAGAGAGCTAAAATGGCTTCCAGCTGAATTGCGAGCCAGTTTCCGAACTGCCTGCCTCATGCACAAAGCCCTCCACACAGGGAAACCCGCTTACCTGGCCTCCAAACTCACGAAGGCCGGTCAGACAAGGAGCCTCAGGAGCGCCAATACTCTACTCCTCATCCCGCCGAAAACTCGCAAACAAAAAACCGCAGCCCGATCCTGTGAGAAGTTGGCCTGGCATATGCTGTCCACTAATTATAGTGGGCACCTTGCACCAGTCCAAACAACCCCTTATTGGAGGTAGGTTAAAGACAACCTTTATTGAAAGCTATCCTAGTGGTAGCTATGGAGAGCAGCCTTCAGGCTAAGTCTTCAAGGAATGTAAAGCAGCTTGTTTTACCAGTCTATAATCTCTTGAGTGACCAAATGAAAGAGGACCACACCAGGTATATATTCAAAATATATGTATTTATTGCTAAACACACCCCTCTAGTCTCTTTATGAGGCTAGAGTTCGAAGTACATAAGTTATAAGTTAGTTATCTACAGTAATAGCACAAATACACGTTTGAGCCCTAGGGGCGTACCAAACCATATACCAATAAAGTGGTATAAGAACCATGACTGAGCTAGACACAGGGCCTAGAGCCTGTAGAAGTGCTTGGACCACAAGGAACCACCCAAGGTAGTGACACAGGGGACCCACGGGGGACGCGTGCAGTGTGAGAACACAGCCGCGAATCGCCGTTGACTTCTATGGGGAAAGTCGCGGTTGGAATTTTAAAGAAAAGGGACACTTAGAGGAGGACTTGGAGCAAACCCTTTTAGAACTAGGCTGTTCTAGTGTCAATACCCACGGGAGCACCAGAGTACTCGAGTTACCTCACCCAGGGGAGCCGGGTGCATAGGTGTCTTTCGGGGTCGGGTTTCGTCGTCGTTTTCAATGGCGATCTGCTGCAAAGTGCTGCTGGCGGCCAAGTCGAAAGTGTTCGGGTGGATCCAAAGGTGGATCGAAGATCTGAAGAACCTGAAAGCAGAGGGGACAGAGTCTGGGTCACTAGCCAGTGACCAGGAAGGCGATGAGCAGATGCCCACCGATGTCGAGTGCTTCAGGTAGGTTGACAGTCGTCTTGACTCTTCAGCCACGAGGTCCAGGAGGCGTCGACGATGACCAGGAGCTGGATTCGAGCTGTCCCACGACGTCTGTCGATTGCAGGGGTGTCGGCGACCGGATTGGACCCAACAAGCCTTGGCAACGGCAAGTCTCGTGGAAATGGAAGGACGATGGTGCAGACCAGCAAGGTCTGTGGGACTCACCCAGCGAGGGTAAGTCAGGGCACGCCTGGAGCAACCAGGGAGCCCAAGCAGAAGAAGATTGGCCTTCGGGAGGGCCTACTAGCCAACGGACTAGCGACCGCGAAGGAGCCTCGAGTGGACGCACTTGGAGCTGGCTCACAGGACACTCGTGGAGTGGAGGCCAGTGATCTTCGGTGCAGTCGGTGCTGGAGGCTGGGGCTACTCGGAGCCCAAAGCACAAGTTCGTGGGAGACCCAGAAGAGGATGGACTTGCAAATGTGCGCGGTGTCCAGGGGTCACGGTTCCACGTTACCCACGATAGCCACGAGCCTCAGCTTTGCTGGGGACTCAGGGTAGCCTCGGGGAAGTCTGGAAATCCACCTCTGGTGGTGCAAAGACTTCGGCGTCCGGCGGGAGCTTCAGTGATGCAGACCGGACAATTGCTTCGTTGGTGCCTGCCAAGCAGGGGAGTCACTCCTTGACCCCAAGGGAGATTCTTCAGTCCTCTAATCTTGAAGTAGAGCGTCGAAGGTCCAGGATTCTGTGTCAGAGTTTCGTCCAGGTAAATCTAAAGTCCTAAGGACTGGGGTCCCATACTTATACTAAGCTAGGGGGTTGGACATACTCTGGGGACCCACCTATGGGAGGGTCAGGGCAGAGGGGTGGTTACACCCCTTTCCCTTTGTCCAGTTTCGCGTCAGAGCAGGGGCTGGAAGCCCCTGAGCCGGTTTGAACTGGGGTATGCACAGGGACACCAAATGTGCCCCCAGTGCAGGACTTCAAAGCACCAGAGGGTGCTCCCGCCCAGCCCCAATACACATTATCCTGTCTGGGGAGGTGGTTACACCTCCCTGCAACAGGAAACCTATTGTCCAGGCCTCCCCTGCCGGAGTTTCAGTCAGCAGCAGGAGGCCAGACTTGTGTCTGTGGCAGCAGCATCCATTTTGTGATGCCAGGGCTTTGCAAAGTCAGTACCGGGTATACCGGTGTGTACATGTCTCTCCCTCTAGAAGGGTGGAATGCTACCCCCGCCGCCAGAACTGGCGGGGGGGTAGTATTCCAAGATGTTTGACACCAAACACGACATGTTTCCGTGCAGCCTTCCCAAAGTTAGCATTTAACGCGAGGTTATAATGCGCTTAAGAGTATATGGTCAGGCTGCACTACAAACAGCATCAGAGAAGGGTCTCCGAACGCTGCAGAGGGGCTCTGCTCATGCAGGGGCACCCTCTCACATAGGAACCAAGCACTCTGCCTTCAGGATTGATAAGGCCTGCCATAGGAGTGACTTATAGGTTTATATGTGTGTATCTATGTAGTGATATAGGTAGCCTATATCACAGTAAGGGGTGCATGCACCACCTTACCCAGGCTGCAGTAGCAGACCTGTGGTGTCATTTTGGATGGCCTTCCAGGAGTGGCACAATACATGCTGCAGCCCCCGGTAGGCCTCTGAGATACCTATGCCCTGGGTACATAGTATACCATATACTAGGGACTTATAAGGGCACTCCAGATTCCAATCAGAGATGTGCCTAAGGCACATGGAAACCATTTTATAGAGGAAGCAGATAGACTGGGGCCCTGAATAGCAGGATCCCAGTCCAACTAAGTCATAAACCAGTAAAACACCAGGAAAAAAGTGGGGGCAACCATATAGTCAGATTCCACCTTCCTACATAACCCCCCCCCCAAAACGAAAGGAGATAAGGCTAACCTTGGCCAGTTGAGCCTTTATTGACTAAGTGGCCATATAAGGAAGCACCTGCACTAGCATGGTTGCCCCCTGGCTTATGGTCCACTAAGCAATCCCTCACCCTAAGGGTATGAGAGGGTCTCCACCATGGGGAATTACTACCTGTGGTGTGCTTTGGTAAAGTACAAGGCTGGTGAGGTGTCTGAGAAGGGAAGTGAGGCCCTAGGAAGGTTGGTCTCAGCTTCCTCAGATCACTGGTCACCATGTATGCCTGTCTTTCCATGACTGAGTTGCACTTTGCTCTAAGGGTCAACCTTTGGCTGCCTACAGCTGGGGGTTGGGTCCCTTTGGATGGACCACTGGAGGGACAGGGCAGGTTTGGAACCTTTTGGTCCCAGGTTTGCCCTTGACTAACAGAGTCCATCTGGGGGAGGTCCCTACACAAAGGTATGGGGGATCCCTCAGTGGGTTGAGGAATTTTCACCTGGCTAGGGCTACTAGACGGGGTGCCCCTAATCTGCTGATGGGGGGTTCCTCTGGGCAGGGGGCCCTGGGGGTCCACTGACCTCCCTGACCTCTGCAGCCCTGGGCTGACTGAGGCAGGGTAGAGAGGGGCAGGTTACCTGCTCCAGACTGGGTACCACCTTGGAAGGGTCCTCTGCCATCAGGGGTGGGGCCAGGCCAGGCCTGACTACCTCTGGGGCAGTTCCTTCACTAGGGGTAGGGTCAGTTCCCTGAGGAGGCTGACCCTTACCTACTGTCTGGAGGGAAGAAGACTTTTCTTCAACCCTTGTGCTCTCTTTTGGGGGAGAGAGGGCCATTCTTCCAGGCTCCATCTCTCCAAAATTTCCCTGGGCTTGGGCTGTGGCCATCCCAGCCCCACTAACCTTTACAGGGACGCCCAGCATTCTCAGATGGGTTTGGTGTTCAACTTCAGCCCAGGCTGAAATTTCCAGATCATTGCCCATCAGGCAATCTACAGGCAAGGTTGGGGACACTGCCACTCTTTTGGGCCTGTGACCCCTTCCCAGCTGAGATTGACTATGGCCATGGGGTGATCTGTTCTGACACCATCAATGTTGGTTACCTGGTATTTAAACTCAGGTAAAAGCTGGTGAGGGGGGACTAGTTTCCCTGCCACCATGGTGACACTAGCCCCGGTGTCCCTAAATGCCACAGCTTTCTGACCATTAATTATTGGCTCCAGTCTGTACCTGCCCAATGCATTGGGACCCATGGTAAAGGTGGCAAATCCTATACCACCATCAGAGTCAGAGGAGTCTGTTGAGGGGGTCCTGTCTAAACTAGGGCCCACTTCTGTTCCTCTTGCAAAAGCACCTAACTTTTTGGGTGCACTACTTCCAACTGGAGGATTACTACTGGTAGTACCAGGAGGGGTGGTAGTAGTTGTTGGAGGAACATTTTCTTTATTGCCAATCCTGGGGCAACTGGGATCAGTTTTCCAGTGTCCAGGCTTTTTACAGATATGGCAATATGGTTTCTTTTCAGGAGAGGAAGGAGTTTGGGACCCACCCCCAGAAGAGGACTTTTGGGGCCCTGTAGTGGATTTATCCTT
This sequence comes from Calotriton arnoldi, assembly GCA_963921515.1. Classification (NCBI taxonomy): domain Eukaryota; kingdom Metazoa; phylum Chordata; class Amphibia; order Caudata; family Salamandridae; genus Calotriton; species Calotriton arnoldi. The sequence goes on along the minus strand of CAWUFW010006127.1, from coordinate 950,669 downwards.
AGATTTATCCCCACCTTTCTCTTGGGACTTGGTAGAATCTTTCTTCTGGTCACCACCCTGATTCTTAGTCTTTACTCTGGTTCTGACCCATTTGTCTGCCTTCTTTCCCAATTCTTGGGGAGAGGTCAGATCAGAGTCCACCAGGTACTGGTGTAAAAGCTGGTTTTGACAATTATTAAGGATCTGCTCCCTCATAATCAAATTGTACAATCCTAAAAAGTCATGCACCTTGTTGCCATGTATCCAACCTTCCAGAGCCTTAGTAGCACAATCTACAAAGTCAACCCAGTCTTGAGTCTGAGCCTTTTGGGTGTCTCTGAACTTCAACCTATACTGTTCAGTGGTTAGGCCAAACCCATCTATCAGAGCACTCTTCAAGACTTTGTAATTGTCAGCATCCTCTTCTCTTACAGTGAGGAGCTTGTCTCTACCTTTGTCTGCAAAGGAGAGCCACAAGATTGCTGCCCACTGCTCCTGAGGGACCCTCTGTACTTTGCAGGCCCTCTCCAGTGCAGTTATCCATTTGTGGATGTCATCCCCACTCTGGTAGGGAGGGACAATCTTGCTCAGGTTTCTATGGTCATAAGACCTTTCCCTATCTCTGGGGAAATTGCTGCCACCATGGGACTCTAGTCCCATCTTTTTCTCTCTTTGTAGAGATCTAGGGACTCCCTGTCTATAGCCAACTGCTGTTTTCTGAGTTCAAGCTGGGCTTGCTCATACTGAATCAGTCTCTTTCTCCTGTCATGAGAGGATTTTCTCCTATGAGAAGAGACAGAGGTCCCTATTGAGGTGTCAGAGTGGTTAGACTCCTGAGAAGGAGATCTATCCCTTCTTGGCACACTCTCAACTCTTCCTGGGGGACAAAGGTGAGGTCATCCTGATCCTCCCCTTCATCCACAGGAATAGCTGGGTTTTCCAGGTCAAGGTCATTGTCACCTTCCTGGCCAGTTTCAGAGGGGGGGGCCTGGGTTTCTTCACCCCTGACCCCTTCCTCCTGTTCTGCCCCACCCTCTCTGCCTACCCCTTCAGACCCTAGGGGCCTGCTGAGATCATCAGCTTGTAGCACCTCTCTGAGGTGTTGGGTGCTGGCACTTTTGCCTGCCTTCAGCTTCCTAGTATTGCATAATGCTCTCAATTCCAAGAATGGGAGTTTATCATACTTGGAGGGAAGAAGCCCACTGGCTTCTGGCAAGGACTCACTGGGTCCTGGCTTTGAAGACATTACTAGTGAGGTGTGGTGTATGCACTACCTACTCTAGTGTGGCCTACTAAACTCTCTTGAGTTGTAGAAAGGGTGTGCTATCCCTTAACACACAACTCTAAGTTCAGTAGAACTTACTGTATACTAAGCTTGATTTATATGTACCTAAGGTACCCTTAGTGGTTTTCAGTTGATCAATTCAATTGAGATTATCTGGTAAAACAATAGCAAGCTGGAATCCCACACGCTGCACACCAATGTCAGAAGTTGGCCTGGCATATGCTGTCCACTAATTATAGTGGGCACCTTGCACCAGTCCAAACAACCCCTTATTGGAGGTAGGTTAAAGACAACCTTTATTGAAAGCTATCCTAGTGGTAGCTATGGAGAGCAGCCTTCAGGCTAAGTCTTCAAGGAATGTAAAGCAGCTTGTTTTACCAGTCTATAATCTCTTGAGTGACCAAATGAAAGAGGACCACACCAGGTATATATTCAAAATATATGTATTTATTGCTAAACACACCCCTCTAGTCTCTTTATGAGGCTAGAGTTCGAAGTACATAAGTTATAAGTTAGTTATCTACAGTAATAGCACAAATACACGTTTGAGCCCTAGGGGCGTACCAAACCATATACCAATAAAGTGGTATAAGAACCACGACTGAGCTAGACACAGGGCCTAGAGCCTGTAGAAGTGCTTGGACCACAAGGAACCACCCAAGGTAGTGACACAGGGGACCCAAGGGGGACGCGTGCAGTGTGAGAACACAGCCGCGAATCGCCGTTGACTTCTATGGGGAAAGTCGCGGTTGGAATTTTAAAGAAAAGGGACACTTAGAGGAGGACTTGGAGCAAACCCTTTTAGAACTAGGCTGTTCTAGTGTCAATACCCACGGGAGCACCGGAGTACTCGAGTTACCTCACCCAGGGGAGCCGGGTGCATAGGTGTCTTTCGGGGTCGGGTTTCGTTGTCGGTTTCAATGCCGATCCGCTGCAAAGTGCTGCTGGCGGCCAAGTCGAAAGTGTTCGGGTGGATCCAAAGGTGGATCGAAGATCTGAAGAACCTGAAAGCAGAGGGGACAGAGTCTGGGTCACTAGCCAGTGACCAGGAAGGCAATGAGCAGATGCCCACCGATGTCGAGTGCTTCAGGTAGGTTGACGGTCGTCTTGACTCTTCAGCCACGAGGTCCAGGAGGCGTCGACGACAACCAGGAGCTGGATTCGAGCTGGCCCACGACGTCTGTCGATTGCAGGGGTGTCGGCGACCGGATTGGACCCAACAAGCCTTGGCAACGGCAAGTCTTGTGGAAATGGAAGAAGGACGATGGTGCAGACCAGCAAGGTCTGTGGGACTCACCCAGCGAGGGTAAGTCAGGACACGCCTGGAGCAACCAGGGAGCCCAAGCAGAAGAAGATTGGCCTTCGGGAGGGCCTACTAGCCAACGGACTAGCGACCGTGAAGGAGCCTCGAGTGGACGCACTTGGAGCTGGCTCACAGGACACTGATCTTCGGTGCAGTCGGTGCTGGAGGCTGGGGCTACTCGGAGCCCAAAGCACAACTTCGTGGGAGACCCAGAAGAGGATGCACTTGCAAATGTGCGCTGTGTCCAGGGGTCACGGTTCCACGTTACCCACGATAGCCACGGGCCTCAGCTTTGCTGGGGACTCAGGGTAGCCTCGGGGAAGTCTGGAAATCCACCTCTGGTGGTGCAAAGACTTCGGCGTCCGGCGGGAGCTTCAGTGATGCAGACCGGACAATTGCTTCGTTGGTGCCTGCCAAGCAGGGGAGTCACTCCTTGACCCCAAGGGAGATTCTTCAGTCCTCTAATCTTGAAGTAGAGCATCGAAGGTCCAGGATTCTGTGTCAGAGTTTCGTCCAGGTAAATCTAAAGTCCTAAGGACTGGGGTCCCATACTTATACTAAGCTAGGGGGTTGGACATACTCTGGGGACCCACCTATGGGAGGGTCAGGGCAGAGGGGTGGTTACACCCCTTTCCCTTTGTCCAGTTTCGCGCCAGAGCAGGGGCTGGAAGCCCCTGAGCCGGTTTGAACTGGGGTATGCACAGGGACACCAAATGTGCCCCCAGTGCAGGACTTCAAAGTACCAGAGAGTGCTCCCGCCCAGCCCCAATACACATTATCCTGTCTGGGGAGGTGGTTACACCTCCCTGCAACAGGAAACCTATTGTCCAGGCCTCCCCTGCCGGAGTTTCAGTCAGCAGCAGGAGGCCAGACTTGTGTCTGTGGCAGCAGCATCCATTTTGTGATGCCAGGGCTTTGCAAAGTCAGTACCGGGTATACCGGTGTGTACATGTCTCTCCCTCTAGAAGGGTGGAATGCTACCCCCGCCGCCAGAACTGGCGGGGGGGTAGTATTCCAAGATGTTTGACACCAAACACGACATGTTTCCGTGCAGCCATCCCAAAGTTAGCATTTAACACGAGGTTATAATGCGCTTAAGAGTATATGGTCAGGCTGCACTACAAACAGCATCAGAGAAGGGTCTCCGAACGCTGCAGAGGGGCTCTGCTCATGCAGGGGCACCCTCTCACATAGGAACCAAGCACTCTGCCTTCAGGATTGATAAGGCCTGCCATAGGAGTGACTTATAGGTTTATATGTGTGTATCTATGTAGCGATATAGGTAGCCTATATCACAGTAAGGGGTGCATGCACCACCTTACCCAGGCTGCAGTAGCAGACCTGTGGTGTCATTTTGGATGGCCTTCCAGGGGTGGCACAATACATGCTGCAGCCCCTGGTAGGCCTCTGAGGTACCTATGCCCTGGGTACATAGTATACCATATACTAGGGACTTATAAGGGCACTCCAGATTCCAATCAGAGATGTGCCTAAGGCACATGGAAACCATTTTATAGAGGAAGCAGATAGACTGGGGCCCTGAATAGCAGGATCCCAGTCCAACTAAGTCATAAACCAGCAAAACACCAGAAAAAAAGTGGGGGCAACCATATAGTCAGATTCCACCTTCCTACAGATCCTTCTCTGGAAATGCGCCCAAAATATGGAACGCCATCCCAGTCCATATCAGGATTATCCCCTCATTTCTAAAATTCAAAAGGCTACTCGAAGACCTCTACCTCAATCGTGCCTTCCCTAATGGATAGATTGCAACCAATTACTCTCAAGCGTGCTCATTACTGCACTATGACACTTTATTATATCCAAGACCTCTACCTCATTCCTAGCCCGACTCCTCCCCACTATCCCCCTGGTTCGGAAGGATGCGGGGCTTGAATCTACTGTGTTCACTATTACGAGACTATGTAACTTTCCCTCTATCGTTATACAACGCGCAAAGTCCTCTACTGCACCCTGTGGCTTCCTGCTCACTACTGTTATAATTTGTGTTTTCCTCTTTACAAAGTGTTGTAAAGCGCTCCGATACCTTCGGGTCTGGCTAGCGCTATATAAAACTCCTTAATAAATAAATAAATAAATATGCTTCATGCCTATGCCATCAATGCTCAGAAACAAGCTCTCAACCAACAGAGAAGCATCAATGTACCCTGATAAAGGGATTAACATTTTAAAAGGAAAACAAGAGAAATTAAGGTATTGAGTCCAGAAATATGATCCACTCTCTTACCGTGGAGCAGTACCAAATCTTACCGAGCGATTCTGATGCACATGCTGAGTGTAATTTGACTAAAGAGAAGGGGAAGCTCTCTAAAGATGAACCATTGGTCTATTATGAAACACTTAATAAGAGAGAGAAAACAGCCTTAATTCAGACTCACCAAAGTATACGAAAAAGTGATGTGAGTAATGCTTGAATTAATCTCAACCACTGGTAATTACCAAGAGCCGCATCCCAGTCCATCGTTATTTTGCATACCATGCCACCTCAGTTTGGACCCAGCCATATACAAATCAGTCTTGACCCTGTTCCAGTGGGAACAGTCCAGCCCGAACTGCCAGGCCTAGTCTTCCTTCAACCGGAACACAAGCAACCTAGGACACGTTTCGCCCAAGTTAGGGCCCATCAACCAGGTATGGCTTGGTTCAAGTGACACAGCATGCACCCATCCCACTTAGGGCAAAACACTAAAGTATAAAAAAAAGTGATGGATGGAATGCATTAATTAACCTCAGCCACTAGTAATTACTTGGGCTTCATCCCAGTCCATCATTACTCAAGCAAGGGTCAGAGTATCTTAGCATCACGTAAGTGATGAGTGGAGAGTAATACAGCATTCAATAAGTTTAAGGTGTAGCTTAAGGTGCTGGGAGTTCTAGTGTTTCAGTTTTATTGAATAACCTACATGTTAGAATTGGAGGTATATGCAGCAGAAAAGCGAGTGCAGAAGAGCACAAATTATGTTGTGTTACTGCCAAATAACTGGGGTCATAGCAAGTAGATCCCATTCGAACAATGCTTGTTGTTTAAAATATAAGCAGAAGATCACTGTTACTTTTCTTCCTTCTTTCTATGAGATGGAACATATATGTAACACACCTTCCCCCGTTGCCATATCTTTATTAACAGTGCATGCAATCCAGGCTGGAATTTTAGTTCTCTGTCTGCTAGGGTGAATCAAAAACACATAGCAATCCAAGCGCACATGTAATAACTGTATAAACGACAATTTAGCCTGCTCTCTAGGCCCTGTGCATGCACGTGCACTGCATTTGTTTTAAATACAGAAGCAATAACGATGTTAGCATACAACCAGGTGTAAATTGAACGCAACATGAAAAATACATACATAAGCTTTGCAGCACGTCAATTAGATTTAAAAGGACATATGGAGCAATGGGATAGCTCAGTAACCAAACGTAAGCCTGTAATATATGTAAAAACATGGGGGCCAATTCACAGGACTAATCTGAGACAAAATCCTAAACTTACTACTTTTGGTATTCACAGAAGGCACTTACGATTTATGGTATTCACAGAAATCACTTACGTCTCCTAACGCACTTGTGTCGGAATTTCCGCTCCCGGGCCGGAATTTGCGCATTCGGGCCGGAATCTCCGTATCCGGGCCGGAATACCCACACTCTGGCTGTTGATCATTTTCCTCAAGGCTAAACACCTGTCCAAGTGCCTACCATCCCCCACCATGCATCAGCTGACACACTGCAGCCCAACAGCCAATCCCAGCCCTGCAGCATGTATGAAAGCAGAGCAGACACACACAAACTCTTTCAACATTTCGCTGAATGTGTTTGTTGCTCTGCCCCTTGCCATGCGGAAAGAAGACTTGAGGAGGAGGAGAGTAGAGAGGATCTTCAGATAAAGAATCAACCTATTTGGGATGTCCAGCCAAGATGTCAGGGTCAGATACCGTTTCCCTCCAGAAGTCATCTTGGAGATGGTATGTGAGTGGGAGCAGGAACTTGACTCTGTGACCTGCAGCTCCCATGCCATTCCAGCCTATCTCAAGATCCTTTCTGCTCTCCATTTCTTTGCAACGCGGTTGTTCCAAAGGGTCTCCAGTGACCTTGTGGGCATCTCTCAGGCAAGCCAGTCGCGGTGCTTGCATCAGGTACTGAGCTGCATCACTGCAAGAGCCCACCACCACATACGAATGCCCCATACACTGGCCATGAGACAAAGGGCAGCTAGAGATTTCTATCTCATTGCTCGCTTCCCACGTGTGCTGGGTGCAATTGATTGTATCCATGTGGCCCTTCAGCCACCCCGCCGCATTGCACACATCTTCTGCAACAGACACCGATGGCATTCCATCAATGTGCAGGCTGTCTGTGATGCCAGTGGAAGATTCATTGATGTGCATGCAGTGTTTCCAGGCAGTACCCATGACAGCTTTGTATTCCGCATGTCACCTCTTGCCCGGCGGATGGCTGCGGGAGAATTTGGCAACATGTGGCTACTGGGTAAGTACCAAGCACTAAAAATGAGTGATATGTGTAAATGAAATGTATGAATGCCACCTTACATTAACAACCATTGTACAATAAGAATCATAATGCAACATACACAGTAGCAACAGACACTGCATGTACCAAAGTATAGATCATGTTCTGTGTAAATTAAAGAGGGAAATGTAACCAATTGCCCATTCTTCCCTCCTCAGGTGATGCTGGGTATGCACTCTCCCCACAACTCCTCACACCTTACAGACATCCAACCACTTTACCGCAGCGTAGGTACAATAGGGCACACATACGAACTCGAGCCATCATAGAGCGCACTTTTGGTCTGCTGAAGTCGCGATTCAGATGTCTTGACCGTACAGGGGGTGTACTGATGTACTCCCCTGAAGTCGTGTGCAAGATCATATTAGCCTGTTGTGTTTTGCACAATATAGCTTTAACGCATGGCTTACACATACCTCTTGTACCTCGGATAGCTCTGAATCCGGGAAACCGGGCCATTGCACATAACAGAGGTCAGGGTATGAAAGTCCATGATCAGCTGGTTGCCACGTTTTTCACATGAGCAACCTCTTGTGTCATGGACAAAATGTGGTTTGCCGTCTGTTGTCAATTATGAAAGTTGGATAATTACGACTCTGTCTAAAAATTCCATCCTGAGACTACTTTGCAAGCCACACTAACTGCATGTAAACCACAGATGTTGACATGAGTCAAAAGATTGACCGTGCATCAGGTCATGTGCCCATGTCAGAAATCAGTGTAGTGGATGTCCCTAAGGAATCTATTGACTCAGAGGAAAAGATGTACATGTTCTGAGAGACCTTCCCGGACCTTTTGAGGAAGGGTTTCTGAATCACAAAAGGGCCTAACTATTGCATTCTAAGAGTTTTTGCCCCCAACAGATTTGACTCCCCCACAAATGATGGGCCCACAACGTGAGTGACGATGTTATGGGTGAATCTGGCACTATGTGTCTGGATACACAGCACTGCTTCCCCCCAATATTCCATAACACAGCAGACAACTCTTGTGTTGAGCACTAAATATGGACTACATGTACCATAATGCAAAGGAGGAGAAAACTAAACTGGGGTTTGATAATGTGTCAGCCCCCCCTTGTCCCAGCCCAAATGTCATTAAATGGTCTGTTCCCCCTTTTGTTACATGTCTATGATTTTCTCTTGCACTGTCATTTCAGGTTTCTCCGCTACAGAACAACAGGATGGCAGTGGATTTGATCTGTGATTGTGGATAAATCAGAATGAATACAAAATGGCTGTCAACTACTTCCTGTGATGTATTTCCTGTCTCCCACTTCCTGTATATCATTTCCTGTATGAAATAATGGGTTCCGGTTCAATTTCGGAGATAACTGCCCAAAAACGTAATTTCCGGTTCCGGAGCGTACGCCTCACATGCGGACCCGACGCTCCGGAACCGGAAATTACATTTTCGGGCCGTAATCTCTGCAATTGAACCGGAACCCATTATTTCATACAGGAAATTAATACAGGAAGTGGGAGACAGGAAATACATCACAGGAAGTTATTGACAGCCATTTTGTGTTCCTTCTGAGTCATCCTCTCTCACAGATCAGATCCTCTGCCAACCTTATTTCCCCCAAAATGGCTGAGGGTTATGAGGAGAAAGCACCCCCTTTCACTGAAAGGGAATTAGACATTTTAGCTGAGGAGGTGCTGACCAAATATCCTCAGCTATATGGGGGGCCAGAGCACCAGCTGAGTAATGCAGCGCGGGGCAGACTATGGTCCAACATTGGTGAGCGCTGCAGTGCAGTGGGCGTTTACACCAGGAAGGCGAGGGCATGCCACAAGCGCTGTGAGGACTTAAAATGCCAGGCTTGGCACAAGGCCGAGGAGCTACTCGGTCAGTCTTCCCAGCACCATGTGCATCGTCCCCGCCTCTCGCCACTGTATAGGAGGGTCCTGCGTGCAGCTTGGCCGATCCTCCATGCTCAGCTGGAGGAGCATGAGCAGCAGAGACCTGATAAGTGCATTATATGCAATATGTGTCTCGAAAAGTATGATGTGAGTGAAGACAGAGCTGTACCATTGTGTGTCCCATGCCTCCATTCACCGATTCAGTATCTATGCAGCAGTCATCATGAAGCAAAAGGCTCACTGTAGCACATTGACTGTACAGGGCAGAGTGCATTCTGGGAGTTGTAGTTTCTTCATGACAATTGGGGAATTGAGCCACACACGTGCATTTGTACAGAAATTTGCACTGCCAGCACCACTAACAGTGAACCAAGGAAATCATAACTGATGTGTGCATTGGATGAGGAATGGTACAGACACTGTCCAGTGGGTGTATGAGAGGCCAATGGCTATTGGATGCTGTGACTTGCATTGCATTCGGTGACTTTGGGTTCTGATTGAGACAGATCATCATGTGCCATGAAGTCAAGACAGACTTTGAGATCCTTGCCTCACTCTTAAGTGTTTCCAATTTTGTCAAGTGTGTCCACAGACACACGTCTTACCCTCAGTGGCTCAGATGCCATTTTTCATGTACAGGTAGCTGTAACAACGAGCCACTACTGTTCACCAGTGCACAGCACTACCTGATCAGTCTCCAAAGCCAATATGTGGCACTGGATTGTCAGCTTTTGTGAGGGAATATCAAAAGGTTAGACTCACAACTTAGCAAACCGAATAGCCCAGACCCTATATGGATGTGTGACCCCCAATCGGTATTTGATTGTCTCATACAATGCTACACAGCAGATAACATTTGTCCAGACGTAAAAGTGCTGAGACTCCATATCACAGGCCCTTTTCAATACCATCTGGACTCTCTCTGATCTCCTTTTGTAGACTGGGTTTGGAACCTGCCCATGTAGCAGTGACAGGACACACAGATCACAAGAATGCCAAAGTTGAGGGTTGGCCAGTACAGATGTGTAAGCCACCAAAAACCTCGTGAGATGTCCATGTTAGACTCAAATCAGGTGATGACAAAGAACATACACGTAATTTAAGCTCATAAACACTTACAACTGTATAGTGTGATCAGAGGAGAACAAAGTCTGACCTTGGCTCATCTATGTATGTGTCTTGTCCTGATGTGTACAACCACTACATAATGATTTGTCTTACATTTCAGTGGGCTCAGCTGGCCAAAAGGAACAACAGCAGGACACAGTTCGGAGCAGGACATCTTTGGTGCACCGGCGGCTATGACCTCTTTCCACTAGTGAGGAAGAAGAGGATGAGGCGGGACCCTCAACATTAGGAGGCAGGGGGATTGCGCCCACCCGGACTGACCAGGAAGACAACTCTGGTGCTACGGACTGGGTGGAGGCTGAGGACAGTGAAGTGGGGGGGAAGAACTGGACACCTCAGGCCAGGGGGGGTAGAGAGCTACTCTCCCCCGGACCATTCACCAGTTAGTTTTGGCGAAGTGTCCCCGGGGCAGGCCACTACCCACCCTGGGCCTGCCATCAGCCCCTCCCTAACTCTAGAGGCCCCCGTTCCATCGGGGGCCTCCAGCTGCATCCCCTGCAACCTGTCTCCCTCATCGTAGCTGCCAGGTCGACACCAACATTGGCTCCGAACCGGAGGCACCACACCCCTCATGTTCAACCCAAACCCCTCCCTGTGTTGTTCCTTCTGTGGCTGTACCAGAGGACTTGATATTGGCATGTGAGGGTCAGCCAGACATGTCCTCTCGCATCATGCTGCAGATGTGTCTGGAGCTGCGCATGATGCAAGAGGAAACTGCCCGAGCTCCGGCCACTCTCACTGCCAGTGTAGATTCCCTGACTGCAGCCATGTCATCTTTCGTATCCCAACCTCCTTCCCATACCACCGTCAATGTCTCCCCCGGTCCGTTGCGCCACACTGTTTCCCCCATACTCCTCGTGTGTCCCGACCCCGTTTGGTGCCTGTTCCTGCACCGGCCAGCCAGGAGCCCGCATCAGACTCAGAGGATCTGGACATTGTGGTACTAGAGGATGACCAGAAGGACACTTGACCTGTTGGACAGAATTTTCTTTGTAGACAATTATTTACTTTTCCCCTTGTAAATAGACTGGTTCCCCTGACGCTCCCTGAAGTGTTATATTTATGTTGCCCCACCCAATCCAAGTTCCCTTCTTCTGTAGTAAGAACATCATTTGTTTTCCTTTCTCCCTTCCAAACGGACTGTTGTTTTTCAACTCCCACACTTTTTTTACATAAAATCTTATTTTGAATCATACTTTCTCTATCTTGTTTAACTTCATTGTGAATGTCTTGTACAAAATATGGACATGTATTTTGGGAGTCATCTGCTCTGGACATTATGGCTTGTTGCAATGATGAAGTTACACTTGTACATGTGCCACACACACATACATCCTCACATCTCTAAACCACCAAAATTGGTATACATTGGCCTATCAGGACATGATACGCAACAGAGTCTTGACTTGTGAAGACAATTACTTTTTATTTACACATATTCACACTGGTCAAAAAGTTTTTGGGATGTGATCAATGGGGATCGTGCTTGCGACTTCGCAATTTCGGAGGTGAGGATCGCTGTGAGTGATCATGTCTGGGTTGTCGCCGAGGTGCAGGTGGGTGTTGTGCATGTGCCTGTACAGGGTGAAGTTCATGTGCAGGAGCGGATGGTGTATGTACAGTTGGTGTTTGTGCATGGACAGGGGCTGTTTGAGCAGGTGTTGGTAGTGCCTGTTCAGGGGGTGGTGATGGATAGAGAGGTGGTGTGAGTGCCTGTTCAGGGCGCGGTGGTGGGTGTGTACCCTTGCTGTGGTCCTGTGCAGTTTGTGGTACAGGTGTGTGGGTGTGATGTGCTGCAGGCAGATGTGATGGCTCCCTTCCCTGCGTTGACCGTGAAAGGAGACTTTGGATCACTTTCATCATGCCCTCCATCATCTTCATGGCCAAGGCATGGTGTCTTAAACTCTCTTCCCTTTGGATAGATATCATGTCTCTGATATTCTTGGACATGTCTTGCCAAGATCTATCTATCCTATCCAAAACAAGGGTAATTCTGTCCACCACCTGAGGGATTTGGTGCATGTCCTGCAGGGCCTCAGACATGTCTGACAGGGTAGCCTCTATGGCACGAATGTCCTGCCTCACATCTGCCTGCTGTTTGAAGAAGTACTGCTCCCACTGGCCACCATGGCCATGTGCAGGCCCTCTCTGCAGGGGTCGGCCATTGATGAGACCGCCAGGTCCAACAGCAGGGGGGAGGGTGGCATGTGGAAGCCTGTGGACAGGAGAATGGTGCCCAGGGGATACCTGCACCACAACAGGGTTGGTACTTCCCTCAGATGGTGGAGAGAATGCCTGGGATACACTGTATAGGGAGGAGTGTGTAGGGGAACCACCAAGTCTGTCCAGGATGTGAGGGATGTGAGGGAGTGATGTCTGTGTTGGGGTGTGTGTGAGCTGTGGCTGGTTAGCTCTATGCTGGGGACAGGCAATCTTTTGTTTTGGAGGAGGCTGAGGCAATTTGCTGGGCAGAGGGTGTGAGGCCTTGCAAAATGTGGGCGATGTGGGAAAATTTCTGTCCATGGCATCAGAATCTTCATCCTCTGAGAGGACGAACAGATAGTCACCATCATCGTCCAATCCTTCATCCTCCTCAGGTACTTCCTCCTCCTCCTCTTGCGCAGTACTTGCAGCCGACATTACTGCATGGAGGAGCAGTGGATTTTCCCCTTTGATTCCCAGTCGCCCAACACTGGTGGAAGGTCCATCCTCCTCATCGTCATCATCACCTGGAACACAGAAGTTGCAACAGGATAAGTAATTGACCTAGTATAAGATGTGGTGCAACACAAGGGTTGGTTCTACTGTAGTTTGCATCAACAGATGACGCACATGTGACCTGGTTTGGGTATCCCTACAAGTGACAGGGCACACCATAGCTCTGAGGGGTGAAACGGAGATGTACATTGCACAAGCAAACTCACCAGCTTCAGCCACAGCTTTGTGTCCCTTTGCGATCCCCCCTGATGTCAACTGCTGAACCATGCTCCTCATAGGTTTTGTTGACGAAGCGGTCCCCGATCCAGCAGCTATGGAGGGAAGTGCCACCATTCTCAATCATCTGCATTACTAATTTACAAACAGGCACATGTGACACTTATGATATGTATGTAACTTTGTAAACACCAACTGCAGGTTCTATGCAGAAGGGGATTTTGATCTTTGTCATGGTTTTGATAGGGAAACGCTTCACGCCACATTTACCTGATGGGCAGGTGCGAGAGGGTTTCACTGCTGCAGCCAGGATGTCTTGCATTCCCCGGGATGGTGTTGTACGCTGCACTGGTGTCATCCTGTCAGCAGCTGTGATGAGACATACATGTCCATATTTCAGTACACCAGATGGTAGCTATGAGCTAACATGTATATGTCATTCTCAAGGACCATTGGTAGGATATTCCTGGACAATGAGCATCATGTTTACCTCATGGACTTTACATGTGGGCCCCTGCTCACATGCAGCAATTGCCAGCTGTTACCTCCACACAGCACTGACATCAATGAGATGACACATCAACAGACAAATGTGTATGAGAAGGTTACTGATATTTGAAGGAAGGGGAGAAATAATCAGGACGCCACCGCATTACATTGATTACACCTTCACCGTTAAGACTAATATGTCTCATAAGTATGATGTGTCTGTTGACAATTTGAAAGGAGTGTACATCCACAGGCTGACCAGTTTCACATTTGCACATCAGTTCACACATTGCATTGCAGAGTTCATATGTGAGATGTGCAATACTCAGGTACATTTTGTGTGTCATTTGTGCTTCCCTACCCATGAAGTCACAAAGCTCATTTTGGAGTGAGAGATCACACATTTGTTATGTCCATCCTTTGAGTGTCCTCTGTTCCCATAATCCATTTCCTACATCATGGTAGAACTAAGCTGACAACGGATGATGTCTTGTACAGCAGACATCCTAACCTCATATATTATACACTCACTTATATAGGTGGATACAGTAGAAGAGGAGGCAAGCAGAATGCCACATTTGACTCGGATCCCGCATTGTGGGTAAGTTGCGAAGCTTTGATGGTTGCCGCCTACACTGGATTTGCGTTGTGCCTTTCAGCCAAGAGATTTTAAAATTTAACTTCCTGAAGATTCACCTTAGCAGCCCATACATCCATCACAAAAGTACACAACTGGCATCAGTGCGAACCTCGTCCACACCAATTTCAATATGATTTGTCCATTGGAATTTTGCTAGGGAGTTTTCATATCATTAAATTACAATCCAGTTGTGTCTAGTACACTTCATATGACACTATATACTATTTTTATGTCCATTCTGCACTCACTTGTCATACATTTTGTGTCATCTTTTCACTAGCCACCATGGTGTGATCTGGTATGTGGTTAAATGCCATATGTAGGCATATTGTGATGCAGGACAACAGTGATGTAAAATACATACAACATACAGCGGAGATTAAAGGCACATTTCATGGGCATGAGCATTCAGGTACATTATTCTTGGGTTTACTTACCATGGCCCCGCACCTGCCCAGTGTGTGGTGCCTGACCAGATGTCACAGCCAATCTTGTATCAGAAGTCAATGTGGGTCTTGGAATCTGGGAGGACATCATTTGACCTACAATGATAAGCGTGTTTGCAACTTTACATTTCTGCTGCCACAGGTGATGCACTCAATTTCAGGCACAAAGGATGAGCACAAGCAGTGTGGGCCCTACAGTTGCAGAAGTGTGTAGCACTAATTATCTTGAGTGATCACACATTCAACTTATAATGGTCCCACTGCCTAGAAGCAACGTCTATCAAATTGACACAACAACAATTCCTGAAGTAAGGTCGACTATCGTGTTTTGTTAATGGCCAAGAAACATGCCATCCGATGATGACATCTATAACCAGCTGGGTAGACTGGACAATTTCATGTATGGAAAAAACATTCTAAGTTGGACAGTGGACGCATTTTCAATCCTCCTGACAATTGTATCTCACTTTTTGTTCATCATTGTTATATTTGTTAACATTGGATTTCTTGATTTAGTCTATAAAAACAATTACAATTTAGTGGTGGCTCCTTTTTACTTGTTTTGGCACTCGATTCCAGGATTGAGTTCACAGTTCTGGGACTGTTGGTGGAATACATGTAATGTTCAGAAATCACAAAGGTATGATGAGCCTAGATATATTATATTTTGTCTTTCGCTATTCACAAATTTCATTTGCTAAAGGTAAATGTCCTTTAAGAATTCCAATAGTTGTAAAGCTAGCTACCCAATAGGTACTCGCAGATTGCGCATGCAATTTCAAGGGTGCCAGGGTGCCAAAAGGACACCCAGTTGCACCCCTGAAATTGATATGTGAACACATGTTGCGCACACACATGCCCCAAGGGCATGTGTGTGTGTAACCTGGAACTTTGAAAAATGCACTTTAGTGCATTTTTCAACGTTTTCGCTAATTAC
The DNA here is from genome assembly GCA_963921515.1 of Calotriton arnoldi. Lineage (NCBI taxonomy): Eukaryota > Metazoa > Chordata > Amphibia > Caudata > Salamandridae > Calotriton > Calotriton arnoldi. The sequence goes on along the minus strand of CAWUFW010006127.1, from coordinate 935,121 downwards.
CATTAGGTATAATTTTTCGGTAATTAGCGGCCCCTAATAGCGAAATCGCTATTTTAAATGGCATCTTGCATTGCATTCAAGGCATCGCAATTTGTGATTCCTTAAATGCAATCGCAATTCGCGATTTTTGCATTTGGGATGATGCATCCCAAATGCAAAAATACCGGTTGCAAAGGGGCAGATTCTGCGAATCTGCCCGTTTGCGACCGGTTTTTAGTTTGATGCATGCGGGGGGAAATGTTTTAAAATAAGGATTCTCTCACCTTCTGCTTTGTGATTTTGGCAGGCACAAGGTGAGTTACTTTTAGGATAATTTGTATTTATTTTCCCTATAACGTTGTCTGTTGATTTTCCTCTGCACCGCACGCCCCACCCCCTTACGTTCTTGACTGACCCAGCCGCATCTGGATAAGTGGAAGGGGCACTTTGACAATTGCTACTTAACAGTGTTAGGTATATACGGCAGCAGTACTGGGCCCATGTTTTAAATAGTGGGAAAGGGATTTGCCATTTCTAATACAAAGGATTCTGGGACTTGTGGTGCAAAATACACATGAGCCTTTGACTGACTATATTTTTATATGAGCTTTGGACAACTTCCTTACTCACAATGGCAGTGCAACACAGACATTCATTTTGTATACTTGTTCTTGTCATCCCATTTACCTGATACCACGTTGCAGACATCACTCACAGGCAGCCCATGGAGCATGTGGGGGTGGATTGTAGTGAGGACATCCTCCTAAAGTGGGGTGAGACGTAGATGGGTTCCAGATTGTGGGGCAGGGAGAATCCTGTTCAACTCGATCCTGGAGTACTTCTCCTTCACCCTCGTCTTTTCGTCCTGCCACTTCTTCTTGATGTCCTGGACTGTGCGCACATCCTCCCCCAATGCTGTGACAGCAGTGGCTAAATGCTGCCATAGAGCTGCCTTCTGTGTGCCACTGGTGCAGTAAGGTGGGAGACCCATATAGGCATTTGTGGTGCCTCACAATGAACTCCACAATCATGGTGGTCTCCTCAGTAGTGAAGTTCTTCTTCCTCCTCATTTTGTCCATTTTCCAGTAGTGATGAAGAGCAAATGAAAACAGGAATTCTCTGTGGCCAAACCTGTTCCTTGAATGTGTGCTGCTTTTATGTGGTTTGTGGTGCTGGTCTTGCAGTTAGTGTTAATTGACTTCAGCTGGAGCATGGTGGGGGATGGTAGGCACTTGAAATGATCATCAGACCCAAATGCGGGTATTCTGACCCAAATACGGAGATTCCGGCCCGGGTGCGAAAATTCCGGCACAAGTGCGGGATTTCCGCTACGGTGCGGAAATTCCGGCCCGAGTGCGGACGTAAAGTTAGGAAGTAATTTCTGTGAATACTATAAATCGTAAGTGCCTTCTGTAAATACCAAAAATAGTAAGTTTAGGATTTTGTCTCAGATTAGTTCTGTGAATAGGCCCCATGGGGTTTTGAAAATCATACCAAAAAGAACAATTGGATTTCCATAAAGAACAAAACAATGTAATATATCAAATGGTATGTGACAGTAAGAATATTGATGATTGTCGAGAAAACCCTGAGGGAAGAAATGTGAAAAGTTCATAGAGATGCCATAGAGATCCCTTGATTTGAAAGGCAAAGAAATAGCACATGTGGACTTCTACAGTCATTTGGTCACAAAAAAATATATCTGCACACCCTGTATCTTTAAACAAAGAATATTCAATTGCAGGCCATTGTTTGTTACCGAACGAGCAAGCAATCTCTTTTCAAGCCCTGTGTGGTCTTCATAAAACAGTTTGCTTCTGAGTTTTTAAGAACATATGATCTAAATTTTATTACAAGACCAGAGGTTCATATTATGCTGTCTTTTCTTTCTTTTTATTAAAAGCAGCCAAGCAAGAGAAAAAAATACATTTCCCAGAAAAATTGGTTCAAGGACTATAAACAGTGACATTACAATAGAACATCCAATAGGACGTCGAGTAACCCAATAATTACCTTGACTGAGAGCAACAAATCCTCTTTTCTTGCTGCTCGCAGTCAAGATAAGTCTTATATTCACTTTCCATTTCATATTGTGGTTATTCTTACTATATACGCTAATTTTGCCGTGTTGTTGATACTCATTGTGTTATTTTCTCAGTTGACTCTGCGCACCCTCTCCCGTAACGCTCTGTTCTGCCTAGAGCGCTTTGCTGTCAGACTCGTTCTGGCCTCTGTGCTCCTCAGGTCGCCTCTTTACTGTCGCCTCCCACAGCTCTTTGCCGTCTCTTGGGAATTTCCAATTGAACCGCTTTGCAGTAACATCCTATTCTCTCCCTTGCTCCTCCTGGTCTGCAGTCCTTTCCTGCTGGGCAACTCTTCCCCATCTACACACAACTTCTCCTCAGAGCAGCGCCCCTTAATGGTTCTTTTACCTTTAATTCCTGCCTTCATTAACCCTTTCCTACTACTTTGAGGCAATATTCACGAGTTATTAGCATTATGTTTTTTTCCTGGGGTTTTGACACATATTTAGCAACACAAAAATGTTTTGCTATCTTGTTTTTGAGTCATAATGTCTGAGGAGGAAGAAACTCAAGTTTTTAAGGATAATTTAAAATCTTTTTTTAAGGATTCTGTTCAGCAGGCTGTAGCTGCCTCTATGCTGGACGTATCAAAACATTTAGAGGCTTCCATTTCAAAATGGCTTTCTTCGACTGAAGTTCCCTCAAAAAATGGTAAGAAACGTACTGCAAACCCTGAAGGGCCTTTTAAAGGCACTTCATTAACTACTGGTCCTCCCACCCGAGAGGTTTCATTTTCGGGGCTCCCTTCTTCCCCTCTTTAGTTACCCATTTAAAAGACACTGATGATGATGATGAGGTCTTGGATGAGTCTTCTATAGGGGAGTGATTCGGTTCAGGGCTGAGGAGGCTGGAATCAAAATAGATTATCAGCAGCAGTATGCCTCCCAGACCATAGATTCAATTTTTATTTGTGAATAAGAAACTGCACGAGTTTTCCTATTCAGGTTCACGTAATGAACTGTGTGTTTTATGTTAATTTTTGTGTAGAAAGTAGTGCCCCGTACTTGTTTCTCAAGACATTTTTTTCAGCACATAACTCTTTTGTCTGGAGTTTGTCAAATGAATCTTTATCATCTTTTCTTTTTCTATGTATATGCACACATATTCACATATGCAAAAGTTGCTTACAAGCTACACCGTGGCAAAACAAAACAAGTGATCTGTGACAACGCTTGAGACAATGTGTGTCGCTGTAACTTACAAATATATTACATATACACAAATCGACACATAATTCAGCAATGCATATATACACCAAATATATACAAATTTTTCACACCTTACAATTGTTGAGGATAAGTCCTAAATGTGATTAGGCATCTAATGTTTCTGCTGGTGTCCTTCTACTTATTGTAGTGGGGACCTGGTTCCCTTGGGTCCTCCCTCTAATTTACATAATGTCACTGTACTGTGGCCCTTGGGAGGTCTGAGCTTTTATTAATGAGCTAGTATAACGTCCTGAATTACGTTTTTCCTTTTTAGTGCCCCCTGTGCACTGACTTATGTAGGAACTGCTAGCTCTTGGACTCAATGTAGGATACGCCGACGCGTTTCGACCTTCTGGGGTGGACCTGGGTTGAGGAAGGTCTTCTTCAGGGCAACCGTTTTTGTGGGACACGTGGGGTTTCGATCCTTAGGGTGTGGTCTGTTCTTTCCATGGAAGGCTGTCTTCCATGGCAGGTGCTGTTGGCTGTGCGCCTAGTCGAGCGGCTTCTGTGACTTGACTTCAGTCAGTTTTACGGTCGGACGCAATGCTTCTTTTTTGTCTTCTCCATCCGTTCGCACTCCTGCTGTCTATGCGTTTCTTAAGCTTTTCCTTTAAATTACTTCCATTGGTCTTGGATGACACACACAATTTTGACAAATCTTTTGATCCTCTTAATTATGGGCCTCTGGAGAAAAGGCTTAAAATGTGTCCTAGCGATGGTGGTGTTTCTCAACCAGTGTCTAATGAATTAGTTGACCATCTTGGGGAACCCATGTTTAATCCCTCCCTTATTCATCATCCCAATTCGACTGAGTGGTTTCCTTCAGAGCTTGTGGCTAAATATGTTTATTTTTACCTTCATCGTGCTCTTGATAAATCTTCTAAAAAATAAGTTGAAGTAAGAATGTCCCCACCCTTCCTTCCTAACAATAACATTACAGCTACTCCTATCATTGATCCAAACATGTTAATGTTTTTTTACTAAATATGGGAAAGACCTGAAGAAAGTAGTTGACAGGGCCTGGTCCAACTCTCAAGACAGGATTTTAGACTTGGTGGTCCCCTGACCAGGAATTTAGATTTGGTCGAAGAGGCAAAAATTGAGGGCACGCAAGTCAATCCAGATACCCTCCCTAATTGGGCCCAACAGGCTATATGCATTTTGGCAATGCCAATGCTCACATTTCGCAGGAGTGGCTGAAAAGTTTGTTACTGAGAAAAGACCCTAAGCTTTATAGTCTCGCCACTAAGGAAGTAGGACCTCTTGCTAAAGGCCATTTTTTGGTGATTCTTTTATCAAAGGACTTTGGAACTATGGGCCTAATTACGATGGCGGTCGGATCACACCAGGTTGGTAACCGACTGACATGTGGTCGGCGGTTCCACCCGCCAAATTAAGATGCGACCGCAGTGTAGGCGGTCGGAAACATTCCCTTTTCCATTGCGACTTGTGCTGCAGCCCGGAAAAGGGCTGCAGCACAAGCTGCAGTGGAAAAGGGGATGTAAAAGAGTTCTTTTGTTGTTGCCGACGTGAAGAGTGAGGTGTGTTGGTGTGTGTGAAAAAGTGAGTAGAAAGGAGTGTGAAGTCAAAATAACTAAAAGAACCCAAATTACTATTTAATAACTGGGTTCCTTTGTTATGATTAAAAACATCCGGCTAAAGATGGATATAATGGTCCAATCTAGCACAAGGTGATATTTTAAAAGAAGGTCAGCATGATTCATGCCCCATTACTGTGATAAAGATCATGGCATTTCGCCAGGACCTATTTCCTAATCTACTCGTGTACGGGTTGGAAACAAGTGCATGCAAATAAAACTATACCCTAAATAGATCACACTAGTATGTATTATACCTTAAGGGGGAGAAAAAATGACCAAATCACGGGGGGAGGCCCCAATTATATTGGCAGAATAGATGCCCACTGGCGCACCAAAAGTTGAATGACATCGAGCGCATCTAGCGTTGGACCTACCTCTCGTCCAGCCGGTATATTGGTGTATGGTCAGGGATTCAGATGCCATTTCAGCAGATGTGACTCTGGTAGTTAATTTCTTAGCCTCACTGGCTTCTCAAGGAAAGGCCTATTATACAATTATACTTTTAGATCAGCCATTTCAGCTGAACTTCTCAGGGTGGATGGAAGACCCATTGGAGAACACCCCTTGGTCTGTCTATTAAAGGGAGTAAGATATGTTGACCCTCCGGTTCCTAAATATAATACAATGTGGGATGTTCATTTGGTGTCAGAAATGTTTACTTTATGGCAAGATAATGTGTCTCTTTCGCTCAAACAGTTATCAGCAAAGTTGACAATGCTTTTATGTTTAATTTCCTTGATTTGTGTTTCCGATGTTAAAGCATTAGATGAGTCGTCCTACCACTATTCACCCCTTGGCAGTGCTTGAAATGTAAAAATAGAAGTGCACGTGCTCTGTAGCAGAGTACCTGCTTGTTTCTGAGAAATGCCGGTCCTCTCCAATTAAAAGTATTATGTTTCTCTTGAGAAGTGCAGGTACTCTCCCTCTCAAAATAAAACAAGCATTGGCATAGCCAATAGGTCTCGCCTTTGGGGCCTTATAAGTGTTTAGCCAGAGCTATTGACTTTGCCAATGTCTTCAAGCTGTGCTGTAGAGAAGTGTAAAACACACAAGATGATGGACGGAATGCTGCACATTGGCAAACATTCACCCCCAGTCACAGATCTGGGTTTAATCCATCATTATTTTGCTTCACCACGCCACCCCAGTTCAGACATAGCCATATGCAAATCAGTCTTGACCCTGTGCCTCATGGGAACAGTCCAGACCGAACTGCCAAGCCATGTCTTCCCTGGACCAGAATCAAGCATCTTAGGACCGGTTTCAGGCTATCAGCCTTCATCAGCCAGGATAGCTTGACTCTAGTGGCGTAGTGAGCACGGGACCCACGTCTGGGCATACCCTTCCCACTTAGGGCGAAATGCAAAACACACAAGATGATGGACGGAATGCTGCACATTGGCAAACATTCACCCCCAGTCACAGATCTGGGTTTAATCCATCATTATTTTGCTTCACCACGCCACCCCAGTTCAGACATAGCCATATGCAAATCAGTCTTGACCCTGTGCCTCATGGGAACAGTCCAGACCGAACTGCCAAGCCATGTCTTCCTGGACCAGAATCAAGCATCCTAGGACCGGTTTCAGGCTATCAGCCTTCATCAGCCAGGATAGCTTGACTCTAGTGGCGTAGTGAGCACAGGACCCACGTCTGGGCATACCCTTCCCACTTAGGGCGAAATGCAAAACACACAAGATGATGGACGGAATGCTGCACATTGGCAAACATTCACCCCCAGTCACAGATCTGGGTTTAATCCATCATTATTTTGCTTCACCACGCCACCCCAGTTCAGACATAGCCATATGCAAATCAGTCTTGACCCTGTGCCTCATGGGAACAGTCCAGACCGAACTGCCAAGCCATGTCTTCCCTGGACCAGAATCAAGCATCCTAGGACCGGTTTCAGGCTATCAGCCTTCATCAGCCAGGATAGCTTGACTCTAGTGGCGTAGTGAGCACGGGACCCACGTCTGGGCATACCCTTCCCACTTAGGGCGAAATGCAAAACACACAAGATGATGGACGGAATGCTGCATGAGAAGTGTGGCTGCTGTGCAGCATGCTGAAAAGTTATTATAATAAAAAAGTGTCAGAAGCATTTTTGTTACTTTATATATGACCAAGAAGGCATTATGTAAAACTGAACGACCATATTAAAAAAAGTATTTACAATAAAAAATTTCCTCAGTTTTCTTTTGTTCTTGCAATGCTGGCAACTTGTTTCTGCCTATTGCAATGGTTGTTTGTTAAAGCTTTTTTTTGAGGGGGCATAAACAATCGGAGGGTGAAGGTTGGGAACTAATACCTGTATTATAACACTAGCAGCGGCCAGACGCTAGGGGAGAATCAACAGATGCCAGATTCCGAGAGCAGGCTGAGGTGGTGCTGAGTGATGCTGAGGTGGTAGTGGTGGTGGTGGTGACTGTTGCGGGAGACGATGCTGAGGTGATGCTGAATGATACTCAGGTCTTGCTGAGTGATACTGCTGTGGTGCTGAGTGATGCTGTGGTGGTGCTGAGTGATATGGTCTTGGCGCTGAGTGATGCTGTGGTGGTGCTGAGTGATATTGTCTTGGCGCTGAGTGATGCTGTGATGGCCCTGAGTGATGCTGTGGTGGTGCTGTGTGATGCTGTGGCGGCGCTGTGTGATGCCTTGGCTGCGCTGAGTGATGCTGTGGCGGCGCTGCGTGATGCTGTGGTGGCGCTGAGTGATGCTGTGGTGGCGCTGAGTGATGCTGTGGTGGCGCTGAGTGATGCTGTGGTGGCGCTGAGTGATGCTGTGGTGGCGCTGAGTGATGTTGTGGCACTGAGTGATGCTGTGGTGATGCTGTGGTAGTTCCGAGTGATGCTGTGGTAGTTCTGAGTGATGCTGTGGTGGTGCTGAGTGATGCTGTGGTGGTGCTGAGTGATGCTGTGGTGGCGCTGAGTGATGCTGTGGTGACGCTGAGTGATGCTGTGGTGGCGCTGAGTGATGCTGTGGTGGCGCTGAGAGATGCTGTGGTGGCCCTGAGCGATGCTGTGGCGGCGGTGAGCGATGCTGTGGCGGTGCTGAGCGATGCAGTGGTGGTGCTGAGCGATGCTGTTGCGGCGCTGAGCGATGCTGTGGCGGCGCTGAGCGATGCTGTGGCGGCGCTGAGCGATGATGTGGCGGCGCTGAGCGATGCTGTGGCGGCGCTGAGCGATGCTGTGGCGGCACTGAGTGATGCTGTGGCGGCGCTGAGTGATGCTGTGGCGGCGCTGAGTGATGCTGTGGCGGCGCTGAGTGATGCTGTGGTGGCGCTGAGTGATGCTGTGGTGGCGCTGAGTGATGCTGTGGTGGTGCCGAGTGATGCTGTGGTGGTGCCGAGTGATGCTGTGGTGGTGCCGAGTGATGCTGTGGTGGTGCCGAGTGATGCTGTGGTGGTGCCGAGTGATGCTGTGGTGGCACCGAGTGATGCTGTGGTAGTGCCGATTGATGCTGTGGTGGCGCAGAGTGATGCTGTGGTGGCGCAGAGTGATGCTGTTGTGGCGCCGAGTGATGCTGTGGTGGCGCCGAGTGATGATGTGGTGGCCCCGAGTGATATTGTTGTGGTGCCCCTGAGTGATGCTGTGGTGACCCTGAGTGATGCTGTGGTGGTGCTGAGTGATGCTGTGGTAGTTCTGAGTGATGCTGTGGTGGTGCTGAGTGATGCTGTGGTGGTGCTGAGTGATGCTGTGGTGGCGCTGAGTGATGCTGTGGTGACACTGAGTGATGCTGTGGTGGCGCTGAGAGATGCTGTGGTGGCCCTGAGCGATGCTGTGGCAGTGCTGAGCGATGCTGTGGCGGTGGTGAGCGATGCTGTGGCGGTGCTGAGCGATGCAGTGGTGGTGCTGAGCGATGCAGTGGTGGTGCTGAGCGATGCAGTGGTGGTGCTGAGCGATGCAGTGGCGGTGCTGAGCGATGCTGTTGCGGCGCTGAGCGATGCTGTGGCGGCGCTGAGCGATGCTCTGGCGGCGCTGAGCGATGCTGTGGCGGCGCTGAGCGATGCTGTGGCGACGCTGAGCGATGCTGTGGCAGCGCTGAGTGATGCTGTGGCAGCGCTGAGTGATGCTGTGGCGGCACTGAGTGATGCTGTGGTGGTGCCGAGTGATGCTGTGGTGGTGCCGAGTGATGCTGTGGTGGTGCCGAGTGATGCTGTGGTGGTGCCGAGTGATGCTGTGGTGGTGCCGAGTGATGCTGTGGTGGTGGTGCTGAGCGATGCTGTGGTGGTGCTGAGCGATGCTGTGGTGGTGCTGAGCGATGCTGTGGTGGTGCTGAGCGATGCTGTGGTGGTGCTGAGCGATGCTGTGGTAGTGCTGAGTCATCCTGTGGTGGTGCTGAGTCATCCTGTGGTGGTGCTGAGTCATCCTGTGGTGGTGCTGAGTCATCCTGTGGTGGTGCTGAGTCATCCTGTGGTGGCCCTGAGTGATGATGTGGTGTCGCTGAGTGAAGCTATGGTGGTGCTGAGTGATGCTGTGGTGGCGCGGAGTGATGTTGTGGTGCTGCTGAGTAATGCTGTGGTGGCGCGGAGTGATGTTGTGGTGCTGCTGAGTAATGCTGTGGTGGCGCTGAGTGATGCTGTTGTGGCGCTAAGTGATGCTGTGGTTGTGCTGAGTAATGCTGTGGTTGCACTGAGTGATGCTGTGGTTGCACTGAGTGATGCTGTGGTTGCACTGAGTGATGCTGTGATGGCGATGAGAGATGCTGTGATGGCGATGAGAGATGCTGTGATGGCGTTGAGAGATGTTGTGTTGGTGCTGAGTGATGCTGTGCTGGCTCTGATTGATGCTGTGCTGGCTCTGATTGATGCTGTGGTTGCGCTGAGTGATGCTGTGGTGATGCTGAGTGATGCTGTGGTGTTGCCGAGTGAGATATAGAGTGAAGATATAATGCCCAATTAGAGAGGGTGGTGAGAGAGAAAGAGAGAGAAAGGGTGTACACAGGGCTTTAAGTGAGATGAAAAAACTGGGGGGTCTCTCAAAGGGGCGTGACCAGTGTAATTAAGGGCGTGGCTTAAAACACTTAATCTAAAAATCTGTGCTGAGCATAGTGTGCCGCCCGACTTGTATTTTGCTGTTTCTGTCATTGCATCTAGATATATGATACAACAAGTAACATCATATCTACAAGTCAGGACTATTGGCTTTGTCAATGGTTGTTAGTTGCATAAGATAAATAAGCAGCAACTATGGCTTGCATATATTATTGAAAAGGCTTCCACTTAAAGCCCTGGTGACACCCGACAATGTCGCTGCCCCTGAGTTTCAAAGAGAAGGGAAATCCAGAGAGAAAATGACTCTCTTTAAAGGATTTCCCTTCCCCCTACAACGCTCACCTGGCATGATGTCATGCCTTTTTAACTTCTCCACTAGTGAGAAGTGAGCAGTGTGAGCAGCGCACATCGGTGTGCCTGCTGTCACTGCAGTCCGGTAAAAACGGACCGCCTGTGCCAGGGCACAAAACAGAGCCCGATAGAGACCCGTTTGGAGGCCTCCGTAAAAAAACTGCCGGTGCTCAGACCCGGTGAGACCCGGCCCACTTAAAGCCCTGGGTGTACATAGAATAAAGAGTGGAGTGGGATAGAGAGAGAGAAAGAAGGGGAGAGAGAGTGAATGAAGGAGTTTGAAAGAGAAACAGATAAAGGGGTGAGAGAGAATGAAAGGCTAAAAAGATAGAGAGGGGAGAGTTAATTAAGTAGAGAGAGAATTAGAGAGGGAGAGAGAGAGAAGGAGAGAGACAATAAGAGTGGGGGGTGTGGAGTTTAAATAGAGTGAAGAAGTGACGCAGAAAAAGTAACCTTAAATATAGCTTTGTGCTTTGCGCGAATAAATATATTTTAAAAAAACAGAGTGAGACAAAAATACTGGTAATTAGGCTGTGACTCCCAATATAAAACAAATAGCGATATAAGGTGAAATCAACCCCCGAAGCAATATTTCTAACTAGACAAAAAAAAGCTTGCATTTCAATGCTAATCGCTGTTGTTTTTCATGTGACTGTAGTCCAGGGCCGTCAGTTGGTAATGTGAGCTGCTGCTGCGATTGAAACATCAGAGTCCAGAGAGTTAATGAGCCATGACGAGGAAATGAGGAAGAGATAGGAAACCCAGAAGGCAGCTCAGCTGCGTGCGTGCACGCCATCGTGAACGCAAGCTGGTCGCCAGCCGAAAGCCAATGGGTTTGCACTTCCAAAACCCGCTTACTAAAACTCTCGGCCAGACCAGCGCAAGCGCTGGTGCAGGCCGAGACCTAAAAAGTTCCGGTACTCAGTACCGAACAGTACCAGCCCATTTAAAGCACTGCCCCTTGGTGTTTCCTTTCAAGTTCACAGATGTACCAAAACCAATTTATCAACAATTCAGTATCTTTTTTTTCCCTTCTCAACCAAATTTATGTGTAGGAAATTGTCTAAAAACGTATGTTTCACGAACAGCAGATTAGAGATCTCCTTCTTCTACCCTACTGCTTATTTCTTTCCAGAAACCCCAGAAACCCGTCACTTCCCCCACTTTAGCCGGCTGGGTAAAATGGATCATGTCTTTGGCTGGTATTAATATGGATTACTTTGGCGCCAATTCTGCCAGAGGGGCTATGGCCTCTGGGGCCTTTTGGGCAGGTGCTAGTTTGCATGAGATTCTCAAATTTGCAGATTGATCGAATGTTAATGCTTTCAGAACTTTATATTGTAAACCAATTTCCCATGTTTCTGATTCTGTTATTGCAATGCTTTGAACAAGCATAACATGAGCCTCCGTTCTTGTAATAAAATTGAGATTTTCCTAGCCTTGGTGTCAGAAAGGCTAGATTTTATTAAAGACACGGAGGTCAGTAATATCCCTCCACTGTTTCATTAACCTTCCCTGGTCTGTTTTTTACTACAGTCCCTGCACCACCTTCTGCTTCTGCTACCTCAGCCTAATCTGCTGGGTTCTATTCTCTGATGCAATCTGCTGAACCTCACCATGGATTGTCTCTTCCTGGTCGGAACAAAGTTACTCACTTCCTTTTGGACTGCCTTGCAGACTTTTTCACTATGCTGATTACTTTCTATTCAGTATTGTTGTTTCTTTCCATGCCTCACATTGATTAACTCGCTACAAGAAAAGTGGATTTGTTGCTCTCAGTCAAGATAATTATTGGGTTACTCAATGTCCTATTGGCTGTTCTATTGTGATGTCAATGTTTGTAGTCCTTTTACTAGTTTTTCTGGGAAATGTAGCTTTTTCTCTTGCTTGGCTGCTGTTAATAAAAAGCAAGAAAAGACAGCATAGTACCCGCCTCTGTGTCTTTTATAAATTCAAGCCTTTCTGATACCAAGGCTAGGAAGATCTCAATTTAGGAGTCATCAGTATGTTTACAGTCCATACAATTAAATAGACTAGTTGTGGATGTTAAAAGATTTCTACAAAAAAAAAAGGAGTTAGGCTATTTTTTGGGCCTCTAAGCATTGAAACAATCTTACAGACTCCCTGTGTGGTTATGCAAATGTAAGTAATGTTTAAAGGTGAATGACAAAAATATAATCTCAGAAATATTGATTTGCAGTACTGTGTCAAAAATATCGAGGAATATAGAAGGTAAGAATATTTTTTTATATACATGTCGTTTTTTTAAAATATCACTGTATATATTATTGTTGACTTTAATATAATTGTATTAGATATCATTTTTTAAATTTATTTAATGTTTATTAATTATAAGTATTATTATAATAATTGTTTCATTTTTTAGTATTGTCTGTCATTTATAATATCTAAATATATTTTGGGACATTTAATTGGTAATTTATCATTTAGATGGGGGATGTTGGTTATGTAGGAGATAAGATGCGGACTTATTTTAATTATACATTTTTTCACATTCATTTTTTATGTTAATTAAACATTTAATTGGTGATTAATTATGTGAATTATTTGATATGTCATTTCTTTGTTTATTTTAATTATTTGCTTATTCATTAATGATAAACTTTTTAAAAGTATTATGTATTTATTTTTTGGTTTAATTTTATTAGGATAGTGTTTTTGGGTAGTATGGAGGAACGTGTATTTATTTTAAAACGATTTATTTTGTTGTAGATTTGTTACATTATTTTTGTATCATTTTTTTTTTATTATTACATTTAATTTATTTATAATGCATCTATTTTGTATTTTGAATATGTTTTAATATTTATATGTAATTGGGTATTTAATTTTTTTCAAAAAAATATTATGGATTTCAATAGTATATATCTAACCCTTTCTAAGTCTAACAGTTTCCCTACTGTTGCTTAGACTGGAGTAGGAATAGTAAATTTAGCCCCTCCAAAGTCCAACACTTTTCCTACTGTCCCTAAGATAGGAATGGAAATAGTAAGTCTAACCCCTCTAAAGTCCAACACTGTCCCTGCTGTTGCTTATTTTGGATTGAGAATAGTAAATCTAACTCCCCTACAATGTCCAACATTTTCACTGATTTTTCTTACGTTGGAGTGGGAATAGTAAATATAACCCCTTAGCAGTCAAATACATCCCTATTGTTGCTTAGATTGAAGTGGGTATAGTAAATCTAAACCCCCTAAAGTTTAACACTTTTCTTACTTTTATTTAAAATAGTGTTAGAATACTAAATCTACTTTCTTTGAAGTTCAACACTTTTGCTAGTGTTGTTTACTTTCAATTCTTTTTATTATTTATTTAATGTTTATATTATTTATTTAAAAAATGTAATTTTTTATTTACATTTTGTTTTTATATTAATTTTCTGTTTTTTTATCAGTGGAGTGTGATATATGTTTTTGCTAATGTACGTTTACTAATTTTAATTTTTACATTATTGTTAATATTACTTGTTTAAATATTGATATACATGTATTGCTTATATATGTAGTTCATGATATTAATTAAAACAATGTTTTACATTAATTTAAATATTAAGTTTCATAGATATTTGTTATATAAATATATTTTAATCAAATTATATAAAATGGTATGAATTTGAATTTTTCGATACACTTACATAATGTTTGACACTATTCTGTTCTACGATATTTTTCACTCGATATGTGTCAAACATGCAAACGTCCCATCCCACATCTTCATGATACATTTCACTGCACGATTTTCATGATGATCATTTTCATAGCAGCTTGGTTCACAACTTCTAAATAGACATATATACATCCATACAGTACAAAAGTACACTTTCAAGCAGTTAGAATGCCAGCATATGATGGTGCTACTATTTAAAACTCTTGTAAAAATCAATGGACCTTTTGAACCATTTGAATTATTGAACAATGTCTAAGGGCGCATATGAGCTTGGTCAAGCTAAGGTTTTAGGTGGGTGATATTGGAAGTTATGGTTTACAACTACTCAATAAAAACAAAAATCCCCTCATCAGTGGAACCAGCATTGCATTTTTTATGTTTTGATTCGTTGTTTTTTTTTTTTTTTAATGAAGAGTTTTGTACAGTTCAGCATGTCACATTTGCCCATTTTAGGGTACTACAAGAATATTGAACTCTATAGGAAGAGATAGTGACATAGCTGAAAGACAGTGGATCTTTTCGTTGACTTTGACACGGTCTCTTGTGGTCCTGATTTTCTGACTGGGAATACCTCGTGCCAGGGGGAAGGCACTAAAATAGACTTTGATTTTTGTGACTGTGCAATTGCAAGTAACTGCCATAGCTCTATATTGTTCAGCCTTTAAGGCCTTAAACTCGGAGTTCCTCAGGGCTAGTCATTGAGCCCTATGCTATTTAATTTTATGTAGCTCTGATGGCAAAGGTGACTATACCTTTTGGATATGCTTTTATATATGCATTCGTATTTTATATAGTGTGCGCCTAGCTCTGAAGCAAAGAAGAGCTGTGAATTATATGAGGGCTGTGAGAGATCTACAAGATAGCATACATCAAGTGGGGATTACACAAATACATTTAACACACATTACTCTTCACATTTTTTTTAGACAGAGTGAGATTAAGGGCCTGATTACAAGTTTCGTGTTCCGACCGCCAAAGGACTGCGAGAAGACTGCAGAGCTGGCGGTCTTCCGAATGCCATTTTACGAGTTGACCGCAAGGTCTACGGTGTGGCTGCGGCGGTCTTGCAACAGTGGTGAATGCATTTCCATATCTATTGATGCATGTGTGTACATTTTGACTGCATATGTGTTGAATGCACACATATGCATGAGACACATGGAAAAATATTTTCAGAAACGGGAGCGAGGTAACACTCCAACCGAACGCACAGCACTCCGTCTTTAGTACCAAAAATACTTTACAATTTGTCCACGTTAAATCAATTTTTTTTTTATTCCATATCCTCCAGCATATCATCTTCTTCAAAAAAAATTATCCTGTCACATGTGAGGCACTTTATGTATTCGAAAGTTTCTACTGCAACAGATATGCCAATCCAGGCCTTTCTCTGGAGCATGACACATACATAAAACATCCTAGGTAGTGGATCTCTTTTACCCAATGCATTTCGGGCTTTCGATAGCCCTTCTTCAGGGGTTCACTACAAGTATTAAAACAATGACATTAGTTTACATTTTCAGATCTATGTACACCAACTAAAAATTACAATAAACAAACCATACCATGTTTTGCTATTAACTGACGTTTTCCTCTAAACGCGCCACTATACGCGACCAAAATTTACCCAAGGGAGCCTCTCCCAACCTACATTACCCTCCCAGATTTAACATCCCTTAACCTGTAGAACCTCCACTAAGTGTTCCCCAGCACCTAATGTTACACATTACTTTTGAATTGACCTGTAACCGTGAACCAAACTCCTTAAACATTCGCCCGACCTTCATCATATAACAGAGTAATCACCTTCCCGGCGTATTTCTTCTTTGCATCAAATAGTGTATTACTCAGTACTGCTGTTTCCCTGTTCAAATACGAGCAGATGACTCCACCCCTCCACGTCAACCAATCCTGTGAAACAGACCATTCACTTTCACAAACTTTGTGACTCTAAATCCCATAAGGCACTGCTAAAAACACCTCGTTACCAGCACTCCCTGTTATCGGAACCTCCCCAGGCCACACTCTTGAATACCCCGCCCACCCTTAGATGTTATCCATACGTCAATTAAAAAGGTTTTTTCGTTCTAACTTTCAAAACATACAATTGAAAAGCATGAGCTTGCATATTGATAATGAACTTATTTTCACTCTTCAATGTGCATACATAGTCCGTTCCTAAAACAGCCCGTCTTAGTTTTAAACATGGGTCTCAAGCCTCCGTTCCTGGGATGGATGAAAGTTTCTGCCATTGCACATGTGACTGTCTCCATTTGACTCGTTTTATAGTACTCCATGGGTGCAACTTGGCTGAAGGGCAGTCATACAATAAATTCAAAAAGGGGGGGGCCAAGTGCACACCTATTTCTTCCACTTATTTAGTTCTCCAAAGTTTGTTCCTTTTTAATCCTTTGGCATGCAGCTCGGTAACGTGGTCTGCCCAGGTACTGCGTGCATGAAAACACTCCAGAAACGGGAGCGAGGTAACACTCCAACCGAACGCACAGCACTCCGTCTTTAGTACCAAAGCTACTTTACAATTTGTCCACATTAAATCAAATTTTTTTATTCCATATCCTCCAGCATATCATCTTCTTCAAAAAATGTTATCCTGTCACATGTGAGGCACTTTATGTATTCGAAAGTTTCTACTGCAACAGATATGCCAATCCAGGCCTTTCTCTGGAGCATTACACATACATAAAACATCCTCGGTAGTGGATCTCTTTTACCCAATGCATTTCGGGCTTTCGATAGCCCTTCTTCAGGGGTTCACTACAAGTATTAAAACAATGACATTAGTTTACGTTTTCAGATCTATGTACACCAATTAAAAATTACAATAAACAAACCATACCATGTTTTGCTATTAACTGACGTTTTCCCTCTAAACGCGCCACTATACACGACCAAAATGTACCCAAGGGAGCCTCTCCCAACCTACATTACCCTCCCAGATTTAACCTCCCTTAAGCTCATGCTTTTCAATTGTATGTTTTGAAAGTTAGAACGAAAAAATCCTTTTTAATTGACGTATGGATAACATCTAAGGGTGGGTGGGGTATTCAAGAGTGTGGCCTGGGGAGGTTCCGATAACAGGGAGTGTTGGTAACGAGGTGTTTTTAGCAGTGCCTTATGGGATTTAGAGTCATAAAGTTTGTGAAAGTGAATCGTCTGTTTCACAGGATTGGTTGACGTGGAGGGGTGGAGTCATCTGCTCGTATTTGAACAGGGAAACAGCAGTACTGAGTAATACACTATTTGATGCAAAGAGGAAATACGCAGGGAAGGTGATTACTTTGTTATATGATGAAGGTACGGGCGAATGTTTAAGGAGTTTGGTTCACGGTTACAGGTCAATTCAAAAGTAATGTGTAACATCAGGTGCTGGGGAACACTTAGTGGAGGTTCTACAGGTTAAGGGAGGTTAAATCTGGGAGGGTAATGTAGGTTGGAAGAGGCTCCCTTGGGTACATTTTGGTCACGTATAGTGGCGCGTTTAGAGGGAAAACCTCAGTTAATAGCAAAACATCGTATGGTTTGTTTATTGTAATTTTTAATTGGTGTACATAGATCTGAAAACGTAAACTAATGTCATTGTTTTAATACTTGTAGTGAACCCCTGAAGAAGGGCTATCGATAGCCCGAAATGCATTGGATAAAAGAGATCCACTACCGAGGATGTTTTATGTATGTGTCATGCTCCAGAGAAAGGCCTGGATTGGCATATCTGTTGCAGTAGAAACTTTCGAATACATAAAGTGCCTCACATGTGACAGGATAACATTTTTTGAAGAAGATGATATGCTGGAGGATATGGAATAAAAAAATTTGATTTAACGTGGACAAATTGTAAAGTATTTTTGGTACTAAAGACTGAGTGCTGTGCGTTCGGTTGGAGTGTTACCTCGCTCCCGTTTCTGAAGTGTTTTCATGCACGCGGTACCTGGGCAGACCACGTTACCGAGCTGCACGCCAAAGGATTAAAAAGGAACAAACTTTGTAGAACGAAATAAGTGGAAGAAATAGGTGTGCACTTGCCCCCCCCCCCATTTTTTTGAACACATGGAAAAATACCACCTACCCCTTGCCGGAGTCCGACCCATATGTGGGCAGTCCCGGTAATGGTATATGGTACTAAAAGCAATTACCTGTATTTTGCCGCAGACAAGGTTGTATTAATAGGGGTGAATATGCTCCTGTGTAGTGGGACCTGGAGAAAGGAATCCAGGTCGACATCTGCTGGGAAGAACAGGAAAGGAGTGAGTATGCACCTCAAATCCTTATTTTCTGCCGACCTTTAGGCAGCGGTTCGACTGCCGTGGTCTGCTTGTCAGAAAGCCAACTCGTAATACGAACGACGGTGTTGCTCCTATGTACTGCCCTGTGGAGGCTGCCTTCCCCAGACCACGATCCCAGCGGTGGAAGGTGTGCTGGCAATGCCGGCGGTTCAGCTGCGGTCCTTGCACAGGCAACACTCCCAACTCGTAATATGGCGGACGGACCGCAGAGTTTGTGGCGGTTGGACCGCAGCCATGGGAACAGTGGTCCACAGACCACTGAACTCATAATAAGGCCCCTAGTGATTTGCCCAGAATCTCATAATGTTTAATCGAATGCCGAGACCAGGATTCAAACCTGGCTTGCTCTCCAAGTTCCAAGGGTGGCAGTTCAAGCTGCTATGCCACATATCATCCTTTTTATTTCCTATGCTGATGATAATTCACTTAGAGTGAGGGTGGACAGCGATTTTATTTCTGCTGAAACAAATTTTTGAAACTGTCTTTCTGGAGTGGCTGATAGATAACCTTCTCAAACTTAATTCTGGCACAGAGAACGTTTCATTGTAGGCCATCTGAATGGTGACCCTCCTTGTTGGACTCAGCCCTTTGTTTCGCCATATCGGTCGCAATCTGGGATTTATCTTTTGATTAAGATTTATTTTCAAAATTTCTTCTACCTGCTTTCTGCATTTAAAAATGCTCAAATAAGTTTTACTTTTCTTAAAGCGGAGGTTTGTTTTTCAGTAATTCAGGAGATAGTCAGGTTGCGCCTCGACTACTGCAGTGCTCTTTATTTGGGTCTGCCATGGTATCAGATACATCATCTTCAGCTCATCCACAACTCTGCAGCGAATATGTCTCTTTACACCGCGAGCAAATACCACGCGGTAGGTTACAACGCGGACGTTACATCGTCCTCGTTGTTACCACGCATGGCTTTACATCGCAAGTCGTTTCTACGACTTGCACTAGATGGCGCTGGACTTAGGAATAGTATAAATTACTATTCCTACTCCAGTTAAGCGCAACAGTAGGGAATGTGTTGGATTTAAAATCCAACACATTCCCTGGTATTGCGCGCCATCTAGCGCAAGTCGTTGAAACGACTTGCGATGTAATGCCATG
The DNA here is from genome assembly GCA_963921515.1 of Calotriton arnoldi. NCBI lineage: Eukaryota > Metazoa > Chordata > Amphibia > Caudata > Salamandridae > Calotriton > Calotriton arnoldi. Next base: position 915,807 of record CAWUFW010006127.1, on the reverse strand, counting down.
CGTGGTAACAACGCGGACGATGTAACATCCGCGTTGCAACCTACCCGCGTTGAAACCGCTGTTTCCCCTCTACAGCCAGCATCCTTTTTGAACCTTTGCATCTGACATCTATTGCACACCAACTTGATAGACTCCAGTGGCTACTGATAACCCAATGCTCTATGTGTAAGAACCTTTGCATGTGCAATAATGCAGTTCATGTATGAAGACCAATTTTCAAGCAAAAAAATGTTTTCTGTGTATTATCCGGTGTGGCATTTGTATTCAGTTACTGCCTTTCTGCTCACTTTCCTTTAAAATGGTGGTTGATCCTTTTAATAACTAGCAACTTAGGTTGGAATTCTCTGCTGTTAACAATTGTTAACAAATATATGCGTGTTAACGACAGATCCTGTAGACAGAATGCTCAATTTGTACCCCATTTGGGCCAGAGCTCAAATTATCAATGTGGGGCACAGGGCCGGATGGGGGAACCGAAAACAGTCTTGGCAAATATGCTCAAACCAGCCCTGCTCCCTTCATCTCCTTAGGCAATTTATCTCTTTGCATCCATTTAGTCCCCCTCTCTCCTTCTCTCTTGTCCCTCTCTGATCGCTTTCTCACAACCCCCCACAGACGCTCTTTTTCTCTCACTCTCTCTTGAACACCATGCCTGCTGCAATTAACCTTGGGGAGCTGGGGAAAGAGGAGTGGCCCTGGGCTTTCAAAACCGACCTCCAAGGGATCCAGCCCACTGGGGAAATACCTGTTGGAATAAAAGTCCTAACTGACCCTGGTGTGGCACTTTTAAGAAGTAGCCCCATTTCAAAGTGCTAAATATTACTGTCCACTGAGGCTTCTCTTCAGCTCCAAACCTAGTAAACTGATCTGCAAGCTGCGCTCAAGAATTCTAGAATGTACCATGGATTATTCTGGAATAGTTCTTGGGATGGTCAGCCAGGGAAAAATTAACACGAATAAATAGTTATTCAGAAAGCTGTGGAAATATTGCATTTGCTTAATACTATGGAGGCCAATGAGTAATCATAGCAACTTCATCAACCCCCTTCTGTTGGTCTGCAGATACTTTGTAAACTTTGTATTTTTTGACACAGTGTTTCTCACACACATATACAGTAGAATGTAGAGGGTGGAACTCAGACATAGCTGGATAAAGTAAATACAGATACAAGACAAGTAATTCTGCGGCCAGGCAGTGATAAAGGGGGAGTCATTGAGCCCTGGAGAAAAAATAACTATGCTTGGAGGGGAGGCGCGCTCCATAATTTGCACGGTTACAACTCGAGACCATGAGAACAAAGGGTCTAAGAACCACAGAGGATGGGCCACAACCAAAGAAATGTAGGCCTGCAATGTCTGCCCTGGTACACATTCTAATTGATGAGATACAATGATCTACACTGCATCTAAATACCAGCAACTGGGTAGTTGGACTTCTACCGAAAGCAGAATATGTGTAAACTTGACCTGCTATTTGGTGAACGATATACTACTTTATATTTTCATGTTTTGGAAAATATTTTGGGACCAGTGCACAGAGTGACATTGTCACACATTTAGCAGTAAAATGCATTGTTTTTATTAAGCTCCTCCTTCATTTAACAGCACCTTCAAAGTGTTTGCCTGGCCAGGAAAATGAAGGAACATGGTTTGTCAGTATAACAATGTAATAGACCATTCGGGAAACAGCCTAAACCACGCAGTCAGAACAACGCATGGCTGAAAAACGCAGGCATAACCACTGACGTCTAAACCACGCATATGCCTTTACCACGCATATGCCTTTACCACGCATATGCCTGGTTTAGATGTCTGTGGTAGTTAGCGATCTAGTCCGCGGGTGGAGGAGATCTGGGCAGAGGGTCAGAAGTGAGCTGCTGATTAGGAGTTCTGGGCAGAGGGTCGGAAGTGAGCTGGTGAGTAGGAGATCTGGGAGGAGGGTCGGAAGTGAGCTGGTGAGTAGGATTGTTTTTACTGGGAGGCTGTTTTTAAAGTGGGGGCTGGATAGTTATGACAGAGGATATTTTTGTGGGCTGGGGATGGGTCGGGGTTAGTTTTGTGGGCTGGGGGTTATTTTCTTGGCTGGGGATTGGGATAGTTTTGTGGGCTGAGGGTGGGTCGGGGTTAGTTTTGTGGGCTGGGGGTGGGTCGGGTAGTTTTGTGGGCTGGTGGTGAGTCGGGGTAGTTTTTCTGGGCTGGTGGTGGGTTTGGGGTAGTTTAGAGCTCAGGGCGGGGGCTGGGATGTTTTTAAATATGGGGTCAGGGTTTTAGGGTTTAGGGCAGGGGGGATCTGAGTAATTTTTCACGTTTGAGAGAACGGTTTTAGGGCTCAGGATGGGGGGCTGTGGTGTTTTTTAGGTCTAGGGTCAAGGATTTAGGGCTCAGGGTGGGGGGCTGGGGTGTTTTTTAGGTCTGCGGGTCAAGGATTTAGGGCTCAAGGCAAGGGGGAGGTCTGAGTAGATTTTCAAGGCTTGGGTCGGGTTTTAGGGCTCAAGGCACAGGGGGCCTGGGGTGGTGTGAGAAGTTGGCCTGGTATATGCTGTTCACTAGATAAAGTGGACACCTTGCACCAGTACAATTCGACTCTTATGGTAGGTAGGTTTAAGACAACCTTTACAGAAAGCTATCCTAGTGGTAGCTGTGGAGAGCAGCCTTCAGGCTAAGTCTTGGAGGAATGTAAAGCAGCTTGTTTTACCACACAATCTCTTGAATCACCAAATGAAAAGACACCACACAGGTATATATATCAAATATATATGTATTTATTACTAAACAACTCTCTACTAATCTCTTGTGAGATTAGAAGTCAGGAACATATGCACAAATCAACGTTTCACAACAAATTGAGCACAAATATGGCTGGGACCCTAGGGGCGTACCAGACCATATACTAAAAGAGACTTAAGAACAACGACTTGCAAAGGGACAAGGCCCAGGGCCTTCAGAAGTGCTGGGGCCTCACGAAACCACCCAAGGCAGGTAAGTAAAGGACCCACGGGGACGCGTGCAGTGAGGGAACACAGGCGCGGATCGCCGTAGACTTCAATGGGGCAAGTCGCGGTTGGAAATTAAGAGTTTAAGGGCACTTCGGGAGCAGCTACAAGCAAGTCACTTACAGGGTAAGTAGTTCTAGGGCCAACACCCACAGGAGCACCGTAGTGCTGGAGTTACCTCACCCAGGGAAGCCGGGTGCATAGGTGTCCTTTGGTGTCGGGTCGCGGCGTCGTTTTCAATGGGAGCCAATGAAGACTTGCTGCTTGTGAAGCCAGAAGAAGTGTCCGGTGGAATCCATGCCTGGATTCGGAAGGAGGAAGACCTGAATGCAGAGGGGACAGTGTTCAAAGTCACTTGGCAGTGACCCGGGGCAAGGAAGATGAATGCCCACCGTCGTCGACAGATTCAGGTTGTTCACGGGTGTCTTGACTCTTCGGCCACGAGGTCCAGGAGGCGTCGAGGACGACCAGGAGCTGGATTCAGCGTGTCCCACGAAGTCTGCAGCTGACTGCTGTGTCGGCGACCCGATTGGAGCCAACAAGCCTTGGTAGGAGCAAGTCTCGTGGAAAGAACAAAAAGTCAATGGTGCAGACCAGCAAGGTCTGGGGGACTCACCCAGCGAGGGTAAGTCAGGGCAGGCCTGGAGCAACCAGGGAGCCCTTTGGATTGGTAGAAAAGTCTTCAGGGGACCCACAAGCCGGCTGGCAAGGGATCGCGAAGATGCCTCAGGAGGATTCCTTCAACAGGGGCCCACGGTCACTCGGGACGGGGTAGGCCTCTGATCTTGGGAGGAATCTCTGCTAGAGGCTGGGACCACACGTGGTCCAAAGCACAGGTTCGTAGAACGTCATGAAGGGGTTGCACTCGAAAATAGTTCACGGTACCCAGGGACTGCGGTTCCTCGTCACTCGTGGGGTCCACTTGCCTCAGCTTCGCTGGAGACTCACGATGGCCTTGGAGAAGTCAGGAAATCCTCTTCCTGGGCTGCAGGGACTTCGGGCTCCGGCGGGAGCGGCGTAGTTTGCGACCGTCGTTGCAGTTTTTGGTGCCTGCCAAGCAGGGGAGTCACTCCTTGACTCCAAGGGAGATTCTTCAGTCTTCCAGAGGTAGTGGAACGTTGAAGGTCCAGGATTCTTCTTTAGAGCATCGTCCAGGGATATCTAGTTTGCAAGGTCAAGGGTTCCCTATCTTATACTAAAAGGAAGAGAGGGACTAGCTCTATGACCCCACCTATGGGAGGGTCAGGGGAGTGGGTGGCTACACCCACTTCCCTTTGTCCAGTTTCGCGCCAGAGCAGGGGCAGGTAGCCCCTGTGCCGGTTTGAACTGGTGTATGCACAGAGGAGCCTTCTGCTCCCCCAGTGCAGGACTTCAAAGCACTCTAGGAGTGCACCCACCCAGCCCCAATACACTAAACCCTGTCTGGGAGGTGGTCACACCTCCCTGTGACAGGATACCTATTGTTGGGCCTCCTCCACTGCGAGTTTCGGTCATCAGCAGGAGGGCAGCCCAGTGTCTGTGACTGGTGGCATCCATTTTGTGATGCCAGGGCTCTTCAGGATTCTACCGCGTTTCCACAGTAGGTACATGTCTATCCCTCTAGAAGGGTGGGATCATACTCCCACACCAGGTACTGGTGTGGGGGTATGATTCCAAGGTGTTTGACACCAAACACGACATGTTTTGATGCAGCCATTCCAAAGTTAGCATTAACCGCAAGGTTATAATGCACTTAAGAGTATATGGTTTGACCGCATTCACAAACAGCCCCAGAGAATGGACTCTGAGAGCTGCAGAGGGGCCCTGCTCAGGCAGAGGCACCCTCTCACATAGAAACTAAGCACCCTGCCCTCAGGATTGATAGGGCCTGCCTTAGGGGTGACTGATAGGTTTAAATGTGTGTGCAGGGGAGATATAGGGAACCTATATCTCAGTGAGGGGTGCTAGCACCTCCTCACCCAGGCTGCAGTAGCAGGCCTGTGGTGTCAGATTTAGTCTGCTTCCCAGGGGTGGCATAATACATGCTTCAGCCCCTGGTAGGCCTGTGAAGTACCTATGCCCTTGGTACCTAAGGTACCATATACTAGGGACTCATAAGGTACCACAGTATCCAATCACTAGTGCACCTAGAGTGCACTCCAAGTCGCTTAGAGAGAACAGAGAGGCTGGGGCCCTGATTGGCAGGGTCCCAGCCAGACTATAGCCAGAAACCAGTGTAAACATCAGAAAAAAGTGGGGGCAACATAAGAGGCAGATCCTACTCTCCTACACAACCCCCCAAACGCAGGGACACTAAACTAACCTTGACCAGTTGAGTCTTCGTGCTCTAAGTGGAAATACCTTGAGAGTCCATCTGCATTGGCATGTTGGGTCCCAGGCCTATGTTCCACTGTATAGTCCATCCCCTGTAGGGAAATGGACCACCTTAAAAGTTTTGGGTTTTCACCTTTCATCTGTTTCAGCCATAGGAGGGGCTTGTGGTCAGTCTGAACTATGAAGTGAGTGCCAAACAAGTATGGCCTCAGCTTCTTCAGGGCCCACACCACAGCAAAGGCCTCCCTCTCTATAGCTGACCAACGTTTCTCTCTAGGGGTCAGCCTCCTGCTAATAAAAGCTACTGGCTGGTCTTGACCTTCATCATTCAGTTGAGACAGTACAGCTCCCACACCCAGCTCAGAAGCATCTGTTTGGACAATGAACTTTTTGGTGTAGTCTGGACTCTGTAAGATGGGGGCAGTGCACATGGCCTGCTTTAGGTCTTCAAATGCCTTCTGACAGCTAGCTGTCCACTGAACCTTTTTGGCATTTTCTTTGAGGTCAGATCATTCAAGGGGGTCACTATAGATCCATATCCCTTCACAAACCTCCTATAGTACCCAGTCAGGCCTAAGAAGGCTCTCACCTGTGTCTGGGTGGTTGGAGCAACCCATTCCATTATGGTTTGGATTTTGCTCTGTAAAGGCTGAACCTGGCCTCCACCCACAAGGTGGCCCAGGTACACAACCTGACTCTGCCCTATCTGGCACTTAGTGGCCTTGATAGTGAGGCCTGCTTTCTGCAGAGCCTCCAAAACATTTCTGAGGTGGACCAGGTGATCCTGCCAGGAGGAACTAAAGACAGCAATATCATCTAGATAAGCTGAGCAATAAGTTTCCATCCCTGCCAGAACTTTGTTCACCAACCTCTGAAAAGTGGCAGGTGCATTTTTCAATCCAAAGGGCATCACCACAAAGTGGTAGTGCCCACCAGGGGTCGAAAATGCTGTTTTGGCTTTTGCATCATCAGCTAACCTGATCTGCCAGTAGCCAGCTGTTAGGTCAAATGTACTCAGATACTTGGCTGAGGCCAAAGTATCAATCAGCTCATCTGCCCTTGGTATGGGATAGGCATCAGTCCTGGTGACTGCATTGAGGCCTCTGTAGTCTACACAAAACCTCATTTCTTTCTTACCACCCTGGGTATGAGGCTTGGGTACTAGGACTACTGGGCTAGCCCAAGGGCTATCTGAAGGCTCAATCACACCTAACTCCAACATTTTCTGGACTTCAGTCCTGATACAGTCCCTGACATGGTCAGGTTGCCTGTAGATTTTACTCTTGACAGGCAGACTGTCCCCAGTGTCCACCTCATGGGTGCACCAGGTAGTCTGACTAGGGGTCAGGCTAAACATATGTCTGTACTGCTGCAGAACTTGTCTGCACTCAGTTTGCTGATGGTCAGTGAGGCTGCTTGCCAAAGCAACACCATCGACTGACCCATCATCAGGGTTCTGTGAGAGCAGGTCAGGAGAGGGTCACTCTCCTCCTCCTGTTCCTCATCAGTTGCCATGAGCAAGCCCATGTCAGCCCTGTCAACATATGGTTTCAATCTGTTGACATGGAGCACCCTCAGGGGGCTCCTGGGAGTTCCAAGATTCACCAGATAGGTGACTTCTCCCTTTTGCTCAACTATTGTATGGGGGCCACTCCATTTGTCTTGGAGGGCTGCTGGGGCCACAGGCTCCAACACCCACACTTTCTGTCCTGGCTGGTACACAGTCAGCACAGCCTTTGGTCATGCCAAGCTTTTGTAATTCTTGGCTGGCCTCCAGGTTTTTGGTTGCCTTCTGCATGTATTCGGCCATCCTGGAGCGGAGACCAAGTACATAGTCCATCACATCCTGTTTGGGGGTTTGAGAGGTAACTCCCAGCCCTCTTTTACCAAACATAATGGACCTCTTACAGGATGCCCAAACAGAAGCTCAAATGGGCTGTAACCAACCCCCTTCTGTGGAACCTCTCTGTATGCAAACAACAGGCAGGGAAGAAGAAGGTCCCATTTCCGCCTAAGCTTCTCTGGGAGTCCTTTAATCATTCCCTTAAGGGTTTTGTTGAAACGCTCAACCAACCCATTGCATTGTGGGTGATAGGGGTGGTGAACTTATAAGTTACACCACACTCCTTCCACATTGCTTTCAAATATCCTGACATGAAGTTGGTACCTCTGTCAGAGATGACCTCCTTTGGGAAACCCACTCTGGAGAAAACTCCAATGAGGGCTCTTGCCACCACAGGGGCTGTGGTGGTCCTCAGGGGAATTGCCTCTGGGTACCTGGTGGCATGATCCACTACCACCAGGATAAATCTGTGCCCAGATGCAGTTTGAGGGTCAAGGGGACCAACAATGTCAATCCCTACCCTTTCAAAGGGTACCCCCACCACAGGTAGTGGTATCAGGGGGCCTTTGTGGTGCCACCTGCCTTGCCACTGGCTTGGCATGTGACACAGGAGCGACAAAACTCCTTTGTGTCCTCTGACATATGTGGCCAATGAAAATGTGGAACAAGCCTGTCCCAGGTCTTGTTTTGGCCCAAGTGACCTGCTAAAGGGATATCATGTGCTAGGGTCAAGAGGAACCCCTAAACTTCTGAGGTATTACCAACCTCCTGGTGGCTCCAGGGGCTGGATCTCTACCCTCAGAATATAGGAGTCCCTCATCCCAATAAACTTTATGGGACCCACTAGCACTCCCAGCAGCCTCAGCAGCAGCCTGCTGTCTGAGGGGTTCAAGAGAGGGGCAGCACTGTTGCTCCTTACTCAGATCTTCCCTAGAAGGGCCCCCTGCCCCCAAGAACTCAACCTGATCAGGCTCAAGTCCCTCTGGGGCAGTTCCTTCTTCAGGATCTGCTCCTCCTCCCTCAAGAGGGGAATCAGTGATCTGAGACAGAGGGGAAGGCACTGCCTTACCCCTACTGCTCCTCTTCTTGGGAAGCATCTGGTCCATGGTTTCAGGATCCAGAGCTGGTTCAGTGTCATGCATTTTGGCCTGTGACCTGGTCACAGCAAATACCTTCTGCAGGGATGCCCAACATCTCAGCATGAGTCCATAACTCTACTTCAGACCAGGCTGAAGTTTCTAGATCATTGCCCAATAGACATTCTACAGGGAGGTCTGCACTGACTACAACCTTCTTGAGGCCAGTTACCCCTCCCAGGAGAAATTCACAACTGCCAGACTATGGTTGGTCCTGACATTGCTTGCATTGGTCACCTGGTACATTTCGCCCAGGATGATCTGTCCAGGGTCCACAAGATCCTCTGCCACCATGGTGACACTAGCACCTGTGTCCCTAAATGCCAAAGCCTGTTTGCCATTTATTACAGGCTGCTGTTTGTATTTGCCCAGATTACTGGGGCTCACCAGGAAGGACATGTCAATGTCTCCATCACAAATCAGCATTGCCTGAGTGGGTACTCTGACTAGGCCAGAGTCCACTTCAGAACCCAGGGTCAACCCTACTACACCCTTATTCTGAGTACCACCTCCACCAGTAGCTGAACTAGGGGAACAGTTGCCTTAGGGGCAGGAGTGGTGGTGGTTTGGTCTTTGGACTTGTTACAATCAGAAGTCCAGTGCCCTTTCTGTTTACAGAATTTGCACCAGGGCTTCTTTTGGCCTTTTCCCTTGTTGGATTGTGACTCCCCACCAGATGCAGATTTTTGGGGCCCTTGTGAAGACTTCTGGTCTTTTGACTTATCCCCACTTTTCTCAGAGCCCTTAGAATCCTGCTTCTTTGTGTCACCCCTTGGTTCTGGGTTTTCTGCCTCACCCTGGTTCTGACCCACTTGTCTGCCTTCTTTCCCAATTCTTGGGGAGAGGTCAGATCTGAGTCCACCAGGTATTGATGCAACAACTGGTTCTGGCAATTATTAAGGATCTGTTCTCTCATCATTAGATTATACAATCCCTTGAAATCAGTAACCCTACTGCCAACCAGCCAACCCTCCAGAGCCTTGGTTGCACAATCTACAAAGTCAGTCCAGTCCTGAGTCTGTGCCTTCTGGGTGTCTCTGAACTTCAACCTGTACTGCTCAGTGGTTAAGCCAAACCCATCTATCAGTGCACTCTTCAGGACTTCATAGTCATCAGCATCCTCTTCTCTAACAGTGAGGAGCTTGTCTCTACCTTTATCTGAAAAGGAGAGCCACAAGATTGCTGCCCACTGCTTTTGGGGGACCTGTTGTACTCTACAGGCCCTTTCCATAGCAGTTATCCACTTATGGATATCATCCCCACTCTGGTAGGGAGGAACAACCTTGCTCAGGTTCCTATGGTCTGGAATATATTCTCTGCCTCTAGGGACACTGTTGCTGCCACCAGGGGTTCTAACCCCTCTTTTCTAGAAGCTCTCTGGAGCTCCAGGGCTTCCTTATCTAATGCCAACTGCTTGGTTTTGAGGGCAAATCTTGCTTCCTCATACTGCAGCAGTTTGTACATTCTGTCAGAGGAGGTCTCTCTTCTGGGGAAGTAGGAGTTCCTCTGGTAGACAGATTCTCTGCCAGAGTGATAGGAGTGGTCAGAGTCCCTAGAAAGGGACCTAGGCCTCTCCTCCACTATGTCAGTTCTCTTAGGGAGAATTCCTCTGTCCTTTTCAGGCCCCTGGGGACCTGGCCCTTTAACCACAGAGTCTTGGTCATCCTGATGTTCATCATCTGACCCAGACACTGTAATTGACCCACTCACTGATTCAGACCCATTAGCTCCTAGAGCTAATCTAAGATCATCTGCTGTTAGCAGATCTATCAGGTGTAGTGTGGAGGGACTCTGTCCTATCTTCAGGTGCCTTGCAGCACACATGGCTTTCAAGTCAAAGAAAGTCATGTCCTTATAGTGAGGCTGAGTGGATCCACTGGGTCCAACCCTTAAGGACATTCTAGTGTTGTGCAGTGTTGTACTACCTACACTAGTTTGTGGCCTACTGATACTAGCTTGAGCTGTAGAAAGGGTGTGCTATCCCTTGGCACACAGCTCTAAGTTCAGTAGAACTTATTGATACTAAGCTTGACTTTATATGTACCTTGAGTACCTATAGTGGTTTTCAGTTAGTAATTCAAATAGAGATTTTCTGGTAAAACAATAGCAAGCTGGAATCCCACACGCTGCCACCAATGTGAGAAGTTGGCCTGGTATATGCTGTTCACTAGTTAAAGTGGACACCTTGCACCAGTACAATTCGACTCTTATGGTAGGTAGGTTTAAGACAACCTTTACAGAAAGCTATCCTAGTGGTAGCTGTGGAGAGCAGCCTTCAGGCTAAGTCTTGAGGAATGTAAAGCAGCTTGTTTTACCACACAATCTCTTGAATCACCAAATGAAAAGACACCACACAGGTATATATATCAAATATATATGTATTTATTACTAAACAACTCTCTACTAATCTCTTGTGAGATTAGAAGTCAGGAACATATGCACAAATCAACGTTTCACAACAAATTGAGCACAAATATGGCTGGGACCCTAGGGGCGTACTCAGACCATATACTAAAAAGAGACTTAAGAACAACGACTTGCAAAGGGACAAGGCCCAGGGCCTTCAGAAGTGCTGGGGCCTCACGAAACCACCCAAGGCAGGTAAGTAAAGGACCCACGGGGACGCGTGCAGTGAGGGAACACAGGCGCGGATCGCCGTAGACTTCAATGGGGCAAGTCGCGGTTGGAAATTAAGAGTTTATGGGCACTTTGGGAGTAGCTACAAGCAAGTCACTTACAGGGTAAGTAGTTCTAGGGCCAACACCCACAGGAGCACCGTAGTGCTGGAGTTACCTCACCCAGGGAAGCCGGGTGCATAGGTGTCCTTTGGTGTCGGGTCGCGGCGTCGTTTTCAATGGGAGCCAATGAAGACTTGCTGCTTGTGAAGCCAGAAGAAGTGTCCGGTGGAATCCAAGCCTGGATTCGGAAGGAGGAAGACCTGAAAGCAGAGGGGACAGTGTTCAAAGTCACTTGGCAGTGACCCGGGGCAAGGAAGATGAATGCCCACCGTCGTCGACAGATTCAGGTTGTTCACGGGTGTCTTGACTCTTCGGCCATGAGGTCCAGGAGGCGTCGAGGACGACCAGGAGCTGGATTCAGCGTGTCCCACGAAGTCTGCAGCTGACTGCGGTGTCGACGACCCGATTGGAGCCAACAAGCCTTGGTAGCAGCAAGTCTCGTGGAAAGAACAAAAAGTCAATGGTGCAGACCAGCAAGGTCTGGGGGACTCACCCAGCGAGGGTAAGTCAGGGCAGGCCTGGAGCAACTAGGGGAGCCCTTTGGATTGGTAGAAAAGTCTTCAGGGGACCCACAAGCCGGCTGGCAAGGGATCGCGAAGACGCCTCGGGAGGATTCCTTCAACAGGGGCCCACGGTCACTCGGGACGGGGTAGGCCTCTGATCTTGGGAGGGATCTCTGCTAGAGGCTGGGACCACACGTGGTCCAAAGCACAGGTTCGTAGAACGTCATGAAGGGGTTGCACTCGAAAATAGTTCACGGTACCCAGGGACTGCGGTTCCTCGTCACTCGTGGGGTCCACTTGCCTCAGCTTCGCTGGGGACTCACGATGGCCTTGGAGAAGTCAGGAAATTCTCTTCCTGGGCTGCAGGGACTTCGGGCTCCGGCGGGAGTGGCGTAGTTTGCGACCGTCGTTGCAGTTTTTGGTGCCTGCCAAGCAGGAGAGTCACTCCTTGACTCCAAGGGAGATTCTTCAGTCTTCCAGAGGTAGTGGAACGTTGAAGGTCCGGGATTCTTCTTTAGAGCATCGTCCAGGGATATCTAGTTTGCAAGGTCAAGGGTTCCCTATCTTATACTAAAAGGAAGGGAGGGACTAGCTCTATGACCCCACCTATGGGAGGGTCAGGGGAGTGGGTGGCTACACCCACTTCCCTTTGTCCAGTTTCGCGCCAGAGCAGGGGCAGGTACCCCTGAGCCGGTTTGAACTGGTGTATGCACAGAGGAGCCTTCTGCTCCCCCAGTGCAGGACTTCAGAGCACTCTAGGAGTGCACCCACCCAGCCCCAATACACTAAACCCTGTCTGGGAGGTAGTCACACCTCCCTGTGACAGGATACCTATTGTTGGGCCTCCTCCACTGCGAGTTTCGGTCATCAGCAGGAGGGCAGCCCAGTGTCTGTGACTGGTGGCATCCATTTTGTGATGCCAGGGCTCTTCAGGATTCTACCGCGTTTCCACAGTAGGTACATGTCTATCCCTCTAGAAGGGTGGGATCATACTCCCACACCAGGTACTGGTGTGGGGGTATGATTCCAAGGTGTTTGACACCAAACACAACATGTTTTGATGCAGCCATTCCAAAGTTAGCATTAACCGCGAGGTTATAATGCACTTAAGAGTATATGGTTTGACCGCATTCACAAACAGCCCCAGAGAATGGACTCTGAGAGCTGCAGAGGGGCCCTGCTCAGGCAGAGGCACCCTCTCACATAGAAACCCTCTCACATAAGCACCCTGCCCTCAGTATTGATAGGGCCTGCCTTAGGGGTGACTGATAGGTTTAAATGTGTATGCAGGGGAGATATAGGGAACCTATATCTCAGTGAGGGGTGCTAGCACCTCCTCACCCAGGCTGCAGTAGCAGGCCTGTGGTGTCAGATTTAGTCTGCTTCCCAGGGGTGGCATAATACATGCTTCAGCCCCTGGTAGGCCTGTGAAGTACCTATGCCCTTGGTACCTAAGGTACCATATACTAGGGACTCATAAGGTACCACAGTATCCAATCACTAGTGCACCTAGAGTGCACTCCAAGTCATTTAGAGAGAACAGAGAGGCTGGGGCCCTGATTGGCAGGGTCCCAGCCAGACTATAGCCAGAAACCAGTGTAAACATCAGAAAAAAAATGGGGGCAACATAAGAGGCAGATCCTACTCTCCTACAGGTGGGATTTGTTTTTAGGGCTGGGGTCTGCTTTTAGGAATTAGGGCAGGGGTTTGGGCTATTTTTAGGGCAGGGGTCGGGGTAGAACTCATGGCAGGTGACTGGGTTTTAGGACTCAGGGCGGGGGCAAGGGCATAATCTTAACCACGCATATAGGACCTAGGGCGGGGGCTAGGGCATAATCTTAACCACGCATATGATTTTACCAATTATGCCATTGCAAAAAAATTTGTTGTAAAGGCATGCGTGGTTAAGACGTGGTCATTATTAAGACTGCGTTGTTAAGGCATGCGTGTTTAGGGAATTTGTGGTTCTGATATACAACCAGACTTTTCTGATGAGCATTTAGGAAGCAAAAGCTGTGCAGCCTGTCACTTGCAAATAACCCTCAACTCCACCCGCCCTCCAACGCTAGGTTCAAAGCATTAAGTAGAAAGCAACAACATGCATGTATTCACTGCCCCATGTCAGTGAATGAACACTAGATAACCTTTCCTTTTTACTTACTCTAACTCCTGCTACACAGCTGTTCAAACTAATGCATATTTAGCTTGAACATAAGCTGCTTGATCATTGCTAGTGTGAAGACTTTGTCTTATAAGACGTACAAAATAGTTTCAATGCCATTTTGATTCAAGAGAAATTAGGCCCTGAACAAGTGATGAGAGGTACAAATATACTACACAACCACTAGGGGGAAATCACCTCCGAATGATATTACAGACTTGGGCATACAGAAATGATAGATGTGCTGGACATAAACCCTACCCCCACCCCTCAGGAGGTTATTTTGTCATGTGTTTTGTAAAGTTATAAGTAATGTCACTACAAGTCACTGTGCATTGTAACTATATGTTGTTATATTATGGATTATTAAGGTAAGTCATATTTTATTTGTGGCTTGGTACAGCCACTTCAAAGCACTGAATGGCAGAGGGAAGGAAAGGAGGCAAAATAATAAAGATAAGTAGATGAATGTAGGCATTACAAAACAAGCAGAATAACTTGGCCTGCAGTCCTCGTCTGACCTTCATAAGGTCACGTTCATGCTGGAGAAGCTGCGGAACACAGTTCCGGACAGAAAAGTCTTGGCAATGGAGGCATCCACCTCTATTTCTACATTACCTGATGGATGGCCGGCAAGATTTTTTGAAGACCAACCATTGGAGTCTTGGTAGATCTCGAGCACTCTCAGGAGGTAACAAAGCAAGTGACTACAGGGCCCAATTTTGATGTTGGATTGAAAGCCATCCGACAGACTGTCGGAGGCTTTCCGCCCGACATCGAGGGTTTCCCTCTGACCGCTGTATTACGATGACGGCACCTATGGCCAGGCGGTTCCTTTCCGCAACGGTGTTGTCCACCCGACATCGCAATGAGGCCCGAAGGACTTACCAGTCAGGCAAAAAATCTTGAAGTCAATGTTTTTATTTGGAAACTAGTATAGAACTTCAGTGATCTGTAAGATAAGACACCCGACCATGGTGTAGTTTCTGAAAACAGGAGTTAGTTAATGTGTTCTTTGGTTGGCAGCCAGTGTAGAACTTTCATTGCCCCAGATGAGGCACCTCACCATGGAATGCACACTGATCAGTTGCAAAATCCTGAAGTCAATGTGTTGTTTGCACAGCATTCAAGTGTAGATTTTCATGGCCTAGGACAGTGGGTCTTAACCTGTGGTCCGAGGACACTTGGAGGTCTGCGAGGCCTACTCAGGGGTTCTGCAGCTGTTTTGCATAGTTAAATATTAAAATTAAATTAATTAAAATTAATAAGGTATATACAAATAAAGAAGAAAAATGTAAAACTTTATTTATATTTGTGCATAAAACAACATATTTCAATGAGCATTTGTTTTTTGTATACGAGTGTGTTTATTTTTGTTATTGTTTTCAGGTTCAAATCATAAACACTGCTAAGGCCGGAGGTCCCTGGCTTCCATAAATGACTTAGTGGGGGTCCCCAGATCCCAGTAATGATTAGGTGGGGGTCCACAAAAGTCAAAAGTTTAAGAACCGCAGGCCTAGGAGATGTGGTCGGATCGAAAACAAGGCATGTGGAGAAATGTATTTTGTTAGTATGATGTAATATGTATTAATTTGTTATGGTTTGTGTTGTCATGCTATTCATTGTTTTACTGTATTATTATGGTATGTATGCAGTGTTTTATTGTTATGTTATATAGGTCAGTACAGCATCTTATGCTATGGCTTTGTGTTCTATGTTGCGTTTTTGTCATATGTTAGTGAATCATCTTTTTTATAGATGATATTATCGCTAGAGCGCACTTCCGTCCATGTGCTTCAAGTGGTAGGCCAAAAGAGCATATGGCAAACTGTGTTATAGCTTTTTAGAAAGCTAAATGATCGAAAATTGCACTCAATGTAATAGGAAGATAATTCCAGCAAACAGGGGTAATTGCTGACAGTGCCTGGCTAACAGTGCAGGTATGGCAAGTTTAAATTTGGGTGCATGCTTGAAAACCTTGAGATCCCAATTGATCTAAGTAACCAGACTGATATGCCATCACTTTCTGAAATATAAATGAAGGTCCAATGTGCTAATATGACCAGTGGGCAATACAGTTTCTAACACAGAATGTTTTGGCATAAAAATTAAATTGATTATCCTACAGGCCTCTGAGAGGTGGTTATATTTTCTGAGTTCACAGATTAGTCTGGCTGCATGATTTTGAATATGCTTAAGTTTTCCTAAAGCATAATGAAGAAAGGACCAAATAGAGGTATAGCCATAATCAAACCCAGTAGATAATTGTATTGGTCAGTAACAGATGTTGGTCAGAGGTAAGAAAGGACAATTGTTTGAGCACCTTTACTTAGTTAATGCAAGATGAGAACACCGTATTGATCAATCAATCAGGATTTGTAAAGCGCGGCTGCATCACCTGTGAGGGTCTCGAGGCGCTGTGGGACCAAGCTCATGCTGCCTGTGGTCCTATTGGTCTAACATCCAGGTCTTGAGGTCCTTCCTGAACTGCTGGAGCGATGGTGAGGCTCTGAGTGCGAGGGGAGGTTGTTCCAGGCCTTTGCCACCAGGTGGGAGAAGGAGCGGCCTCCACTGTTCGTCCGGTGGATGAATCAGGTGTCTGCTAGGGAGAGGAATTCGGAGCGGAGTTTCCTGGTCGGTTGCTGGAAATTCATTTGATTCTTGAGGTAAGCCGGTCCTTCGTTGAGTAGTGCCTTGTAGGCGTGGGTGAGCAGCTTGAACGGGCATCTCTTCGTGACTGGTAGTCAGTGGAATTTCCTGAGGTGAGGAGTGATGTGCATCTGTCTGGCGAGGTCGAGGATGAGTCTGGCTGCTGTATTCTGGAGTTTGGTCATGAGTTGGGCAGTGATTCCTACGTAGAGGGAGTTGCTGTAGTGCTTGTGTGACTGTTCGCCTGGTGTTGTGTGGGAGCCATCAGAAGACCTTCCTGATCAATCAGAGCGTGAGGAAGCAAGCGAAGGAGATGGCGCTGACATGAATCTTCATGGATTTCTGGCTGTAGAGGATGATGCTGTGGTTGCAGGCATGTTCTGTGGGTTTGGGCCCAGCTCAGGTGGCCACAATTCGTTGTTCCACAGGGTGTCCTTGCCTTTCCCGAAGAGGAGTTCTTCTGTCTTGTCAGTGTTGAGCTTGAGACAGTTCTTGTTCATCCAGATGGCCATGTCTCTCATGCATCTTTGGAACTTGTCCTTGGTGGTCGTTGGGAGGGGAGAGGATGAGTTGGGTGTCGTTGGCGTAGGCTCTTAACGATGTCGACTGGGGTTGTCATACATATGATGAACAGGGTAGGGCTGAGGGATGAGCCTTGAGGTACACCGCAGCTGATGTTCTTAGAGAGCCAGGCATAGGGAGGGAGGATGACCTTCTTTCTTACTGCGGGTAGGATAAGGTTCACTTGAAGGCTGCTCTTTGGATCCCAAACTGGTGGAGTCCGTTGATCAGTGTGTAGTGGGATAAGGTGTCGAAAGCTGCTGAGAGGTCGAGGAGGTTGAGGGCTGCTGTTTCTCTGTTGTCTAGCAGTGATCTGTAATCGTCCGTTGCTGCGACTAGGTCTGTCTCGTTGCTGTGGCTTGCTCTGAAGCTGGATTGGGAGGGGTCCAGAAGGTTGTGGTTCTCCAAATGTCTGGTGAGCTGGATGTTGATGGCTTTCTCGATGACCTTGGCTCGGAGCAGGGAGATAGGTTGGTAGTTCTTGGGTTCTCCTAGGTCTGCAGATGGCTTCTTCAACAGCGGCTTCACGTTGTCATGGTTCCATTTCTGGGGGAAGTGGGCCTTGGTATCAGAGCAGTTGAGGACCTTGGTGAGTTCTTTGCTGTTGGTTTGATTGCCGAGGTTGAAGGTATGGTGTGGGCAGGGGTCTGCAGGGGCTCTAGAGTGGATGGATCTTATGATGGATGTTGTTTCCTTCTCGGTGAGGGTGTTCCACAAGGTGAGCTGGTGTGGGTGTGCGTCAGTCGACGAGATGAGGTTGATGCTGTCCTGAGCGGGGGTTAGAGTGCGAAGTCTTGGTAGATGGTGTTGATTTTGTTTTGAAAAAAATCTGAGAGGGTGTCGCAGAGAGCTTGCGAGGGTGTGATGTTGTTTTTGGTTGCCGAGGGGTTGGTGAACTTCTTGACTATGTTGAAGAGTTCCTTGCTGTTTTTGGAGCTGTCCTTGATGTGGGTGGCTAGGGTGGTCTTCTTGGTGTTCTTCAAGAGGTGGTATCGGTTGAGGGCATCTTTGAAGTGTTTTCGGTCCTCAAGGGTCTTGCTGGCGCGCCATCTTCTTTCCTTCTGTCTGCAGTCACGTTTCTGGTTTTTCAGCTCTGCCATGAACCAGTTGGGGTGTCGTGTTCGTTTCTTGGGATAGGTGGGTTTCTTGGGTGCGACTTCATCGGCGCTTTTCGTGATCCAGTTTGCGAAGTTGTCAGCCGCTTGTTCTCTCTCTCTGGTGGTGGTGAGTAGGCGGGAGTTGAGGCCGCTGGTCCATCGTTGTTCTGAAACCTTTGCCCAGCTTCACCTTGTCTCATTGGAGGGGGAGGCAGGGGTGTTGGGGGGGTTCTGGGATGACGAAGTGGACACAATGGTGGTCAATCCTTGTTAGCTCCTGGGTGTGGATGTATTTTACTCTGTTGCTGGCTGAGAAGATAGGGTTGAGCGTATGTCCTGCAGTGTGGTTGGGGTTGGTGACAAGCTGTTTAAGTCCGAGGTTGGACTTACTTTCTAGGAAGTCGGCCGTGTTGGCGTCAACGGAGTTCTCAAGGTGGAAGTTGACGTCTCCTAGGAAGATGTACAGATTTCAGTGAATGGCGACAGGGGCGATAAAGTCGGGGATGGCGTTACAGAAGGCAGGGCTGGGTCCCGGAGGTCTGTTTGCGAGGGTGACCGATTGTGGTTTTGCTGTTAGTTTGGATTTGGAATTTGAGGTGCTCCATGAAGGGTGTGGAGTCGTCCGTAGTGGTAGAGCATTCGAGGTTCTCTTTGTAGATTATGACGATAACACCTCCGTTTTATTTGATTGGACAGTGAAAGGTTATTATCCAAAATGAAATTTGTTTTACTTTGTTGACAAGAGATTTGGACAGTGGCCGTAGATTAGGGCTATAAGGAGCAGTCTCACTAACACATATCCACCACCACTCTTTTATCTAAGTCAGATTTAAGATAATTATGAACCACTCATTAATGAATGGCTATTAAGCAATAAGTAAAAACGGATAATAGTATTACTAGCATTCTATTCAGTACCAACCGCATAAGCAAGACAGGCTATAGCCAAATTATCTAAAAAAAAAAAAGGGTGACTAATGGCAGAACATAGATGTTAATTAGAACGAGGGGTGTATGGGTTGTGTTTACTATATATTGTTAGTTCTTCATACAGCGCTTTAAGACAAGGCATAGAGTAGCAGTGCGCTTCACGGAAATGGCATAGAATAATGATGAACAGACAAATACTGGTCAAAATACAGGAAGTGAAAGTCACCAGATAAATAGTGATATATTTGTATGACCAGGGTCGGATTGAGACGGAAAATAGGCCTGGTTACCAAAATAAAAGTGGCCGTCATTAGTGAATTAGAAAGCTAAATAAGTGACACATGTTTGCAAATTGTGGTAGTTTTCAACTTGTAAAGAGATACTGCATAAGTGTTTTGCAAGGTTTGCAAGACTGCATGGATTAGAGCTTGCTTCAGGCAATGTTTGTTTTAATATCAGGGAAATTAACAGTAAAAACCGGTCCAGCTAGCAGACCATAAAACAAGCTCGCAAATGGCCAAAACACCAGCCCATACACTAACCTGTTATTGGCCAAGCCTGTGGGGCAATGCCTGATTGCTCTATAGGCTGGTCCGACGCTGTGTATGGCAAAACCAGGGACACCAGGTAAATTAGGTGGGAGCGAATTCTGAAAGGTTATGTGCCAGGATGCCAAATGCAGGTATGGTATTTTTATGATACTATGAAATTTGTTTCGTTTTTAACACATTTCCTGCTTTGGTGCATCAAATCAAACTAAACAAATACAACGTATTTGCTTTTGTAGTTACCAAGAGCATTGGCAAATCCTTTTTATTTCTATTAAAATAGTTGGGTGGTTTATGCTCTTCTGAAGGTCCCCATCTGTGGCAATGAGGACACTGCCTGGGTGAAAAGGTCTGCTTAGCCTCTGACCACGCAGACGCCCCGCCTATGCTTGTACTTTTCTCACACTCACCGGGGTAGCCATTGTTTTCTGTTTTGAACGATGGGAAAACCTGCTGAGAATCCAAGGCAGACACTTGGCAACTCCAGTTAATACAATTAAAAGGTATCCGCATTAAAGCTAATTCGCAGCTAATAGCCGTGAAAAAACAGAGCCATGAATCTCCGGCGCCTGATAAAAGAGGCGTACTTCACAGGCAGTCCTAGACAAATTGAGCATTTCAAAGCGGCCCGTCAGATACTTGTCTGGATTAACATGTAAATGCGGACAGCCCATCGGCCATTGTCGAACCAGGCGGCTGAGGGCGGGTGGCGGCATTGTCCGGCCCTCTCCGTGTCACTCCCCGAGGGGGCGAGGGTGGGCGCCACTCCTGGAACTTGCCGCTCTGATGTGAGCTCACAAACCCCGAAACCAACACCTAAGCAGACCAAACTAACACATTAGCTGCCTAAACTATGCAACTGTGACTCTGCTAATGAGCCCGGGGGTGTCGGAAGCAGCTACGGGAAGAGCATTAGCCCAAGAAATCTACCAAGATCTCCTTCCCTTCTTCCTGGAGAATTAGCTATAGTTTTTTTCTCCGTAGATTGTTATAATCATTAAACGAATTTGTTATGGCTATGGATGGATGCTTATGTGTGTGAGATGCAGGGTGAGGGGAAAAAATAAAACTTTTATTTTCATAAAAACAAGGTTATTGTCTGTAGCGTTTAGCAGCATGTTGTTGCTGGTGACTGTGCTCTGGGTACTCGAGATGAAGCAAAAATAAGCCCGTATATAAAATAACTCTATACCGGTTTTGCAGAATGGCTAAGTGGTGATCTTTAATCGTGTTTAACTCAAACCAATTAAACCAGTGAAACTGCAATGTAAAATACCTCTTGCCATGTCTATAAAGGGACAAATCCAACTCAATTGGAGGAAGGGAAAAAATAGACTAGTGCTTGGTGACCGTGGCTTTTCGGTCGCATAGCCTGCATTTTCTTTTACAAATCCAGGACTACAAGTACCAGAATGCAAGGAGGCGGGTTACTTACTCGCACTTGAAACAAACAAAACCTGAGATGTGTTCGTTATGTTTTTTAGGTTGGTCGTTAGTCTAGCTCAATGCAGGTGACCTGGTTCCCGCATGAGTACCTTCGTCATCCAGTCCATATTTTCCATTGCATTCTGGGACTCGTACTCCTGTTTATTCCTTTTTGAACGCAGGCCTTCAAATAACGATTTAAAAGGAAATCCTGAGGGAGGTAATCACACAAAAACGAGAGCCTTGGCTGACCTGGCTTGCACTGGAAGTCGTGTGTACAGTGTAACCTACCTCTTAACAGACAAAGGTTTACAATCCTCCTCCAAAGTAACAAATTGCAGCCGGGTGAAGCATGAAAGGGATGCAACAACCACCACGCTCAAGGTTACCAGGTCAATACGTGCTTAGCTCATCCTCGTCATGTTTTTGCTTTGCATTCCAGGACTTGTAGGCCTGGTGTTATAATTGCGTAAACTGGACTACAAGCTCCAGAAAGCAAAGAAAAACAAAACGAGCCACTCAGTGCGTGGACCTGGGGAACTTGATAGCTCTAAATACGCCCAGGGACTTTGGATTTGGTAATAGGACTAAGACCTTAAGCTGATATCAGGGAGCAGAATGATGTGTAAAAAAAACAGGTGGTACGTAGCTGCTCTTGGGCCCCATCCACTGACTTTTCAGCACCGTGCATGCTGGGATGCGTAGTTTCGCTGGTCGCAGTGTCAGACTACGAGTCACCACGTACCAAGGGATGTTGGCTGAGAGGCCGTGCTTCGCAGCCCAGTGCCTTGGAAGCCTTGTTTGCGGCCTCGTGGTCAGAATGTCCAGGTTCGAGTTTCGCCCGTACAGTTACTCTTTCCTCGCGTCCTCCGTGGTCAGCCCTCCCCTTCACGGTCCATTAATCTGCCGGCAGTCTGGCCGGGCCTCTCCAGCTCCATTTTCGTGCAGTTTGTTTTGCTTTGGGATTCTCTGGGTGATTACGGGAGCCGCAGACAATAGCACCGGAGCGGGAACAAAAGGAGAGTACAAGGTTTATTTATTTTCGGGAGCCCGGGTTCAGATTGCAGGAGACATCACACTCCACCCCCTGAGTAAAGCCTCCTGTCTTTGTCCCCTTTGTTGTCCCATAAACAAAAGGTGAGCCGCTGCCCACCATCCATGTGAAAGGCTCGGCGGCCGCGCGCCGGTGGTGGTGGGAGGACGGATCACGTTACCAGCCCAGCTCGGCTGTATAATGCAGATTGCAACAAAAGTGGTTAGGTCGAGGAAGAAGATGTATTCACCTATATGAGGAGGGGGTGTGTGTGGTTGCTACCCCGTTTATATTCTGGAAAGAAAACCGCGAGTACCAGAATGCAAGGTTTTGTTAATCAGAACATCAATTCCGGGCTAAATCATAATAACATCTTGCATACATGGCTCACTAGCATATTTTCGTAGTGTTGTTCAATTCAAAAACTTTATTCGGTAGCATTGTAGCAACCATAAAAGTAAGTCACAATAAGATTAAACAAATAAAATTCGGAATTACATCTAGCAAAATGCATATAAAATAAATGCAGAATAGTACAGTACCAAAAAATAGCATCATATTTATCCGAGCATTGAGCTACGTGCACGCCCAGCAGCTTTTAAAAATGAACCAATATTAAAAATCACAACCTCATTATTTAAAAGTAATAAAAATCTTAAAGCAGGTCTGCGTTGGCTGAGGTTGTAACAATACTTCTTTAGGATTGGAATTAAGAAGTGTCTTGTATAGCGTATATACAATTTGGAGAAAAAGGTGAAATTGAGCATTGTCTGTTCAGATCTATCATCGCAGGGACAAGGTAAGAGTTCGAAGTGGTGGGTTAAGCCCAGCAGGAAACAGAGCAGGTAGTGTTAACAGTGTCTTATATCTGTGAAAGTAAGTGGTACACCTTTTATCCACCTTGGAGTAATTATAGGCCAAGTCAGTGTTGTTGAACTTGGAACCTGTAACCGGCAGACTTCACATAGGCCTAGGTATCGAGTGCTTAACACAATTCGTTACTTTATTAGCATATAACATAGGTGTCAATTCCCAGAGACCAGGTTTAACAATCTGTAGTGTTAATACTCGAAAGGGCAAACAAGTATTGCTTGGAACAGGTCAGGAGATTGGGTCCCTATATATAGATATATATTAGCAACATTAATTAATTGGCATGCATACGGTTCTCTAACGAGATCAGTCACATCTCAAGAAACACTAATTAAAAACCTTACAAATGTCATGAAAAAAGATAATTTGAAGGAACATCATAGTTACAATCCCAAACTTCAAAAAAATTGAAGTTGCTACAGCTCCTTTGCAGGCAGCATTCATGACCTTACACATGACATCACAAATGACGCCCTTGATGGCATCAGTGATGGACAAGAAATGGAGAATTACTAAATCTCTCATCTGTAGGAGTGAGTATTCCATTTATGTACTAAGATGTAGTTGCCAAAAATTGTATATTGGCAGCACCATCCTGCATTCACATCAGAGAGTGTTGCAACACATTAGAGCTATCAGGAACAAAGATCAAACGTACCCAGTGGCGAGACACTTTGAATTGAAACACAATAGCAACCTTAAAGAGTTAGAATATTTTGTGTTGGATCGGGTTCCTGTGAGACTCCGAGGAGGCAATAGAGAACGACATTTGAGGCAATTAGAATCCAAACACATTATACGATTCAACTCTAGGGTGCCAAACGGTCTCAACACTGAGGAGGATCTGTATTTACATCTATAGGGTGAGTCTTAGCGTTGTATCAAGGGACACTACATTTGTATGAGATTTATTTCAGCAGTACTTACATTCGAATTATCACCAACAAATCCTTGTGATGAAGCTTCATGTTTGTGATTTATCCTGACGTCGTTGTATCAATTTTTGCACTTGCACTTCAAGTGACTATGGTATTGAGACAAATTGATTGTGGCTCTTCACTCCTTTTGCATTAGTACATGGATGCGATTTTTGCCCATTTTTTACCATTACATTCCAGCTGTGGTCACATTGGGGGAGGGGAATAAGACATATTGGCACTTGCCTTGATGTATTTGAAATTTTATGAGATAAGTTCATGATACGTTTTAGTCCTTTTAAATTATTTAAATCGTCTAAACAATGGCTGTTTCCCCCAACTGAAGATATACAGTATGATACCATGTGACCACTGGGAAAATAGATATAAATGAGAATGTGATGGTTTTAAGCATAATTGGTTTTATGCGGATAGATTTGTATATTTATATGCATTGAGTTTTGTAGTAGGACATAGATGGTTTTAATTATCCATTTTATGTACAACGGCACTTGTCGCTTTATTCATTTGCACTGTATCTGTGTGTTGGCTGCTATATTTAACTATATGTCAGCCTGGACTGGTGTGCAGTAAGCCACAAGCCTCAATTGCAGTGTGTATAATGTCTCGATAAAGCACTGTCACTTTGAACAAACATGATGTACCGGTGCTTTAAGAGCCTGAGTAAGTAGGAAAGTTGTAAAAAAATGTAACAACGTGTTGACGTCAGGAGTAGGTTTAAATTAACGTGGCAATGAGACAATGACGGTTTGATGAAGATCGTGGCTGCGATCGAAACGCGTTACCTGTGCAACAAATAAAACCGTTTCTTAAGTGATCCCGAGCGTCCTGGTGCTTGTTCTGTGTGTGGACAGGCGTGTTGAAGATATATATATATATAAGCTAGCAACATTAATTAATTGGCATGCTTACGGTTCTCTAACGAGATCAGTCACATCTCAAGAAACACTAATTAAAAAACCTTACAAATGTCATGAAAAAAAAGATAATTTGAAGGAACATCATAGTTACAATCCCAAACTTCAAAAACATTGAAGTTGCTACAGCTCCTTTGCAGGCAGCATTCATGACCTTACACATGACATCACAAATGACGCCCTGGATGGCATCAGTGATGATATCACTAATGACACTTACCAGGGGTATCATGAATGATTCTACAAAACTCATAAATAATTACATTAGGGCAAGGACTTTGTAAAGGAGCCCATATGTATGGCTTGCATAGCACAGTCTTTGGTCATGACCTTCACACCGCAGGTATCGGTGCCAGCACACACTGGTAGTGCGTGCAGAGCATGGCTTTTAGTGTACTATGTTGCCAGAAGAGGGTCCTAAAGGCGTAATAAGACAGGCCAGCAGTGTAGCAAGACATCTAGAAGTTAATCCTCTTCATACCAAACGCGGCGAAGCTGGTCCCATACAGATCGAACCAGTACGAATATCGAGGCAAAATTGCCAAAATGATAATTTCAGTTTATTCTTCAACAAGAACGCGGTGGAGCTAATCTCACTCTGTTCGGCACCCGTTAAGTGTTTGATATGAATAGGGTTGGTACTGGTTCTTAACCCCTTGGCCGCGGCGGTAATTCCGCCGCGGCGCTGGGGGGGTGGGGGTTGAGCGCGGCGCCGCCATGCTCGTGACGGAACCACGCCGTCATGAGTCACGGGCGAGCTGTGCTCATGACGGCGTGGTTCCGTCACGACCCCGCCCACTCACTAATTCGCCCGCACAGGCGGGGAATCAGTCCCGCGTGGGCGGAGCGGCCGCAGCATGACGGAACCACGCCGTCATGAGCACACGCCACCCGTGGCTCATGACGGCGTGGTTCCGTCATGCGCAGGGAAGGGGTTAAAGAACATGCCCCCGAAATGAAACATTTGACTGGAATAGACCTGGCAGTCAGATGACTGCGCCCTAAAAAGACCCTAACCAGGGGCGTAGCTAGGTTGGTAAGATTGGGGGGGTGGGCGCTTCATATTTCCCAACAATCACTCTGGTTAAAATACATTATAGGAGAAGCAGGGTAGAAGGGGGGGCTTACGGAGCAGTAGGAAGGGAGAGGAGTGCAGATTTTGAGTGGTACTTAAAACTCAACATTTTGTAAAAGAAACATTTTTAAGACCTTTAAAACAGAGGTAGAGTGTGTGTTTGTTTTTGTCTGTATGTATATGTAAAAATCCCAAGTGAAATCCGACAAACACCTCACCATACCCAACTTAAAGCTCCAGTACCCAAGTATTTACTACAGAATACATTTATTAGGGGGGTGTAACACCCCTAACAGCCCGTCTCAAGCCATGCCCCTGACTCTAACAGTCACACAGGTTTGAAACGTCGACAAACCCTCCTTTTTGTTTGTTACATGTAATTTAACTTTAAGGGATTCCACACTGACATTTGCAAACCCTGTTATGAATTTGATCAATCAATGCATACAACCATTGGGAATTGTCTTTTATCTATGTTCTTTGTATATATAATCACCATTGCAGCATTGCATCATCTGCACTATGATCACTTATTTTGTTGAATGATGCACTTGATTGGAGTCAAAACGTTACAAGATGCAAACTTGGTCACATGAATAAGTCTGGGTAACTTTGGGTTCCTTCTAAGACACATAAGAAGGTATCACTTTTGAATGAATCCCACGGGGCAATAGTTATATAAATGAAGACCTGACTATATGCATGCATTTGAGCCCAGCCAGTGGCCAGGATAATCTCTTCTGATCACCATTACTATAAACATGCAATTTCTATATGGAACTATTAGCAGAGTATGACCTCAAGGTATAAAAAACAACCATTGGCCACCGACTACTGAAGATTGTAGATGTTTTTCAACCACAAAACTTACCTCTTTTCTCCCTTACCTTCCGCAGCAAGAATAATCAAAAGAACAAAGAGACTCACTGGTCAATAGGCTGGTGCACATCATTTACTCCCGCACCAATTTAGCAGCACTACCCTCTCCCTGGTGGAGTAAATCTCTGATCCTCACATGAATCATCACCACACACAAGGACATAGGGCCAGATGTACGACCCTTTCATTTAGCGCCTCGCAATTTGCGAATCATTGCGAGTCACAATTTGCGAGGCGCTAAATGAAATGTACAACAGTGTTATTACACTGTTTTGCGATTCCTAACTGGGTCGCAAATTGTGAGGCTCATTAATATTAATGAGCCTCTCGCAATTTGCGAGCCCATTGGGAATGCCAGCCCTCCCAGGGATGGTGGCCTGCTGGGCTCAGCAGACCACCATGTCTGGGACTGCTTTTTAATAAAGCAGCTTCTTTTTTTTTTTTAAATGCAGCCTGGTTTCCTTAAAGGCAAACGGGATGCATTTAAAAAAAAAAAAAAAAAAGGAAACATTTTCGTTTAATTTTTTTAAGGGCAGGCAGTGGTCCTTGGGACCACTGCCTGCCCTTAAAAAATATTTTTAGAGACAGTCACAAAGTGGAAGGGGTCCCTTGGGGACCCCTTCCAAATTGCGATTGCATTACCACCCTCTTGAAGAGGGTGGTAATTTACGAGTGTTTTGCGACCGCAATTGTGGTCACAAAACATTCACACATAGCTTGCAGACGCAATTAGGAAGGGAACGCCCCTTCCTAATTGCGACTCGCAATTCCTAAATAGCGAGTCGCAAATAAATTGCGACTCGCTATTTAGGAATAGTACATGGCCAACAGTGATTTTACATGCGCAAACGGGTTCGCAAACCCGTTTACGCATGCAAAATCACGTCGTACATCTGGCCCCAAGTGTCTACCCTGCACAAATGCATCAGAAGCCATTATGCTGAGACCAGCTGCATAGTCTCAAAATATACCGTTTCTATCTCACCAAATAGCCGGGGCTGCTGGAATTATGCGCTAGTGCGACTGTGACATTTTTCGCATAATTATGGATTTGCCGCATTTGCCACACAATCCATCATCTACTGCATAACTTGCATATTTATAAAAAAAAGAAAAATTGTTTCTAGCTTAAAAGGTTTAAAAGTTACAAAAAATGCAACAACACACATTGCTGCACAGTGCAAGACCCTTTGCAAAGGTTGACTGGTCACCTTTCTGTTGCTTATTGTTGTATGTGGGTGTTAAACTGGCACTTAAGAGGGGCAACATATGCAGAGACAGTGTTAGGAAGTGTAAAGGTGACAAAACAATGCACTAAATGTGCTGCATTGTACCACATAATTTGCCTTTTCTTGACGCATAATTTAGTCAAACCTTCCCACATTCTTCAGGCCTCTCCTGCCGCATAATTCCAGTGCCCTGCTAATAGCTGAATTCTAATGCAACACTTTATCAGCAAGACAACCGGAGCACTTCTTAAGTTTCCTCCAAACAACACACTCCCTTACAAAAAGAATGCACAAACCAACTTCTCTCTCATTCACACACACATACATGCCGCTACGATTCGAGGGCATATGAATGAATGAATGAGAAAGTTTATATAGCGCTCAGCTACTCCAAAAGGAGTGTCCCGGTGCTGTAGAATCACGTGATAGTTGACCTAAAGATGGATTACCTTCCAAAAAGCCATGTTTTCAACAGTTTCTTGAAACTCGTCAGGTCCTGAGAGAGTCTGAGGGGCACCGGGAGTTTGTTCCATGCCTGTGCTCCCAGTAGGCTGAAGGATTTACCTCCCCTGCGTGCCAAACGCACCTTAGGGACACATGCATACGCCCCCGAGCTTGATCTGAGTGCCCTTGTCGGAGTGTACCAGCCAACCCGTCTTCTAAGGTAACGAGGCCCCTTACCATGAAGGGCTTTGAAGAACATTACTAATGCCTTAAACTGTATCCTCTCCCTGATAGGAAGCCAGTGGAGGGCTTTGAGATGAGGGGCCATATGGGACCTCGGTTTAAGGCGAAGAATGGCCCTGGCTGCAGCGTTTTGCGCCACCTGGAGGCGTTGTAGGAGACACTCCGACAATCCTAGATAGAGGATGTTCCCGTAGTCCAGTCTCGATGTAATCAGTGCCTGGACCACGGTCCTCCTACAATCCAGTGGAAGGAGTGGAAGAAACTTCCTCACCATCCTAAGTAATCCAATACAGGTCCCAACTAAGGCCTGAACTTGGGCACGCATAGAAAGAGCGGCATCAATCCGAATTCCCAAGTTTCTAACTATAGGCTGGGCCACACTGGGAGGAGGAAATTCCTCTGGCCACCATTGACTCCAATCCTGCACTGTGGGCTGGCCAAAGAGGACTATTTCTGACTTATCAGAATTACACTTCAGCTGGTTTTCCTCCAGCCACCCAAAAACGTCGGTGAGGCAAGATCTAATCATGTCCCCATCAAACTCGTTACCTCTGTTGCAGAAGAAAACCAGCTGCGTGTCGTCGGCGTATGAAATTATCTTTACTTCGTACGACTCCACCAGTGTTGCCAAAGGGGACATATACAAGTTAAAAAGCGTTGGACTAAGGCAGGAACCCTGAGGGACTCCTACTTGTAAGCATGGCAGGGGGGATGAGAACGGGGGAGTCCAAATCACCTGCTCTCTATCTTCCAGATAGGAGGCTAACCAGGCCAGAGCCCATCCCCCAAAACCCATTCTTTGTAATCTGTCTAGAAGCCTACTGTGTGGCACCGTGTCGAACGCTGCCGACAGGTCCAACAGTATGAGGATTGCTCTGCCCCCCTGGTCAAGCTGCTCCTTTATATGTTCTGTCACCTCCAGCAGCGCCGTTTCCGTACTATAATCAGCCCTGAAGCCTGACTGAGTAGGATGCAAAAGATTGTGTTTTCTGGCGAACTCCATGATTGTTTTATTTACGTGCTTCTCCAGCACTTTCGAAAAGGCTGGAAGGAGGGAGATAGGCCTGTAGTTGGTGGGTATAAGTGGGTCGGCGCCCGTTTTTTTTTAGCAGGGGCAGGATTTTTGCCTGTTTCCAAAGAGGCGGTACCACACCTGCAGCCAGTGAGGAGTTCAAAACCTCGTTAATATGCTGATTAATGGTGGGAGCCAGAGTCGGAAACAGCTTTGCGGGACAAGCGTCCACTGGTGAGCCTGATTTCAGGTTCATAAGGTAGGACAATGAGTCCTCCATTCCAATGGCCGGAAAGTGAAATAACTGAGGGCCTTGTGGGGGAATCCCTGATAGAGAGGACCCTATTTCATCCTCCACTAACCCAGGCCCTACTGTGTTATCTTTAGATGACGCCGAGAAGGACTGCTGGATCGTCTCTATTTTAGCGTGGAAGGATTGGGCCAGCAAATGCGTCCAGTCCTCTGACAGTGGGGCTGTTCTGCTATTAACCTTTGGGGACATAAAAGACTTCACGATCCCAAAGATCTCTTTACTCTTATTAGTAGCAGACATGATTTTATTCTGCCAATAGTCCACCTTTGCCTCTCTCACCATTCTATAGTGTGCTTTTTGAGCAGCCCTGTAGGTATCATTATCTTCCTGGAGATACAGGCTACGCCACTTCCTCTCAAGCTTTTTACATTTACATCTACTGATTCTCAGTGGTTCATTGAACCAGGGGGCTGAGTGGCAGGAGCCTTTCGTAGTGCATACTGTAATAGGTGCAACAGCGTCAATGTTCGTCCTTAACCAGGCCTCAATTGCGCAGACATGCTCTACCGGACTGCCCACCAACATAGGGACGGATAAAGCGAGCGCCCTCTGTAAGAGTGGTATTGATATCTTATTAAGGGCTCTAAAATTGTAGTCAGTGGCCTTAGCCACTGGGAGCTCACTCTTACCCATTATTGGAATCCTAAAAGGGACTAGGAAGTGATCCGACCATATGATCGGAATCGGGGCCCCAGTGGCCAGTTGGGTATTACTGAAGACTTGGTCTAACACGTGCCCCATCTCATGGGTAGGCTCCTTAATAAAAGGCGTTAGCTTACATGCAGACATAATTTCCAGCAGCTCCACCACTTGAGGATCCGAAGATTTATCCATATGCAAATTTAGATCCCCTAATATCAGAAGGTGTCTATATTTTAGG
Source organism: Calotriton arnoldi (assembly GCA_963921515.1). Taxonomy (NCBI): domain Eukaryota; kingdom Metazoa; phylum Chordata; class Amphibia; order Caudata; family Salamandridae; genus Calotriton; species Calotriton arnoldi. The sequence goes on along the minus strand of CAWUFW010006127.1, from coordinate 885,074 downwards.
GTTGGCAATGAAATACAATCCTGAAGAGACCTTACGAAGTTGCCAGATGTGCCTGGTGGTCTATAAATCAGTATCCCAGCAAGACAGTGTTGTGAGGACAGAGTGCAGCGAAAGCCCAAACATTCTGCACCGACCACTTCATCTAGAGCTATGGGGACACACTCAAAATCTTCTTTAAAGATGATAGCGATACCACCCCCCTTGCCCACCTCATGATCCTTCCTGATAATCTTGTAGTTAGCTGGAATGGCCGCTGCTAAAGTTGGATTTGAGACTTCAGACAGCCATGTTTCTGTAAGAAACAGGAAGTCTGGGTGTTCATCAATTAATAAATCATAGATTTGCGCCTCATGTTTATTCAATGAACGGGTGTTAAGCAGCTAGCTTTAAGCTGTTTGCCTTGACCCTTAGCTCCTTCTTTATCTCTCCCAGAGATTGTGCTCCTATGTGTAGAGTCCTTAAAAGGTAGCGAAGACCAGTAGCCACATGTGCAGTTTAGGACAAACCCACCTCCAATTTGGGCCCCATAGCCGCTGCACATAGCAGCTGGGCGTAATAGAAGCAGTGATTCCCGTCCATACTGCCTGCGAGGTGTGTTGGAGGATTGGCGAACAGCGTGTCCGACGCCGGGCGCCTCGGGGACGCTGACGGGCGCAGACGGGCTTGCCTTGGGCGCGCCTTGATCGCGCCAGCGGCGCGCGTCCGCAGCGCGGACACGCAGCGTCTCAGTTTATATGCATGAGAGAACTAGGGCGCCCACCTCCCAAAATGGTGGCGCTCTGTGTCGACAGCTTGAGGCACAGCAATAAAGAAGCCCACACCCTCTTCCTGGCTTAGCAATGCTACCAAACGAAATGCGAATCGTTTTAAAATGAAAAAGTGCGTGTGCCATTCAAATTCAATTTCTACATAAAGATAAAAACAAGTTAAAATATTCCCTCATCGGAGTTCTAAAACAATTAAAAACGACTCTTCCTTCGGCAGAGTAACTGGCAGAGATGCGGTCAGAAAATCAACTTGAAACCGGATATAACATAGCGGGATATTTTCAGGAGTGTGGCCTGCAGAACTCGGCATGGATACACTGATTTCTGAAATAATTTCCTATTCCACGTGGAAATGCATGGTACTGTGGTAATCCTGCATCTCGGAATTACAGCTCACTCAGATGTTAGTGATTCCGGATGGAAAATTATTACATGACTCGAAATGAAGGCCTAAGAATATTTGTATGAAATAAACTATCAGTTATATATATAGTTTATATAGTTAAACATTATAATTGGGATGAGATGCAACTCATTAGTTAACGGTAAATCTTGGCGTTCTGTTTTAATCGCTAATTCCATTTACCGTACATTCTTATTTTGATTTATTTATCGTATTTGTAAAGCGCGGTCCCTTCAGACCGCTTTTAGCGCCTATTGCACAAATCAGCGCTACACTGTTTAGGTTTCAGCAAAAAAAAAGCGCATCATCAGGGAATGTTTACATTCTGCAGCATGTTATTTAGTAACTGCCGTGCCCCTGTCCGTAGGAAGTTGGCCACCTCCCTGCCCGAGGCTCCCAGAAGAGATTATCCAGGCCACTGGCTGCCTTACAGACCTCGGGTCAGTCTCCAATCACCCGATATTGAAACCACATTTACAGAGACCAGAGCCCGGTGATTTCAAAAAGGAGGTCGGAGCCCCTGTGGACACACGTGTGTACAAGAGCTAGAACCAGCTCACTACAACTTCCCCAGGTTTCCTTACTCACTTCGGTTGACATCTAAAAAAAAGAACTTACTACAAATATTTCTTTTAGACTGTGGTGATACTCTTAGTTCACTTCTGAGTAATTTATTGAGGAAAACCACCAATTCATTATGGAGTGAGTAAAAAAAAAAAAAAAGATAAAAAAGTTACAATTTTAGATGATTTAATTGAAAGCAAATTCCTAAATTGATAGATCTAGCAAAGCTGTCAAGTGCACCAAGTGCCATTAAAGTGGTTTACCCAGTTCTCATTTTTTTTTTTGCATTGGGCTACTTGTAGTTTTGTTTTTTCTAGTATTAACTTACCTGAGCAGAAGAGAAAAGAAAAAAGAAATGGCCGCACTGCTGACAGCTGGTAAATGGCAGCTTGAGTTTTGGGTATAGATTGTCATGAACTCTTGTGAATGAGCGCATTACTTACTGCTAATCTCCATTACCCTGCTTTAGAGTCCTCCTCATCCCAGCCATTACTAAATTGAGGTATTCAGCCTCCTACAGACCCTTAAACATGCTTCCAGGCTCGTGATCACATTTTAAACTAGTGTTCTGTCTATCTCCATGAAACGCAGTAGAAGAGTGTCCGTCCCTTCGCCCTAGCTCCCGCATTTCACCCAATTTAACACCAGAGATGCCAGTTTAGGGGGTTTGGGGGTGCGGGGGGGGGGGTCCGGACTGGGACGAGGTGGGCTCTGAATCAGGGTAATGAAGAGGACCGATACGTAATGTGTTATTTACCTCTCATTTACGCCCCCCTCGTCCTACTCATTACTGAATTGAGGAATTAGCATGCTACAAGAACTTGCACCAGGTCCAAACTGATGTAGAAATAAATTTACTTACATGACAATTACTTCATTGCTTTCAGTAATTTAAAGGCGAAGTTACAGTTTTGATCATTCATTAGGTCTAACCTGTAATGTTTAACTAATGTCATATGTAAAGACCAAGTCGCAGCCATACATATTTCCTGTAGAGATGCACCACCCAACTCCGTCCACAAAGCTGAAACTGCTCTTGTAGATCTTGCTTGGACTGATAGTGGGAGATTGTATTGTATTGTAATTGCATTTGTATAGCGCTTACTACCCCTGACGAGGCGTCGAAGCGCTTTTCGGCGAGTAGCACGCTACTCCGGGACCCATAGAGGATTAGTGTTGAATTAGTATAGTGAAACATGCAAGTAAATTTTAAGTGGTGGATATGTTAGTCAGTTATTTGGATTCGGAAGGATAGCAGAAGGATAGAAGAGGAAAAAAGGTTTGTATTTATATATCGCTTCTTACCCCTGATGGGGTTTGAAGCGCTTTTTTGGTGAGTAGCACGCTACTCCGGAAACCCATAAAGGATTAGTGGTGAATTAGTATGGTGAAATATGAAAGTAATTTGAGTGGTGGATATTAGTCAGTTATTTGGAGTGAGAAGGATAGCGGAGGGATAGAAGGGAAAGAAAGGTTTGCATTCATATAGCGCCTGTTACCCCTGATGGGGTGTTGAAGCGCTTTGTTGGCGAGTAGCACGCTACTCTGGAACCCATAAAGGATTAGTGGTGAATTAGTAGAGTGGAATATGGAATTAGAGAAGTGAACATGTTAGTCTGTTATTTTGATTGAAAGGGATAGTGGAGGGATAGAAGGATTTTTTTTAGGTCATAGCAGTAGGAGGAGGCTTTTGGATGAGTAAAAAGGGTTTTTGGAGGGGAAGAGTCAGAGGGAAGAGTTTAGAAAGTTTTGTTTTGGGGGATCGGTATAGTAAAAGAGGTGTCAGATGATGCAAGGAGGGGTAGAGTAGGAGAGAGTCAAGAAAGGGTTATTTTGGGGAACATAGTAGTGGTATGGGGTTTGGGATAAATGAGAGAGTGGGTGTAGAGGATATAATGATAGATGTATAGGGTGAGAGATAGGGTAGTGCATTGGATAGAGTAGTAGAAAGAAGTTTGAGATGAGTCAGAAAGTTGGGCTAGAAGATATATTGAGAGAAGTATAGGCTGAGAAATAGGATAGTGCATTGGAAATGCTAAATTAGAAGAAAGTGATAAATATATAGATCCATAAGTACATTGAAAGTATATAGATGCATAAAGGAGGTAAGTATACGCAGATTAAAGATATTGATAGAGGTACAGGATGAGAAATAGGGTAGTGCATTGGATATGCTTTTTCAAGAGAAAAGTAACAAACACACAGATCCAAGTACATGGAGGTACATAGATGCACAATGGAAGCAAGTACATGTAGACCAAAGATGATATATTTTTTTTATAACAACATAATTATTCTACATGTTTATACAAAGCAATACACAAAGATAGGTACATATCTATAGTGAAAATAAATGCTTATATATAGAGGGACACATACATAGGGTGGGTATTAATGAATGGGAATATGGGCAGCATTTCTGGCCCAGGTCCCAACCAGTTTCGAACAGGCACTCACCCTTGTCCTCTCCACCCTTAGTCTCGACGCCCAGGCTGAGACGCCCTAAGCCTTGGCCGTTTATAGCCCTAGTAGTCAGGTGACCCCTTCAGCCAATGGGAACCCTAACACTATCCAATCACAACACTAGCTCTAAAATCTAGAACCAATAGGAGACCAGGACCTTACAGCCAATCTTAGCCCTAGTCCAAGCACCCAATCAGTTTAAAAAACCCTGATCTCTACGTCCAATAGAGGCCCTAGCCCTACCAGTAGTCCCAACCCTAGTCCAAGCAACCAATGGCACAGGAAGCCCTAGTCCCTACTTCCAATAGAAAGCCTAACCCTACTCTTAGTCCCACACCTAGTCCAGCAACCAATAACACCAGAAGCCCAAATCGCTACTTCCAATTAAAGGCCTAACCCTAGCCCTAGTCCCACCCTAGTCCCAACAACCAATAATACAGGAAGCCCTAGTCCCTACTTCCAATAGAAGTCCTAACCCTAGCCCTAGTCCCACCCTAGTCCCAACAACCAATAACACAGGAAGCCCTAGTCCCTACTTCCAATAGAAATCCTAACCCTAGCCCCAACCCTACATTGATTGAATCTCAGACCCAGAAACCAATCAGAACCCTCAAATACCCAGCCAATGAGGACACTAACCCAAATCCAATAGAAACATCAGATACAACCACCAATCAGTGTACACATGTACCAAACAATATCAGACTATATAAGGTCCCAGCTACCTTAGACAAGGTTTGCTGGCCAGGGAGTTGGAAGCTGCTCCTCTATTCAGAAATCTCCTAGGAGACAGACAGGCTCAATCCACACTTTGGACTTCTGCAGGTAAGGCCCTAACAAACATTGTCCTCTAACACCACTATTTGTATAAAGCTTTACTCCCTCTCCTGGCCAAAAAACGAAGTGCACAGTCCCTATTAAACACAGTTTAAACACCTTACAACAGATTACTGCTGTCTCGGGGGGGGGGAAGGGGGGAGGCTGGTTTCACTGACTTGTTAACACAAAATGGTCGCTGGCTTAACATACAGGTCTTAGCACAGAGCAAAGGAGACATTTGGAGGGAAAAACTGATCGTCACGGGGAATGAGAGGGAAAAACTACAGAGTTTGGACTGCAAATCCCACAATTCAACAGGTTAAATGGAAGCAGTCACGGGCAGGAAAAACCACAAGTTTAAATACAAAAACATGGGATAAATTATGCAATCACTGGCAGGTTAAAACTACAATTTTAAACTGTAACAACCACAGGCAAAGACGGGTAAAGAAATTTAAAAAGAAAAAAAAAAGATGATGCAATCACAGGTGGGGAAAATCGTTTTTGTAACTTTTTTAAGAAAGAGACGGCACTAGTCTGCCTCCTTACCACTTCCTGGACTCTGCTCACTGCAATCTGGGCACAAGTAGGCTGCAACTCACATGATGGAGGAGAATCAACTTCTGCATTCTTATAAGATTGCAAAATAGCTTGTATCACCCGCCTACTAATCATCTGGGAAGTAGTTTTCTTACCCCTATTTGAAGTACTGTAGGATATTAACAAGGAATTGGATAGTCTAATAACCTTAGTACGGTCTAAATTGACCAATAAGGCTTTCCTAATGTCTGGGATAAAGGCACATAACCATCTAAGTCTATATGTAAGGCTGGCAACACTAACTCCTGAGATAGGTGAAATGAAGTATTGATCTTTGGAATTAATTTGGGATCCGGTTTGAAGACTAACCCATCCAGAAAAAAGCGTGGATACAGATTTGGGGCCACCAAGGCAGCAAGCTCACCTATCCATCTTGCTGAAGTGATAACCAGCAAAAAGTTGTCTTTGACGACAACCAACAAAGATCAGCCACTTCTGAGGGCTCAAAGGTGCTTTGCTGTAACCCTCTCAAAACTATTGATAAATCCCACATTGGAACATGTGTTGCTACAGTCGGTCTCCTCAACGTAAACATTTTTAAAAGTCAAATTACCAGCGGAGATGCATCAGTCCAATTTGTATCCAATTTGAGGGTTTTAATTGCTGCCCACTGAGTTGAGGGAGTAGATGTAGATAAACTGGAACTCCAACCAGGGCTACTTGCAATGCTTTATGAGCGAATCAAGTCTTTCTACAAACTCATCCATCGTTTCACCAGCTTCTCTGCCTTTCCTGACTGAAGATGTACCTTTTATAGTCGGCATTTGGCATTGGATTGAACTTGGTGTTTAGCGCCTCTTTCAATTTGACGGTACGTCACTTCATCACCTTCTGGAATTTTTTTTATCACTTCTTTTACTCCGTCACCTGCCAAATTCTTTAGCTATTTAATGATCTTCTTGTCATTTCCTTGTTCCAGCGCATCAGCGCATGGTTATCTGACTTTGTTATCCACCTACGTCTTTTTCCCCTCTCTGGATACATTAGTATTATGTCTTTGCTTATATCTCGATGCACCCTCATGTCCTGTGATGTCATGCAATCTTTCTTTTCCTTTATGTATGTAAAGTGCTCTGATACCCACGGGTCTAGCTAACGCTATAAAAAACTCTATAAAAAAATCAATGAAATCATTGAAAGTTTCAATCCAGGCAGTCCATCTGTCACCAATATTTTGCTTTTTGGCAGTGTTGAAGGGAAGCAGTGGTATTAAGAAGGTGGCAGCATCATAACCTGTGAAATTTTCTGCTACCGGGAGCAGAGCTTGCTCCGGCGGCGTCTGCTGCCCGCTTGTACTGGCACCTTCGTCACGCACTAGCTGTGTGCTAACAATTGGGTCATCATGCCCACTCTCCAGTTGTAAGGCGCGGTCTTTTTATTTGGCGGTGAGTAGCAGATTTGTTTCTTTCATGGGTTCTTCACCCTTCTCACCTCTTTGCATTGTATTGGGATTCTATGACCGTAAACATTTCCTTGCGTTCACCTGCTTCTGCTCACAACATTCTTTTGAACTTGGTTGTCACCGCTCGTTGCACTTTCCGTACATGGTTGTCACTGCCTTTAGCGTTTCTTGATGTCAGAAATGTCTCTGCATTTAGCTGTTCCTTGCACTCGGGAATTGCAGCCTTTAGAGCTTCTCTATACCTGGTTGTCGCTGCCTTTAGCGTTGTCATACTGTATGGATGGCGGCTCTGTGTTGCGTTTGTGGCGCAGTACCTCTTGTCTCGACTTTATCAGCAAATTTCTTCCGACAACAAACAAACTATCTTTAAGGTCTTCACTTTTTTTCACAAGCCTTGCACTGGTTAGGGTGGCACTTTGACTCCACATACGCCAACTGTGAATTTTAACTTCGACTGTGTCGCATGTGGCATGCAGGAGCAGGTTGCTTGACCACGGCAAACTCACCGGGTGAGCACTCTCGGTTCTTCGGGTCGCAGGCTTTACGTAATCTCATCTTTGTCGCTAGTTGTAGTGTCCTACCCCAGCCGGATACATGAAAATGATCAGGCCACACATGGAGTTTGATATTACACGTCTTTATTATTCAGCGTGTAACCGTTAACTGAGCATTTACATCATTGAATTCCATCACCCACACCCACGCACTTATGTCACTGTTCTACAGAGTCCGTCAGGAACCAAAATGGTTCCGTCATCTCTAACTCACAACACACTACATCCTTCATCTGACTTTGTCTGACACCCATGCTCCAACATCATGTGCCAAGAATTAAAAAAAAAGAATTAACTTTTGATGTAAAACGAGTGAGGGAAAGAGATACCCGTGTAGTGGCTGAATTACACAATGTGAAACCAGAAAACCTGCAATAAATCCCAGCTTCCCCACTTGACCAAATTCTCCATGCCTCCTTTTTCTTCATTAACACATATAAGAGTACTGAGAAATACATGAGTTCAGAATGAGTGTAGTAAAAAACATCTCCTGTGTATGATTTAAAAGACTATATCATTATTCCAAATTTTAATAACAACCTAAGCCACATGGAGGGTGAACATGACAACAGACTTACCTGTAGGTTCCCTAGTGGCACTGTTGTCAGAGTTGGGGTGGGGGAGTGAGGGTGGCATGACTGTTTCTAAGTTCATGTTTGAAAACTATTGCTTCAAATAAATGGCACTCATTTCAGTGATATAATTCATTTACATTACTAAGGGGAAAATTTTCCACGTGCTAGAGAAAAACACTTCTTTGAACTTTGAGGAAACTTTAACAATTTTTACATTTGCTGTACAATGTCTTTAAACATGAAGGGGTTCGAAAAGATAAGTGGTGAAGGACACCTACTCTTCTTCTTCTTCTCTTGATGTCCAATTAAATGTTTGCCCTTACATTTAAAATCTTTCGGAATGTGAGTGCTCAATCCAGTACACAGTGGTCCAGTGCTGCTGATCACCAGGGGGCCATATGTAAAGGTCTGGCAGGTCGCAAGCAGCCACCGGGCTGTAGAATGTGTATCTCTGCTTGAGGCCTGTGGTAGCCAAGAAGTTATATAGAGAGATGATAAGGGTTATCAGCAACATTTTCAGTCTGAGATTTACTACCTGAACAAACTGGTTTGCCCTCTTCATGTGTATGATGGGACGCAAAGAAACCGATGGTATTGAGTATAAGAACAGAACTAAAATGACTCCCAAGCCCCATTTTTCTTCAGGTATGAGTGAAATTGGCCGTTCTGAAGACGTTTGGTGACTCCTGCCTGAACACCCTTTTTCTTTGCTACATCTTGAGGACAGATAGTAACAACCAGTCCTGAATGTGGAGGAAGAGCTTGCAACTTGATAAAGTATTCATCTTATTTTACATTCTGGAACCAGGCCCTGCAAACATGAATTTACCAACCTCAAGTGAAGACCTTTTTTCCATCCTCTTCCTGTGGCACGTCCATGCTGCTCAAGCACAAAGGATCTGGAGAACCTGTGAAAGCATAGCCATTACCTCCCGTCCCTCCCTCGCCTTCCTTCAATACCAATGAGGCCCCGCCTCCCACCCAGACCCACCCCCAGCATAAAAACTCTGCCCGCCCCCACCTCCACCTGTTTTTTTCTGTCTCCCTAGTGAGACTTACCTTCAGTTCCTCCTTGTGGCGGTGCCGGGGAGTCTTCGTGTTGGTTCTCTGCGACGGCGGTGCCCTCGACGGAGTTCTCCTGGCGATGCCTCCTCTCCTCGTCTCCCTCGTGGATGGGGGCGGAGCGGTGGCTCAGGATGCTGCTGCGTTGTTTGGCGGTCCTCCTGTGGCTGGGGCTGTGTTTCCGGGTCGGGCTGTTTTGGATGCCTCCTCTCGGACTGCACTCTTCTGGGAGACCTGGTAGGACGGGTTTGTGCCCGGTCTTTTATTTTAGATGGCGTTTTTATGGTTTTAACCTGTTTTTGGCTGTTTCCTAGCCTGGGCTTTCATTGGAGGGTTCCTGCTGGGTTTTTCTCTACTTTAGGGGTCGGGATGTTGCTTCTCCATTCCTCTGCTGCCATGGGTCGCAAAAGGGTGTTCAAGCGGAACAACCTGGTTTCTTCTTCCTCTTCTTCCTCTACTGATGGTTCTCCTGTTCCCCCCAAGCGCCCTCGGGGTCGGGGCCTTTCTGGGGGTGATGTGCCTCTCATGTCCAAGGATGAAGTGCAAGGCATGATTGAGGCTGCGGTGGCTAAGGCTCTTTTGGCTCGTCCGGTGCCTGCTGCTCCTTCGCGTCCTCGCTCGCTGGATCCTGCTGGGGCTGTTTCCCTGTCGGACGAGGAGGGTCCTTCTACCTCCTCGGGGGGGAAGTATATCTCCAGGGAGGAACGCTGGGATGTTCTGGCTCATGTGTGGGACAATTTGGGGTTCCCTCCGTTCCAGCTGGGAGAGGGAGATGGTAGTCTTTTTCCTCAGTATGCTTCTCCCTCCAAGTTGGGCATGCCCTTTCAGGGTCCGGTCAAAGACATGGTGTTGCGGGAGTGGCGTGAGGTGGATAAGTTGCAGGTCCCTCGCTTCCTTCAGAAACTGTATCTTTTGGAGGGGGAGGATCCCTTGCCTCACAGTTTGAAGCTTGACTCTATCCTGGCCACTCTGATTGGCAAGACTGCGATTCTGCCTGAGCATTGTACCCCGACGGATGCTACTGATCGGAAGGTGGACTCTGGCCTTAAGCGCTCCTTTGCTGCTGGGAACCTGGCGCTGCGGGCTAGCCTTTTCTCTGCCTACTCAGCGCAGTCTCTGGTGCAGGATTTCGGAAAGTTGGCTGCCGCGGTTCAGGAGGGGTCTGACTGCTCTGACCTCCTGGCTGCTATGGAGCAGCAGGCTCGGCTGCTGGCGGACATTTCATCTGACGTGATCAAGTCTTCCGCTATGTCCACTGGAGCTTTGGTGGCTGCGCGTCGTTCCCTCTGGCTCCGGTCCTGGAAGGCTGATCCTGGTGAGAAGGCGGCTCTGTTGAAGTTGCCTTTTGATGGGCTGGCGCTGTTTGGGGAACAATTGCCTGCCCTGATTTCGAAAGCTTTCAAGGAGCGGAAGCATGCCTTGCCCTATAAGGGCGGTTCGACTCCATCTGGCAGGCCTTGGAATAGGGCCCCTCGTTCTTCCCCTAAGCGTGATTCTCGTCAGTCTTTCCGCAGGCGGAGGTTTCAGCCCCGTTTTTCTCCCAAGCACGCTGCCTCCGCGTCTAAAGGCCCTGCCAAGAAGGGTCCCTGACAACTACTGTCTGGCCGCTTCCCTGCCGGTGGGTGGTCGTCTTCGGAGTTTTCTTCCTCGGTGGCAGCAGGACGTTTCGGACGGCTGGGTCCTGAGCACTGTGGGTCTTGGGTACGTGATCGACTTTGTGCTGGTCCCGCCGGATTCGGGGTTCGGCTGACTCCGGTGCCTGTCTCCGGTCCCCGCAGGGTGGCTCTGCTGGACGGGGTGTCCTGTTTGCTTGCCAAGAATGCCATCTGCCGGGTTCCTGTCGCGGAGGTGGGGACGGGGACCTACTCCATTCTGTTTCTGGTGCGGAAGGTGACCGGCGGCTTTCGGCCTGTCCTGGATCTCAAGTGGGTCAACTCCTGGATTCGGCCCGTTCACTTCCGCATGTTGACCCTTCAGGCCATCATTCCTCTGGTTCAACCTGGCGACTTCCTGGCTTCCTTGGACCTCGAGGACGCCTATCTCCACGTCCCTGTGGCCGCTTCTTCTCAGCGTTTCCTGAGGTTCGCTGTGGGAGACGCCCATTTTCAGTTTTGCGTGCTTCCCTTCGGCCTCAGGTCCGCGCCCAGGGTTTTCACGAAGGTCCTGGCGCCTCTCATGGCTCTCCTTCATGCGGAGGGGTTTTCATTCACCCTTATCTGGACGACCTCTTGCTGCATGCTGCGGGGGAGTCTCTTTTGCTCGCTCACATTGGGAGGGCCTTGGAGGTTCTTCAGGGGCACGGGTTCTTGGTGAACTGGGGAAAGTCTTCTTTGGTCCCCTCTCAAGACATGGTGTTCATCGGGGCTCGTTTTCAGACTTTACTCGGCCTTGTTACCTTGTCCGACAAGCGCTTGCTCTCTCTTCAGTCCCAGGTTCGGGCCCTGTTGTCCCGGGAGGCTTCTCCGGCGGTCCAGTGGCTGCGGGTGCAGGGGCACATGGCTTCCGTGGTGTTTCTGGTTCCTTGGGCTCGTTTTCATCTCCTTCGATTGGCCAACTGGATCCTGTTGGGGTGGTCTCCGGGGTCTCAGAGTCTCCTGTCCCTGCTGCCCATGTCGGACCGGATTCGGGGGAGCTCTCCTGGTGGCTCTGCCGGCGTCATCTTCTGGCCGGGGTTTCCCTGGCTCCTCCGGCTCCGCTTGTGGTGACTACGGACGCCAGCCTGTCCGGTTGGGGTGCTTGGCTGGGGTCGGATCAGGTTCAGGGGTGCTGGTCCCTGCTGAACTCTCGGAGGTCCTCCAACTGGCGGGAGTTGAGGGTGATTTGGCTTGCCCTGGTGCACTTTCAGGACTCTCTGCAAGGTCGTTGGGTGTTGATTCAGACGGACAATCTGGTGGCGAAGTCCTATGTCAACCGTCAGGGGGGGACCCGGTCCCGGTCCTTGAACTTGATTGCCAGCGTCATCTTTCAGTGGGCTCAGGTCTGGGTGCTGGGTCTGTCGGCTCTCTACATTCGGGGGTGGACAATGTGAGGGCGGATCTGTTGAGCAGGGAGATTCCGTCCTCTCGGGAGTTCTCTCTCCTTCCCGGTGTGTTCGTCCAGTTGGTGAGTCGTTGGGGCCTCCCTGTGGTAGACCTGTTTGCGGATCCGGGGAATGCCAAGGTGGTCCGGTTCTGTTCTCTGGGCAGGTGTCCCGGGTCTCTGGGGGTCGACGGCTTGACCTGTCCTTGGCCTCGGGGTCTGCTGTATGCCTTCCCCCTTTCCGCTGCTCCGCTCCTTTCTGGTGCGGGTCCGCAGGGACTGTGCTCAGGTGTTGTTGGTGGCTCCCCGCTGGCCGCGGGCGAGTTGGTTTCCTCTCCTGTCCGGGCTGTGTTGCGACCGGGAGTGGGTCCTTCCTCTGGTTCCGTCCCCTTTGGAGTTTCCGGCCCTTCCTCTGGATTCTCTGCGGAGGTTGCACCTGACGGCCTGGCGGTTGAACGGCAGGGCTTAGCTGGGTTGGGGGTTCCTGCTCCTTTGGCTGTTACTTTGCAGGCTTCCCGTAGATCCTCTACTCTGCTTTCCTATGCTAGGCATTGGCGTGTCTTTTCGGCCTGGTGTGCTGGCAAGGGTGTTGATCCCACGGTTGCTGACCTCTTTGTGGTGATGCAGTTCCTTCAGGATGGGGCTCTTCTGGGGTTGTCGGTGGCTTCTCTGCGGGTGCAGTGGGCGGCTATTCAGGCTTTTCGGGGCTCCTGGCGTAATTTGCGGGATGACGGGGCTCTGATGCCTCGTTTTTTCAGGGACTGTTGAATTTGTTTCCCCGCCCTGTTCGGTCCTTCCCTTCGTGGGATTTGCATTTGGTGTTGGATGTCCTGTCTGGTCCTCCCTTTGAGCCCCTTGAGGGTCTTGAGTTGCGTCTCTTGACCTTTAAGACCTGTTTTTTGGTGGCTATCACCTCGGCGCGGCGCTTAGGGGAGTTGGGGGCCTTGTCTTGTAAGTTTCCCTTCTGTAAGGTCTTTTCGGATCGGGTGGTTCTGGTTCCGTCCTTTGTCCCTAAGGTCAGTTCGGCTTTTCACCTCGGGCAGGAGGTGATTTTGCCTGAATTCTGTCCTGCTCCTTCCTCGGCTGAGGATTGTCGCTTGCATTGTTTGGATGTCCGTCGGGCATTGCTGTGGTACCTGCAGGTTGTCGAATCCTTCCGGGTGGGGGACTCTTTGTTTGTTAACTTCGGTCCGGCTCGGAAGGGTGTTAAGCCTTCCACGGCTACTTTGAGTCGTTGGATTCGGTCCACGGTCTTGATGGCTTACCATCTTAAGGGGGTGGCTCCTCCTGTGGGGGTTCAGGGGCGTTCCACTCGCAGTATGGCGGCTACGGTGGCTGAGTTGCAGGGGGCTTCTGTGGTGGAGATCTGTAGGGCGGCGACCTGGTCTTCTCCCTCTACGTTTGTCCGTCACTATCGTATTGCGAGCCTGGAGCGTTTGGATACTGTTCTGGGCCACAGGGTTTTGTCCTCTATGCGGGACCAGGGATGTTGATCTGATGTGTTTGGGGGCACTGTATTAAATTTTGGTGTTTCTTTCTCACTCAGTTGTCCGTCTCTGTTTTCTTCTGCTTGCTATGTCCTCATTGGTATTGAAGGAAGGCGAGGGAGGGACGGGAGGTAATGCTTCCATTTCTAACGATAATGGCATTACTCCTAGTCCTACTCCCTCGCCTTCCTTCGAGGACCCTCCCTCCCTCCCGGTGCGGTTCAACTGAGTGCTAGCTCGGCTTGTTTACGTACAGGTGGAGGTGGGGGCGGGCAGAGTTTTTATGCTGGGGGTGGGTCTGGGTGGGAGGCGGGGCCTCATTGGTATTGAAGGAAGGCGAGGGAGTAGGACTAGGAGTAATGCCATTATCGTTAGAAATGGAAGCATAATTGATGACGCATTGTATTGTAAATTAATCTTTCATTTCCACAGTTCTGTGGCTTCTGCTGCTATCCTTGGGCGAGAAACCATTCTAGAAGAGACTGACAAGATGGTTAGAATTGTGTAGCAAGGTGCCTACACTCACAACTGAATGCATTCGACAAAAACAAACTGAGGGTTGTCATCTTATGCAGCCTGCTTTATCATATAGCCAATAAAAGAGGTAAACTTTTTTCCCCAAGAACTGTAGATCGAGATTCAAAGTCTTTTACAAGGCTTCTCCCTCCCACATGCATAGTCAGCATTGTCTTCTTGCTGATTCCCCAAAAATTAGGTAAGATCCTTATGCCTGGAGGATGTCATAACAGATGTCAAAAGACAAATCATTTTTGACTAAATTATATCAAGGAAGGGACCAGAAGCAGTACCTATCCCCAAAGCCTCCAAAAGAGAGTGAACGTTCTAGATCAGTGACTGGGCTGTGTCAGCCCCAAACATTTTAGAATTAACTGAAAAGGCAGCAGAAGAATTGACCCTGTTCTGATAAGGCTCTACTCTCTTCAACACCAATGAAATTAGTGCCCTCTAAATTTGCTGCATTGCAGGTCACATTGGAAATTTAGGAACTGGCCATCAATACTGCAACAAATTCTGATTCCAAGCGTTGATTTGGAAATAGCATGTACCAACATTTTGGGCTGCCACCTTTGCTGGCTCTCACTACTTCTGCATAACAACCTTCCTCTTACTGGAAAGGAGTTGCAGTCCTCGTGATACAGAGGCTGAGTTGGCTTCTACATTATGGACAACTTCAGCAGATCTGGAGAGAATCACCAATTTTTGGAGTCGCAAATTCTTAATAGCCTGGATTAGGACATCTACCAAGATCTTTTAATGAATACATTTTCCACTGAGTCCAATTCATTGCTATTAACTTAAGAGGTAACACCGACTTTCTCATATGGATCCCTCAGCAAGACAAGGCTGTTTTGGAGCAGATCACCCTGATAAACACCTGCCCAGAAAGGCCTGGACTGTGTTTTCCATTAATTGTTGCAGTTGGTCTGCTGAAACTTAATGCATAGTTAAGGGCACAGCCACAAGACATGCCACATTCATCCTACCAAAATTATCAGGAGCAGAGCGCCCAGCCAGTTAATCAGTAGAACCCAGGCTCTTCCTGGGGGACTCAGAGTGCCTTCTTCTATGGGTGATGGTGATTCTGTCTATGTATCCTATGATCTCTCAAGGAGCACCGATCACTACAAAGATGGCCACACCTTGCCTTGGTTCGCTGCTACTGACCTACTGTGATCAATGGACTCTGCAGAAGGGCAACAAGAAAGATCAATCAGCATACCCAGTCTATAGTCACTCGCTTGCACCATGAGTAATCATTGCTTGCCCCATGTTTCTTAATGAGCTTCATCTGGGCCCCCGTTCTACCCTCAGAATTGTAGCTGCAGACTACATAGTGCTTCATGGTGTTAACGTTGAGGCCAGAACAGAAATGTATTATGCAACAAAATTCTTTTTAAAAAATATTTTTGGGGGGAAATGCACAAATGCATACAATGAACATATTGGATATTAGCTATTATACAAGAATAGCCAAAATATCAAGAAAAAATATATATAGCATGATAGACTCTAAAAAAGGTAATCCTCAGCTTCATATAAAAGTATTCCATATTTTCTTGAATGTATCCTGTTTGTGTCAATGAGGTGCAAGGGAGTATTCCAAATGTTTTATCTTTACACGTTTTTCATGTCTTTTCTTGAATGTAGGAGGAGCTGACACCTTCCAAAAGGTTGTTATGGCCAAACCGAATGAGCAGCAAGAAGTGCTTTGAAAACATAATTTGAACATATTTAGATAAATGGATCTTGCCATC
This sequence comes from Calotriton arnoldi, assembly GCA_963921515.1. Lineage (NCBI taxonomy): Eukaryota > Metazoa > Chordata > Amphibia > Caudata > Salamandridae > Calotriton > Calotriton arnoldi. The sequence goes on along the minus strand of CAWUFW010006127.1, from coordinate 869,084 downwards.
TAATAATGAAAAGTAGATGGCTTTTGGAGAAGGGTCAATAAGTTCTCCAAATCTTAGACCAAGATATTGAAAAATGTTATGACAAATATGGCCAATTGTGAATAATCAACGGATGTATGTTTCCAATCCCTAATATCAATATTTTGACATCATGAACATGTAAAACTATTTATTATGGTCGATTCACTATTATTGATTTTAACACCAGTAATGTTTAACCATCTCCCTTGAATATGGGTAATCTCTGGATTGGGATCCCCAAGTCATTTCTGATACCAATAAGTAATGCATACGTTGACCTGCTTCAGATTATAAAGCTGGTGTCTCAATTCTTTGGCCTGCATGATCTGATTTACAGGAAGTTGGTTAACAATTTAGGTTAAATGGTAGCAAGTAAAATGGATCCACGATTGTTTTGCTATCGAAATATGTAAAAAAAAAAAAAAATATGGAGATATCTTTAATTACATCTTGGGTGAAGAAGTCTCCAATTTTAAGTATACTCAGTAGTACCAAACATTGAGCCGATGCAGGAGTTACTATAAGGGAAATTTGGGAAAAATGGCATAAAGGGGATTCCACGTGGCTACTAGGTATATGAAGTAATTTATCAAATCTGATTCTCTTTTTTAATAAGTATACTGAGATTCTAGTAACATAGTTTTTTGGTGATCTCTCTGGTTGGTTAAGCCACTGAGGGTTCATAATACCAATACCTTTTAACATTGGCAGCACAATTGCTTGTTCAAAGGACTCCTTATCAATCATGTAATACCTGATTTGAATTGCTGTTGCGGCTGAATTATATAAATAAAGGTTTGAGAGGATGATTCCTCCTGCTTCCTTGTAAAATGTAATATTTTTATCAAAATATGAGGTTTTGTATTTGCCCAAATGAAACTACAGAAAATGCTTTAATATAAAGTGGGCATTTTTATCAATGAAATCTGCCTGACCACTGAAAGTGGGAAATTTCTCCTATTATGACAATAGTTTTGTTTTTTGGATCAATGGTTTATAGTTATTTTCACATAGTGCATTTGGGTATTCTGAAATATGGATTCCAAAATATCTCTTCAAAGTGGATTTATAATGAATTCCTAAAACAGATGGTAGAATATCAGGTGAAGTATTAAGAAGTAATATTTCAGTTTGTGTTCCATTTATACGATATCCGTCAAATGTAGTAAATTGCTTTAGAGCTGATAACGTTCAGGTTATGTTGTCAGGGTGTACTGCAAAATAAAGAGCTATGTCATCAGGGTAGGATTTGATAACCAGACATTGAATACATGGTGGTTGAACTATGGAGGGCAGAGGCAAAGAGATTGTCAGGGTTTAATGAATTGAATAAAGCAGGAAAATTGTGCTAAATTCTTGTTTTAATGTTGTGATTGTCAACTTCCAGTGGTCAATGCTCTGAAAAGGTTACCTGTAGCTTTGAATGGTGAGTCGGGGGAATGAAGAGCATGGAATCGTGTGTCTGCCCCCGCATGACTGCTTTAATTGCTCCTTACTTTATGAACCGATCTGTCAGCAGCAGGTCAATGGGGCCACCAGCAGGACCTTTTTTGGTCATCATTTTTTGCGTTGCAGCAGACGAGTCATCATTAGATATAAACTGTACAAGAAATCAACATTGATTAACTGAAAGATTTACCAGAAACATATTAGATCATGTAAGGATAAGTCCTGCTATATGAATGTCATAAACAGATAAAAGAAAAAACACAGGAGATCTCCCTGAGGATGTACCCTAATTATGCTACTCTCCCAAAGGAAGCAGTTGGAAAAAAGGAATACATTTACAATTTTTTTTATTTTTTATATTTGTGTAATAGCAAGGAACTTGACAAGAGGGGTGGCCAGCACCAACTTTGAAGAGGCACTAGCATTGTGTACATCCCCCGGTCTCACACGTCAAACACAATTAACATTCACCCACAAGCTGACACTTTCACTAACACGACATCCTGAGAATTCAATCTACTGCTTGCACATGTGCACAAGATGGTTCAAATTTCACCTGTGATAGAAACATCAGATCTATTTGGAAAGTACCAAAAGAGCTATAATGCCAATCCATAGCATTCTGGGCACTTTACAAATGCCAATAACATAATGTAAATCATTGATTCGGACTGTGACAAGGGAGCATGGCAAAATGGCAGTGGAAGAGCATGGGGAAATAATAGGTAATAGTAAATACTGCATTGCATATATTTTTATACAATCCTTTCCAATATAAAATACCCACGAAATTGAGTCTACAATTTTACTAAAACAAATATGAAAAACAGTTAAAAACACTCTTATGCACTTCTATCAATTCCATTAAACCTATGGAACTTAGGGGCATATTAGCAAGACCCACGTTAAAATTATCGCCGTTTAGTGGCAGGAAACTGCCGCTAAAACGGCGATAATGGGTTTGCTAATATGCGTTATAGAATTCAATAGAAGCCCAGGTTAGATGTGCAGGACATCTAACCTGGGCTTCTATTGGAATTCCATAACGCATATTAGCAAGCCCATTATCGCCGTTTTAGCGGCAGTTTCCTGCCGCTAAAACGGCGATAATTTTAACGTGGGTCTTGCTAATATGCCCCTGAATCTAAACTTAAAACTGCTCAGCAACTTTCAGTGTGATGTCATTCCAGTAGAGGCTGCAACCTGGAATAAAAAACCTACGACTCAACCTTGCTGTCTTTTCTAACTGGTTAAAGAATATGGAAGGCACAAGGTTAGTTGCAGTGAATTATTCTTCCTTTTATAATAATCATTATTATTATCTGTGAATACAATTATCCAAATAAATTTCCACAAACTGTTGTCCTTTTAATTATAACCTTGTCAACTTCCATTGGTGATAGCAGATCTCCATGTACAAATAGTAGCACCCTGATTATGCCTTCCTAGACGTTACAACTCACAGTGGTCACAGCTTACTTGCCAAAAGGCTAAGTCATCAAATAGTTACAAGCTGCAATTCCCAATGTTAATAGATCAGTACATTACTCAGCATCATGGTAAATACACAAATCTAACCGCAACTCATTTTTCTTCAGAAACCTTTCCAAGCAACTGGTCGAAAAAACGGAATGACCCAACAACAGGTAAAGTTTGCTGGACTTTTAGGCAAAGGTCAACTACGTCATTAAGGGACCCGGCTGTGCGTGTGTTCTAGTCCTTATTATGCGCAGGTAATAAATGATATAAGCACACCTGTTCTGGACACTTAAAATCATATTTGTTCAGGAATGCCTAAAGAAAATTGACTGCCCTGCAGCAGGCAATGTTTAATGCATTCCTTGTGCAAAACCCTGTGGCATTGTTAGTGATTATTATATTATAGTTTAAAAACAGAGTTTCAAAATACGACCTTCTCATGTCCAAAAATGTATGATCAGAAAACCATAGGAATCTGAATCCTATTATTCAATTTCAAGACCTGGTTGCTTTTCCATAAGACTGAATTTTTTAATAAAAGAACAGCCTCCATGAAAGGAAAGCATATCTGAATGCACTGTCTAGACGCAAGGCTTTGTAATGTTTGAAAATTCAAATCAAGCTTTGTAAATTTTGAAATTTTTTATAATTAATATGAATTTGGTATATATGTGCCTAATTTCATTTACTCCAATATTAATGGATCATTGATAACAAATGATTAATCATTTTATGCTTCACTTCTCATTTGCCAAAATCATCAATGCACCTACAATCTCACACTTCACACTCATCTTCCTTAACTGCTATTTCCTTCTACTTTACTTTTGCAGTTGATTTCCTGAGGTCACAGCTGCCTTTAGGCAAATTAATAACTACTACCCGGTCAGCTGAGCAGGAGGTGGCTGAATAGCCAAATTCCAGGCTTAGGGTTGCCTGATGAGATGGCACATTCTATGACAGTACATTGAGAGTGGATTGATGAACATTTAAAGCGGGGGAATAAAATGTAGGTCCAGGGGGGCATTTCCCTGGCAGATCTTTAGAATGAGTGCTAATTGGGTTCATTATATGTAAAGAGCTCTTATGTGATATGAACTTATGTGGATAGCATGAAAGTCTGCCATGGATCCAGCACTTTGCATCCTCCACATTACGTCTTGAGTCAGGAGTAGGGGAAGGACACGTCCTCGTACCCAGGGAGTAGCAATCCCTTTGGAGCTCATAGCAAATTGATTCCCTATTGTGACCCCCCTCCCTAGCTGCAAGAGAAATGGCTTATGTTGACCATAGCACAGTTTCTTACTCAGAATGCCAATGAACATCACTCTATACCTAAAAAAGCAAATGTCCTCTCTTTCCATGGGAGATGGCTCCAGCATTTGGATCCAGCGTTTGCCGGAACCCAGGGAATCCTAGCAATCCCGTGCATTTATGGAAATTCAAGACTCTGGGGAATCCAGGATGGAGTGGCTTGAATGGATTCTATCTTGCCCTGCAAACATCAAAACCATGTTTAACAACACTAGATTTCCTCTCACTTTGCATTTTGGCCTACGGTCTGCTGGCACCCAGGAAACCTTACTAACTCTGGGAATTTCTGACATTTAGAGCCCCGGGGAATCAAGGATGACATGACTTACATGGATCCCAGAGCAAGTTCTTACTCATAATGCTCAGCAAACATCAAAACTATTCCAAAACCCACAAAAGTTCCTCTTTTAATCATAATGGATGGCTGCAACATTCGGATCCAGGGTGGACTGGCACCCAGGGAATCCTACAATCCTTGGGTATTCTGAAATCTGTAGAACCAGTGAAATCCAGGGAGCTTTGTCTTGCATTGATGGTGTTATTGTTTTCTTACCCAGAATATACTGCAACACATCAAGGTATGGGTCAAAAAAAGAAGTTTTGAGGGGCGTGACTTGAGAGCCGAGCAAGATGGCGGCACTCTAGCGGAGCTCCAATAACCGACTCCGTGAAACCCTAATAATCCGAACAACCATCCAATCCTGCCGATGCCTTGATGCTGGCGCTGTGTTGAGGACCCCCCCAGGCCTGCTCAGAACGGTGCGGAACCCCTGAAGCGCCGCCGTCTAGCCGCTACATTCAATTGAGCGAGTGCGGCCAGAGCGATGTCTAATGACGCACTATTGAGGCAAGGAGTGAAGGTCGTGGGCGTGGGAGCCGCGTGCGGCCCTTGAGGTGGGGGGCGCCCGACCCAGTGTGAAGACCTCTATGAGATCTGAGCTTGGTTGGCCGCGGCCCCAGGGCCCCACAATCTGAGACTGGGACCGAGAGAAAGCCAGCAATTCCGCCGGAGGAAAGACCCAGCGCACCCGAGATAGCGCGGTGCACGGGGTCGCCGATCGAGGTGTGCCAGCGCGTCCCTTCCCTACATCCTTGGATCCTGTTGGGGTTGCCTGTGGCGGCGGGGCACGGACTGATCGCCCCGCAAAGAGCTGCCAGGAGTGTGGGGCCTCCCGGAGCGCGCTCAGCTGGGGCGGCGTGAGTGCTGCTCGTTATTTGTGCACTGGGCAGCAGCAGCGATAGTGTTGGGCCCCGTGAGCTGTGTTTGGACTCCGTGGCGGACACCGGCGGTCCTGGAGCGAACTTGTGAGCACTGGAGTGGGGTGCCACCCCCATATTTCAACACAGCCTCTCCACCTGCTTGGAAGCTGAAATGAGCCCCAATACATAGTTACTCAAGAGGGCAGGATACCAGTGCCCAGTACGAGATACCAGGTGGGGGATGCCCGCATGAACTGTGATTGTGGACAAGAGTGAAAGGGGCTCAGGTGAGCAGTGCCCAGGAGTCCCATAACAGAAGCGACAAAGTCGCTACGTACCCCCCTTGAGGAGGCCCACCACGCGATTCCAGGAGCGGCCTATCCCGCCAGAGGAGCCAAAATATTGATCATTAATGTCCACGTGGGGAGTGAATAGGCTGGGAAAGTGGCGTGCGTTACCCAGTGTGCCCCAAACAAGAAACATACCAACGAAGGAGTTAACGGCGATACTGGCCCCCTGATGAAGCCAAAGGGGCAATCCGGGGCACAGTCAAACAAAATGGACAAATACGCCGTCCCAAGATCTGCGTCACCCGTCTCAGAACAGCGCCCGGAGGCTACAGCGGAACCCTCCCTGAGCGCAATAATGGCGGCGATTGCGGATCTCAAAGGCACGATAGAACCCAAATTGGACGCAGTAACAGTAGACGTGAACCTCCTACGTGCCGACTTTCATAAAATGGCCGACAAAGTGGCTGCCACAGAGACGGAAGTGGCGCATCTACAGACCAGCACGAAAAACCTCGAGGAGCAAGTTCGCACTCTGACAAAACAACAAGAGGTGATGGCGGCTAGACTGGAAGATCAGGTAGGGCGGGCACGAAGGAATAATATTAGGGTGGTGGGAGTCCCGGAAGGAATGGAGGGGCCAAGCGTTGACCTGTTCCTAAAAGATTTAATCCTCAATCACTTGAAGCCCCCACAGCTCTCTACATATTTCACTGTAGAACGAGCGCACAGGGCGCCCATCCCCAAGCGTAAGCCTGGTGCCCCACCTAGAACAATCATAGCAAGGCTCCTAAACTATCGTGATAGAGATGCGGTCTTGCAGACGGCGCGAGCTCAGGGAGATTTACGCCATGAAAATGCGGTGATACGCTTTTTTCCAGATTTCACACTCCAAGTTCAGCGACAGCGAAGAGCATTCGAAGCAGTCAGAAGAGAACTACGCAGCAAAGACATTAAATACTCTATGCTTTTCCCAGCGAAGTTGAGGGTGGTCGCCGAAGAGAAAACATGGTATTTAAACACCGCAGAGGAAGCCTGGGAGTGGCTGGAAGGTTGGCGCACAGTGGGCCGCAAATCCCAGTGTGTGCGATGACGGGGACCAGCGACAGACAAACAGGTGGGACCAGCTGGGAGCAGGTCGCAGGGTTCGGACTAGGACATATCCGGAATGGGGAATTGGCCCCAGCAGGTAAGGTGATGTGGTAACATTGGCGCCTAGAGATGTAGGGGCAGACACCTTACGCTGGGAAGAAAGTGAGATTGTGTAAACAGGACTATATCCATTGGGACACGTAGCCAGCTGGTGGCCAGATAGGAAAGCTCAGCAGGACTGAAACAGAACTGGGGGGAAATTTGGGATGAGTGGGAATTCGGGCACAGTGCTCCATCTGCTTGGCACTTGCCAACCCCCAAGTAGTTATTCAGTTAAGGGCGGCAGGCACTCTGCGAGTTGAGGAGGTGGGTGGTTGTTTCACTCGCCAGCAAGGTAGCAGGGAGGGGGGAAGGGGGTGTCAGGGTTTGAGGGGTTGTTATGTTTTTTTCCGAAATGTATACCTTTTGTTAGTGAAACGTTGTTATACAGGTGGTGTGCAGTACTTAGCAGCTGAGAAGATGTGGGTGATATCTAAATGTACAGTGATGGGGATACCGCATTCTGAATGGAAGACCAAAGTATGATGGGGCCACACCAGGGGGAACACACGAGGGCCAATAATCTCAGAACCTTGTCCTGGAATGTCAACGGTTTGGGCAATCGCATTAAACGCACGGTTGTCTTGCAATATCTCCATAGACATGCACCAGATCTGGCGCTGATCCAAGAAACACACCTTAAAGGTAACAGGTATAAAGCGCTTGATAGATATGGCTATAAACTTGCTGCACACTCAGGTTATACAACAGGCTCTAGGGGGGGTGGGGATACTGGTTAAGACTAGCCTCCCATTGGTTGTGCGGAAGATCTGGCATGATCCCCTGGGAAGATACGTGGCACTTACTGGAACATGGGAGGGACAGACGTTGAATATAGTATCGGGATACATACCGCCAGCCTTACAGGCGGAGGCACTGTCAGCATTAGGGGCCCTGCTAGTGGACCTCCCACCAGGTATCCTAATATTAGGGGGAGACATGAACTCCACCATGGAGCCAGAGAAAGATAGGGTCACCAAGGCTGCTAGAGGAAGGGGGGGAGTCGCTCTGCACTTTTGTGGAGGCCATGGGCCTACTGGATGTTTGGCGCCTTCATAACCCCCGAGAGGGGCAATATACCTTTTATTCAGCTGTGCATGGCAGCTACTCGTGCCTAGATTAAATTCTAACCCTTGGGGGATGTGAGGGGTGGTTCCGTAATGCCCACATCAAGTCGCGAGGAATCTCAGACCATTCGCCAGTGGAGGTGACCCTCCAAGGCCAGATGAAATCGAACGTTTTGCCACCCAGAATAAACACCTGGGTTTTCATGCATAAGGATTTGGCTGATCAAACTAGAGAGAGGGCGAAATTATATTTCCAAGAAAACGAGAGGTCGGTTGACTCGGCCTGTACCCTATGGGAGGCTTTCAAGCCGGTGATACGCGGGCATATTCAAGCCCACCTGGGGGTCAGCAAAAAGGAAAAAAAGATTCAATGGGACACGGAGAGGGATGTTACTACTATTGAGGCTAGGATTCTGGCCGGGGAGGAGGCAGATCCACCGCTTACGCACCAACTCAAACTTAAAAAGCAAGAGATGAAGAGCCTTGCGGATAACTCCGCAAGGGCCGCTGCCCTGGCAACGCAACGACGAGTGTATGACCTAGGGGATAAGGCCAACAAAATGATCGCCTGGTTGGAAAAGAGGGACAGAGAACGTAACTGGGTGGCTGAAATATGTGATCCACAAGGGACAGTGCACATTACTGGGGAGGGGATAGCGGAGACATTCGCGGAATACTACGAGGAGGTGTATGCCTCCAACCCTGCCAGAACGGAAGTAGAATGTCGGGAACTGCTGGTGGATGTCCGGCTACCCACAGTGTCCGACAAAGACAGGGAGGAAATGGAAATGGATATACAGGTTGAGGAGATCGAAGGGGCGATCCAAGACCTACAGGCAGGGAGAGCCCCTGGGCCTAATGGTCTACCAGCGGAGCTCTTCAGGACCATGACGAGCGTTGTGGCGCTGCACATCCTGACTATGTTTGAGGAGGCTAAAGAAGTGGGCCACTTGCCGTTGGACCAGCGGACAGCCACCATTGTTGTTATACCCAAGGCGGGTAAACCGCCGGACCGCTGCAGTTCGTACCGACCCATATCCTTATTGAATATGGAAGTTAAGATTCTCGCCACAGTTCTAGTGAACCGCCTCTCGAGAGTGATCACGTCGTTGATACATCCCGACCAGTCTGGCTTTATGCCACACAGGAGCACTAGACTAAATTTACGTCGTCTACATGGTGTGATGCATCTGACCAAATCCCGAGCAGATGAGGAAGCTGCACTACTGTCATTGGACGCCCGTATTGCGTTCGACAGTATCAAATGGCATTACTTATTTGCCGTCCTAGACAGATTCAGGTTTGTCCCCCGGTTTCAATCCTGGATCAGACTACTCTATATGGATCCTTTGGCTCGGGTGCTGGTAAATGTTTCTGTCTCTCGCCCCTTCACCCTGCACAGGGGCACGAGACATGGGTGTCCACTATTCCCTATATTGTTTGCGTTGGCCCTGGAGCCGCTTGCGGAATGGGTGCGAGGAGACCCAGTGGCCTCTGGAATTATTGGTGATGAGCGGTGGCAAGAAAAAATTCTTTGTATGCGGACGATGTTCTGTTATACGCGACCAGGCCCGTTTCACAATTAGTAGACTCCTACAAATTTTTCAATTATTTGGGGGATATTCCGGTTACCAAATTAACTGGGATAAGTCCCATATATGTATGCTCTCAACTGGCCCACCCCCTGTTCTCCCCAAGGGGATACAACTACAAGTGAAGGATAGTTTCAAGTACTTGGGCATTCCCGTTGCAAACACGGCAACAGAATTTAGAGAGAGTAACTTACTGCCCCAACTGAAATGCCTGAAAAGAGATGTGGCACACTGGAGGACGCTACCGATCTCCCTGATGTGGAGAGCTGTTTTGTTTAAGATGATGTCGTTGCCACGTATGCTATATGCCCTCCAGAATACTCCATACAAGATACCGGAGGGATTCTTCCGAGAGGTAGACAGTGAATTGCGGAAACTACTATGGGATGGAAAGGGTGCGAGGATAGCCCTGGTTAAACTCCAGCGGGGAGTATATGAGGGTGGCCTGGCCGTGCCAGACCTCAGGAAGTACTATTGGGCTTCACAGTTGATGACCATCAATGATTGGGTCTTTGGGGACAGAAATGACCCGGCATACCGAGTCGACCACCTCGTGATGGGGGCTAAAGGCTATCCAGCTGCACTGTATTGCAAGCAGGCAAAGAAGTCTATGCCCCCACACAGGCAGAGGGTGTTAGAGGCATGGAATGGGGTCAATAAGTTCCTTGGGTGGGATAGTAAATTGACAGAACGTACCCCATTGTGGGATAGTGATCTCTTAGTGGAGGTTGGCAAGTTACAGGGCTTCAGTAAATGGAGACTATTGGATATTGCCAATCTTGGTGATGTATGGAGGGGTCAGGCGATCATCTCGTTCACAGACTTGCAGCAAGAATTCCAACTAGCAGAAATGGAAAGGTATAGATATATGCAACTGGGGCACGCACTCCGTAAACATATCAGAGAAGGGGATCGTATTCCGGAATATAGCCCACTAGAAGACCGGCTCTTACTCGACCCAATCCCCGAAAAAGCATTGTCCCTCACATATAAGAAGATTGTTAACAACTCACCTGATCCCTTAGGGGCGTTACGGGAGGCCTGGGAAACTGACATTGGATTACTGGAGGACGATGATTGGATAGAGGCTATACAAAGTCCGAGAGAAGTGGCGGTTAGAGCACGATTTCGGCTAGTACAGCTACGAATCCTCCACAGGTCTTATTCCATGAGCACACTCATGCATAAACTTGGAGCACACATACAGATAACTGCATAAGGGGTTGTGACCAAAAAGGTACCTTTTTCCACATTCTTTGGGAATGCCCAGTTATACATCACTTTTGGGACAAAGTAATAAGGGTCATGTCAGAAGTACTGGGACAAGAAATTCCTTTTGATGCCAGGTGGCACATATTATGTGTCACGGGGGAACAGACATGGGCGAAATACCAGAACCTCTGGCTTATGGTGGCAGCAATGGTGGCCAAAAGAAATATCGCCAGGGCGTGGGGGGCTGCCCTACCACCGAAGGTGGATCAATGGAAGGTTGACCTAGATTGGTGCTGCGCTGCAGAAAAAGTTGTGTATGAGGGCAGGGGGTGCCCCAAGAAATGGGAGAAAGTATGGCACCACTGGGAAACATATAGGGGTATGTAAGTTGTAAGGGGAAGGGTGGGCGGGCGGGGGTCTAGCGTTAGATAGGAAATGTGCATCGGCATATGGGTGACTAGTGACATATGATCCGGAATATCTAAGATACCAACGTTTACAGAATTTAAAATGTATGATTTGCTGTCTTCACCAGGCATTCTTAGTGGTTACTGTACTGCATATGAGATTAGTTTAATAAAAAGATTTGTAAAAAAAAAAAAAAAAAGAAGTTTCCCCACATTTATATGATAGAAAGCTCAGGAACTTCCAGACAGTAGAAAAGACTTGCAATCCTGCATTCCCAAGTCTCCTGAGTAAAAGACCCCATACACATGGGTGGTCCTCACATGTTATAAAAACTGTAATGATGTGAAAACCGCATTGACTTCATATTTTCCCAGTTAAGAATGGTTCCTGTCTTGCACGATAGGCCCACACACAAATGTGAGGTACCATTTTCATTGAGAGATGTGTGGGAATACAAAATAGTAGGAATTTTAGGGTTGACTTAAAATTCTTGAGTTTCTCGTCACATAATCTCCTTCCTCTACAAACTGCAAGTAGGTAGAAACTGAAAAATTGGAAGATATTAACCGCCACTCAGAAAGTTGAAAAAAAAGGATTGTGAAAGAAATTAGTTTTTATTCAATTTTGCAGGTTTCTGAAAGCTGGGAAGATGGCAATCTTATCACAGCAAACCTTTTGTTGAGGTAATTTTTCGGGAAAAACACAGAGCACTTTACCCCTATTTTTCAAAAATAAAAAGCGAATGCCTGCTAAACGTTGTCTATTTTATCAGGTTCCTCCAGGGGAAACCATAAACCCTGAGTACCTTTAAAATCCCCATCATGTGTGAATAAAGAACACATATGACTTGGACATCATTTGTGGATTTCAGGGCTGGTAAAATCAGGTAATTTGTTCTCACAGACATAAAATCCAGGTGAAGGAACTTATAATTAAGTGGAGTGTGGCTCACTGCTTCGCTCAATTCGCAATTCCCACATAAACACCGAAAATACAATTTTAAATAAGCGAACTGAGGAATCAATGGATTGTCAAGCCAAGGCATAGTGTGCCCTTTTTCTCAAATAAACTAAAAACACATAAAATTTGACATTTGGGGGGGACAACCACCTGAGAAGTGAGGATATTGTGAAAACCAAAACCTCAAAAATGTTAGTAGTACAGACCATTTAGCGCTCGATTTTGGCAGTCACTTGTGGGAACTCTGTCCATTAAATTGGGGTCTCAGCAAGTTCCCTTCAGTTTAGGAACGTCCCTGTTTCAAATAGACACTCCTTTTGTTTATTGTTTTGAATGTGTTGCCTTTTATCTATCCTGGTAATAGTTGAGTAAACTTTTCCTCTACAAGAGTCTTTAAGGTGTATTATAAAATTGGGTTTGAAATGCTGCCCAGCTTTCGGGAGCTGTCTGCCTTGCCTTCGCTATTAACAAGAACATTGTGAGGGAAGAGGTGTGGCCGCAGGCAGCCTGAAGCCAGCAGGACAGTCTGAGGCCGCAGTGGCGGCGCTGGGCAGGAACCACTGACAGGCGCCTTGTCCCCTCCGGGCGAGCACCGCTCCCTGTCAACTCATCCGCCGCCTGCTAATAGCACTCAGGGACAACGGTCTGCCCATGTGTGAATAGGAGCATTGTCTGCCAGAAAACTCCCAAATAGCTTCACAAACAAAGCACAGACGAATCTGTCTATGATTATTACCCGTGTATTATTTTCCATATCTGTTGGAGATGTATTTTGTACAGAAGGATCATTTTCTCTTTTCCCTTTGAAGTGTTGTTAGCTATGCCATGTGTGTTAGGTAGCTCAGAGGGTCGAGGTACCTGCTGCAGAAATCTGTCTATAAACTGCAAGTCACAGGCAGAGGAGGCCTTTGGACAGATAGCTCCCTAGGCGAAGGCGTTCAAACCACCAGTTGTCGATGTGTTAACAAATTTGAGGGGTGGGGGAAGGTGAGGGGGATAAGAGGAAATAGGGCCATGAGAAGAGAACAGAGAAAATGTGGACACGGGTGCCAGTATTTAACATAATTTTCTTTGCAGCCAGGTTAGAGAGACTGCTGCAGGCAACACGTGCCCTTCTGAAGTTCGGCGCCCTGGGCGTGGGCCCAGCTCGCCCACGCTAAAGGCCGACCCTGGATAGGGTTTTAATGTTGGATTGTCTGATTCAGCCTTTGGGCTAGGAGGCCCACAGTTCAAAATGTTTGTTAAATATGCAGTGTGCATTTTACTACCCAGTTTAAATTTGATATATCAATTTTAATACTGTAATTCCACTTTCCGAAATGCCTGCTAACAGCAAAATGCTGATCCTAATTTTGCACCTTCTATAACTGCTGAGGACTGAAACATTCCAATGCACTGTACATCGAGGTTACACCTTAGCTCTAGACTAGATGTGTGTGTGGTTTCTTCATGTTATCTCCCTCTGAAAATCAGGGACTGGATTTACAAAACATTTCGTGCAACCAAACGCAAGAAGTGAAGCTGCTTCTGTGCGTGAATGAGAAAGAGTTGGACTGAGCCATATTTTCAAAGAAATGGCGCAGTTCTGTTCTCTACCTGTGCTGGCACACTGTGGGCTGCCTAGCACCAACGCAGGCACTCGTGCGCCATAGTGCAAGGGTGCCTGCGTTATGGTCAGGATAGTTTTTGTGCAGGAAGGAGTACCCCCAGAGTGCAGCACACATGCAAAGAGGAAATAACAAAGATAAATAAAGATACTTTTCCTTGTTACGTCAGCCTCAGGTGGGTGCACCATTTTGCTGCTAACGCCTGTCTACAACTCTTTGTAAGTATGGGTTTATGTCAAAATCCATGGGTGGATGCACGGGAACACCAATGGAATGCCTACCTAATACAAAGTAATGCAAAGCAGTGCAATGTGCTGTGTGGCTTTACTTTTTTTTTTTTTTTTACAAAGCAATGCAAATCACCATTTGCTATGGTTTGTAAATATCAAAATGGATTTTGCATCAGGTCTGTGTTGAAAAAGTGAAGTGAACCCGACACAAAACCTTTGCAAATCTGAGCTTTGGGGCAGCCCTCTTTAGCCATAGGTCTGTTAAACTGCCATGCATATGTTGCTTCCACCACAACATACAGCGTGCAGCATTGGGTCCCTGGGTCAACCCACTTCAGCCATTGGCTCTCATGCACTGTGAGTTACAGCATTTGCCTAATCACATGTGCACATATGCCTAAAAAGAACTGCATTTCAATGCCAGTGCTGATGGGCCAATACTTTGGCAATTCTTTCTTTTAAATGTCCGTCCTTTAAATGTACATCCTTTATCTTAATCTTATTTGTTTGTACATCATTGTGTGCTTAAACTATTGTTCTCATATTACATAATTCAAAGCCATTATTGCATTTTCTGTGGCCTGATAGGAATCACATTTTGCTGTGATCTGCATTAAAAATAAAAAAGGGTTTACTCCCTGTTCTAAGTACTCCTGCCTCCTATGAAATATCTGTACTGTTACTGAAAAGTTATATACAATTGTTAATTTTTTTAAGTTGAAAACTGTTATTGAATGCGCATGGTTTACTTGTAGGTTGCATCATGTTTACTTTTTTTAAAATTTTTCTTTTTGTGGCATATGCGTGCAGTACAAAAAAATAAAACATTTAGTCAATGCCCCAGCTTGCCGAGGCCAAATTTCTAGGCTTTGTCCATGCTGCTTTTAGGTCCAGCCTACCAGACAGCACCAGCTGACTGGCTCTGAAAGACAGATTGTGGGATTACCAAGAACATACAAGGACTGAACCATCTTGAATCAGTAAATATAAAGATAAAAAAGCCTGCGCCTACGAAATGACATGGCGGCTGAGTCATCGCCCCCCTTTTTAGGTCGAGCGTGAGCCAGCGCGCATGCGCTGCTCTGCGAGACTTCTTGTATACGCTCACCTAACAAGTAGCGAATAGAAGCCCCGCCCACTCTCTGCCCATGTTTGCCATTGGACTGTGTCATTGTCTGTCCTAGATGCTGGCTTCTGATTTGTCAATCCGCTTGTTAGTCCCTCCTTAGTACCGCCTCCTCTTCATTTGTCACCTCCTATGGCGACTGGCCCCTTTACTTCGTTTGTTACACGGTATGTGATATTTTAGACTGTGAGCACTATTTTCTTTAAGGAGGTTCTCCTCCTCAGGCACGACATGCTTTGGTGCCTTCTTTAACCCCACCCCCTCCTGTTGTCCGTGCATTCTTCCCCCTGCCCGCCCTCCCTCCCGTTGTCCGTGCCTTCAAAATACTCCCGCCCGTTGTCCATGCCTTCTCCCCCACCCCCGCCCGCCCTCCCTCCGTCCATGTTTCCCCCCCGCCCTCCCTCCCGTTGTCCGTGATGCCAACCATTTACAATGCAATAGGTCTCGCGTAAATGCGAGACCTATTGCATTGTATATGTTTGTTAAAATCGCGTCTTAACGCTTCTAAAAATGTTGGCATGTATGCATGGAGCGTGCCACACCTCTCACATGCATTGTCCAAACTCCACTCCTCATTCTTACGGCATGATTCGCACAATTTCGTCATCCTCTTGACCACTTAAAACGAAGCTCTCCACCTGTAACTACGCACGTGCCATTCGCAATTAAAATGTTTGAGCAGCCCACATGGGTGATTTCACATATTTTTCATTGTTTTTAGTACCCCGCAGCCCACAGCTGTTCCGCATCTGTTTGTGTGCGCACGCATTACTCTGGCCAGTCAAACTTTCAAAGTTCTCGTGCAGCAGCGCATCACCAGAAGTGACCCCTGCTTGTGTACACACCTTCATACATAAACACTCGCAGCCCTATGTTCACTGTACTCCGGCAAGGTTTCATCGTACTCTTACAGAAGGGCAAACATGGGGGTGCCCCTCCCCCACGTGACCTCCTCTCGCCTGCCACTGTTCTTGGGTATGTAAGCATTGTAATTCTTTCATGCCTCTACACATACCACCTCGGGCACCGCATTCGCACATGGATCTTTCATATATGTACAAGATTTGTTTTATTTTCCTCCACTTTACTGTGCGGAAATTTGCTTGTTGGTCTGCGTAGCAGACACCCGGAGGAGACCCTCACCACAGTGACTTACATTTTGGCCGCGCGCCGCCAACGCTTAAAGTGTTTCAGCTTTGGTGCCGGTCACTTAATCTCCCCACCCCGTTCAAAGACAAAGATAAAATATCAAATTATTCAGACGATGTTTTACAGCTTCTTTGTTTTCTGTAAATGGTTGTTCTGTTGTTACTAAATAGTTGCTACAAGTAACTTACAATGTCCCAACCCTACCAGCCCTTCCAAAAAACATTGTTTGCCGCCTCCGGACTCTCTCCCAATAAAATTTGCTTTCCAACAAATATTTATTTTCTTTAGACTTTACATGTGCTTAACTATTGCATAAGTAACTGACTCTGACCAAACTGTACCAGCCTTTTAAAATAAAAACACAAGTTTGGTACTGTGTTTACCGTACCAGTTAACGTGCGATTAACTTTTATCACACATTAAATTAATTTTCCATAAACCATAATGTATAGCTCCTATATATTTTTTTTTTAAAGAGGATTTAATTAACTTTGTTAATATGCATTACACAAATATTTTAACATATTTTCCTAGTATGCATTTAACAAATAACCTGCTGTATCCCAACCCTACCAGCCCTTCTAAAAAATACTCTTTCACACCAAACACCTCCAGTTTTGCGGTTGTTTCATAAACAAGCATTTGCAATGCAATAGGTCTCGCATTTTCGAAACTTTGACCTAATGGTATTGTAAACGACAATGCCTTTTATTATTGCAAGTTTTTTAAGCACATAAAGAAAAGGCATTGCCTTTAACAATGCCATTAGCTCAAAATCTCGCAATTGCGAGACCTATGGCATTGCAAATGCTTGTTTTAAATTAATGCTGCACAGCAGCCACCATGATTCTGTACAACATGGCCAATAACATTTCCAAAGTCAATAGGTCCTATAGGTGAGACCTTTGCCAATGCTTATTTTGTTATGGCAACAGCCAACAGACTGTTTGTATTACAAGCTTCCTTTGGTCCTTTTTTAGGTCTCGGCCTGCACCAGCGCTTGCGCTGGTCTGGCCGAGAGTTTTAGTAAGCGGGTTTTGGAAGTGCAAACCCACTGGCTTTCGGCTGGTGACCAGCTTAGTGCTCACGATGGCGTGCACGCCGCGCAGCTGCCATCTGGGTTTCCTATCTCTTCCTCATTTCCTCGTCATGGCTCATTAACTCTCTGGACTCTGATTTTTCAATCGCAGCAGCAGCTCACATTACCAACTGACCGCCATGGACTACAGTCACATGAAAAACAACAGCGATTAGCATTGAAATGCAAGCTTTTTTTTGTCTAGTTAGAAATATTGCTTCGGTGGGTTGATTTCACCTTATATCGCTATTTGTTTTATATTGGGAGTCACAGCCTAATTACCAGTATTTTTGTCTCACTCTGTTTTTTTAAAATATTTATTCGCGCAAAGCACAAAGCTATATTTAAGGTTACTTTTTCCGCGTCACTTCTTCACTCTATTTAAACTCCACAACCCCCACTCTTATTGTCTCTCTCCTTCTCTCTCTCTCCCTCTCTAATTCTCTCTCTACTTAATTAACTCTCCCCTCTCTATCTTTTTAGCCTTTCATTCTCTCTCACCCCTTTATCTGTTTCTCTTTCAAACTCCTTCATTCACTCTCTCTCCCCTTCTTTCTCTCTCTCTATCCCGCTCCACTCTTTATTCTATGTACACCCTTTCTCTCTCTCTCTCTCTCACCACCCTCTCTAATTGGGCATTATATCTTCACTCTATCTCTCACTCGGCAACACCACAGCATCACTCAGCATCACCACAGCATCACTCAGCGTAACCACAGCATCAATCGGAGCCAGCACAGCATCAATCAGAGCCAGCACAGCATCAATCAGAGCCAGCACAGCATCACTCAGCACCAACTCAACATCTCTCAACGCCATCACAGCATCACTCAACGCCACCACAGCATCACTCAGTGCAACCACAGCATCACTCAGTGCAACCACAGCATTACTCAGTGCAACCACAGCATTACTCAGCACAACCACAGCATCACTTAGCGCCACAACAGCATCACTCAGCGCCACCACAGCATTACTCAGCAGCACCACAACATCACTCAGTGCAACCACAGCATCACTCAGTGCAACCACAGCATTACTCAGCACAACCACAGCATCACTTAGCGCCACAACAGCATCACTCAGCGCCACCACAGCATTACTCAGCAGCACCACAACATCACTCCGCGCCACCACAGCATCTCTCAGCACCACCATAGCTTCACTCAGCACCACCACAGCATCGCTCAGCACCACCACAGCATCACTCAGCGCCACCACAGCATCCCTCAGCGCCGCCACAGCATCCCTCAGCGCCGCCACAGCATCGCTCAGCGCCACCACAGCATCGCTCAGCACCGCCACTGCATCACTCAGCGCCACCACAGCATCACTCCGCGCTGCCACAGCATCACTCAGCGCCGCCACAGCATCACTCAGGGCCACCACAGCATCACTCAGCGCAAAGACAATATCACTCAGCACCACCACAGCATCACTCAGCGCCACAACAGCATCACTCAGCACCACAACAGCATCACTCAGTACCACAGCAGTATCACTCAGCAAGACCTGAGTATCATTCAGCATCACCTCCGCATCGTCTCCGCAACAATCACCACCACCACCACTACCACCTCAGCATCACTCAGCACCACCTCAGCCTGCTCTCGGAATCTGGCATCTGTTGATTCTCCCTAGCGTCTGGCCGCTGCTGGTGTTATAATACAGGTACTAGTTCCCAACCTTCACCCTCCGATTGTTTATGCCCCCTCAAAAAAAAGCTTTAACAAACAACCATTGCAATAGGCAGAAACAAGTTGCCAGCATTGCAAGAACAAAAGAAAACAGAATTTTTTATTGTAAATACTTTTTTTAATATGGTCGTTCAGTTTTACATAATGCCTTCTTGGTCATATATAAAGTAACAAAAATGCTTCTGACACTTTTTTATTATAACTTTTCAGCATGCCGCACAGCAGCCACACTTCTCTACAGCACAGCTTGAAGACATTGGCAAAGTCAATAGCTCTGGCTAAACACTTATAAGGCCCCAAAGGCGAGACCTATTGGCTATGCCAATGCTTGTCATTGGGTGATGGCAGTTAAGAATAAGTGCAGGATCAAGAAAGCCTATGCACAGAGAGGGAATAGATACTCGGCAAACCTGGACTCTGCTCACATGCCGCACAAGCAGCTGAACTGGGATTGAACGCACCAACACATCTCCCAAACCTTTCACGCTCAGGCGAGAGAAAATGGTTACATCTGCAGGACATCAATATGTGCCCTCATTGTTAAAAAGGCACAGATGGTATTAAAATTGCATGCACTGTTTAGGTTGCCAATCACACTTGGGGGTCTGATTTATGACATCAGGACTCTTTGGGTGAAACGAAAGAAGGACGTGATCTTCAGCCCATGGGAGGCACTGCAAAATGCTTCCACAGATGTGTTATTGCTCTTCTAATATATGGGAAATCATTGTTTTCTTACAAACTGATGCCATTCATTTTCTCACAATAGGCGCATTCTGATATCAGAACATACCTGTAAGAAGAAAACTATGTCACTGCTTACTTGCAACATTTTTGTACAGGAACTCTACTCTTCTAGTACAAAACCCTATTCCTACAGAAATTCTCAAACATTCCACATGGTGAATGTATGCTCTACAGTGCAGCACACATGCAATGTGTGGATTGAAAATTAGAAAATGTCTCCAATTTGAATATAAGAAGAAATCAAAGCACTCCTCATAAAGTCCAATGAGAAATAAGTTATTCCATTGAGTAAGGATTCCAGTAAGTTCGATCCAGTTTGATTTATTGTATGCAAATTGATTATTCAATGGAGCACAGAGTAGGTGTCGTTATGACGCACAGCCAACATGTGTTTAGTCGCACAAGTGACTTCTTCAAGGATGTAAAGGTATACAATGCAATGTCAGAAACATTTTGTGTGTGGCTAAGACAGGAACATAAAAAACCATAGTATAAGGCAGAAAGATGAGGAAGAGATAGAAAAACCCGAAATCCTTGTTGAGAAGTGCATAGAAAATATTGTCCAAATAGGTCAACAACAGAAAAAATGAAGTACGTAAATTACATAATTCAATCCAAGTGAGTAGCAGGACCTTCGGGTAGAAAAATAGAAAAACGAAGGAAAACTGACTTATATTAGTAGTCTAATCACCCGTGTATCCCTTAGAAAAATGTGGTGACCGACCACCAAGTGACCACAGTCAGAAAAGGGATGATAAACTGTAACCGTAAACACGAACCTCATAATACGAGGAAAGAGTCCAGATAGCGGAAACTGTACTCCAAGTCAGCCATATTCAAAACGTTCCATGCCCGAAGAAATATCCAAGAAAAGTCAGCAGTAAGAAGTCCCTAGAAAATATATAAAAATAATGGTGATAACCATTGTAGTCAATTATTTAAGGTAAAATGTGCATTTATAACCCACAATGTTGTGTAAGGCTTACAGTTCTAAGAAAAGGCAGCCAGTCACTGCTGTCTCCAATTTAGCACCTGCTTCAAGGAGGTGTTATGTTTTTTCTCAAAGCCCAGTCCACTAATCTGAAATGGGGCTTTGTGTCGAATGCTGTGGGTGCTTGCCCTGATTCACCCAGATTACATCCATGTAACACCCCCTTCACACAAAGTGGTGTAATGCAGCGCAAAGCACTAAGTGCGCCAAAAAAAGGGCACCTTACTAGCGCAAAATAACTTTTGCACTGCAAAGTAAATACTGTTTCAAAACTTTTCACCTGTCACTGAGTGACACCTTGGTAACTTTGCTCCTGTGTTTTGATACTAAAGCACCAACTTCCCTCACAGACTCAAACCATGCATGGCAACATTTAGGAACAGAGAAGTGGGAGATTTCCAAAAATAAAAAGGGGGGGGGGGGTAATTTCCCTATTGACGCTGTTGAATCACAGACTTTTCTAAAAGCGTCACCCATCCAAATTAAGACTGTTGCCATATATATACGAGGTAAGGACGAAGTCAGCCAGAAATCTGCCTCAGCTGGCCTGACAGCATAAAACATAACTTGTGCTGTAGTATGCATGTATGTACTTATGTATGTATGTATGTTTCTATGGATAGTCCTAGCATTGTCAGTATTGTTGGAAATTGCATTTAAAAAGAGGGGGAGAATGGACAAGAGCAGGAGAGAGTTGTGAGGACAAGGGACTGAGTGGAGAACTGTCAGCAGAGCTGTCAAGTGACAGTGTCATGTATGACATTTTCAACTACACTTTTTTTAACCTATCAGCATTGCATTCTGGAATATGTGACTCCATCAGTTATGTCATTTGAGATGTCTTCAGTGATGTCATCAATTATGTCATTTAACATGTCATGAGTGACGTAACATGTGAGACCATAAGCAGTGCATGACAGGGGTGCAAGATGTAGTTCACTCAATACTATAACTGGTGAATATCAGTGTTTGTTTGTTCTAAATGTTAGTGGTTATCTCATTTCAACACCTATCTATAATGTCCCTTTAACCTTTGTTTTTTTTCATGTGTTTTTATCATAATCTAAGTTGAGTATACGCACAACCCCCTTGGAAAACCTATGGCCAATGCCCCCACTGTGCACACCCTTTGGCCACACACTGCAGAGGCTTGGCCACGTGGGGTGGCCTCCAGTCAGGCCCTACACTAAACTTGCCCCCAGACGGCTCAACAGATTTACACCAAATCACAGAAAGCACCCTTTCTGGTTAAAATGTTAACTTTTTACCAGAATTGATGTAATTCTAATCAGCTGGTTTTCTGCATGGGAGACAAAGTTTCGCACTTTTAGGGCCCCACCCCCTTTTCTTGATCCCCGCTTGATGGATAGGGCCAAACCTTTCCATGAAGGAGCCAAAGTGGATGAACCTTTTTTTGGAAAGTTTTGTGCAGATTTGCCAAATGGCACCAACGTTATTAATATACGGTCACCACTGTGTAGTTATAGTTAGCATTGCTTGCGGCAGGTTTGTCGCAGGGCCTGGCCAGAGGTCAGGATCTACGTCCCCACCACTGCTTCACTGCCAAAAGCTGTGCTCAGTTGGGAGGTGGGAGGCTATGTTAAAAAAATAAAAAACAGGAATTTACTGAAAAAAACAAAGGTTAAAGTTAGATATGGTAATAAGATCTTATCTTCTTTCTGAAAAACCTCAAAAATTCACTGAAAAAACAATGGTCATAGTGATGTTATAGTTAGGTATGGTAATAAGATTTTAGCTCACAGTAAAAAAAAAAGAATAGCGTTGAAAAAGACTGGGTAAAATGACATTATAGTTAGGTGTTGAAATAATACAAAAAATAATGTTCAACAACAAAAAACACTGATATTTACCAATTATAGTTGCCTGACTAATTCTAACTTGACATTCACGGCTTATGAATATACATCACTCATGACTTGCTAAATTTCATCATGGATCATGTTACTGATGACATCTCAAATGACAATTGATGACATCACTGGAGAAAAGGTAAAGAGTGAGGAGTGATAAATCTGGAGCACGATCATCTATTGCATGGCCTAACTCTATTGGCAATGGTAGTATGAGTGACTCCCGGTGTTTGTTATTTCGTATGTGCTCAGACAGGATATGATGTGAGATATAGTTACTGTAAAGAACTACATCTCTTGCCTCTTTTCCATTCACTGCCACTTTGCATCCTCTTCACTCCTTGAACATGAACTTAATGGATCTTCCTAGATTCAGTTTTTCACCAGGAGGTAAAGGATTTTCCTTGTGAAGACCAAAATTGTGCAACTTGTTACCTCAATACCTACAACACGCTACACCTTATGAAGACTCCTGAAAACCTGGCTCTTTGCCAAAGCTTTTGATTAACTGCAAAGGTTTACATTCTTGTTGAACCTAATTTCATGGTTTCTATTTTCAGTACATCTTCATGTGGAGGTTGTAATACACTGATCATTGCACTATACATATGCAACATATACCAGACGCCCTGCACAACGTACAGAAAGCAGCTAGGCACTTCTTCAACAAGCCTCTGTAATGATATCTTGCATCCCACCTCCTGAAAAAAGGTCACTGACTTCCACCGAGGACCAGGACCATCTTCAGAATCCGAGACCTGACGTACAAGTGTCTCTAAGGAGTTACCTCTTCTTATACAACTGATACAAGATCTGAATCCAGCTTCCTTATCTTTCCTCTGCTCTTCTTCTCTAGAAGATATGCACACCACTGACATTGCTCTGCTCAATGGTCAATCCTCTTGTGTTCATGGGGTAGGAGGGAGATCAGCATTTGGTGGTCCAAGCATCCAGACTCCGGAATGAGTTACCCACCTCCATGTAATCTGTGCCCAGCCTGATCCACTTCTGGAATT
The DNA here is from genome assembly GCA_963921515.1 of Calotriton arnoldi. NCBI lineage: Eukaryota > Metazoa > Chordata > Amphibia > Caudata > Salamandridae > Calotriton > Calotriton arnoldi. Next base: position 845,392 of record CAWUFW010006127.1, on the reverse strand, counting down.
CCCAAATTAATCCTACCTTTCCTGCACAATCAATCTGCCTACCCACCTCTAGAACTGATTTTAATCCCAGGTTGCACATTACAACTTGAAACACCTAACATAATATTATGTAGCAGTTGAAGAACTTCAGCTATAAGAGTTAATCAGAGTTAACAGTGTATCCTCAGGACCACAGCTAAAGCACAAAACTCTGAACGAGTGGCAAAGGGGATTCTACTTACACTTCTGCCTCTTGCAGATATTTAGAATGTGGCGTGACATAATCCACCCCGCGCCCCACCTTGCTGCAGCACCAATGCACATTACAGATTTACAACCTTTCCTCCTTCATGAATGCACCTCGTAAGAAGTGATCCAGAGGACCAAACCAATATACAGTTAGGATTGATGATTCTCTGCAAACCATCCCTCTCATTCTAATGTAATAATATGTCAAATTCTACTTCAGATGTTAGTCTTCCTAGAGGACTTAGTTTTTCCACATTTTTCAACTGTAAGAGCCAGTTAGATGGCCTAGTGTTGGCCAACCCATTTTTCCGTGATTTAGCGCGAGTCTTATAAACTGGAAAGTGGATTGATTCTTGACTTTCTTCGAGAAGCCTGTGGACTTTAATGGACTATCACACTTGAAAAAACATAGATTGTTAGCTAAAATTTCTACTTTTCTCCAAGAGCCATTTTGGCTCTTGTGTCTAAGAACCCAGGAGAACAGCTTTAATGGCTTCTTAATAAAAGTCATTACACATTTTGGAAGAATCCTGGACAGCAGAGCACCTAAGACATGTAGAAAAGACATGTAGAAGAGATCCCAACTTATTCACAGAAAAACTCCTTCACTGGGAACCAATACCATGCTCAAGATGTGTGATTGCACATCCTAAACCATTAGGGAAACAGATGCCTCAAAGACCAATAAATTAATACATATCTCATCTTAAATACAGTAGTATGGTGCCGTAGGAATAGTAGATCAATGAATGGGGTCATAGGTGCCGACAGTGATCCATGGCCTATACATCAACATGAAAGGACCAAGGACACTTGGGGGGATGGTAAGGACCGATGATGAATTAATTTAATAAACCAGCTCCATATTGGCTGGTACCTCTCGTCATATAATGAACAGACAGCAAAAAACTTTTAAAATGTGTTGTTTCTGTCCTGATCAATGTTGAGGACCATATCCATAAGTCACGAAAAATGTGCTAAAATACATAGCTTCATATATTGTTTTTATGATTTCTCACTAACCCTTCACTATTCACATTATGGCTAGCACTTGCCAGGACGTGTTCACAAAGCAAACTAAAATTGTAGCGCATTCCATACATTGGGGCGGTTCCACAACTCCATCAATTAAGGCCTGGAGGAGAGATTTTATGTATTGCAATACCACTAGCGATACTTACACTACACTGCAGCCATTCTCCCCCAGACCTAAAAATATCTGGCAACCGCTTCGCTCTTATTTAATACTTCACACGGAGGAGACGAAATGAGCAGATACTGGCGGGCACCAACATACGAGCTTGGGTATACATATTAACGAACCCTGAATAACTTTTACTCTCCCTTTCCAACTATGAGGTACAAGTTGCACACAGTATGATATATAACCTGGCTTCTCTTTTTTTCCGCACCCTTCTAATGTGTCGAGACACTTGATGTACTGTTATTTTAAGATGGTAGTGCAGTCTCTTGTCCTCTCAAAACTGGATTATGGCAACGCCATCCTCACAGGTACTCCGAAACCCCACCTTGCCCCCCCCCCTTACAACAGTTCTCAACATGGCTGCCCGGCTACTAACAGGTATTAAATGATTTGAGCACATTACACCGGCCCTCAAGAACCTCAATTGACTTCCCATCGAAGGTAGATGTATCTACAAGACTGGTTGCATCACCCACAAAGCCCTTCATACCCATAACCCAAACTACCTAGGTTCCAAACTTTCCAAAGTAGGAAGAGCCAGGGTTCTGAGAAGCTCCAACTCACTTCTTCTCATCCCTCCCAAACTGAAAAAGACATCCTCACAGACTCGCTCATTCTCTGGAAATGCTCCTAGGATCTGGAATGCACTCCCTAGAGATCTCCGCTGTAACCCATCCTTTCCATGCTTCGAACGGGACCTTAAATACCTTCTGCTCAATAAATACTTTAATACTCAAATGAACTAAGCTATGCTTCCAATGAGTCACACAATCCTTTTAGACCCTTTAAGGCAGGCATCTGATTTGATGTTTCAGCTTCCTCTTTGTCATTCACGCCATAAACTTGTTCTGTTACAATGTTCTGTAACTACCTTGACTGCATAACGATTTCCTTGATATGTTTATTTGGATGTACCTCTATGTTTGATCTGTATACTTATATGTACTTCTATGGAGCGGCCCGGAATTATATGTAAAGCGCTCTGATACCTTTGGATCTAGCTAGCGCTATATAAAACCTATAAATAAATACTACTGATTTGTGTGCAGTATTGCCTCTAATGCTATTCACTGACTAATCTGTATTCATTATGGTACTGTAATTGAAGCCCTAATATGTTGCTTTGAATATCCCTGTGTGGTTTCTTATTGTTCTCCCTCCCTCTTTCTTTTTGGCTTCTAGCTTCTTGTTTTCTTCCCACATGTTGTTATTGAAAAACCACAATAAAAAAAGTTTTAAAAAAAAATTATAGCGCAAATGTGACCTTGATGAAAGGGACAAAAACGAAAAACGTATTTAGGGGCAGATTTACAAGCCCCTTGCGCCACTTTTGCGTCACTTTTAACATGGGAAAAGTGACGCAAAAGTGGCGCAGGGGGCTTGTAAATCTGCCCCTTAGTTTCTTCGTTGTTGTGCTGGCCTAGTTTGCTCCTCAGAGGAGGGCTTATCACTGAAGCATTATGTCTTCTTGGGAAGCTCACTGACAAAAAGCAAGTTTCCGGTGTCTAGTACATGCTGTTGTACTGGCCAGGTTGGCTCCTCATGGTGTTTTCACACCAGTCAATTCTGGTGAACGGGAACTGCCACATTAGCTGAGCAGGATTTCACCCCAGCTGCTGATTGCTTGATACTTGTACTTTTATCCAATGATGACCTGGCTGTACAATGGTCAGAGATGTTACAATTTGTTTGCAATGTGATCCGGATAATACGAAAAGCCTACATCTGCAAATTTTTATGAGCGCTTAGGATGCCTAAAATCTGCAAAAGTCAGGTATGGGGTGTACCCTGGGAGGTGAGCTATGTAAATGGTGTTAATACAAACGAAAACTTCCTTGGTGCTCACAAACATTTCCAGTGTGTTTCCACACACGTATTTACATTTCTAAACGTATGCTTCAGTCAACCACATCTAAGTGGTGCAGTGAGTGGGAAAGGGCCTCCTATGCTTCGACATTTGGACACGGAAATTCTTCACATGGAAAATTATTTTTCATGTTAAAAAAAAGAATTGCTATTTTGGAGGGACCGGTTCTGCTCTCAGGATTAGACTGTCTAAAGTACAGCAATTCTAGTGTTTCACTAATGTATGTCTCAAGGCTTAGACTAGATTAGTGTACAAATGTTAAGTCTCCGCAAGTCTTAGGCATTTGCGTATGACTGTATGGCACCTGGGATTTTATTTACTTCCTTGTCAATCATGCCTTTGGTTATCGGATGATATGGGACTGGGTTTAAGATGCATCATATCTGAGGTTTTATTTACCGAATAATTCATGTATTCCCTAAAACGATGTGAAACAGACATTTCTTAGACCCACATAAAGATGACCTTCCGGTAAATCTGCAGACAAAACGGTACACACTGCGCAAGCTGCAAGGGCAGGGTTGTATAAACCTCGAAACCCAAAACGGTAAAGATGTGTTCTCTTGATTCACAAATATGCAAATACTATTTTATGTTACGATGTTCTTATGTGGGTCAGTGTTTGCTATTCTGTGCTAGTTTATGCTTAAAGTTCTAGGGGGTGACAGACATCTGTGATTGCAGGTTATCCCTGCAAAAGGTATTTTTAGGGGGGGGGGTCATCACCTGGCCTGAACAAGAGTGGGCGAACTGGTTTCTAGAGTCGGTTTCTTTTTGAAAGTAGTATCCATAGGAAGAGGCATATCTTCAAGACTTTCACTTAATTCATGGCTTGAGTTTTTTCTTGCAGGGTGGTTCACAAAGGGTGTTCTGGTCTCTCTTCTCACAACTTAACAAGTGTCTGCTATGACAGTTCATTGTGCCATTTTCACTCTGTGCGACAGGCCTTGCATCCTCCTATACACCCTGTGGTTGTGTGTCAGAGTCTTTGTAGCGCAACACCAAAACATACTACTCATAGGCTACACCTCAGCCCACACCCATCTATCCATGCACAATACACAGAATAGCTATTTACTCCAGAAAGCACTTTGAGGCTTTCCCAGAGGCAAAAAAGAGATACACATTCTAAAAAACATACAATGCAATTCTCATCAGTCCCTGATCTCCGGTGACTCATTCTTTAGGTAAACAATACTGTTAAAAATCCCTGTCTAGTTATTCCATGTCTCTTTATATTAGGGTCAAATCTGACCTCCTGTCACCAAACTCCGTTCTAGGCGTTCCTGCCTCAGGGCGCTAGTCTCATACGTTTTTTTTTTTTAAACTCAGGTAACATGTCAGAATTTCCTATTCCCTGTGTTTGTCTCCTTGGCTCAGGGTTCTCCTGTCCCCAAGACAGATTGTGTCTAAGGGTATTAGGCCCAGCCACGGGCCATGCAGATAAACGCGTTGGGTTGGTGGGGCTGGATGGGGGGGGGGATTTCGACATACGATGATGAGGGGAAATTAATTATTTAATTTTCCCTCGTCATCTGTCAAATTACCCCCCCCATCCCCCCACTGCTCTTACCTGCACGGGCCACTCCTGATTAGGCCTGATGTACCTAGAGGAAGCTCGCAGAAAGTGGTTACAAATTACGCACAAACATTTTGTGGAGTGCCTGCCATTTTGAAACCTATGTACTAGTAGGTCGCATTGTCAAATGGCCATTCGCATAGGGCTGCAAGACGACCTGCCAAATTAATATTAACTAGGAGGGTCGCTATTTGCGCCCCCCTGTGACTGGCTGCAAATGCAGGGATGGTGCCTGCAAGGGACAGCAGACCTCCAGCCCCACATTTGCATTCCCAAGCAGAAAACATTTTTTAAAGCGTTCTGCATCAATTAAAGGGGCAGGGGCTCTTTAAAGAAATGTTCCATTTTGGTAAGGCATTTGTGGGAGCGGGAGATGGTCTCATGATCCACTTCATTACGAATCGTGACTAGGAGGAGACGCCTATTTTACGCTCCCTCCTTATTGGGATTTGGAATGAGTCACCTTTGTGAGTCAGAAAGACTTTTCCAGCTTGCAAAAGGTTTATTTTACATTGTTACCACTCTTTGACAAATCCTATGATTTTGGTAATCGTGAGGTTTGCCCCCTGTTCCTTAGTGTTTGTTGCCTCCTTGTTCCTCGAGGCTTTTTATCCAGGTGATTCCTGTTCATGTAAAGTCCATGCATGTGAAGTTTCTAATATGCAAGTGAAGTCTCTTGTAGATCCTGATATTGGCCTACCCTTTGTACTGTGGTGTTTTGTATCAGTATTTATATAGCAATTTCCATATCCATTGTGGGGCTTAGAGCACTTTCTGGATGGTCCAAGTGCATTATTGATGAACAAGTTACTTACCTTCGGCAACGATGTATCTGTAAGAAACATTAGTTAGTTATAGATTCCTTACCTCTACAAGAGACTTCACTTGCATATAAGTATTTATATAGCAATTTCCATATCCATTGTGGGGCTTAGAGCAGTTTCTGGATGGTCCAAGTGCATTATTGATATAGAGCTTTATACCCGTGGCAAGGTCATAAAGCCCTGTGATTTGTACCAGGTTTACCTCTAGTTCACCAAGTGTTCTTCTCTTCCTATGTTCTTTAACCTGGTGTAGATTTTCTCCACGAGTTGGCAATATTTCCTCATGAATACTACTTGTCGATAAAAATAGCTGTGGCGCTTTATCAGGAGTTGACTTTAAAACAGTTTTCCTCAAAACTTTGAAACTGGATGGGAAATGTTTGCTATTTTATGTGACACTATATTATTTTGTAGCATGTTAGAGTCCTATAGTAGGCTTCTTACATAAGGTCTGTTATCCTGCAATTGTATCTGTTCCTAGAATGTTGCAAAGAGCCCCTGGCATGGAAAGCTGTCTAGAAATATTAATAATAAATAAATGTAAGGATGTTCGTAATTCTTTCTTACTTACCTAATACCTGACAGATTGCCTGTTTTCGTCCTTTACTCACCTCTTCTGCCATCCACGGTTTTTACCCTGGAGTCAAAACATAAATAATTAACCATTAATCACCAAATAATATGCCTGGCTAAGAACAGTAGCCAGTAGGGACTGTCTTAGTAATATTTAAACAATCACAAGTCTGTTTTCTTTTCTACTGTGTACAGTGCGCAGACAGAAGGTTCCGACATGTCTTGTTCGCAGTAGCTTAATTTTTTTAATTACTTTCACCTTTTCTTTAACATAGCTATTAGCTTTCTATTTCATTGCCTACGCCCCTCTACACAAAGAACAGGCAGTAAGACGTCAGCAGAGAAGTGGGACACTGAGACTCTGATTATAATTCGGGCAGAGCGGTATCCCTATGAGGAATACCGCTCCAGCAGGTCATCAGTGACATAACGAAACTTGAGCGCCCCCCCCCCCTGCAAAGTACATGGAGGCAGTCCTGATCCCCGAATCCAGTCAGGAGATCTCAGGCCAGGGGCCCGCCACCCGTGCACAGTGCCAGAGGGGCGCCCCTGGAGTGCGGAGGCCTCCCGCACCGCAAGTGCTAATGTTACGCCACTGCAGATCATGTCTAACCTCGGTGTTCCCACACCCAAATTATCTTACTTTACGGGATGGGAAATCCAGACTATAAAATCACTTAAGGAACAGACGGGGGCTGTAGCCACAAGCGAAGCCCTGTCCCCAATTGACCCCCTTGTATGGCGTGGGGAACATGGATTGCTCCCTACAGCTTGACCTGCCCCCGGATACCCTCCACACCACATTCTTCTCTTCCAGCACATGCCTTCCCCACCTCCAGTAAGACCCTGCTCAGAGCAGGTGGTAAATGAGAGTATTAATTCCCACAAATATGTGAATTCTGTACAGATTTTGCCAGGTAAAACCGGATCCACAGGTATTCCCCATTCTGTGGGGTTGAACTCATAATGGCACTGTATTGGCATGGTGCTATCCCACAATACTGGTACTTGCTGGTGTGGAGTTTTCACCCCACCAGTATCACACAGCTCATAATCAGGCCCTAGAGACAGGATCAGTCTACAGAAATGCAAACCGGATGTTAAATAAATATTAATCAGCTCCATGCGTCTTGGAGATTGGAAACCTCAAATCAAGCAAATTGCAGTCATGGTTTCAAATCAGGGAATAACCACTGTGATGTTTTTAAGTACAGCTCTCCCGTCATGCAGACTAGTTAAGAATGTTATCTGGCCAAACGTTGCCCAGCTTTTATGTCTTTTTGGCCAAATATCATACCACAAGAAAGGTGCCCTAGTACTAACTCCTAACACAGCTGGGAATAAATGAGACATTGCTAAGCTAGCCGGAACCCAGATAGGTTTTAAGCTGTTTATGAAAGACTCTGTGGTTGGCTAGAGATCTGACAGACATTTTTGCATATTGTTCCAGATTTAGGCCAAAAGAGCTGAGAAATCTCCACTGTGTGGGTGGACTCGGTAAGTAGTTGGAACCACCACGAGATTGGCACTAGGTGAACCGAGAGTGTGATGAAGATATTTGATGAAGAAGCATAGAAGAGAGGCTACAATTCCTAGTATGACTTTATGACAAATGCATAGTTCTTTAGAAGGGAGGGCTTGGTTTTGGGGAGGATTATAGGTGGTGGGTAATGGCACTACTTTTGGATGCTTGTAATGCTTGATGTGCATGCTGTGAAGGCGGACGCTGCCGTGTTCGTGTCCACCCACCACCGGACCTGCTACAGAGGAGTTCGCCAACAAGCTGGAGCGAAGCGCTTATTAGCAAGTATAGTTGCTCCCCCTAGCCCGTCATACCTGTGGAGGAGTTTTTGAGGTGGGGGTGGCAGGGCCAGCACCCCATGACTGTCTTGTGCCTTGCTGAGCCCCCGGGCCAGACGCGCTGCAACTTTGCCTGCGCACCATGGAGAGTTGTGAGGAGCTTGGCGCACGGCACTGCAAGCGCGCGGCCTACGGAGAACATCGCTGGCACTAGCAAACAACACTTGTTATGTGGACAACGGAAGGAGGGTGTATGTAAGGCGCCCAGCTCTACAAGACTGAACTGTGATCTGTGAGGAAAGAGCACCAAGGAGGTGAAGGGTGGAGGTGGCAGCTAAGGTTCAGCATCTCAGAGATCCTCCGCTAGAGCGTACCAGGAGTGCAGAGGTAAGTGACACTTGCGGAAACAAGGATTCAAAAGTGTTTAATAAACCCAACTTTACCATGCCTTTGGGGCCATAACTAAGGGAAAACCTCATCTGCTAGAGAGTGGGTGGTTTTTCGCCTACAATCCGAAAAAGAGAAAGAAGTAATATCCCCTGAAAAAGAACTCCAAGAATAAAACCAGGAAGTATGGCACTGGTGAGAGGTAGAAGGCGCCAAGGATTGATTAGCCACCTACAGAAGGGAGCAACTCCCACAAGAAAAAAAAGCACCTAAGAAGAGAACCAGGTGGTACAAAAGGATGATGTAAGGAAGTCTGCTTGAAGAAGTGCAAAGAAGCATGATCGCCATAAAAGCCCCTCACAGGGTGAGACTGGTGGGTCGTCAGTCTCTAAATCAATTAAGGACTTTGTGGGCAAACACTTTAAAAAAAGAGGCAAGCTCAACCAGGGGCTCTAGTCTCTAGAGAAAGGACACCAAGTGGTACGGGGAATAATGGTTATCGGATCTTTGATTTAAGTCGACCCTCCATAAACAATCCTGATATGTTGGACTGGAACGGGTTCACATTAGAGCCTAGGTTGTCCTTAACACCCCAGCTTTTCTCCCTATTAGAAAATAGGGTGGCGCAAGCAGGGGGGTGCAGAAGGTGGGTCAAACAAAGGGAAAGGTGAAGGGACTGCAAAAAAAAATTACGGAGGAGCTCGACAACACACAAAACCAGCTCACGCCAGCAGCAGTAAATGAAGAAACAGGTGGATACGAGCAAAATAAAATCCTAAATTTGAAGATTTCAACGTCCCCATCGGCCTCAATGCTGGACATAATGCTGATCCTACAAAAACCATGCATGGATTACTAGAGTTGACAGAGATTAACAATGACATCTTAAAATCACAAAAAGCACAACTACAAATTATCACAGGGGAACTAAAACAAATAAAGGACCATATGCCAACCTTGGTAAGGCCTGTTGATGAAAATAATCAATCCATGGGTTATGGAGACTGCAGGGAGGCGGAAGGGGCTGGTTCCCAGGTGGACGGTGCTCCAAGTGTTTGTGTCCTAACACCCAATGTTGATAAAGAAGCAGGGAGAACCAATTATGTATAGGCAATATATCCCTTGTACAAAGAGAGTTAGAAAAGGCCCAGGGAGGAATGCAAGAGAAGGGGAAAAGGAGAAAACAACCATAAACACACTTAGAGGGCCAAAACAAAAAGCTAAAGATCAAAAAAAGAAATCCCATGAAATCATTCCTATGGGATCTAATAACGTGCACAGGGAAGAAGGGGTTGGAAAGGGAAACTTAGGGAGTGTAATGTGGAACAATCCCCAACCTTGAAGCAAGAAAGAACCTGGAAATGTTAACAAGCATTTGCAATGCAATAGGTCTCGCATTTGCAAGAGTTTGAGCTATTGGCATTGTAAATTACTATGCCTTTATTTATGTGTTTTGAAAACCTGCAAGCGGTGCGTAAACACGCACTTTGTACAGATAGTCCTTGCTTACGAGAAGCAAGGCTGGCAGTAAAAGAGGCGCAGTTATTGCCAGCCTTGCTTCGTATGCAACGGCTATAAATACAGAGTGCATGTTTACGCACCGCTTGCAAGTTTTCAAAACACATAAATAAAAGGCATTGTCATTTACAATGCGAGAAGTTCAAACTATCGCAAAGCGAGACCTATTGCATTGCAAATGCTTGTTCTTACTGGCCAGGGATTGATATATAGGGCAGAGACAATGACCGTCCTACATCTTTTAAAGACATGGGTGCTGAACTAGCAAAATGGCCATAAAAATGTACGCTCAAAACTTCTCCAAGCTATCAAAAGTAACAGCGTCCCAGAAGTATTTTTTTTTAACGGAGTTTTATATAGCGCAAACTTGACCCGAAGGTATCAGAGCGCTTTACATAACACCAGTTGCGTTACATGAGGACACATTCATTTTTGTTAGGCACGGGGAGATTAAGTGATTTGCCCAGAATCACAGGATGTTCAGCGTCATTGCCGAGACTCGAACCCGGTTCCCAGTTTCGAAGTCGACCGCCCTAGCCGTTAGGGCAAACTCCTCTCCCCAGGATGATTAACTTTACATCATTCACACACAAGACTTCGTCAATACTTTAACTGCTCTTGGTGGGTTTGGGGGTGGGGGATGTAAGTAACTATAATGCATTAAGCACTGGCCTGCATGTTTGCTATACAGACCAGGCGCTAAAAGTGGGTTATCAGGGTAGTGGGCATTTACAGACAGGCTATTTTCCGGGTACACAGAACTTCCACTCATGTCCATGAGAAAGATACGTCTTAGGGCTGGGAGGTGATAAACTGATGACACAATATGTTCAACCACGTTTCCAGGCGTGTCTTGCACCCTAGAAGTGAACGCTCAGTCTCGAAGGTTGGGTCTGGCTCTACAGGACTTCGGGGTGACTTTCAGGCAGTGCTACAAAGTGTACAGGGCAGAAAGGCTCCGAAAGCTACAGGACTCTCAAACGTGGCCCTACAGGTCACATATAGGAATGGATGTGTGGTAAAGAATGTTTTTAGCGCTACAAAACGAAATGTGGCCAATGACTTTCAGGCTTAAGTGCTCTAGGGTGTTTTACAGCAGTTAGGGACCAGTGGACAGGGGGGAAAGATAGTCCACTGAGGCCTGGAACTAGTAACCAAAACTGCAACTGAGTAACCATGTTAGACAACCAACGGGCCGGCCCCACTGCCACAGCAAGTAGTCATGCAAACCTTGTCAGTTCATTTTCCTCTTAACTGATGCACCCATGCATAACCAGGGATACTGGAATTATGTGAAGTGCGGCCACAGCGTTTTTTGCATAACTATAAATTTGCCGCATTTGCCACATAATCCATCATCTGCCACATTCAGCAGATTAACAAAAAATGGTTTCTAGCTCAAACGGTTCCAAACTTACCAAAAATGCATTGAACTGCATTGTCGCGCAGTTGAAGGCCCTTTGCAAAGGTCGACTAGTTACATTTTTGTTGCTTATTGCTATATTTGGGTTTTGAACTGGTACTAATGAGGTGCAACCAATGCCCAGACAATGTTAACAAGTTTGAAAACGACAAAATGATGAAGTAATACAATTACAAAATGTGTCAGATTATGCCGTTTTATTTGCTTTTCTTGTTGCATACTTTACTCACCCCTGCCGCATAATTTGGCCCTGTCCTGCCGCATAATTGCAGTGGCCCTGGCAATAACAAATGTAAATGATACTGGGACCCACGTCCCGGAAGCAGGAGCTTGCTTCGGCGCTGCAGCTTCTTCTAGTGTCATTACAATCCACGCTTGAGGTCTGCAGCCCCGACACTAGGGCTGGGGCTGACAGATGGCTTATCTGGGAGTCTGGATGTGTAGATATGGATCACTGCCCGCGGATGCAACACAAGGAAGCAGCCGCAGGGGAGGAAAGAAATGCTTCAAATACCCATCCTTTCCCACACATAAAAATTCAAGGCAAAGCCTGGCTGGATAGTTACCAAGGGATGTCAAATGTTGATAACCTTTGACCCCGGCGCAGGTATCACTGGGAACACGAGTGACTGCTGCGCCTGGAGTTAATCCCCTCTTTAGAGTCTGCCCATCAGCTACCACGGCTGTGGGACTTCAAAAATTCCCACTATAAAGCACAACAAGCACTCTTAGACAGCAGGAGCACATGGCGCCCAAGTAGCGTGTTTCACAAATGATTTCACGAACACAAGAAATGAGACATTGTGACTCTGATCCGAAGTTGTACCCGCAGAATATTGCAAAACCTGCGTTATACCGTTTATATTTCATCCACCAACAAAAAGACCCAAGTTCGCGTCCCTAACTGGTCGGGGCATGTTTTCAAGACGGAATGATGGCACGCGCGGTTAGTGCCGTGAAATTGAAGGTCCCGAAGGAAGGGAATATTTGGACGTTTATGTTCAGAATGACCTGCAAAAGTTCATACTTCCGAGGGTAACTCCTGCCTGCAATGTCCACACATCCACTTCAAGGGGACACACTGACAATAGCTGATCTTGTGCCAGTTACCTTGCATTGCCGCCCGCTTTCTTCCTGCAGGATGGCATTTGAGACCGGGTGGCACCGCTGCTCCTGGCTTCTGCTGCTCAGGAGTGGGGCGGAGAGTGGGGGTGTCATAGAAGTCCGGGGAGCAGCAGCGCTGGAAGGTGTAGAGCGTGTAGCAGCTTCTAGGAAAGTGAAAGCGCTGGTCTGCGCGCTGTTCAAAATGAAGATACAGGAAACACTTCACTGAGGCCAAGTCACTGCCTGCCAAAGGAACGCTGGCCGGAGGAGGTGTGTTCAGAAAGCCTTACCTTCATTTGAAGTGGCGCACCTGTGTCTGAAGCCAGCACCAGTCTGCAGACTGAGTGTAGCTTTTATTACATAACACACAGACTTTGATGAAAGTGTCACTGAAACAGTGCCAGATGAGTCTTCATCTACAAATGTGCTTTTTAGTGCTTAGCCTGCGATCTGCTGCCTGCAGCTCGGTGTTAGTGACTCAGACTCACTGGCTCGGACATGACAACGAGGAAGGAAGATGTCCACTGTAATTTCTTAAATACTGTCCTCCCATGCTGAGGCACTGGCAACTGCCGCCGTCCGGTAGGAGGCCCGAACCTGCCGGATGGAAGCAAATTTCACATGCCCAGCTCTCCATGTGTTGGAGGGAGTGCACTTCACAGCCTTCCTTCCCCTGTGTCCAGGGTCTCTGAAGGGCACATGCTGCCATGGAAAAAGGAATCACCAGCCGTTCGTTTACAAAGACGCACCATTTCGGCTAAGCGTCTTTTTTTCTGTGCACAGCCTCTGAAACAAAGCATTAGATACATATACTCCTCTTTAAGCAGTCTGATGTATTTTGCAGAATAAAGCAAATATTTTACATGTGCCAGGATCGTTGATGCAGTTTCCGCAATAAACACTCTTATACCGCTGAAAAGTCTCGCTGTGATTGCCTCCCGACAATTTCTTTCACTTTCCGGGTATCTTAACTGTTTGTATATACACTCATGTCTTCCAAAAACCACCTTATGAGATCGCGTTAGGAAGACCGATGTAACAATACTTCTACCCAGAAACTGCCCTCGAGTGCACTGGTAGCCGTTCCAACCGTCGTGAAAGGGACATACACGAGTACACACCCCTCCGCACACAGAAGACACACAACTGCTGTCACAGCCCTGACAAGCAAGGCAGACCTCAGGCGCACGCAGGACAAGTATCTCAGAGCACAGGCCACAAAGATACAAAGATGGCTCTAGTGCAAAGGGGGAGGGGCGCTAATCAAGGTGTTGTCGCGACTGAAAGCCGTGAAAGGCTGTACCGTCTTCCTGCGGGTTGTGCATGTGTAATGTGCATCTACAAGGCTACCCAATTTGGTATGCAGCGCTTTATGAAAGACTGAAAGTAAAAAATGATCGCCCTGCCTGCAAATCACTTGCAATGTGTGATATGTTCTCACCGTGAACAGCCGCACTGAATTCAACTATCTTGTCTTTAATAAGCACGGAATCGAACCCAGTGGTGCGCGCGCACCACAGAGGAGCGGGGGCGGGAATCGAAACCTGTGGTGCGCGCGCACCACAGAGGAGCGGGGGCGAGGGAGCGAGGCGAACGCGCGCTGCTGCGCGTAATAGACTCCGATGGGAATGGGCGGAGCAAAGGCGGGACATGCGCCCGCCTTTGCCCAATTGCGTGCCTTATTTTTTTTTTAAAAACACGCTAAAGCCAATGGCAGCCGGCGAAAGCAAAACCACACGTACGAGCGTGTGGTCAGCTTTCAGAACCCCCTACATGAGGTCTCGTGCTGCGCACTGCAACGCTAGGTACGAGACCTAAAAAGGGGGCAATAAGTGGAGGATATGGAGGCTCTGGTGAACCAGGGCGGTGAAGCAATGCAAATAAAGTAAAAAGGGATACTAGCAGGGGAGATGAGTAAATAAGCTGTGGATTTATCTTGAACCCATACAAAAGGGAAAAAAGGAATGAGAGTAAGGAAATTAGTCCCCCTGAATCGCACCCAGTTAATATAAACCTTCTCAAAATGCCCCAGTCTGAAAACAATAGGGTCAAAGGACCTCAGACAAGTAGGGTTCACAAACAATAATAAAGGGAATGAAGTAACAAAGGTATTACTGTATTCGGGTTTGGTTATGGCAGCGCTTGCAAAGGGAGAAAGTGAGTTGTTAAAGGAAGGGATTAATTCATACCAGAAACTGAAATACCAGAAGCTGGCTAAATGAACAAAGCCTTTCTGAGGCTTCATGCAGGGTTAGGACCAAGGCAGGTCACGCTGATTGAACAAGCTTACATGAAGAAGGAAGACCTAAAAATAATGGTCACACATTCCAGCTCAGAAGGAACTTGGGTGGTCAGTAGATATGCTTTCTTCACCCGCCTATAGTGAGGACGGGTGGCTGAGTGAAATTGACTAGGATAAAGCGTGGTCGCACAGCCTTGGGGTCCTATCATGGAATATTAGCGGGTATTCATAAATGTAACGCTCAGAAAGGTTCAATGTTGTAATGGATCGAAATGATATTGTATGCTTACAGGAAACCTGGCTATGCGACAAAACACTGACAATTGATGGGTTTGTGCAGGTAAATATATCAGTGAAGAAGAGACAGCATGGGCGCCCATCCGGGGGGGGGGACAGGGGGGGAGGGGTTACTCATTTTTACATCACCCAAGATTGCAAAAAAGGTATCACCAATAGAAGTAAAATGTAATTGGAGGGTGGCCTGCAGAGTGCATCTTTGTAATCCAGACAAGAGATAAGACTGTATGCTAATTATTAACGTCTACATAGAGGTGGGAGTGCGGAAGAGGGTAAACATCGTTTATCCCGAAACCGGAACACTGCATGCCATTACAACGCATGCCATTACTCCGCAATTCAGAACAACAACTTGCTCTAGGGGTCAGAGGGTGTTGGATTTAAAATCCAACACCTTCCCTACTGTTGTACAGACTGGAGTTGGAATAGTAAATTATACTATTCCAACATCCAGCGCCCCCCCTAGAGCAAGTCGGTGTTCTGACTTGCGGAGTAATGGCAAGCGTTGTTACAACGTGGTCGTTGTAATGGCATGCATAGAAAAAGCATGCAGGGTAACGAGACATATTCGCGGAAGAGTATTGGTCTGAACATAAGAGATTCAAGGAGGATGTGGAATATATGTGCACAAACTTTCATTAAGATATGATTATATTGTTGGGAGATTTTAACCATAAATTGGACCCAAGAAAGTTGGATCCCTTGTTTAAGGAGATATTGTCATCCTTTAATAGTAATACTGCCAGTTTCCCAGCCAGTATGTTTGTCACGTGTGACGTCGCATTAGGAAAATTCTTGGGCTCCAAAGGCATCTTTTATGTTAATGGGCGGAGGGATTCCGACCGGCCTGCATGTCAGACATTTAAACATGGGTCACAACTTTACCCAATTGAATATATCTATATGCATGCCTAGTTCTTTTATGAAATATTGAGCTTCCGGGTATTGCAAGTAGAGGGAAGCGACCACTATCCCCTGCAACTGGAAATAAATATGGGGTGAAATAGGATTAGGGAAACAGTTTTACCACGACAGATAGATCACCCCAAGTGCCTCACCACCAGAATCTCTGAGGTATGTCTGATTAAATTAGCTAATTTGCAGCAGAGCCAAGAGTTGACATAAGCCCCCGTAAATTGTAGAAAATGGTATGAAAATACAATTAATCAGGTTGTTCTCTGCCTCAGGGTAGATCTAAATGATAACAGGAAGCTGAAGAAAAGGGCCTGGGCCGACACTAGGAAACTTAACAATTGGTTTGACAGGGAGTGTAGAAAGTTAAAGCCCCAGATCATGAAAGGGGTAAATCCTTAAGACAAAGTTTGACCAGATCTATGTCAGCCTCCAGAACTCAAACAAAGAGAGTATATAAAAAACTGGTCAGAGATTGTCTCAGCAGCTCTCCCTGTATGCTCTTTTCAATCTGTTAGAAGCTATAGAAACAAAAAATGTTTTGGAAGCTCGTGCAGCTGGGCACAGGCAAGGAGATGAGGGCAATGAACTTTGTGTTGGAAAAAGAAGCATGGGTCGAATATTTAAAAGAAATATATGGAGTTGGATCAGAGACCGAGAGTATGAGATCAGTAGAATGGAATGGGGTGGATGAGGATATCGGAACCCGGTTCTCGCTGGCCAATATTAAAAACACCATCTTGTCACAGGTACTGATTAGAGCGGCGGGTCCCGATAACCTCCCTGCTGTTATAGTGAAAACCAGGGCCATCATTATACCGATACACAAGAGGGGTGATGCAAAGGACCCAAAGAATTACAGGCTGATTTACCTGCTGGATGTGGGTCAAAAACTGTTTGCAAATAAAATCCTAGATGAATTTAAGGAATGGGCTGAATTATACCATATTGTACACCCGGAACAAGGAGGCTTTAAGGAAGGCCACTCTACGATAGATCACTGCTTCTTTTTATGGTCCCTCGCATAGAAGTCAATGGAGCAGCTTTTTTTGCTGCTTCGTAGGCTTCTGTGCTGCCTTTGACTTGGTGGACCGAAATTGTTTTATGGGAGACAGTGGCGAAACCAGATATTCCCAATATCTTTTATTTTGCAATAATAAAGGGGTTGCACTCATACAATTGGGCTCAGGTAATTATGGACAATGATGGGACTATGACTTAGAGAATCCCAACCAACAATGGGCTGAGACAGGGATGTGTCTTGGCCACCTTACTCTTCTCCTTGTTTATAGCGGACTTACCGTCAGTTGTAGCAGTTGGAAAGGGCGTGAGCCCCAAGGGGGATGGGCATGTCTCCTGTATGCGGGCGATCTTGTTATTGTTATTATGGATCTGATGAAGATAGGCTTACTAAGGAAGCTGGATGTTTTCATGAAGTATTGCAACAACAAAAAGCTAGTGGCAAACTTGGAGAAGACTGAGGCATTGAGTATTGGCAAATAAACAGTAAATTTTAGGTGGTACTTAGGATCCACGAAATTGGAATCAGTTAATAAATATAAGTACTTATGGGTATGGTTTGAGAAGAGTTTACTGCAGAACCACCATATTAAATCACTTAAAGCAAAAGCCCTTGCATCAATAAGTGCTCTGAAAAAATGTAATAGAGACTATGGGGATATGTCCCGAAGGCCAGTTTTATCATCCTATGCCACTATGATCTGTCCTCAATTTCAGTATGAAGAATTGTTAAGCTTAAATGGCAAAAGGAATTAGGAATCTGAGATGGGGAAATGTCTGAATAGTTTAGTGTCCCTGTCGAGGTCCTCAATGATTCAGGCAGTAAGAATGGAAAAAGGTACTATGTCTTGGAGTTATCTGGCACGTGTGGAGGCAGTTAGATTCTGGCTATGTTTGAATGCAGGCGATGGGCAAAAGGTATCCCTATGGTGTAAGAATGAGATTACACATAGTGAATTGGGCCAAGGGTGTCAGGAAAAACCTGGAGGACATATGTAGGGTAATGGGTCTTAGGATGGGCTCCCAGAATCTGCCTATAGAAACCATGAGGCGTGAACTCCGCATCTTAGCGAAGGAAATTGGCAGAGAGCCCGATAGGCAGTACGTAAAGGGAAAGTCTTCAGCCCAATTTATGCTCAACTCATGGCAAAATGAGGAGTTGTTCCCTTAGGTGAACTCGCTGACTTACCGCTGGCACGAATATGCAATTGTTAAGGATGACAATCTGTATCAATCTAAGTTATAGCAGTGACAAGGTGAAAATGGTGATGATGGACGCATCTGGTAGATGACCTGTGGCCTGAGTGTAAAATGCGATAATCTACACATACACTTGTATTGTTTAAATGTTCAGACTCTTCGGAAAACCATTTTAAGACCACTTTTTAAAATACGGCACTCACAACCATGAGCAGTGGCACTTTTAACGAATATGAATTATCTGGATGTTTCTTGTGCCCTAAGGAGATATATGGTTGCAAATAAAAAACTTTTATTGGACTGTTAGAAGGTCTGCCATGTTTAAGTTGGTTGTGATCTTTCTGTGGAAATGCCAGTATCTGCTATGTAAGCCTATGATAAGATCTTAGTCACGTATATTTTATGATTATTATGTTTTTATGTATTTTATGAGAAGATTTTAATGGCTTATATACATTTTTATAATGTCAAATTAAATATACACGCTTTGATGACTAATTTCTGCGTTTTTATGCTGTTTAAAGACTAATGGTCTAAATAAACATTCTTTTTGACTGACTGCTTATTTTTCATCATCACATCTTTAACCAGCGCAAGTGGGAGAAAGGAAGCAAAGGAAGAAATGAGGAAGAGGAGATAGAAAAACTGAGAGAAGTGTGTGAAAGGCAACTTGCAAGAGTGACATAAAGACAGGGAGTGTAAGGTTGTGAAAGAGACAAGAGGTGAAATCAGGACTAGGCAGCCCTGGTATTCAACAACCTCGCATTCGGCAGCATTGGTGGCGGGCTCCTAAGAAAAACTTTGGGCCCCTGCACTGCATATAGGCTGGGTTGCTAAAACAAACCTGCCACCAATGAGACTTGAAACATGGCAGGCATTTCATGTTCTGACCAGTGTATCCCATACTCAGGCAGCTGGGGAAGCATGGGGGTGCAAAGAGCACTCAGATCCATCATGTTTCCCAGCCCTACTCTCCAATATGCAACTCTTGAAGACCATGAACCAACATTTTTTATTTATTTGATGAGTTTTATATAGCGCTGGCTAGACCCGGAGGTATCAGAGCGCTTTACATGAGGTTACATTGTTACATCAGTTACAAGTTACACATTGTTCCAAGTATAGACATATGAGAGAAAACATGAGGTTATACAATAATACGAGTTATTATCATGTAAAATAGCCAGGAGAACATGTCTTAAGGGTAGAGGGGGAATTGGTAAACAGGAGGGAGGGATGCAGATTGAGTCCGGCGGAAAGCCAAAGTATCAAGGAAGGAGGAGGTGGGGGGAGGAAGGAGACACGACAGGGAGACGGGGAAAACAATGTCAGATGTCCGGCTGGGTAGGTGACGGCCGAGGGGGAGAACCTGAGCCAGACTCCTCTATAGCTGCATAGGACAGCTCCACCGGGCATCGGCCAAGGTTGCTCGTGCTCCGTGTTAAGAACAAAGAGTTTTTAGGTATCCGCCCGGGGGGCATCGTCATAGGTCATCGGGAGAAGGTCCACCGTGACCTGGGGCAGGCCCGGTGGCGGGAGGGGGTATTGCCGCCTGCTCAATGTGTTGTTAGGGCCCCCTGGGGAAAGGTTGGTAATCCGTTCAGGCATTGCCGGGGGGAGAGTTGGTCCTGGGGCAGCGCACCACCCTATCACTGCTGCTCCTTCTGTTGCTGACTCTGATGGGAGCGAGGAGGGACACTGTCGCCGGCCTCAACGGGGGCGAGAGGGTAACAAAAATTGCGTGGCTTTGCGGATCATGAACCAAAAATCGCGGGAAAAAGAGAGTTGAAGGGCCACCATCAACAAATAGCCTCAGGTGAGTCCAAAGGTTCAGGGAGAGGGTAAGACACAGGGGTTGAGAGCCGGAAAGGTAATCCCTCACCAGGGGACTCCTGGCCGGAGATCCTCACATGTCGGCCATCTTGACCATGGGAGCCTGTAGGTGCCTGGATGGTCTACTGCGAAAGGCACAGAAAATCGGCAGAGCTCCTGGGCGTGGCCGTGCACCAGGGTCAGACCTCAGGGAAAGTAATGCCCACACAACAAACAGAGGTAACCGGCTCGGTTCGATGCTCAGCCACGAGGCCGTCTTCAAAGCCCGAGTCCGCCTGACCTCCGCCATTTTAGGGTCAGGCAAATCTGTGCAGAGACCTCTCATCCACCCCCACATATTCTCACTACTCAAGAAATACATTTAAATCCTCTTCTTTTTCAAAGGTTCGAGATTTTCCACAGCCCATACAATTGCAGAAAGGGGCAAGTCCCACATGGGTGTCACGTATTATTTAGCTAGTGGCTGCTACCTCAATGGTATAAGAAACTGGCTTACCTTATGTGCTTCAAAAGATGTCTTACTCAGACGTCATTTCTATGACATACAAGTAAAGCCTGTCAAACATTGGGCTTCTCGACACCGGTTAAATCACTATCTCATTGCTTGTTAAGCTGGTGTAAAATTGATTCTCAATACCATACAGGCAAGGCCATAGGAATTATGAGATTTTGCTGCTGCTGCATTTATTGCATAATAATGGATTTATGAGTCCTGTGTGTGGCACGGTTTGTCCGTGTCACAAAGGAGATGCACAGCTAATAATGGATTTTCCACATAATCCATTATCTGCTGCATAATCTGCAGATTATAACAAAAAAAATCTTCTAGCTCAAATGGATCAAGCTTTTTTTTAAAACTCAGCGTTTTAGGCCGCACTGTGGAAGGCCCTTAGCAGAGGTTGACCGGTCACCTTTCTACTGCTTAGTACTATGTTTGTGTGTTAAACGGATACTAAAAACATTAAATCTTTTCCCAAACAGTGCTAACAAGTATAAAAACAACACAATAATAAAGCAACACTATCACTAAATGTGCAGCATTAAACTGCATAATTTGCCTATTCTTGCCACATAATTTAGTTAATCGTGACACATAATTTGGTCCTTCCCTGCTGCCTTCCAGTGGCCCTGCATATAGGCTAGGGACAGAATGTCTTGTATTGAACCTGCCTATAACTGGTGTCCACCCATGGAAGAGACACCAAGGCAGAGAAAGTACACCTGAGCAATGTAATTTATGTCTATTTGAAGTGATACTCAAAGCACTGCCCGGGGCCTCATTCACCTTTCCTGACCTTGATATGTGGCCCTCTGGTCAACAGCAGCACTGGGCTGCTGTTTACTCGACTCAGCACTAACATTCAAAAGATATTAGCTAAACAGGCAAGCATGTATTTAAAGGTTAATTGCAGTTAAACAAAGGAAGTAACTAGGGTGCCCTGCACCTCTTAACTTTAGGAACACCATATTTAAAGACATCCTGCAGCAAACGTATAAAAATATAACATAAAGTCTCTTCAAAAAAATTGAAAAGTGTATTTCATTAACATGCAGAGCCATTTTCCCTAGTAAACCCGATTATATCAGTGCATTAAAACGTATTTTTTTAAGTGAGTTTTCAGAAATGAACATTCAGGCTTCCCCCTCAAACTGACAACAATGCCAAGTCTGTTGTCATCTGCACTATTTGGGAGGCAGCATTGCTCTTGTAAATTAACGTTATAGTTTATTAAATCAAACTCAAGAGAATAATTTGTACTGTGCACACCCTAAAGTTATGTATTTCGAGGTCCTCTTATATGTGATGATGAACAAACAGGAGGGAAACTGCAATAAATCGGTAGCCTAGGATCACACAATTTGGTCAAGTGTGCAAGCCATGGTTGAGTCCAGGTTTTCTGGTTCCACATTGTGAAATTCAAATCAGACACTAGATGTATGTGCTTTGTTTCCCCAACACCGATATGGGTGCCTTAATAACCAATTAATTGCATAGTTAGGCTTTTTGAGAAAGTCCCCAATTCTGTATTGATGTGTTGTTAGGGAGTAGTTTACACGTAGTCCGAAGCGAAACGGTGATCCTTCAAGCAAGACAGCTGCTCCCAAAAGCTGTTCTTAAGTTGAAAAGAGATATCACCAAACTTCCAGGAGTGGTGAGGGGTAAGTTGCAGAAAGATGGATGGCTGGATTTCATCTTTATGGCAACAACTACTGTGGACATCCACAGCTCCTGGAAGAAACTCACTGTACTCCAGAGTAAACTGGATGTTGTGTATTTAGGGCCAGATGTACAGAGGCTTCCATTTGCAATTTCCTAATAGTGAATATTTGCAATTCGCTATTAGAAAATTGCAAACAGCTATGTACAACAGTGCGTTTTACACTGTTTGAGATTCCCAATGGGTTGCAAGGGACCTGCCTCATTAATATTCATGAGGCAGGTCACATTTTGCGATACATTGGAAAAGGCTAGCACTCACAGGGATGGTGGCCTGCTGGGATCAGCAGACCACCATGTCGGACTGCTTTTTAAATAAAGCAGTTTTTTATTTTGAAATGCAGTCCGTTTTCCTTAAAGGACCACTGCCCGCTCTTAAAAAATGTTGGGGCCCACATTCACAAAGAGGACCCCTTCCCACTTGCGAATGAGTTACCACCTCCTTCACGGAGTCTGTAAAGTATGAATGTTTTGAGACCGCATTCTGGTTGCAAAACATTCATACATGCCCCTGCGACTCGTTATTAGGCAGGGACGCCCTTGTCATGCCCCTTCCTAATAACGACTTGAAAAACCAATTTGCAATTCTGTAATAGCTTACCGAATCGCAAATAGGGCTTTGTACATTTAAAAATGCATTTTTCAGGTTGCAAACAGCCCGATTCTGCGAATTGGGCCGTTTGCAAGCTGAAAAAAACTCCGTACACTTGGCAATTGCAGTTTGGGCTGGACTGTTCCTATTGAAGCTGATTTGCAGATGGCTGGGTCCAAACTGAGGTGGTATGGTGTGCAGGATAAGAATGGACTGAGATACGGCCCATGGCTGAAGTTAATTCACGCATTCCAAACATCACTTTTTTGTTTATTTCAGTACATTTAGATTGCAGAATGCACTATTCATGGAGGTCTGTGGATGACTATCAAAAGACTGCGAATATATAAGCATTTAATGTGTTTTTATTGGCAACCAAGGTAATGTGACCACTCTGTAGCAACTGACAATGCACATGGGATAGTGCTTGATACAGAAGCCAGACAATAGTGCAGCTCCAGACTGTTAGATACAGAGCAGACATGTCCCATCTCTGGCAGGTGAAACTTCGAGAAATTCATTCCCGGAAACACCACGATCCCGTACCATTAGCACACTGTGCTAATCAAGTACCAATAAAATAAAAATTAGACAAGGCTGTGAAATTTCACTTGGAGCAGTCTATAGTCGCATTACTGGGCGCATCACATTACTATTTACTAAAGTGCAGACTTTAGAGTTACTGATAGGTATAGTATATTCTGTGAACGTTAAGCAGGTATGTGCATGGCATCCACCTACAATGTGGAGTTAGTTGCTTTTTTTTCTATGGAGAGCACAAATGTGCAGCACTGATTGTGAAAACACATTTCTTAGTTCTCTGCAGATTTTGCACACTTTACAAGTTCCCCCTATATTTTAATAATTATTTAAAGATTTTCGATCTCTGCCAGAATTTCCAGGGTTCTCGAAAACATGTCACACTATCAGAAAGCAAGGAGGAATGAAATGGGGTGAAGGAGGTTCAGCGAGAGCGGACGCTGATAACATGGACCATTAACACTGCACTGAGTACTGACGAACTTGTTATTTCTGTTAAACAGCACTGCTGAGGTTCAGGCTTGGACGAGCAGCAGGCTCCTGTAGTGATATAGCAAGGGTACTATGGGCAGGGCCACTGGAATGATGCGATTGTACAGCTGCGGTGGCTTTCGCATAATTATAGATTTTTCTGCCTTTGCCACATACCCCATCATCCGCTGCATAATCTGCAAATTTTAACAAAAAAAGTTTTGTTTCCAGCTCAAACAGTTCAAGTTACTAAACATGCAGAGACAGGTATTGCCGCGCAGTGCAAGGCACTTTGCAAAGCTGGACTAGTCACCTTTCTGTTGCTTATTGCTATATTTGGGTATTAAACTGGTATAATGAGGTGCAACCAATGCCCAGACAGTGTTAGAGTTAAAAAATTATGAAATAATGAAGTAGTACTATTACAAACTGGTGCATTTTGTCGCACAATTTGCCCTTTCTTGCCGCACAATTTACTCAACCGTACCGCATGATTTGGCCCTCTCCTGCCACATAATTCCAGTGGCCCTGACCATGGGCCATAATCAAAGGAAGGAAATGGGCCTCCTGGCCCCAGCGTAGGTAGCATAATTCGGGTGCAGTGGGCTCTCGAACCTCCTAGCCACTGCACCGGTTGAAGTAATGAAAGCTAAACCCCTGGTTATCAACTTCAGAAAATCCTGGGTCACTAATATCGACAGAAATTCGAGGGACAAATATGCACCATGATATAAGGTGCACTTACCTTTCAATATTTTGTCCACATTTTTAGTGTGCCACAATATTGTGGTACTGTATATTCCACAGTATTTCCCATGGCACTAACATTAGTGTTTGCAGGGTGGCTGCCAAACCCAACTCAGTTGTCCCCGCCCAACCCACCGCCCCGCATCCACTGCACGTGAATTCAGCAAGCACATGCAAGTTGTTCGGTGTACAAGCACGCACAGATGGGCGTGACAACAGGTGCGTTGGTGATGCAGAATCTCGGGCATCAGGACACACAGAGGCTGCTGGAGATCAGTGTGTGAGGGGATGTCAGGGAAACAAGGACTTTCACCAAGAGCACTCCCTAACTACAGTTCAACAGATGTACATGAGGGTAGAATGTACATGAGGGGGTCTTGAAATCATCACATTCCCGTAAACCTGTTTTATAAACGTTCAGACATGCTGAAAATAAATACAGTGATTACAGTTTCTAATTTAGGGGTTTCCAACCAGTAGCTCGTGAGCTGCTATAGTTCTCCAGCTACCTCCGAGTAGCTCGCCTGTGTGCAGCCCAGCTTATATTTTGCTTGGTTCAATTAATATACATATAACAAAATTGAGATTACACAACACTAATATTAGTAGTTTTCTATGTGTTTCATTGAACATAAGTAGCTCTCAGTACAGAGAAGGTTGGAGACCCCTGCATTTGTGATATTGCTGCAACATCATTTAATTTGATTTTTCACTGTCAGATTGCACCTTTATTGTAGCAGAAATTTTCCAAAGATTTTGACTTCTCTTTCTGCGGATTTAAGCCGTCTCCACTTATTTTGTTTGCCTAACCCTATAGATGTGCCCATTTGCCAAATCATTAAAATGATTCCCGTTCAATTTCCCGGAAGTAGTGGAAGTACAGAATGATGGCCTACCAATCTTGGTCACCTTCCTTTCGGTTTAACTTGAGCTCTCGGAGGCTTTCGATACTGTGGACCACGAGATTCTGCTGCTCTTCGCAGGTCTGTTCTGAGCAGGTTCAGGCCTGCTTAAGGGAAGAGCTGGGTTTCTTCATATGGAGACCTCGGGATCCCCCGCATGACAATTGAGGTACCCCAAGAGCAAGTACTGCCATTCACGGCTTTGAGCACGGAGGAAGAGCTGATCTGAACACTGGTGCCCGGAGACTGCCTTTGACCACGCACCAATGAGGGTGGACCCTAGCCATACATCAAGCTTGCATCATGGACCAGTTTTAGGCTACAACACTTCTTTCCAATCTAGCACACCTCTCACTTAATTTCTACTCCTGCATACAAGAAAAGCGCTGAGATACAAGTGGGTTGGAAACTATATGGGAGCTGCCCTCACTTATAAGGGCACACTTTGCCATCATCTACCCCACCCTAATTATAAACTCACCCAAGGGGCTTTGAAGAAGGGGAGGGAAAGAAAGGCACATTAGTCTTTTAGCTCCAAAAGCCACCAAATCCCAAAAATCTAGTTGTTGCCCAGAAGTACTCAGACTTTCATCCTCACACCCGAAGGGTGCTAGACAATGAAGACATTCAACAAGACTCAATTTAACAGCTCAACTATCTCTCCAACCTTTACGTTTTTTGAGCATTCTTCCAGTCAGTACGTTCCATAGTCTCCAGCGCTACTATATATTCTTTATCAGGCAGCGCTAAATAACTACGTTAACAAGTAAATATGCATACATTAAACATTCCTACGGTTAGGATAAAATAATTTTCCCTACAAACTTGCTTTTGTTTTTCACGGTTCACTTTTTTTAAACTTTAGGAATAACTTGCGCCTGGCCAGTTAGGATGAAAATGAGGTGTTGTCGCTGATGTCATACTTAAGAATTCTAACGCCACGAAAATGTCCATTTTGTGGCTGTCAACCAACGCTTAGCACTCTTCGGGTGCACCATCTTTCTCATGCTTACTTTTTATTTATGCATGTAATGTACACGTTAATGGCAAAAGTTGCTCACACATAGAACATAATTACACATGTAAATTGCATTTCACCTCTATTTGTGAATTAGGTTTTAAATGCTTTTTTTCCCTTCCAGAAGTGCCTCTACCTTGAGACCAGCAAAAGCTTCGGAATCAGGTAAGTGTTGACACAAGATCAGAGCCCGCCCCAATTTAGGGTCGCTTGGTGATGGGGTGTTAAATTATACAACCAAACGGCTCTGCAGGCACGTCTGTCAGAGGTTGGGTGGGCGGTGCTTTTTAACCCGGAAGCTAAGCATCACCTCGCAGCTAAATGACTGCTGGTCATTTGACCCAGGACAATCTCATCGCCTCGTTCCTCCTGTCCATGGGAGTTTACTCACTGATTTATGTAAGAGCTTTGCAATGCTTGGTCTTTCCAGAGAATGGTGCGTGCGAAACAGGATTTCCTTTCAGCACAAAAGCAATTACTGGAATCGTAAAAACTGCATTTGTGTGCTAAATGTGCTGGGAATGAATTGTGAATTTAAGTTACTTCTGTTTTTTTTCTTTAACTTTTTGACCTTTAACAAAGGAATGCGATGCAAATACTGACAGAGGTTGTAAAAATGTCTAGAGCCAAGCCGAGCCCCCAGGGTTGGCAATACAGGCACGAGAGTAGACTGGGGTTAGCAAGTAGAGTGATTCTGTCTCACGCCAGCAGAAGTCACATAAGAAACACACAAGAGTGTGTGAAGATGGGATGCATTGACCCCGAACCGCGCGTGACAAGGAGGTGCCTCAAGAGGTGAGCCGCGCCAAGGTTCTGCAACACCAAATATGGAGTGTAGCTAGCTGAACAGTGCCCGCTATAGCACCTTGAAGCCTTTCACGTAATCATGCTTTATTGGACAGGTCAACCTGCACATGGAACTCTCCCACCGGTTGGACCACCACCGTCTCCCCGCCAACCTTCAAAGAAGGTGCTTAAACTTCTTTTCCAAAGATACTTATTTTCTTGCCCCAATAGCTGTTCTTTGTGATGCCTGCCTTCTTTCAGGATTTTCTCTTAAACTTCCTCCCGTTTACCTTCTCTTGGTCTCAATCTTCGGCCTGCTTCTCTTCTCCATTCCTCCCTGTCTCTCGTGTATAATGGTGTATTCTTTTGTCTCGATTCCATTATGTCTTCTATCCCCTTTAATCTAGCACAGCTGTTTTTACACATATTCTCATCTGCAACGGGTACGGCATACTGGGCAGGGTGCTCCAGTATCCCAGGAGCCAGGAGAGGCGAGCAGCCTTTGTCTTCAGCCACACCCCGAGAGAAGGAACGGGGATGGGCAGGGCCTGGTCAGAGCACAGAGCCTGGGCCTTTTTATCTTTCATAACAAATACTTTCTTTCAAAAGGGAGCAAAACAATTTGTAAATCAACAGAAGTTTAACAATTTCAAAAAATAGCCGCTAAGAGAAAAGTCAATGGTCGTTCTATAATCCTGTAATGCATTATCAGAACAATGTGTTTGTTTGATGACAAGAAGCCCCAATGTCCTTTTACCCCCCTAAAAGACTTTGATGGGGCAACATCTAGTTGGTAACAATTTAAAACCCCAATGGCGAATTGAGGGCCTTACTCTAGCATGGACCTTTTGAGTACAGCCCTCCATGCCAGATCTACCGTTACAGAAACCCTCTGTAACACTGTCGCTAACTACATTTGTGGAGCCTAATATCCTCCAGGCTTTAGCACGGTCACCGGCACCAGCTCGAATTTATGTCAGTGAAGGTGCTGCCGTGGCCAGGTTTGAGTATCAATCTTCTCACGGTTCAATACTGATCCACGTTTTAGCTGCTAGAATAGACAATTGTTCTCCTTTCAATGACAAATGGGGCTAGAAGCAACTCACCAGCGCTTCTAAGGGACTGTGCGGGTCTACATGGTGGGAAGCATACCCGGAGACCCGCGCCACCCTCATGGATGGTGTGAGGGTCTCCAGGTGTTTCAGCTCATGTTGTAGTTGTCCCTTCTCAATGCAGAGCTTACAACTACAGTGCATTTGCAATGGCACTAGAGAAATGATAACCTTACAAGACACCCTTCCACCGGCCATCAGATGTGCCGGACCTCCAAGTAACTTTGAATGTGCTACACTGCTGTGCCTAAACTGCAAAAATCCCAAACCGACAACTATCACGCAGCCTCGCTCTGGTAAACCCATAGTCAAAAATGCCCCGAACTACCTAAAACAATCTCCAGGGGACAAAATCTAAAGGCAATGCCCACCCCCCCTTCAAACGTGTGACTTGAATTGATTCTATATTGAGCAATCTTGGATTTTTTTGCGCTTTCTTTTCTCCCTCAAATATAGACCCTCTTCTGCGGCAGATACATCTTAACTACTTATACACAAAATGAAGTACATTTAGAGGTTAAAATAAATAAAATGAGTGTAAAATGTTGTGCATTTAAACGTGGGTAAGGGGACATTTCTAAGAAACATCTAATATTGATCGGCTCGAAATGGGGATTGGCTAAGCGTGTGATTATGAAATGAAAATCCACTGTATAAATGACAGTGATGGAGTGTGTGGAAAAGGCAGTAACATTAAAAAATATCAAAATAAAAGTTTCAGAGAGCGGTATATGCCCAATAGCTATGGCATGCCAAGCCGAAAGGAAGACCAAACAGCACCATTTGACTTCAGACAAAATATATATATATTTTAGAAAATCTTTACAACAGGAAACTTAACATACATTAGGAGCTCGCTACTGCGTCCACTTGCTCCGATAGCTCATTTAACCCTGGTGACAGTGTACAACTTTCACTTCTTGAGTTTGTAAAATGAAAGCACATAATACAGAGTTTTTTTTCTGTGCAAAAGACGTCAACTTCTGGTATCCTTCAGAAGAAATATCCAAGATTGGCTTCGAGAGGTCCTTTCCCTCCCAAATTATGGATGGCAAAAGATGTACTCTTCTTTTGCTGATAAAGTGCTCCTGTCCAGCAGAACCCTAAGAAGGCCTCAGTGTTTTAACCATGTTTATCTTGGATTTTATATTTTAAAATGGTCACACAAATTCCAGCTTTCCGTGGCCAGTGTACATTCCCCAGTGGACAAGTGAGAGGATTTTTTCGCTGCCCAAGTCTGTGTGCCTCATTTTGTCACAAGTCATGCAGCAATTTTCGTGACCGGAGACCGGTACCATACACTC
The DNA here is from genome assembly GCA_963921515.1 of Calotriton arnoldi. Classification (NCBI taxonomy): domain Eukaryota; kingdom Metazoa; phylum Chordata; class Amphibia; order Caudata; family Salamandridae; genus Calotriton; species Calotriton arnoldi. The sequence continues at coordinate 815,691 of CAWUFW010006127.1, read as the reverse complement.
CATGTCCAGTTTGGCCATCTGCCCCTTTTTCGTATGCTGCCCATGGAAGCTGTAGTGCAGGCGGGACAGCATCTGCTGCCGCTGGTCCTGGAGTCTTTTGTTCTCGCTGCGGAGCATGCGCAGTGCCAACATGATGAGGAGGACCAGTATCAGACCGCCTGCGATGGGGACGGCGATCACAGCCGCCCGGAACCACAGTTCTTTCGAAGAGCTCAACTCCTGCACCTTGGAGATCAGGTGCCTGCTGCTGTCGTGCTGGTATCTGCCACCCTGACCTGTTCAAGACATACAAGATAACGGCATATTAGTATGTATGACATTTACTGTTGAACATAAAAGAACTCGACGCAACAGTGGGCTAGCAAAAGCCAAGGATATGTGGAAATGTCACTATATTGGGTAAGGTCAGACAACTGAGCTATTTATGCATAGACTGACATTCAAGTGTACATTTATTTCAGGACTCCATGGTCCACCAGCAGCTATACAGGCCCCAGACCAGAACACAACCACAGCTACATCCCAAGGATCTTGTTGAAGTCCTACTTTTGAAGATACTGCCAAACCTGATCTACCTTTTCTCCACCGCAGTCTACTCCCACTTTCTAAGACCGCTTTACACACCTAGAACTACTCAAGTGTTAAGTCTCATTTCCTGTATTTTGCTTCTTTCACCCACCTCACTTTTATTGGGATTTTACGTTTTCTCTCCCCCCTCTCCTATGGGCTACAATGTTGTAATTGTCCTCCCCTAGCTCCTGGCATCTGTTATGTGTTGTATATTTATTACCCTTTAGTATTTCACCCTATTTTACCGAATATTTATATTTATAATTATCGTGCAAATGTAAAGCACCCGTGCATATGTATTTTGCCTTGTAACTGCACCGTGTTGCTGCCACCTTCTCTTTAATCATTACCAAAAACATTAGAGACAAGAACTCCATTTCTCCAGAACCCACAACTGTAAAATGTCCTAATCCCTCCACCAGCACAGGACAAAAACACCTCTCCGATAATAATCCTGAATGAGTTAATGAGGTATTCTTGTAGTGCCACAAACACAATATCCCAGGCGAGTGTAATCTTCGAATTGCATATACAGGGAGAGCCTGGATTTACTTTTCTTAACTCCACATCTATGTACTAGGTTTGGCCTGTGGTGTGACAGAGGGCTGCACTGACGCCCGGAGGGTGGTGGTAAAGTAAGGGGGCTCTGGCGGTTGTTGACAGTAAGGTGAGGCATACACATCTAGTGAATTGAACAATGTGAAACCAGGAAACAGGGGATTCATTCTGACTTTACCACTTTACCCAATTGTATGATCCTAGGCAATTGTTTTATTCCATGTTTCCTTCATTATCACATACATGTGATAATGAGGAACCTGAAATACAGGATGCACACTGCACGAAACGTTTGCATGTGTTTGATTTAATAAAAGTATAATGTTGCTTATGTATATCAGGGACACATAACAGGGCACATAACTGATTTGCCTTGGTTCATTACTGGAATTGTTTTAAGGTGGGGGAAAGAGTAAATGCTACTAAATAAATACGTCTGAAAACTATCACTTTAAAAAAAAATACTTAGTGCACTGATGCAACCCGATTTACTACGGTGAAACGGTTCTGTGTGTTCATGAAATACACTTTTTATATTTTGAAGAGACTTTTATCATATTTTTACACTTTGGCTGCAAGAAGTCTTTAAAAATGAATGTTTTTAAAGTTAAGCTGTGTAGGCCACCTTAGTTACATCCCTTCTTAAACCCCAATTAACCTTTAAATAGAAGCTTGCCCATTTATTTAACATTTTTTAATGTTAGCCCTAAGTAGAGTAAACAGCAGCTCAGTGCTGGAGTTGACCAGGGGGCCGCATGTTAAGGTGAGGAGGGCCGCACTTTACCAAGTAACAATGCACGTTTATTTCCCAGAAACCATTGTGGCATCCAGGCAAAGGGTGCAGGCCAGACAAGTCTCTAATGCTGCTGCAGACGCATAAAAGCCGCTCAATAGAAATACATCTTTTCATTCCACCCAGGCCTTTCCCTCTGGTGTCTAATTACATTCACAAGGCAATCGATGGCAGACATGGCGGGTCTCGGCTGCCGGAGCCGCCGTGCGCGCGGCCGAGGGCGGGTGTCTTACCTGAGCTCTCGCCCCTGGGATGAGAGAGGACGTCCTGCAGCCCCCGGTAATTGCACATGTCTTCGTGGCAGCACTCGAGTGTGGGCACGGCGCTGCCCGTGTGGTTGTGGGCCTTCCTGGTCCGGCAGAGGTCGGCTGTGTTCGCGAGCGAGTCCAGGCAGCCGTGGATGAGCGGCGAGTTGGGGGTCTGGGGGTCCAGCTGCCGCGTGAAGCACGCGTTGAGTTCCGACTTGCACATGTAGCCCGTCGCCACACAGTGCGCAGCATCACAGTAGCACCGAATTTCACCTGGAGGAAAAAAGGGGTAAAAGATGGTTGAAGATGTTGCATTTATAGCCGCAGAAAAAAAGCTATTTAGTGCTGCAATAAATAGATGTGGCAAACGACAGACTGGTTTAGCTTAACAGGATGGAGGGAAGATGAACAAAAATCGATTGTTTTCCAATAGAATATCGACATGGGGATGCCTCGTTATGGCCTATATCAGAATGGGGAATAACTGTCATGCCGGAAGGGGTGGGGTCGATTCAATCACATTTAGGTCCTGTTCCCAAAGGCCAATGCAAGGGCTGTCTATTGATAAGTCTCCGTATGGGTCTATACAAGAAACGCCCTCGTGGGAAGTCGTCCCCTATCCCAAAAAGGCTGACAGGAGAGCCTGGTGTCCGCCGGTCTTACAGGAAGCCAGCATGTGCCTCATAACTCACCAAGGACAACCCTACCTCAGCTAGGGCTCACAAACCAACAAAGTCCACACAGAATAAAGTCACCCCTCAATTAATTGAAAGCAAACATGCAGTGCAATCGACTGTGCAGACAGCCAGGGATGTAAAGTTCAAGATACTTTACAACGAGGTAGTAAATCGGGCAAATAAATGCACAGGAGGGAATGCAAAGCCCGGGAGGCCTTCCAAAAGGCTAATGCGGTATGAGGAAACGGCACTCATTAGGGAGTTTTTGTTAGGCCGCCTTAATCGGAACCACTGGGTCGTAAACTACTTGGCACTTTTATGCCAGCAACTCGGTTTAAGCGTGTCAACTAGCACCTCGTAAAAAGGTACTCGTCTGGGTTCAGGCCAGAGACATGCGCTGCAGCTACGCCGCGCTTTACTGTGTGAAATTAGGCAGCTAGCTGCGATATCTGAAGAGAAGGGGGTCGGCTGCTCTCCCGAGAGGGCCCTTCGTGCAGCGCGACCTTCAGTCAGCACAATAAAACAGGCGGCGCAGTTTACAACGAGTGGGTATCCGTGCCAAAGTCAATTCTATCAACCCAAATGGGAGGTTGTAAAAAAAAAAAGCAAGTAGTCACAGAGACTCCAGTCTCGTTTCGCGTGACACAGAATGTGGTCAAAGCCTAGGGATGACGAAATGTTCCCTCGAAAACATTTTAGCATGATGTAACTAAGTAAACTTTTGGGGTGCATGGGCGTATGTATATCATCTTCCCAAAATGTGGATTTTAAATTGCCTTTCGTGACTCGGCGCCTGCTGCAAGCTATAGGTTCGACATTGTCATCATTCGGGGTCTGATAAAAGAACAGTGTGGACCAGAAAGCACCCGCTAGTATTTGCAATGTGCTTTTCCTTTTCTATAAGGGAAGGAAGTACATTGACTACGCCCGGTCATGAAGAACCAACAATATAGCATTAATAAAGCATGTTGTCCACACAGTACTGTAGCCACATAAGGGCCATCCAGAGACGACATCACTATGGGTCTCAAAACCACAGTTGATATCAAACAAAGTTTCCAGAACGACCCTATTTGGTGACTGTTAAAGATGCAGGACTGTAACAAGGGAACTTTTTCCCTACACTGCTTGTCCCTTTACAGTGGCCCACGCCACAGGAGGGCCTCCCACCACCTCTGATGGGAATCACACTCTGGCCTTCTGGGAGTGGAAACACATGATGGGTTGAAGCTGGAGGGCCAGGAGGTGAGGCCACGCACTTCCTGCCAAAGCAGTAGCGGGCAGGAAATGTGTAACTAGGTTTAAAAGGAACAGGGATTCAACGGTGCTTAATTCTTGACAACCTGAAACACTCACTAAAACGCTCGTTACCGCTACCCCTGGAAAAATGAGTCTGCATCCTTGCTCCTGTGGCGTTACTTGTGCTCGCGAAGAACATACATTTCTGTCACACAAAAATGCTAAAAATTGAGTTCATGCCGGACGCGCGTCATTTCCCATCTGACAGTGCCACCGTTTTTAACGAGGATGTTTGGGTACTGTCGAACCAGCACCTGGCCTTTCTATTTCCGGTCTGAAGAAACTGGCATCTAATTTCAGCTCACGTGTTTGGCCTTAGCTTTGTTTACACACGCCCTGGTGAGTGAGTGTGGCGTCTCACTGCCCTTCCTCTTGAGTTCATTTTCTGCCTCTGCTCACTGATGTCTGTCCTGGGCCGCCTGGCGCTTACCGTGTGCAGCCACTCGCGCTAGACGGATGACCCGCCCCTGGCGTGTGAACATCACATTCCCAAGACTAGGCTTTTACGGCGAGGTGTACAGGGGCGACAAAACCCACTGTGTGCTGGGTACACCGTGGCACATATTCACACAACACCGAGTGCCATTATGTCACGGAGGACCCTGCGGGGGGTTGACAGAATGTGGGGTGTATAGTAGATCCGGACTGAATGAACCTCCATGAAGGAAATTCCTGCAGCATCTTGAACTGGTTACTGTGGTCCTGCGATTTTCCTTGTGATGTGGAGAAATGTGAAATGCTGGTGGTATGAGGTGGAGGGGTACACAATTAGGTGTTATATCAGTCCAAAAAATATTACTTGGGAAATCATTCAGTGATTCTTAATCACATTCATTCCAGTTTAGTGGGGAGTTTGTACCATGATAAGTGTTGTTTCTGTTTTTCCTATACATTGGCATAATGTTGGGTCATGCCTACCGAGGGTGATAAATCAATTGTCCAAATATCCAGAAGCTAAATCGTACCCAGAAGAAACCAACTGTAACAGGCCAGTTGGAATTTCCGCCAGGTGTCATCAAAAGGCTTACAGGGTTTTAAATCTCACTTCCTGTACTGGGATTTCTGCGAACAAGATCGGAAACGTTGCATGCGCCCCCTTAAAAGGCAAACTATTGTCCAGAAGGGCCATAATAGTGCCAGTAGGTTCTCGAGGGTGTCAGCCTCTGGACTTCCCAGCCCCCACTGCAGGCCCTTATCTCCAGATGCCTGCTGGTGATGGAAGTGTAGTGAAGGGTGTGTCGTGAGTAACAGGCAGCCCTGTGTTTGCCAAGTCTCAGAACTCAGGCCCAAACGTGTAAATCCCTACTTAAAAAACTCTGCACCCCCCACCCCCTGCGTTCAACAAAATAAAATGGAAGGAGGTACATGAATACACGAAAAAACTGTCCAGTTGTTTCTACGGGGAGGACACAGCAAAAAGTTTGAGGGAGCTGCTTTGTCTCACAAAAATATTTAATTTCTGCATGACGTAGTATCCTTTGCAAGCACTATTAAATCTGCATCATGTTCACTGGTTTTAACTTTTTTAAGCTAGATGGGTGCAGTCTTGGGAACTGGTGTCACCCCCCCTCCCCCCCCCATTTAAAAAACATTTACCCTCCCAATAGAAAAGACTTGCATGGGTGTAACAAAGGTGCATTTTTATTTAAACTATTTTCATTGTACCCACTGCAGCGGGCCGTCGGGGGTTTGTGGTGTTTTCAGCCGTCGAACAATGCCCCCGCTGTTCCCCTTTCTGGTTACTGTACTTAGCCATTAAAGAAAAATGTCTGCTCGTAGTCACGAAGGCTGCAGGAGAGACTGCAGGCTGCTCTTAAAAGCTTTTGAAGTCGACAGCAGCCAGAAGTATGTGATCCCCTAATTATCTCATTATCAGGCGCATAGTTTCAGTATCTGGAGCGCCGCATCAGTCTAGGTCCCTCCCTGCTGCCTCTCCCAGCCCAGCCTTTCAGAGGCGCTTCCCTCCCCGGGCTGAAGGGGCTGCGAGCAGCCCTAATTACAGCCTACCAGAGCAGAGGGAGTGGGGCAGGCCGGGCCTAGCGTCTTCACACTCCTCTCAGCCTGCACCCCGTACCCCGTACAAGACTTAATTAAGAATTAAAGCATGTATACAACTCGCCCCCATGCACGTGAGTCCGGTAAAAGGTGCATTTCAGGGGCCTTCTTGTTTACCATGCATACAAAAAGGTGTGCAACCGTGCCCACCGACTCTGGTGAGCTGGAAGAGCACAGTACATATGTAAAATATTCTGATGCTCTACAAATTCAAAACATGGTAAAACTGCATAATGCATGCGCAATTTCTGCAGGCATGCTCGCTGGAGTTAACAGTCTGAGGGAATTTGGATACATATGTGGCTACTCGCCAATCTTTTAGCATTTTGTGGTTCAAAGTGAGATCAGGTGAGATGTATGTGTGCCTAGGTGTGTACTCGCCAAGTAGCATGTGCTTGTTCCACTGTACGCGTGTGTGAGTTGTGTATGTTGCAGTTCCACGATGCTGTACTCCCTAAATGTGTTGCTGGACAGTGTGTGTTAACACGCTGGTAGATTACCAGCTCTTTAGTTCACGGGGCTGGGCCTCTACGGTGGCCCAGGGCTGCGAGCATTGAGGAGTTCATTAGAGACAGGCTAACAATAACATTTTGACAAGCGCGTGCCCTGGGGTCTGCTCTGGAAGGGTTCGCATGTAAACGTGGGAGATGGGCGCATGTTTAGTAACAAAGGTAGTACAGCGTCACACCAAGCGAGGTGGTATGCGTTCTAACGGCTACAGTAACTACGGGACTGCACTTTTTGGGCAAAGTGTACTGGAAAGAAGTGCATTCCATGGGCAATTGTAACGTCTTAAAAATAAGATAAAACTAAACCCAATGAATGTGGAACTTAAAGTTAAACCCACTCAGATCGAATCTGAAAATGCGGTACTCCTGGTGAGCCGTAGGAGGGGGAACCAGGTCAGCGCACACTTCTGTCCCTCAGCTTACCTCTTGTAAGTACCGCTGCCATCGCACACAGCTCCAGCCTCAGCCACAAAGAGAGCAGGCTGGCGCGGCGCCGATCCATCGGGGGGGACTCTGCTCCGGTTTCTTTCCTTAGGGCAACACCGACCCGCGGAGAACTGGCCGCATGCAGCCGTCCGGCCCGCTCCCGAGGGCAGGGAGAGATGCGCTGCTCAGTGCTCGCCTGCCCGTTCAGTCGGCGGCATGGGGAGAACCCTCCAACTCCGGTACACCACACGGATTCCCGGTGCCGCACTATGCTGTCTTGTCTGTAGCCACACAATTCTCAAGTCCTCATAGCAGTCCACGAGTCCTCAGAACACGGTGCCCATCCAGGTGAAGCCTCGGAGTGGTCTGCCTACCGCCGCGCGCCGTGCCAACCCTGCATATTCACAGATCCTCCCCTGCAGCCACGCGCCCGCCTACCGCGCGCAGTCATTGGCCCTCTTCGAGCTTTGGGCACGCCCACACGTACACCGTTAGCAGGTCTAAGCGCCCGCCCGTCATTCATAAAAGGGAGGGTCCAAAGGAGACGCTGTGTGACGTAAATTGACGCCCAGCTCTGTGGAGGGTGAGGGCAACTGGTAATAAGTAGAAGCATCTCAGCGTGATGAAACACCGCCCCCCTACGGGAGCAAAAGGAATATATGTGACTGTGTCCTACTTTGTAGAATATATACCCAAAATAATTCATGCGTGCGCTGTCAATACTCTGAGGGCAGATGTAAAAGTAAATTGCAGACAAAATGAATATATAAGAGTAACCGTGCAAATTATCTGATCGCGTTCTACTGTCAATTTCTGCGAGATTTCTATAGGCGTTGTTTAACTTTATATCTCACGCGTAAGACGCAAGGAGGCCTGCAACTTAATTCCCCACAACTACCAATGAGAGAAAAAAGCAATATTTATAAAGCATACACACTCGCTGGCTGGCTATTCTGGGTTTGGTCCTATATAAAGCTGTTTAATCAAACCTAAGACATGTTCTGATCTAAGAATGCCCTTTACGTTGTCAGACTTCTTCCATGTGAGAAATTAGTAAAGGTGAGCGAGCCAACAATTTAACAGGGAGAGCCAAGCCAAGCGCCTGGCTCTCATCTCAGAGCCCATGCACGATCCCTGAATATATGAGTTATGTAAATCATACAACAAAACACATGTAAAATATGATAGTCTCTTCAAAGTTCAAAAAAGTGTATTTCTTAACATGTGCATGCTTCGACATTAATAGGGCGCATTATAGCATTGCACTCAGAAGTACTTATTAAAGGTGATAGTTTGTACAACTGGTATTCTGAACTCACATATTCGAAAGTGCTTATAATACGATAATGAAGAAAAACAGTTTTGGTGAAATAAAATATTTACATACGATCATACAATTTAAGCAGGGAAGCCACAATTTAGCCAGGTTTTCTGGTTTCATTCTGTACAAATAACTCAATAAATTGGTTTCTATTTGTCTTTCCTTATGTTAAGGCATTGTTTTTACGTCTTAGTGCATTCTTCTGTAGTTTTTAATATATACCGCAAATGTGACCCAAGGGTATTGGAGCGCTTTACAAGCACACCAGTTACCTTACACAAAGTCACATGCATTGTTTATAGGCATGGGGAGAGTTAGCGATTTGCCCAGAATCACAGGATGATAAGGTGACGCTGAGACTCGAACCTAGTTCCCGAGTTCCAAAGTCGGCAGATCTAGCCATAACATCAAATCATGGTAGAGGGAGAGAGGCAGAACCCACATGAAAGCTCAGCTCCTTATGGGCCCGAGGTCCCAACAGGACTTTGAGCTGAGCCAGGTGTCAGGCTCGAGTTGGCTTGAGTTTTCAGTGGCTCGCCCACCTCTAGAGATTAGCATATGCTTTGGGTTTTTTGCACATTATTCCTGCAAGTACAGTACAATATAGGAGACAAGCAGGCCCCTCTGCATTACAATATAGTAGCTGTGAGGGACTGAGCATACTATATTATATTACCACTCTTTCCTTATGTGAGAAACCATGAACATACTCCTAAATTTTACCACTTTTCCCTCGTGTAAGGTGCTAGACGTATTCCCACACGAGTAACCATGATTTCAGAAATTTCGCAGAAATTTCGAATGGTTTTAATACCTACTAGCTGGTTGTATGCTTTTCTAACCACCTACTAAAATTGGTATGTGTGGTTCCTTCACTTTTGTTTGCATGTTTTTGGTCCTGAAGAAAGCCATGACACCTCTACGGAGGGTATAAAGGCTGAAACATGTCGACCAGTAAGAGTCTATGACAGGTTGAATTTTCCTGCCACAGCCACTACTTTTAATCCTGACCCCTGGACGTCCTATTAAAGTTTGTTTTGACATACCAGGGAGTTAGTTTTAGCTCACTTTCACTACCCTTTTTCCACTCCCTCCACGCCCGACTCATTTGAAGGTTTTAGAACACCTCTTGGACAAATCATAAAACAACCTTGAGCTCCTCCCTCTCAGTGAGGGGGTTGTAGCCCACACTGCGACTAGGTTCGCAGTGCGAGGAGGTTACCCAATGATGAAGCATGCCACCTACGGGTGGGTGAGGGAAACCCTCCTTTAAAAAGGGACTCCGCCGCACTCCTTTCTCACTTCAGACCCAGGGGTGTTTTTTTCTGTTGCTAGATTACATTAGAGGAGAGTCGCCCCCTGCTGGTCGTTAAACCTCCTCAGGCCTCTTTTGTGTGTACTGCACTCCTTTCCTAATGCCTGCATTAAAACTTAACCTACCAGGCATTAAGTCCTCCTTGTTCTGTATTCTCTATTGTAGACCTATCTACTGAACTGTCCCTTCCTCCTAGTCTTGACTTCTCCACCTCCAACCCCGTTAGCCTCCTGAACCTCACTTTAGACCCATCAGCATCAGCCCCATCAGCACATACACTCCCCCTAAAACCTACCTGTTTAATCTGTCCACATGCCCTCCCCCCACCCAGCTGATCTGTCCATATGGCAGTCTGGTTGATCCACCTTCGTCTACTAGATATATTACCTTCCAAATGTTTCAGTTAGCAAACCCCTCATCTCACCCATCCAGTGCCTTATTCATAACCCTTCCTCAAAGTACCCCGTCCCACAGGTGTTGCATCCGGAGGCACCATATGCCCAGAGAACTCCCGGGCCAGACCCTGCAGTCTCACTGTCCTTACGACTCCTTTTCACCACCACTCCACTGTATGACTGCTGACAATAGAGACTGCAGAATGTGCCTGATTGAACACACAGTCAGGCAGGGTGGTTCACCAGGGATAGTTAAGAATTTATGCCTTAAAACTGAATATGAGATTCTTGAAGATTAGGGTCTCTGGGTTTTTTTCTGTTGTGGAGATTGAGTGCATATGTCTGAGTTCAGAACCATCCATCCTTTTACTGCTCATGGTGAGGGCAACTTGCTACCTTTCAGATTACCCTCCCCCTCCTTGGAATCACCGCCATCCTTGCAACTAGTAAAATGCCTCAATCAAATCCAGTAGGCCAGCCTTCCTGCACACTTCCAACATTCACCCTATAAAAATGATTTACATTGATTCATGTCTATCAACCTCCATAGCATCACTTTCCCAAACACACAACTTCACCGTGTTGGGTAGCCAACAGGCTGACAAGCATGAATGAGACTGTAGAGTTCAGTTTACTTTGGTGAACAATAAGGAGTTGCTACTGGCCTGCAATTCTTGATTTCTGCTGGTAATTGCACGCATGTTTACTTGCACTCCTACATATGAAAATATCTCAACATCCACTAACAATCATAAGAGCAACAGACTATAGATATCCTGATGAAGGCCGCGGACCCACAGGTCATAAAGTATGACGGCCAAAACATTTTGACAACCTAAGGCATCCCGAATAAATATTTTGGTGACGACAACCCTAGACTGTTTTAACCACAATTTCTCTGGCACAAAATTGTGCCAAAAATATATATGAAAAGAACCCTCACTCCAAAATTAGGTGGTTGAGCCTACCCAGACTCACACACAGATTCAGGTGTGGGAAGCCTGATGATGAAGCGTGTCACAACACGTGGGTATGGGCCTTGCTTTTCCCAGAACCACATTTCCATTAAGTCTGTAGGTAGATACACAATCCATTAGGACTATTCTGATGTAATAGTATGAACATGTATTTTTCATCATCAGACTTTCATCCAGAGCAAGAGAGAGAAACGCACAAAAGGGAGACAGGAGGAGAAAGGGAAATATAAGAAAACAGTTACAAAGATACAAAATAAGGGTGAAGATGAACCCACAAGAGTGTGATAGACAGGCAGTATAGGGTGGTGGGAGAAAGAGGCATGAAGTGGCATCAACAGTAGGCAGCCTTGGTATTCAGCAACCCATGCATTCAGCAGCACCTGTGGTGTGCTCCTCAAAAAAGCTTTAGGTCCCTGCACTCTTTTTTCTCCTATGAACTTGCTTAGTTTATTTAATTTAATAGTCTGCAATTGTAAAGAACTCCACGCAAGAGCCCTTTAGAGGATGCCATTCACCTTTTAGAAGCACTTAAATCATATGTTTTGCTACTACCTTGTGTCTGTGTGCAAACCAATAGTTAGAGACTATTGGTTTTTAAAGCAATGTTTCCCAACTTTACAAACTTTTCTGGAAAGCTTTGCTAGATGTGTCTATGCTTACATTTAAAAAAAATATATGCCTTCAGATTTTGTTAAAAAAAAGATTACGAAATGCCTCTGAAGGTACCTCTGAGTTTCCCTCACTGGCAGGGATCGTATGCCGAATTTGCATAACGTTTTGCTTAGTGCAAAAATGGACCAGCTACATTTTGAACCTGTTCTACTGCTTTTATAAAAACAAATTTATTATGCAGTTTTATTGTTTTGCACCAGGACAAAAAAACAAAGGAAACTGGATTGTATAATATTTGCTGTTATAAAAAGAGCAACTAGATTTGTCTTTGTTTTTTGTTTTTTTAATTTGAGAGATGGGGCTAAAAGAAACAACATTACGCAGTTCTGTATTTGCTATTCAAATCATATAGTACTAAGTCATCCTCTAAATTGTTTTTTTTACATAGTTAATATGGGCAGCACACTTGTAATAGTTTGAAATAGGCTACTTTCATATGCAATGATGTAAATATTGTAACGCAACGTTTACTGTAAAGTTTCCTCTTTTGCAAACACCAAACATGGTCAAAATGTATTTCCTCTGAATTGGTCCAGGGCAGCCTGCAAAAAACGGCCCCACCAGCTGTCCTGTGCCAGGTGTGAGTAATTTTCCAAGTCCTGCAATATTTCTCTGCATCATTGAGCCTTTGGTTTTTCTTTGCCTGTTAAACATTTTGTCAGTGCCGGACTGGCCGTAGCGGGCACTGGCGCTTTCCCGGTGGGCCAGAAGGGTGGGGCCGGTTTTGGACCGTGGGGGCCGGTGGGGTCCGTTTTTGTTACTGGGGGCTGGTTATGCAGCAATGCTGCAATATCAGCCCCCTGTAACAAAAGCAGCAGTAGCGTTTCCCACCAGCACCCCCCCCCCGGGGCCGGTCCTACCTAATTACCAGGGCTGGTTTGCGTTCTCAGTCTGGCCCTGCATTCTGTAGCAAAATAATATATTCTGTGCGTTCGATTTGCATTATTATTTATTTATGTTTCTTGAAGCAGACAGATTCGCTTCATTTCGACTATAAGGAAGTAACAGGGCCCCCTCACCTGGGTCAGCTTCAGATGTTTAAGGTCTCATGCCCTGGCACATGTGTTTAAGACATGGGGCACACCCCAAACTCCACTTTTTGTCAGGGGGCAGTCTCATGTTGGATCCCATACAATTTTGGCCAGTTTAATGCTAGTTTACCACTTGGATTTTATTTTGAGAGAACAGTGGTCCTTGTTAAGGAGCTAATGTAGGTATACAGTCAATATAGACTAGAATCATTACTATATTACTTCTGTCCAGCCGGACAGTGAATTTTAATGAATGAAAAAGTAAGAATCTTAACGAAAAACAATAAAGTAGGACACAGTCCTGCGTCCTACATAGTCACAAAACATATACATTTAAACAAAACATTCAGGCAAGGCAAGAAAAGCTTGTATATAATGCAAATGGTTAAAACAAGCATGAAAACGACAACCGTTGCACTTAAATATCAAATAGATTTGTGTGCACGGTGTTCCAGCAAGTCGACGACGTTTCGATCCTTTAAAACAATACTAGGATCATCATCAGGACAATTTTATACAAGCCTGAAGTATATGGTGCCTGATCGGAAGGGCGGGAAGGATTGGAAGGTCTGTGGTGGCAATGCACATCAAGATTTCATGGATAGTTGGAAGTGTAAAGGAGCTGGTAGTAGCTCCACGATCGGAGGCCTGATTGGGAGGCCGGGAGGGAATGGTGGGACCGCGGTGGCAATGCACGTCACGGGTACCCGGATAGTTGAGAACACTCAATTGAATGATGGCAAAGAGATGGCCGGTCTGCGGTAGCAATGCTGATGTGACCTGGGCGGTGTTGATACAGTCCGGAGCTCGATGGCTGCAATAGTGGTCCAGACCTTCCAATCCTTCCCGCCCTGCCGATCAGGCACCATATACTTCAGGCTTGTATAAAATTGTCCTAATGATGATCCTAGTACTGTTTTAAAGGATCGAAACGTCGTCGACTTGCTGGAACACATCTATTTGATATTTAAGTGCAACGGTTGTCGTTTTCATGCTTGTTTTAACCATTTGCATTATATACAAGCTTTTCTTGGAGAGGTGTGGTGCAGCGGCCAGGGCAGCTGACTTCGGAGCACAGGGTTCACGGTTCGATCCCCGGCTCCGGCGGCAGCTCAGCTCAGCACCATGTGACTCTGGGCAATAGCTCACTTAATTTCCACTACGGCCCCCAGCGCCTTGAGACCCGTAAGGGTTAGTAGCTGCGCTATATAAAAACGGACTTACATTTTTTTTTTTTTTTTCTTGCCTTGCCTGAATGTTTTGTTTAAATGTATATGTTTTGTGACTATGTAGGATGCAGGACTGTGTCCCACTTTATTATTTTGCGTTAAGATTCTTACTTTTTCATTCATTAAAATTCACTGTCCGGCTGGACAGAAGTAATATAGTACTGATTCTAGTCTATATTGACTGTATATCTACATTAGCTCCTTAACAAGGACCACTGTTCTCTCAAAATACTGACGCCCAAGGTCCTTGCTTACCTTTTTGGGTCCCCTTGTTTTTGTTCAAACAGTTTACCACTTGGAGGCAAGACTCGTTCAATGGCAGCTGTCCTCTCATAGAGCACAGGAATATAAGTTGACGTCCTTATCACATATAAATGCAAGGCCTTCATGTTATGCCAGTGAAATAGATCAGTGGGTGAATGGCGGTTATGTTATGCACATTTGTAGAGTGAACTATCACCCAGGAGGGTATCCTAGCGGTGAGCAGTTGTGAGTTTTGGCACACGGAGGGCTTAGTGGGACTACTTGAAAAGCCAGGTCTCCAGATTCTTGCGGTATTCAAGAAGTGAAAAGAACAAATGATGGACGGAATGCTGAACAATGCAAACATTCACCCCCAGTCACAAAGATCTGGGTTTAATCCATTGTTCTTTTGCTCACTATGCCACCCCAGTTTGGACCCAGGCACACGCAAATCAGTCTTGACCCTGGTCCTCATGGGAACAGTCCAGCCGTAACTGCCAGCCAAGGTCTTCCCTGGACCGGAAGCAAGCATCCTAGGACCGGTTTCGGGGTATCTGTTTGAACTCAAGAAGTGAGGCCTAAATCTCATACAGAAATCTGCACATTTTACAGGGCATTGGTTAAAAACTAAATGGATGCAGTTGAGTTTCGCAACCGTTTATATACAGTGCCATGAAGCTAATAAAAAAAACATCGGCTGCAAACGCTATGCCATTATTTAAACAAAAGGGGCCCGCAGTTGCTCTTTTTAAAGGCCTATTTGTATGCTAGTGTGTCATAAAAAAGAGAAGGGCGCGAATTACATTTGTAATTTTACATATTACGCAAAGAACGGCGGATCCCTTCAGTATCTAGCTCCGGAAGCGACTGGTAGTGTTCAGGAGTATTAATGCTTGTGTAAAGTAATCTCACAGGCCCCTGCTAGGCCAATGTGTGCAGATAATTGTTGCACGCGCACCCACGCGCACTGTGGTTGCCGACAGAGAAAGAAACGTTACGTTGTAATATCAAAAAACCTCTTTCCACGTGGACAGAAGACACATACCGTATGCTCCTGTGATCAATAACCCCCACCCCCAGCGTGCCGATCGGAGTGAGGGGGGGCAAGGGGGCTGGCAGGAGAAGCTGCAGGCAGACGCTGGGCAGAATTAGCAAGTCAAAGGCTGCTGGCGCCACCGGGACAGCGCAGACAGTGGCTGGCACTCAATTATCACCGGCCCCTCTTCTCCCCTCGCCCAGCTCGGCCCGGCCTGATCTATATCAGCCCCCGGGCGATCCTCTTACTGATATGCTAATTCTGGCGTTAGAGCACCGCTCCGGCCCATCAAAGGGCGCCGGGCTCCAGGCCGCAGCCCGGCGCATTTCAAAGCACTCCCCTCCAATCGAATGAGTGTCAGACATTAGGCATCAACCTGGAAACGCTCAGGTGGGTCACCCGTCTTTGCCCCGTGCAAGGCTTCCTTTACATGTACGCGTTTAAAAAAAAAAAAAATTGCCCCAGACTGGCTTCACAGACTGCTGAACGGGGACTAGGTCACAAGAATGCAGCTTCTTCCAGCCTTTCTGTCACAGGAGCACTGAGGCCCCCAACTGAGCTGCAACAATGTGTGTAGTCCTCCTAGGAGTAAAACAGCTGCTAAGTCGCCTCATGGCATGATTGAGCTCCATCAGCGTTTTGCATGTTGGGATTCTGAGCTCATCCTTGCATTAAAAAAAAAAAAAACTACAAGTCCCAGAATGCATTTTCTTGAGTGCGAAAGAGTCAGGGCTGGCTGAAGGTGTCACTTGACAAGGAACAAATTGGCAGCTGCATATTTATTGTGTTTGGATATCATGACGGAACTTCCGCCTTTTAGCGATTGTGAGTGCGTTTTTTATCATTAATAATGAACCAAGGTTTCATTGAAATTATTTTTTTGAATAACACCATAAGTGGTTCTGATTCGTATTTTGGTCAAAAACCCCTACACACTTATCTTAAATTGATTCAGCAATGTCAATCTTTCAGAGCAGCTTCTACGGGAGAGCAAGGCCCGCCTAAATTTAGAAGTTAAAAAAAATCAAAATTGTGCAATCCTGAGTATTTGAATTACTTCATCGCTGTACTGTCCAGTCACCATTAACTGACCACTGGTTTTATAGTCCTGTAAGGATGTCTGTGAGAGAAGGAGCTGGGGACTGGGCCAAATATGTTATGTATAAGATAACCCTGATTCAAATTCCGGTCGACCAGATGCAACTGGTTTATAGCACAAGCAGCCAGTGATCAGATTCAAACTAGTGGAGGGTTAAGTACCTGACTCGTATTTTCTTGAGTATAAGTGAGGGGGAGGGGCGGGGGGGAGTCCACCAGCCACACCCCTCGCCCACACCGTCCCAGAAGGGGTGGAGGGTCCCACCCAGTACATTGTACATTGTGCAACACAATTTCCCAAAGACATCTGTTGAAAAGCCATATGTTTTGCAGACCCCTTCTAATTGGAACTCATAAAAATCCAGTAACTGTGAGTATGAACCACCTCGTCACAAAAATTTGTGAGACATTAGACACATTTTTAAGACCGTTTTTTAAATTGATGAATTATTAAATGAATGTTTAGAAAACTGTGTAGGATTTTTAAAGAACATATTTCAAAATATATTTTAAGAACTTAGTTTAATATTCTAATAATCAACTGCAGATTGCTTGACAATAATGTAATAATTTTTAATATTAATAATAACTTTTCTTGATATGTCCGCTTTGCTGGACATGTATCAGACTTAAAGAAAGAGTCCTTTCCCCAAGAAAGTCTGGAAACAATTGGGCCGTAGGTTCATTTTGTAGGGCACTTAAGAGAAGTAGGCTTCACAGAAGCTCCTAACGATTTATTCCACTACTTTAGGATTTCCCACGGAAAAGGGGAGCATTATTTCTCCCTAATGCTACTGCTTTATCACATAGATACCGACCAGTAAAAAGTCTGATTGGTACAGCAGAAATGACACCAGTTTTAAATATTGCGGCATAAGATATTACGTGGACCTTAAAAATTTGGAAAATCACCATTGTGATCTTTTTTCAGAAATGGGAGTAGAAATCGAAGGGACATTCTAGGGGGGGTTCGACATTGAGGGTGCAGGGCGTTGGAGCACCCGTAGAGCATGAGCCCAAATTGCAAGTGGAAGGTGGGCTTCTAGGAGGCGGGTGGGTGAGCAATGTGGAGGAGTGTCATCATAGAGCGCTGCTATGCAACACTGTGCATTAAGATTTCCATGCAACGGAATTGGAAGTGCATCAGTGCTACGGACACCCATTCTTACCCATGGTCCCACCTATAGACCAATGTTGAGAGAATAAAGCACCTTCCCAAAAACCACAAAGAAAGGCATCTGGTGGTGCAGCCCTTGTCCTGGGGAGGTAAGTAAAACTTTGAATGGGCTCAAAAAGTCTCCTCCATGAGGCTAGAAATATACTTTATGGAGGGGTTTCCTGGTCACCTGAAGCGCTCCATGTGTGAGGCCTTATCCGTAGAAAATCTCTGTATGAAGGCTACCAATCCTGTGTGAACAACAGCAGCATATTGTGAGTTGAGAGCTCTGATAAACCCTAGTTAAGCAAACATTGTCATGTGTCTCCCAGGAAACAGCCATGCCAGTTTCCTCAAAGTCATATCACTTTCCACATTGCCATACCAGTTTTACATTGCTCCAGTTTAGCACTCATTGTTATGGCAATTTGTACATTACACCCACTACATTTCCATACCAGTATACTAGTTATGGAAATAATCAGTTTCTGAATTGCCTCAAGAATTGCATTGTCAATTTTCCATTGTTCTAGTTAAGAAACAGTGTTATGCCTGTTTTTAGAGCTTTGGCTTAAAAAGCCAAGGCTTTGTTCTGTAACGTACTGAGGTACGCTGTGGCTCCTCCCCTCCTCGATGATCTGCAGAAGTGGCCACCATGTTCATGCCCTTCTTATGTGCTAGCTCGTAGCTATTCGGCCTCACAACTCTTTCTAAGAGCTGCAACTCCGGAAATGTTGGGGCATTGGAGCTTTGGGTCCCTGCATCTGAGCTGTTTAACAATTTTGGTGTGTTCAACTAGTCTAGTAGGAGAAGCCTGGATGAAAAATGTAGCTGCTAGGCCCAGTAAAATAAAATATTTTTGTTTAAAAAAAAAAAAGAACTCAACTAGGAGGGATGGGGAAACAGAGAAAAGTGTGGGAGTGGAAGCCAACGCCTCAACAAGAATGATGGGGAGCAGGAGTTAGGGGGAAGCGAAGGAAGACCTGTGGGGGTGAGGGGGACTGAAAAATGATAATTATAAAAAAAAAAAAAAACAGCTTGGAAACAGTGGATGAGATGGTGTGGCAAAGGGAAGCAGCACAGTGAGCCTGGGGGGTAGGGATGATGTGAAAGGAAACAGGAGAGAGACAGAGCAAGAACACATATGCATTATCATGGAGTGCTGAAGACAAAAGAAACATGATTGGCAAATCCAATAGGTTTCGCCTATGCAAAATCTATTGGGTTTGTCTATGTTTTTGTTTACATGTTGCAGAGCAGGTTATCTTCTGTGCAACATGGATTAAAGTAAAAAAACACGCTAAAAGACACGGTCAATGCTGGCTCCATCATAGCACTTTTTTACTGCGTCATAGCATTTTTTAAACTTTAAGCCATGCTGCACCGCAGCGCAACTGCTGTGCAACATGTAAAAAAAAACGTTGCCAATAGATTTCACTAAGACGAAACCTATTGGCTTTGAAAATGCTTGTTAGAGCAGTGATCATTTTTTAAAGAAAAACTCTTTTTTTCTGAGGACAAACATGAAATACATCTCAGATCCAGCACTAGCTGTTGAAATGCAGCAGATAGCATGAACATTTCTTGGAGCTCTGATCAAGAGTTTCCAAGGTCGACCAATGTGGAAATTTAGTGCAGTGATCTGTCCCGTCAAACTTTAAAATGCAGCAGTTCGTCATTGAGGTATTGTACAGCTGCAAAATGTGATCCAGCAGGCCTACCCATCAAATGTTCCCTGTACCTTTGGAAGCGGCAGCCACATTATTATACAGACATGCATTAGTGTTTGAAAGAGAGGCTTCAAATTTATGCTGTCATTAGGAACCTTTTCTTCACCGGCCATAGCTAAACAAGATGGGACGAAGGGAGAGAGCGAGAGAGAAACAGAGGAGAAACAGATAGACGAGGAGTGAGGCAAGCAGTGTGTGTATGTGAAAGAGAGGAAGAGGAGTGATCGACTTTGTGTGTGCTTCTAAAGAAAAAAGAGATGGTTTGAGGAACACACGTAAAAGAGAGGAAGTGAAACCCCGAAACCGGTCCTAGGATGCTTGTTTCCGGTCCAGGGAGGACCTGGCTTGGCAGTTCAGGCTGGACTGTGCCCATGAGGCACAGTGTCAAGACTGATTTGCATATGGCCAGGTCTAAACTGGGGTGGCATGGTGAGCAAAAGAATGATGGATTTAACCCAGATCTCTTGACTGGGGGTGAATGTTTTGATTTGTTCTGCATTCCGTCCATCAATTGGGTGTCTTTTGCTTCCTCGCCCTAAGTGCGCCGGGCATGCCCAGACGTGGGTCCCGGGCTCACTGTGCCACTGATTCAAGCTATCCTGGCTGATGAGGGGTGAAACCCCGTAACCGGTCCTAGGATGCTTGTTTCCGGTCCAGGGAGGATTGGCTTGGCAGTTCGGGCTGGACTGTTCCCATGAGGCACAGGGTCAAGACTGATTTGCATATGGCCAGGTCTAAACTGGGGTGGCATGGTGAGCAAAAGAATGATGGCTTTAACCCAGATCTCTTCACTGGGGGTGAATGTTTTGATTTGTTCTGCATTCCGTCCATCAATTGTGTGTCTTTTGATAATAACTTTGGCATCTCTTTATCAAGTGCACCAAACCTTCCAAAAAGAAAACAGATATGCTCATTTGGATCTAGCCGAGTTTGATGCCTAATTCTAAGGGGAAATACTGGGGCTGGTCCCAAAAATAATATTTCTCATGGAAACCTGCAGACAGAAAATTCTCACCAAAATAGGAAACATGACAGGACAAAAACATACCAATTAAGCAGGCATGCAGTACTTCTTTCTATATGGTATCCTTTCAATTAAAGGAAAAGTCACAGTCCAGCACATATTTATGGGCTATGGCTGTATGCATCATTAAGCTTGTGAATATCAGAAACGTTTAGAAAACGCAAACCCTTAGCTAATCTGAACTGGACTTTTGGGCTCTGCCTAAAATATCACAAAATATATCTCTATTAGTGGTGGTAGGAGTTTTGTGGATCCCAGCAGATTTAGAAAGTTTCTGTCACAGCAATGTGAGGAAAATGCATGATTTTAGGCAAAGATTGAGGTTTGCAGGACATTATAGTATAACAAGGTAATGGGATCCATGCAAGGCACACCACCCTGAATTTTCCAAAGTGTCCAGTTTTAAAAAATATCTTAATTTTGTAAGTTTCCCTCCCTGGGTGGCAGCCATGCCCCAGTTCAAAATCCACAACTACCCACATTGCAAAAAAAGTGTTGGTTTGAGTGGAAAAATTTGATCTGACCGTGTTGCTTTTTGAGGTTTTTCCTATCACAGGCGCTGCGTTTGCCCAGACAAATGCAGTACCATTTTCATCAGGAAAACAGCGGGAATACTATGTGGTAGGCAATTTGTGGGTTCTCCACACATGCCAAAACCTTCCCTCAAAGAAATGGGAGGAAAATGCATGATTTTAGAGAAAGGTTAAGGTCTGCAGGGCATTGCGGTATGAAAACATAATGGGATCTACGCAAGGCACACCACCCTGGACTTTCCAAAGTGTCCAGTTAAAAAAAATTCTTAATTTTGTAAGTTTCCCTGGGTGGTGGTCAAGCCCTAGCTCAGAATCCACAGCTACCCGCATTGCGAAAAAAGTGTTGTTTTCACTGAAAAAATATGACCTGTCCATGGTGCTGGATCCTCCTACACAAGAGGGATACCATTTTTATTAGTAGATATGTGGGAATAATGGATTGTAGGAAATTAGTAGATCGCCACTGATTCCGGAACTTTCCCTCACAGTAATGTGAGAAAAATGCATGTTTTTAGCCAAAGTTTTATGTTTGCAAGGCTTCTTGGGTAAAAGAAACTTTGTGGGATCAATGCAAACAACCCCATCCTGAACTCCCCAGGGTTTTTAAAAATGTCTGGGAATGGTAGGTTTCAATGAGTGGTGGCCGAACACAAAACCAAAATCCATAGCTTCCTGCGGTGCAAATAAAGTATTGTTCTGAGTGGAAAATGTTGATCTCTCCATATTGCGTTTTGTGGCCTTTTCTATTGCATGCACTGAGTTCACCCACACAAGTGGGGTACCCTTTTTATCAGGACAACAGTGAGAATGCTGTGTGGTAGGAGATTTATGGATTCCTCACACATGCCGAAACCTTCCCTCACAGAACTTTGAGGAAAATGCAAGTTTGTAGCCAAAGTTTGAGATTGGTATGGCCTTCTGGGTAAAAAAATGTCATGCGGTCCAGGCAAGTCACACCATGTGGAACTCCTCTGCATGTCTCATTTTAAAAAATGTCTGGGTTTGGTAGAGTTCCGTGGGTGGTGGGTGAGCAAGGGCCCAAAATTCCCAGTTACCCACATCGCCAAACCGAGTCATTGTTCTCTCAAAATTTTGATGTCTCCATGTCGTGTTTTGGAGCATATTGTGTCGCAGATACTAGGCCCAGCCACACAAGTTGGGCACCTTTTTTATCGAAAGAAGTGTGGGAACGCTGGGTGGTAGGAATTTTGTGGAGTCCGCAACTTCCAGAAATATAAAGAAAATGAGTGCTTTTATCCAAGGTCTTCTAGGTAAAAAATACGTTGTGGAATCCACACGAATAACACTACCACCCTAGCCCGGGTATCCAGTTTTCTGAAATATGTGGGTTTGGTAGGTTTCTCTGGGTGGCGGCTGAGCTAGGTCCAAAATTCCGTAGTACCCACATTATTAAAAAAAAAGGTTGATTTTGCTGGGTGAATCGTGTTGTCTCTGTTGCATTGTAGTTTATTTTGTGTTACAGGCGCAAGCCCCAGCCACACAAGTGGGGTATAATTTTTATCGGAAAACGTGGAAACATAGAATAGTAGACCATTTGTTATTACCAATTGGAGTTCTCTGCGTTTGTGGATTCTAAATGTAAGCCAGTGCACAAGAAAGAATGCCTCCCGAATCACATGATAGTATAGGTAACCACAAATTCAGAATTGTACAAATAACCACTGTTCCCAAACTCAGTAGCTCATGTACATTTCAGAAATACATAGGATTCCTTCATATCCATTTTTCATTCCTTATATTTTACCATATGAATTGCTGAACAACAACAAAAATCTGTGGATAATATATCAACCAACATAGAGGCCCCTAAAATCAAATCCAGTTGCTAAAACATAATTATGTTAAAATGTAAATCAAGAAACCTTCTGTCTTCATTACTGGCTTATTCTAATCTGTTACGGTCAAAGTCAGCAAAAGTGCTTTACAGAAAGACCTTTCACTAAATTTTCAAAGTCCCGAAATGTGCTCATGGATGTGTTTAATTCATTCATGTTAAAGTAACAAGCATTTCTGTACACAATGTTGTACATAGAAACAAAGTATGCACTTCATAAGTAAAAAAATGGAGAGTGTGGTGGATAACATAAACAGAATAGTGTTATTTGTGCTTGTAAGTGAGAGGCAATGCAAGAAATTGTTACAAAAAGAAAGGACAGAATGCGGCTGACCACGGTTCAGCACATCAATTCCCAGGTAAAGATAAACAATTAGAAGGACTGTGCAACTACTTCCAGAGCTCGCCGCACTTCCACTCCACTGGAAACCAGATAAGCAAATTTGTATAAAGGGAAGGTGCACCAGAACAAAGTCAATAAACTCCAAGTATGTCCAAAGTATCTTTATTGTTGTCGAAGTTAAAATTGGACATCAGCCAACGCGTGGAATGAAACGCGTTGGCTGATGTCCAATTTTAACTTCGACAACAATAAAGATACTTTGGACATACTTGGAGTTTATTGACTTTGTTCTGGTGCACCTTCCCTTTTATACAAAAATGCAAGAAATTGTATACGTTAGATGAGATTATATACTTGAATATGTTTTACAATAAGTATAGTTACATGAAACATAGGGTTCATCCCACAACACCAAGAAAATCTGTTAAATAAACCCAAAGAATGTCACATAACTGACCGACTGGTACATGCACTGGAATTTGTAAATGGTAACTCATCGCTTGTTATGCTTATGGAAAAAAGCAACCTGTGCAGGATGAGGTTTGGAGCATTGAATAGTTTAACAGATGATGTGATAAATCCAATGCAGGGTGTATTTAAAAAGTTAGTCATCCCCGTCTATTGAATGTGTAGCACAAATAGAAAGAATCAACTGACTGGAAACATTTAAAAGTCTTCTATAGATTGCCTGACTGTCATCCTGTGACAAGATATAACAATGATATCAAATTACAATGCACACCTATTCCTAGCCCCAATTTAACCCTAGATGGTCAAAGGAAAAAAGAAAATAGTATTGATGACCTTGCTCCACTATCCACTTTAATTAGGATACTCAAACACAATACAGAATACTCAATTCTAACTGTATGGGTTTGCAAGGTGAGATCCATCGACTCCTTTGCTGCATTAACAAAAGCAGACGTAAAGGTCCTTTACACAAGTGAAGGTTAATTCCACTGTAATGTTATTGTTTTTGAGACTGCTTGAGAAAACAATTGTTGTTTTTCAGAAGTCAAGTGCTCTAACCAACCTAGTAATACATTTTGCAATAAATAGTACATTGTTAGTAAATTAACCAGGAAATATAGCAAAGACTCAATTTAATCGCACCAAAAAATCGGAAATAACTTTTTATGAAGTCTGATGATTTGGTTCGTTCATTGGAAGATTAATCCCAACTGTTTCCTAATATGATGGGGCGCTCCTCTGTGATTGACGATACACTACTTATCATGTTTGAATGTATGACACTAACAATTCATTTAAAACAATCAAGTGGTTCACACAGAAAACAAAAATTATGAAAACATCAGAAAATGGGAGAATTCATTCAGTGTTGTTTATAACACTCAAAAATAATGAAGATCATGAATTGGAAAGCACAGAAATGAAAAATGTGATAAAGTACAGTGTCAGTCTAGTAAAATGATCCACACAATGTTGTCAACTTTAAGTTTAAGATAGTAACAGAAGACATAAAAGAAAATTATTAAAGTTGCCCTACTTTACTGACGTAAAATCAGCATTGTCGTCTTCCCATACTGCAAATCAAAGTGGACTAAGGACAAAAGTTCCTCATTAAATATACTCAAGGTCACTTAAGATAACAAAGGTATTACCTAATAATTAAGAATATGCTCCAAAATTGAACAAAGGTTTTAACAGTTCTGCACACAATTCAGCAATTAAATATCCTAATATAAGAATCATTTTTACTTTTATAGGGTTTTGAATTAAATGAAATAAAGAATTTCTCATGAGTAAAAGTTACATAACAACTTCCACGAGGACCAAAAATGATAAATATCGATGTTGATCGAATTTGTCATTTCAGTTTAAATATATTTATAACTTAAGTTACGTAAACAGATTACAATAATGAGCCAAAAAACACAAACCCCACAAAAATAATTAACAGCATCTTACAAATATAGACAAATTTTAAGTATTACTTAAATCAAGCTGAAGTCCATATCATGATGAAGGACTTTAGTTCTATGTGTACAGAGTTTCCTAATACATGTAATCGTACAGGGCAGATAGAACATCCAGAAGCGTTCCATTTCAAATGATTGCTTCACATTTCATGAAGCCAAATGAAGGTTATGCATGCAGGAGCCTCAGCGTCTCTGGTCAGTGTGTCGGCCTGGAAGTCTCGGTCTCGGTCTCCTCTTCCTAACCCTAGCAAGATGTGCTGTATTTATACAAAAAGTATCTAGGGTTTCTTTGTCCCTTGTTTCTTGTATTAGCCATTGTTGGATTTGAGGATGACGTATGGGATGAACCTTGTACATAGATATTATGCAGGTGGTGTAGCCCCTGCCTGGTTTCCAAGAACCCTCATGAATATTCATTCATACTGTATGAGTCCATTGATGGAGTTTATAGGACGCTATTGTTCAGGGAAAACCCTCCTTCTGCGCCCAGGACTTGAACGAGGTAAAGATTCAATCCTAAAGGCTCATTACTGTGTAGTGTAAGGGAGATAATGTAGGTGAAGGTGTATGGTATTACCCGGGCCAATATTAGGGTACCTATATGAAACATAACAATGTAACTCCAGGTGATAACAGTACCCAGGGGGAAGGGGAGAAGAGAAAACAGGATTGGGGTCGAGGGGTCCCTTCAAGGTGATTGCATCAGCACTGCAGATTCTTTCAGTGTTCTACTGTTGAAGTAAATCTTCAATAATATAATGAGGATTTTAGGACTTTCACTTTTTTCAAATATGAACATGGCTATACATAGAACATAACTGGTATGTGTAGGCTCTTACCTAATACAATCCCTTTCCCACTTTAAATCTAGCGACTGGAATCCCGTAAAATGCAGAAAAACACCTGAGGAAACATAAAAGAAATACATGAGACAGAGTGCACCGTTACTGTGCAATGTCCCAAGGAGCGCCAAACCATAAGTCTTTAGAAAAGCAAAATCTTGTAATTCACAGTCGCTGTTCACAGTGTAGAAACAACAAATAATAGTAATTTCCTTCTCTTGTAGAGTTATGAATATCACCATCTGCATGGTTCAAAAGTTTGCAGCGCTGGACAGTGAGAGTATATGTGAAAGTATTTGTATGCATGCACATTGGCGTAGCTAGACCATGTGCCACCCGTGGCAGTCCCTGCGTTTTCCGCCCACGGCATGTAAGAGCGGGAGGTGTTGGTGAATTCTCGCAGAGGCCGCAGGAGAGAGCTAGGGGTGCTGGCAATTCAATACCCGCGACGGCCGCAGGTAAGAGCAGGGGGGGTGGGAGGCTGCCACACCCAAAAACTTGTGTCGCCTGGGGCGGACTCCCCCCCCCCCCCCCTTGCTAAGCCACTGTGCATGCACCATACCAACATGGAAGAGCAATCAGCTGTTGATAAACCTTTATCACCTCTTTAATATCCGCAGGTTCCACAATGCAATTGAAGCAGGAAAATCACCCGTACTTCATGAAGCGGCAACCCACACTGGAATCCTGTACAGCTAATGTTGAGAAGAAAATCAAGAATACGGCCGTTGAGAACAAACAGGTAAGTATATCAGTGCGTATACTTTTGTTTTGAGCAATTACAGGTGACGCGGTCCCCTGAGTGCATCTTATATACCCACAAT
The DNA here is from genome assembly GCA_963921515.1 of Calotriton arnoldi. Classification (NCBI taxonomy): domain Eukaryota; kingdom Metazoa; phylum Chordata; class Amphibia; order Caudata; family Salamandridae; genus Calotriton; species Calotriton arnoldi. The sequence continues at coordinate 788,992 of CAWUFW010006127.1, read as the reverse complement.
CGAGAAAACCCGACAGCGTCCAGCACGGGCCACTGGAAGGCCAGATCGGCGCAGGGGAACATGGAAGACCGCGTCCCCTGCCTCGGCTGCTCTCCACACTTCCGCGTGTTTAGCTTCGCCGCGCGGGAGCAGCCGTAACAAAGACTGACCCAGAACAAGAGAAGGAAGGACAAAAACAGGGGAAAGAGGGGGGGAGGAGAAAAATAGGAAAACCATGACAAAGGGAGAAGCAGGGATGAAAAAGAACATCCAAGAATAAGATAAAGAGAAGGAAGTATGGGTGGAGGAAGAAAGAGGTATGATGCAGAGTAACAGTAGGCTGAATTGGTATTCGGAAACCCCAGCATTTGGCAGCCAGGTGGTGGATGTATAAGACAAATCTTGGACTCCAGCACCTATTTTTTCTTTTTAATTAATCATTGGGGAGTTGTTATTGTCTTGAGAAATGCCATTAGAGTTAATGTGTGCATCCAGTGATGTCCCTCTCTCCCACTTTCAGTGCCTCCGTGTTCTGGATTCCACTTCAGCATGTGGGGCATGACAAACCTTTGATAATAATACAAACAGCAGTTCATAATGTTCATTATCTGCACCTTATGACCAGTGCTCGCAGTGTCTCTACCATGTGCAGGCCTTGAGAGGTAGGTGGAAATGTTTCAAATCGGCCATTCGGCAGGCATTGGATTCTTTTAGTAGTGTTACACACATGCAGTGGTGGCCGGCACAGGTAAATGTGGTGGGGCAGGGTGGGGGCGGGGCGGGAGCGGGGGAAGACGACGGAATAGGTATAATTAAATAAATAAATAATACCTATTCCGTCGTCTGTCAACTCCTCCCCCCTGCCGCGCCCTGCCCGCCCCACATCGCTTACCTGTGCCGGCCGCCTCTGCACACATGCACCTTTTCAAATACAGACATATATAATTAGCTTTGCTTCAGAAGTAAAGTCTCACAGAAACCCAGTTTACAATCCCTCCAACTATTCTTCTCCCTGTTTGCAGATAACGGAAACTGAACTACACTCTACTAAACAAAAACACACAGCCCTTTATTCAGAAATGTGAAGACGTTTTTGGATGTGAGCATTTGAAAAGCAGTTATGCTTTTAGAAGGTATTTAATTGTGCTTGTAAGATGATTTATGCACAAAATCTTCAGTTTTATCAGCGCTGCATGAGTGGATCAACAACATGCTGTTCAAATAACCAGAGAGCATATCATTAGAGAGTCAGGGCAGGCATCCACACTTTTTTCTTAAACCAATCCCCATAGAGTGGAGGACGCTGAGGGAAAGCCATGTCCCTTTCTTACTTCAGCATACCTCTGATGCGTATTATTGCTTATCCTCTGACTCCCTGGGCAGGTAGTAGCCAAATGCTGCAGCTAAAGGCAGGGGCGGCCACACACGCTCAGACATACTCAAACTCACCCGCCTACTTGCACACTCACTCACACCCATATATTCACAAGCACCCGCGCATACACCCACCATTCACAGGCACATACGCACTCACACATCCATTCAAAGTAGGCATGTATTAATACACATACATTCATACTTATATACAAGCATGCAATAAACATTAAAAAAAAAGACTTGGGGGCTGCAAAGGTGAAGATTCTGAGGTTCCTGGTGGGTGTGCACTGCCGCCTCCTCTTATTGGATGACCGTCATAGAGTGGCATGGGTGTCAGTTAGAGTTGATGACCCCACCCCACTCTGTGACTAGGTGTCACTGATTGACACTCGGCCCTGGGCACTTCGGGGCTTAAAACTGAAGGGCCCAGTTCCAAGGCTATCAGTGATGCTCCCCCTCGTCATGAGGAGGAGGACCTCGAGGCCCTTTGCAGCAAAGGAGGTCACGCCTACAGGGTTGTGAAACCCTCCGCCTGGCAAAGTTCATCTAAGGGAGCCAGGCGCATGCGCTTTTAGCGCATGTATAGCACCTGGCTGCCTGATCTGAACATAAAAAGTGTCTGTCAGGCTGACCTCTGCTCAGCCTGACAGACACTCTTTATGTCTGCACAAAAGGGGGACTGGCCCCTCCGCCCTTAAGGACAGGCCGCTCCTAGCTAAACGAGAAAGAGCACTCTCTTGCTTGCATCTAAGGGCTTCACAGAAGACACACAGAGGCGCGCAATGACTCGCAGTTTATGAGAGCCAATGATAAGACATCAATTGTTTTTTTAAATAAGGAAGAATGAGAATAACAAATCAAACACAATGGAAAGAAAATGCATGGCAGATCCAATTTTCATGACAAGTTAGTTTAAGTATGCGGGTATCACAGTACTTCACTAATATTGTGGGAAATTCATGAACTGTGAAATTGCAAAATGCTGGCGGGTCTGATTGGTATTATTCTGACTGTGGTTGTCGTTTGTGTTGCTATTAGACTGATCTTGTGCATCATCCAGGAAAAAAATAAAGATAGTGCCAATATCTCAACTCTTGCTGCTTCTCAGAATAATGAGAGAAGAGATCAGGATGAAATTAATAAAGCGATGGTGAGATTGTGTTATATTGAATAGTTATTAAACTGAAGTTTTTCCTTTCAGAAAAGAAGGGGGGGCTGTGAAAATATACTTAAAATCTGTTTATAATATGCTCATATACATCTATGAAGAGATGCCACCATATGAGTAATCACAACTCTGTCCATTATCATTCAGATATGAATGTTGTCTTTTATTTACTTGAAGCTTCCCATGGCAGACCCAGAAAACAAAGTGTTCCATGTTGTACAATGCATATTTTCTAGTAGCTTAACCTCGTTTTGAGAACTAGCAACGGAAACAGGATTTTGTGTGAATAATGGAGACAGTACTGTTTATATGAATGATATTTCACCTTAAGGCCATTCCACGATTCCTTGAGGGGATGAGATCCTGACACCTACACATTAGATATGTTTTTACTGAGAGTAACAACTTCTTGCCACATGGTCATGTTACATTGACTTGCATTGAGAGAAATTGTATATATACTAGGTCGATTTTACAAGTGTTTTTTAGCTCTGAACTCCAACTGACCATGTTCTAGTGAGGGCCCTGGTCAGCTGAAATGACAATTATCTTTTGATCTTTTTTATGCCGCCAGCTATTTTGCATTAAATGCTAGAAGGACTTTAGACTTCTCATCTATCGTTATTCTTTCAATATTCAGCATTAATCCACTTTTTTTCCAAATCCCTGGTTTACCTTCTATAACCCCATAACATACTGTTTCATCTTCTATACATGAGTTTAGGGCCACATGTACGAAGCATTTTTGCAGGTGTAAATTGCCTGATTCAAAGAATTACAAGTTACCAAATCGTTTGCAATCCAATACTGGGACGGTATTTGGATGAGGCGTGTTAGGGCATCTCTTCCATATTCCGATTAGTAGTGTTATGTATCAATGTTTTCAACCAAATTCAGATTGTCCCTTATCTTTTGTGAATGATAATCAAAATATGTTTTAAGGGCTCATGGCCGAGTAAGTCGCACTGAGCACGAGTTCCGCCGGAGCCCTGAATCCATTAATAATCCTGCAGCAAACTGCAGCCAAATTGACTCCTACCTCCTCCCCCCGAAGGGTCTCTCCCCCTCGGTGGCTGGTGGGGACCCGTTGAGCACCCGTGGAGGAGGGACGCGATGTTTTGAGCACCGAGGCCGACCGGAGACAGCAACACCAAGATGGCGGCTGGCGGTGCTGGCGCGGCTCTGGGGGTCTCCCTGGGGCGTCTGGAGTAGTCACGGCCGCGTGGTGTCTGCCCATCCACGACAGATTCACGGACGTCATCGGGGCGGCCGAGGTGCGGTGGCCCCTTCCCCTTTTCCCCTCCGAGAGACGTGACGGAACAGTGCCAGAATTGAAGGTGCAGCCCGATCCACGGGGCGAGAGTCGGCGACACTGATGGCACCCTAGATTGCAACGGTGGGGTGCGGCAAACCGAGAGTGCCGGTGAGCGGCAGCGAAGTGCGTCCAGCCCTCGCCCGACCCCGTGACAAGTTGAAGTGGCGGCCGGGTGGAAGATCTTGCCCATGACCTGAGCGTGAGGCGGGAGCCCGCCTGGGCGGTGACTGTGCGATCCTGATACCCGCACCTGAGATGCAAAGGACAGCGGAGAATAAACCGGGGCAGCCCATCCCCGGCTTAGCCCCTGGCGACACGCCGGTGGCCAGAAGGTGAGGCCCCCCTCCCACTTCCTCGTGAGGTGGAACAGCGACTGTGGCCTGGGCACGCCCCGGGCCGCGACTGTAAACAGCACCGGCCTGCGAGGTGGTGGTGGGGGTGGGGGAGAGCCAAACACCCCCCACCCGCAGGAGGAATTAGCAAAGAACGGGAGTGGAGTGGCGTGAGGGCAGGGCGGAAGGCTGCACACCCGCAAGGGAAGATCCCGGGGCCCCCTGAGATGGAGCAGGGCCTGCTGCGATAGGCCCCAATGCTGAGAAACGCAACAGACGGACCGGGAGTGTCATCTCCTGCTGGGGTCGGGGCGTAGCTGAGGACTCACACCGCAGCACGGATCGAGGGGTCCATCCCCCACCCCCCTACATCTGGAGAGGGACAGAGAGAGGCCTAATACCACGCCTGCAGTAGACGCAGAGCCTTGACTCTAGGGTTATCCCGCAGAGAACACCCGGTCATACGCAGCTGGCTGACATTCCTTGTGGAGATTGTGGTGGATGGTGAGACCTAGAGCCGTGGGGCTTGCCGAGGTGTCCCGGCCGTTGACCAGCGTCGTGTGTGTGCCACCAAATACCTCTACCGTCGAGATACCCTGTGAGGGCCGGAGAACGCCGCCCCACCGGCCCAGACACGTGTGACCACGCGACTGGGCGGCTCGCCACTCACACCAGCGGGACGCAGGCCAGTGCCATGGCTAAGGATAAGGACCCAAAGCTCCAGAGGCAGGGAAAAATGGACAAATACACCAAGGTGCTCCCCACGCAGTCCGAGGCAGTGGAGGCAGCGCAACCACCCTCCGACACGGCCCTACTTCTCCAGGCCATTCAAAGCTCCAGGGAAGCCCTGGAAGGGAAGATTGGAGAGGTCTGTTTGGAGGTGTCGCTACTCAGGCAGGACCTCTGCAAGGTTTCCCAGAGGGTGACGGAGGCCTAAACCCGGGTATCGGAGGTGGAAGACGCGGTCAAGGACATCCAAAAGGAAATGAGGGACATGCGCAGCGCCACGGCAGACATGCAGTGGAGGATTGACGACGCGGAAAATCAGGCCCGAAGGAACAACCACAGCTTCGTGCGATTCCCTGACGGGGCGGAGGGCACCAACACCATAGTGTTCCTGACCAAATGGCTGACCGACCTCATCCTGGCGGAGCAGTTTTCCCACTGCTTCATCATAGAGCGAGCGCACCGCGCACTGAGTGTTAAACCTCCTCTCGCGCCCCGCCGAGGCCCATCATCGCAAAACTGCTGAACTTGCGGGACAGGGACATGATACTGAGAGAAATGCGCCGCAAGGGGGAAGTCCGCTACGAACACCTTAAAATCATGACTTTCCCAGATTACAGTCGAGAAGTCCAGAAGCAACGCCGCACTTTTGACTCTGTCAAGGTCAAGCTCCGGGCCCTTCAATCACAGCACATGCTCCTGTTCCCGGCAAAACTAAAGGTTCTTTTCCAGGGGAAGGCCTTCTTCTTCCAAACCCCGGAAGAGGCATGGGCCTGGATGGCGGAACGGCCAGTGCTGCAACCCCTGGGAGGCTCATCCCTGGATAACCACCTGCCGCGAACCAGCATCAACGGGGAGGGCTCTCCCCGACGACGAAGTCGCATAACCGCAAGCCGCCCACGGAGATTACGCAAGGGTACTCCATATGCCCTCAGGAAAATCACGCAGGACAGGGTGCGCCAAGATCGCCGCAAAGGAGAACGCTCCCAATCTGAAACGGATGCGGCACAGAGAACCGGCTCCCCCAACCGACAATCGGACTCCGAAGAAAATTATATGTCCTCTGGACCTGAATCATGTCATCCACTGAAGGAGGCAATCCAGGCACTTGAGCGAAGCGAGGAGGTTGAGAGGCCGCCAGATGGGGCTCCCCTCGGAGAGACTGAACCAGATGATCGGGGTACTGCAGCTTGAAGCCGGCAGGGAGGTCTCATGCACCAGTATGAACTCCCCCCTGTTTCCTCCTTTGAAGCGTCCCTACGCTTCAAACTGTGAACAGTTAGGACACCTGAGCAACGAACTGTAAGAGTCTGGGGGTTTTTTGGGGTTTGTAATGGGGGTGGGGGGGACGACAGACCGACCTACTCTTATTGGCCAAGGGTCACTTCCAGCGATGGGGGGGGCAGAAGGCTGTGGGGGGATGGAGGGAGGTGGGGTGGGGGGATGGGGGGTTCCACAGTTGGGGTTTCAATGTTTACACATTGGTTTGTTGAGCGCAAGGGTCGTCACAACAGGACACTTCCACAGAACGGAATACACCCGGGAATCCCACTCCCACACACCCCTAGATTTTAGTGCCAGGGGTTCAATACAGCCAGATGTAACATGACCCAAACACCTACCCTTACGGTTATGACTTGGAACGTTAATGGGCTGGGGGACAAGATTAAACACGGACTAGTGTCGCAACATATTAGGAGGCTCCACCCGGACATTGTAATGCTGCAAGAGACGCACCTCAAGGGCACGCAGTGTGGTTTCATTGACCGTGGAGCATACAAGGTCCTGGCTCATGCGGGATTCACCTCTGGGGTGAGGGGGGTGGCTATCCTGCTCAAGAAGAGCATTCCCTTCCGAATCTCACGCCTCTAGCAGGACCCCGTGGGTAGCTAGGTGGGAGTCTTGGGATTATGGGGAAGGACAGAAGTCACACTGCTGTGCGTATACGCTCCACCCAGGCTGCAAGCTCCCACCATGACTAAGGTGATTGACATTCTGATTGAGACGCCTTCGGCCCTGCATATAGTGGGGGCGACTTTAACGACGTAATGGACCCAACTTTGGACCGCTTGGGGGGGGGGGGAGACAGGCCCCTACTGACCACACCGATTTGGCGGTTCTCCACGACAATGGGACTGACAGATGTCTGGAGGGAAAAAACCCCCTTCTACTCTGGGGCCCACGACACGCACTCCAGACTGGACTACATATTTATCCCCAAGGGAGAGCTGCGCGACACCGGGCGTGCAGAATACACGGCTAGGGGCCTCTCGGACCATTCCCCGCTCCTGGTTGAGATGGGTCTGAGGGAACGGGAAGGCGCCCGCAACTGGAGGTTGAGTCCGTGGGACCTAAGTAACGCCAAAATTGCAAGTGGGCTCAGGGCGGACACCGAAGTCTATTTCCAGGAAAACAAAGACTCAGTCTCCACCAGGGTGACGGTCTGGGAAGCCTACAAGACTGTGCTACGGGACAGAGCCCAGAACCGTATAGCGTGAGAAAAGAGGGAAAAGGATAAGGGCTTAGCAGCACTGGAACACAACATAAGCAAACTAGATAGGCAGGTAACTCTGAGCAGTGACCCTGACACTATGCGTAGGCTGGCAGCCCTGCGAAGGGAATACAGGGAATTGGCCACAGATAACGCTAAAAAACTACACCTGGCGACATTACATCACCTCTATGAGGTAGGGGATAAGGCCGGGAGGCTCCTAGCCTGGATTATCCGGAGAGAGGTTCAGGACAGATGGGTGAGGGAAGTGTTGGACTCCCAGGGCACCATCCAATCCACCGATGAAGGGGTAGCCAACGCCTTCGCGGAGTACTACAGGGACCTATACCAGACCTGAACATCCAAGTCGCGGGCCGACATCCAGGAATACCTGGCGGGGATTCCCACACCAGTACTAGGCGAAGTGGAAGCACAGGGCCTAGATGAGGACCTGTCATTGGCGGAGGTTCAGGAGGCAGTGGCGAAACTTTGCCCTGGGAAGACACCAGTTACGAACAGGCTACCCGAGGAATTTTACAGGCGATATACTGATATTCTAGGCCCCCATCTTCTCCGACTCTTCACTGACTCCTACGAGGAGGGGGTTTTCCCAACAGACCTGCGGATGGCTACTATCGTGGTCATACCCAAGGAGGGCAAGCCCCGTGACCACTGTGGGTCCTTTAGGCCCATTTCATTGTTAAATTCGGAAGTTAAAATCCTGGCCACCATACTGGCAACGCATCTCCTGAGGGTGATCGGGGAACTGATACATGAAGATCAGTCGGGATTTATGCCGGGCAGGTCTACCCGCTTAAACCTCAGGCCCACTCACACCTGGCTCATGAAAGTACGGAGCCAGAATAAACCACATGTGTTTTTATCGTTAGATGCAGAAAAAGCGTTTGACGCTGTTAACTGGCTGTTTCTTGACGCCACCCTGGCCAAATTTGGGCTAGGACCGAAGTTCCGCAGCTGGGTGTCACTCCTGTATAACCAGCCGATGGCCACGGTACGAGTTAATGGTCGGTGCTCGGCACCTTTTCCCATTGAGAGGGGATCTTGTCAGGGCTGTCCCCTCTCCCCCCTTCTTTTTGCGCTTACCCTCGAGTCCCTGGCCTGCGCTGTCAGGTTGCACCCCTCTATTCGTGGCTTCCGTATCGTGCCCATGGACACCAAGGAAGAGAAGATCTCTCTCTAAGCCGACGACATTTTGATGTATATTTCTCGCCCCAAAACGACCATCCCGGCCCTATTCGAATTGATTAATGAGTACAGAAGCCACTCGGGATACAAAATAAATTGGAATAAGTCCACACTTTTCTGCCCGACCACCGCGCAAATAGACTGCCCCCTGCCAGGAGAACGCCGAGTGGTGCAAAGGGGCTTTAAATACTTGGGCATTTTCGTCACTCCCCATCCAGAGGTGTGAGGAAGGAAAACCCAGGAGCAGTCTTGAATAACTTTAAGTCAGACATGGAACGGTGGAGAGACCTCCCTCTCACCCTACTTGGTCGAGCGGCCATTTTTAAAATGATCACCCTGCCCCAACTTCTTTACGCCCTCCAAAACTCATACCACCCCCTACCCCAAGCAGTATTCACGGAAATAGCCGGCAAACTTAGAACACTACTGTGGCAAGGGGGTCACCCCAGAATTGCACTCAAGACGCTGCAACGCAATCCCTACAATGGAGGGATTGCCCTCTTCGACATTGAGGCCTATTACTGGGCATCTCACTTGATACCCATAAATGAATGGATACATAAACACAGGGACCACCCTACATACCGGCTTGAAAGAGAGACAATGCTACCTCATACACACCTACATTATATATACAGGGGGAAGGGTGGTTCTCGTTTGCTGCCCGCGACTCAGGGGACCCTGGCGACGTGGACGAGGACGACTAAGACCATGGGCTGGACAGGACGGATGGCGAAAAACACTCCACTTTGAAAGGGGACTTGGTTCAGGGAACTACGCAAGCTCACGGGGTTTGAGGCCTGGGACCTCCTGGGGATCTCAACGATAGGGGACATAGTTGAAAAAGGGGAGCTCAAAACATGGGCCAAGCTTCAGCAAGAATACGACATGAACAACTCCCAATTCCTTAAGTACGCGCAACTGCGCCACGCCTGGCAGGCGGAGAATATCCTGTGCGACCAACTCCCGGAATACGCGCCTCTGGAGGGTAGGCTCTTGCAAGAAGAGCTTACTCACAAAGCAGTCTCATTTACGTACAAAACCATTAACAACAATATCCCAGATGGGCTGGTGGGACTCCGATCACGATGGGAGAGGGAGGTGGGGGCCATGGAGGACATAGATTCGGAGGCGGCGTTAATGCACCCCAGGGAAGTCACCATAAAGGCGAGACTCCAGCTAATTCAATTTAAGATACTACACCGAAAATACTATGACAGAGACAGATTGCATAAGATGGGGAGGGCGGAATCGCCACTTTGCTTGACCTGCACTGCGGCCAACAGCAACTTCTTCCACACGGTTTGGGCATGTCCCGAACTTCAGCCATACTGGACGCAGGTAATAGGACTATTGGTAACTGTCTTGGGGGTGACGTTGCAGATGGAACCCAGGTTTGTGATCCTAGGGATACCAAGCGAGGTCGATAGGTCGTAGCCAAAAGAGATATAGCCAAGAGATGGGGGGTGGCAGATAAGCTGACTATTCAGGAGTGGACGAGGGGTATGGACATATACATGATGGCCAAGCAGACTACATACCGTAGCAGAGGGTGCCCCAAAAAATTCCATAAAATCTGGGACCCGTGGAGACGGCACTTCGGACTTGACACGGGCAAGGACACGCAGCAGTCCGCGGCACATACCACACAAGGGACTCCGACTCGGGGCCCGAGGACGCAATGCCCTAGTGATCATTGGTGAGGCCCAGTCACTACTGTTCCCAGGTTCAGAACGCATCCACATAACCATAACGAAAAGGCACTGGTGGCGAATACTAGTTTACGAGAATCCCGGGGAGGCGGGGGGTGGCTTTGCGGTTGACGAAAATGTATGTACCTGTTTGAGATCATTTTTCTGCGGACATATCATGCAAAACTGTCTTGTGCTGACTGTTCAGTTAAAAAAGAAAAACATATTTAAAAAAATATATATATGTTTTAAGATTAGGCAGTGGTCCTACGGACGACTGCCTGCTCTTAAAAAATGAAACTTGTCTGAGGACGGGGTGGGTTGGTTTTTGGCTCTTAGAAGGGACAGTCTGTGCAGGTGTGGGGGGAGGGGCCGGTCAGTGGGTAGACACATGGGCTGGGGGGAGGTTGTCTTGCTCCAATGGTAACTATCGCCTCCTGGAATGTTAAAGGGCTGAACTCCCCGCAAAAACATCAGAAGATATGGAAATACTTAGTCGATCGTCACTTTGAGGTGGTAGGCCTTCAGGAGACTCATCTTAGGAAAACAGAGGACTCCAGGCTCCGCCATAAAGCTTACCCGCTGATATATCGGTCATCCTCCAGTACCAAACATAATGGAGTGGCACTACTTTTCCATAGATCCTCCAATTTCCTGCATGAGGCGACTAAAACTGACCGAGAGGGACGCTTACTGATGGTTAAGGGGAGACTTAGGGGCGTTCTCTGCACGTTCGTCACTCTATATGTGCCTAACACGGGCCAAGCCGCTTTCCTCACGCACGCACTCAACATGATTGGGGGTTTGCGGAGGGTCCTGTGGTTCTATTGGGGGATTTCAACCTGGTGTGGCAGGACTCCTTAGATAGCTCTCAGGCTAACAGGGCTTCCAACACCGTCTTTTCGAAAGGGCTTAAGCAACATATATCCTCCTTGGGCCTCTGTGATTCCTGGCGGACACTGTACCCTGATGTTAAAGACTATACTTACTATTCACATGTGCATCGATCCTATTCTAGGATAGACCATATATTTCTAAGCCAGTCACTTAGAGGGTCACTACAGGCGGCACAGATCCTGCCGATCTCTCTTTCTGATCACAGCTTGATTACTATTGGTTTAACTTGGGGCGGGCCCCAAGAGACTCAGCCACGATGGTACTTCCCTACTGCACTTACACGAGATCCCCTCTTATGCGAGGAACTGAGGTCCTCTATCGGCGAATTTTTCATGTACAATACCCCCCAGGCCACTTCCCCACAAAATAACTGGGACGCCTTTAAGGCGGTTCTTCGGGGCAGATGTATCCAGCTCAACTCGGTCCTCAACTCGAAGCGTCGGGCCGAAAGAGTTGCCTTGGAGAGTGAATTGGAGACGTTGGAGCAGGCGTATAAGTCGACCCCTACTAGAATCCTACAGCGCCACCTCACTGCGGTGCGGGGCAAACTTAGATCCATCTACAATAATAGGGCAGAATATACGCTTCTGAAACTCCGTCAGACATCGTACACTCAAGGGGATAAGGTGGGACCACATTTGGCGCGTCAATTACGCATGAAGCGAGAGCGGGAATTTATTGGGGGTATTCGTGATCAGGGAGGACAGACCGTCCATATAGACTCCGCAAAAGCGACTCTCTTTGGGGAGTTCTATGGGGACCTCTATCGGGGCTCACCCTCGGAAGAGGCGCAACAGCACCAATATTTAGAGACGGTAACTCTGCCTCAGATACCTCACGAGACGGCGGAGGCTCTGGACGCTCCCATCACGGCCGAAGAGGTGGATAGGGCCATAGGCCGGCTTAAATTGCACAAAGCTCCTGGGCCAGACGGTCTGACGGCCCAGTTTTATAAATGCTTTGCAAAAGAGTTGACGCCACACCTCACCGTGCTCTTCCAGGCGATTGCGGGTGTCGCACAAGTGTCCCCCACCATGGCAGAAGCAATAGTATCGGTTATTCCCAAAGCAGGCAAGGACCCCACGCTCTGCTCCTCATATCGACCCATCGCCCTGTTGAATTTAGATGCGAAGCTCTACTCTTCGATCATCGCGGCGCGTATGGAGGACCTCATGCCTGATCTGGTGCACCCGGACCAATCCGGCTTTATAAAAGGGAGGCAAACACATGATAACATTCGGCGTACTATCCACCTTATTGAGAAGGCCACTAAATTTAAGATCCCAGCGGTATTGGTCGGGCTGGACGCTGAAAAGGCCTTTGATAGGGTGGATTGGTCTTTCCTTTTTATCACACTACGGAGATTTGGCTTCGGGGAGGCGTTTCTCCAAATGGTCAAGGCTAATTACTCCAACCCCAGTTCTCGGGTGGTGGTCAATGGCTGCACATCACCCCCCTTTGCGCTGAGTAGAGGTACACGGCAGGGATGTCCCCTTTCCCCTCTGCTGTTCGCCCTTAGTATCGAACCCCTGGCGGTGCGTCTTAGGGCTAATAAGGAGGTACGAGGAATAAAGTTTAGTGGCACCGAACATAAAGTGTCCCTCTTTGCGGACGACATTCTCCTCTCGCTCTCGGAGCCCTCAGCCTCTCTCATGGCAGTGCAGAGGGAACTGGCTGAGATTGAGCGAATGGCGGGATTTCGGGTAAATCTCTCTAAGTCTTCCGTATTGAATCTCACACTCTCGGCGGGGGAAATGGCTCGATTAAAAGGGCAGTCCCCTCTCCATTGCGCGAAACACTCTCTGATGTACCTGGGGGTCCGCCTCACGGCTAGGGTTGGGGATTTGTATAGGGCTAATTTTCCCCCCTTAGTGTCCCAGCTGCAGCAGGAATTCAAGAGGTGGCAACCTCTCTACATATCGTGGCTGGGTAGGATCAATGCAGTAAAAATGACAGTCCTTCCGAAGCTGTTGTACCTCTTTCAGGCGCTACCGGTGGCGCTGGATCGCGACTTGTTACCGAGCCTCCGCTCTATGGTAATCAAATTCATATGGAGAGGGGGGCGAGCCCGGCTTCCTTTTCATGTACTGCGGCACCCCAGAGCAGCAGGGGGGGTGGCGTTGCCGGACTTCACTTTATACTACCAAGCAGCGCAACTCCGGGTGGTAACGGAATGGACAGCACGCTCCTCCGATAAACACTGGCTGCACATGGACAGATCCGTTGTAGGGCGCTCCATCTGGGATCTCTTGTGGAAACCCAAGAAAGACCGTCCCGCGAACTCATACATAAGTACACCCACACGCACTACCCTGACAGTTTGGGATCAGGTCACAAGAAGGGAGGGGTGGACCTCGTTTCCCTCCCCCTACACTCCGATCCATTTTAATCCAGCCTTTCCGCCGGCGGTGCAGGAGGGGCCCTTTGATTGCTGGAGAGAAGAGGGTTGTCTGAAACTGTCCGATTTATTTCATAATTATGATGTCTTAACATTCGAAAGCTGCAAAAGGGAATTCTCGTTACCTCACAGCGAACACTATCACTATCTCCAACTTAAGCACTGGGCCACGTTACCCCATATGAAGGAGGCGGCTACCCGACAGTTAACACCCATGGAGACATTGGCGGTCAGTAGGGCGGGGTCTATGAAGGGCGCCATTTCTGCTCTCTATGCACTGCTACTAAATACATTACACACACCCCGGGCAAGTTACATGTCCTTTTGGGAACAGTCTCTGGGGCGAGAGGTTACTGACGAGGAATGGAAACATTTATGGGGCGATATTCCTAGACACAATAGATCTATAGCCTTGAGGGAAGCCCACTATAAAACCCTATTCGACTGGTATCTCTACCCCACTAAGTTACGACGGATTTTCCCAGACACTCCCGATCTCTGCTGGCGGGGATGTGGACTACAGGGGGACTTTCGTCATATTTGGTGGGACTGTCCCAGTGTTCGCCCTTTTTGGGAAGAGATTCTCTCCCATCTTAAAGACATGCTGGGACCACAAATACCGACGACGATTGAGGGGATAGTGTTGGGTGTTAGGACTCCAGAGATGGAACAGATGCTCTCCACAGACAAGGCTATTCTCTGGCTGTGTGTGAGGGCGGCGAAGCTCACAATTGCAGCGGCCTGGAAAAAGGTTGGAACGCCAGCGACTTCGCTGTGGCACGCCCGACTATGGAGACTCCTTTCCATGGAGAGGCTAGCTGATATTTTTAAAGATGACCATGACGCCTTCGAGCGCAGGTGGGGCCCACTGGTTCGGTTTCTCTCTAGCGGCTTACCCTCTGCGGTCTGTCCCTCTTCAGTGCGTTCCATGCATCTGTTCCAACTGTAGGGTGGGATCGAGGTATATGCCTGACTGAAACGGATGACCTACAAGTCATTCCCCACCTCGATAATTAAGATTTACAGAAGATGTGTTATTTATTATGGAATTTGTCTATGCGTTGCCATCACCAGGGAGGGAGGGGGGGTGGGGGGGCAGGGAAAGTTTTTTTTCCTTCTTTTTTTGGGGGGGGATGTTTAAAAGCATGACTACAGCTTTTTAGGTTTATGTGGTGAAGAAAACTGAGCATCTCCTAGAGAATTTGGGGGAGGGCGGCCAGGTCTAGGGGATGTCAGAAACTGAACCTTTTATGGCGAACTCTATTAGCCCCTTGGGCCTGCCTGCCCCCTGCTGTACGTATGTTTTTTATGTGCTTTATGATGCTTAATAAAAAGAATTTTGACCAAAAAAAAAAAATGAAACTTATACCGCTCATTTTTTAAAAATGCATCGCATTTTCCTTTAAGGAAAATGAGTTGCATAAAAAAAAAAAGCTTTATTTAGGGTCTGCTGACCCGAGCAGACCATCATCCCTGTAATGTCTGCCATTCCTATTGGGTCTCAATTTGCGACCTACCTCATTAATATTCATGTGATAGGTCAAATTGTGCCCCACTAGGAATTGGTAGTTTGCAAGCCGACCTATTAGTACATAGGTCAATTCACAGATGACCACACTGGTTGCAAAAATACTGGTCACAAATTACAATCAGAATTTTGCAACCAGTTCTTAATACATCTGGCCCTAAGTTCCTTAATTGGCAATGCAAATCCCATAGCTATCCTCGGGGTTTTATAACTTTTGTTAACCAACTTTACATTGCTATTGATCATCTTTATTACGATTGTCAGTTTTCTGTATGTTTTTCACATATGTGGTTAGGTGCCCATATCTGGTAGAATAAAATTCACTGCAGCTCCTACAGTTCTGTTTATATTTGTCTCCATTGTTTGTCCCGTTAGTGGAGGCGTTCAGAAAATACAAAATCCCTTGTGGCATCCAAATTATTTTAACTGGAACCCACTGATATATTGCCACATGCTGTTGTCTGATACAATTGGAACATAATATAATTATTTTAACCTCTTGTTTGCCACCAAAGGGCACAATTGAGTACAAGATAACTATTTAAAGCGCTGTGTTCACCAAAATATTGTGCTTTCTTTAGGGTACAGACAGAGCCAGTGGTGTAGTTTTTGCTGCCAATGTAAAGGTTTTGTGTGAAGTGTAAAGGGTGGAACACAAAACCATTAATTTTTTTAAAATAAATAAACAGGAGCAATTTATTTACTCCTGGGGGGTTAGCACGTGCAGACTGCTATTAAAATTCAGGTATGTACAGGGCTTGAAATGGAAAAACAGAAGTGCAGGTACTCTGTATCAGAGTACCTGCTTGTTTCTGTGAAGTGCCAGTGCTCTCTATTTAAAAGTATTACGTCTCTCTTGAAAAGTGCAGGTACTCTCCCTCTCAAAATAGAAAAGTGCCGGTACTCAGTACCGTACAGTACCGGCCCATTTAAAGAACTGGGTATGTAACAGCTAATCACTTTTGCGTGTTCTTTGAGAAACACGCCATGACAATAAAGCAATTAAGCTGGAATGAAATGGTTGCATGGAGGAAGGAATTTTGCTGCCCCTTTTCTCATGCCACCACTGGCAAATATCTGGGTGTGCCAGGTCAGAGGGGCAGCCCTGGCGAAAGGGCAATAGACATCTGTTAGCTTGAAAGCTGTGCAAGGTAGCAGTTACCTAAACATGGATTGACAAAGCCAATAGGTCTTGTCTATGCGATGAGAGTTATTGGGTTTTTTAATGTTTTTTAGACTTATTGTACAGCGGCATGGCTGCCGTGCAGCATGACTGACAGCAAAAACAAAAAACACTAGCAACACGGGAGGG
This sequence comes from Calotriton arnoldi, assembly GCA_963921515.1. Classification (NCBI taxonomy): domain Eukaryota; kingdom Metazoa; phylum Chordata; class Amphibia; order Caudata; family Salamandridae; genus Calotriton; species Calotriton arnoldi. Next base: position 772,572 of record CAWUFW010006127.1, on the reverse strand, counting down.
CTGGCAGATGGATGGGAAAGCAACACGGGAGAGGGAAGGTAAATGGGGACAACCAACATGGTTGGGGGCAAGAAACACAGAAAGGGAGGATGAGGAAAATTAACACGGGGAAGGGAGAGCACGTGGAGGGGACGGATGGGGCAAGCAACATGAAGACCAAGCACTTGGAGGATATAAATAAAGAAAAGAACACAAAGGAAACAGGCACTGGGGAGAAGGATGGGTTCAAGCAACAGCAAGGACGTGTACCCAGGCATGGAGGGAACAGATGGCGGCAAGCAACACAAAGGAAGCGGCACTGGAGGGGGCATATGGGGCAAACAATATCAAGAACGAACACATTAGGGAGAAAAAAAACGAAGGAAGCAGGCATAGAGGAACGGATGGGGGCAAACAATATGAAAAACGAGCACATGGGGAGAAACATCAAAAAACAAAGGAAGCAGGCATGGAGTGGACGGATGGGTCAAGCAACGGAAGGCAGAAGCACACAGGCGAGATAGGGCAGCATGAGAGCGTTGGGCTACAAAAGCATAGGGGTGAAAGAAAGCGACACAGAGCTGGTGGCGGCACATGAGGTAGACAGCTCACAGACACCCACAATAGCACAGAGTGTTTCCACAAAAAGGAAAAAAAGGAACTTCCACAACGCAAGCAGTGGAAGGACACCAGTACTTTGGTAATGCTCCCGGGGAAGGGCAAACATAAGAATAGGAAGTGAAGTCTCACACGTTAACAAATCAGAAGCAAGCACAAGAAAGTGCAGATGAAGCCAACCCGTGGTAAGCAATTGGTGTGCTCCAAGCCCACTGTAAGCCAACAAAATATCATGCAAGCGACAGCGCATGCGCTGTCTCTGGCAAGACTTAAAAAGGAGTTCAATCCACCATTTACATCAATTAGAGGTAGCCAGGGTTAGCAAATGCCGCCAACAGATTGCCCTTTGGTTCCCACAGTTCTGTCCTTACAACTCCTGGTCTCAAGGGTCATGAAGACAGCATGAAGACAACAGCAGGATCAATTGTAAAACATGGCTCTAAGAAGCCTTAGTTCCTGGGCAGCTAAAAGGAGGCTGTTGAGTGGCTAAGCCGGGCCAAGGGATGAAATCTATTATGTCATTGGGTTGTCAAAGGATGCAGGATATAATTTCCGCTACCGCTAGAATAATATTAATCTTATTAGACTTTCAGAAAACACAGAAAAGGCTGTGTTCCTGAATGCTAGTGGACTTTTTGTAGAGACCCAAAGACACGCTCAAAGCTGGATAGTTAAAAGAAAAAAAACAAGATGATAGGATAAATGTGTCACAGATTTCTTGAATAGGTCAACTTTTTTCAAATGGTGGCGTCGAAGTCTTGCACCAGCTATATTACCCATGTATAATCTTTTGAATTTCAATTTATTTCTCTATATTACAACACAAGGGTCCTGATGCATCAAAGGAGTTTTTCTCGATTCTGTGCCATTGTAAAAATGCGTTAGTACATAGGGAACAAGAGGGCATATTTATAAGAGCTTATCGCCACCAGAACATCACTTTTTGTGACGTTCTGGCAGCGATAAGCCCTTCACCTTATTTACAAGGCGACGTTAAGCCATTTAATGTGGCTTAACGCCACCTTGTGAATAAGGCCCCCTTTCACACAGCACTTAGCGATAAAGGGGTAGGCAATGGGTGTTGCAGTGGGCATTCCGCCGCGGCACCCATTGCTTTTTGACGCTGCCCCCTATTTGCAAGGGAGGCGTAAATAGGAGGCAGTGCCAAAAAATGATTAATTTCTCCTCGTTTGTGCTATTTGCATTCTACAGCACACATAGAAACAGCAAATCACCACTAGTAATTGTTCATGTGCAGGAAGGTGTCCCTTTCTGCACATAAACAATCATAAAAAAATGATGAAGTGCAACTTCTATGTGTGCAGAATAAAGCAGCACACATAGAAGTTACAAATCGCCATTACTGTTTGTTTATGTGCAGGAAGGGACACCTTCCTGCACATGAACATTCATTCCCCGCAGCGCAGGCACCCTTGCAGTATGAAGCCTGCGTTGCCGCTAGGCAGCTAAATTTAGCACCAGCACTAGGGGAAACGCAGGGGTGTCCTGCAATCTTGTAAATACGGCGCATCGCTGCATTTTCAGAATGGCAGAGCGTGGCGTGAGCAATTTTAGCTTAACTCTGCGCTCCGCCATTCTCTTGTAAATATGCCCCAAGGGTTGTTACACGGTCCATGGTGTGAAATCCACTACTGAACAATGCTTGATTTCCTGGTGGCTGGTTTGACGTTTCCACACAGGACCCACTTGCCAAAAAACCTATTAGTGAACGTAGCAGTCACATAGACAAGAGAAATCATTTTAGCCCAGTTTAGAACATTGTTTCCTTTTGAAGATTGGAACGATAAAACTGCTTTTCCAGAGAAGTGTTGCATATTACCTTTGGAGAAGTCCAAAAATAACTTTCGTAGCACAGTGGCTCATCGCACCCAATTATTTGACAGAACCTCAGCCTGTTTTCCATCTTGGGGTTGGTGCTTTCCCAGGTTTCAAAGCATTAATGTCGTCTAGAATTTCAGTGTCTGAACACTGGCCTTTTACATGAACATAGATTTTGTTTTAGAAGTTGGCCCCTGTTCGAAAGTGTAATAGCTCGTCTGTGTTATAACTACAAGGCTGCACCGACTGCCCACTAACATTAAAATAGAGTATACACTTACTATGGTATTATGGTGTTGCCTTTGCAATCCTATATTTAAGGACCTGTCTGCCTTTCCAATATAAATGCTACTTTTATAGACTTAATAATACACTGCTTCAGTCACGTTGGGCTAAAGTATGGCATAATCACAGTCTGCCTGAAAGCAATTATTTTAAAGTCATGTAATTCAGTTAACCTGCATCTCCATTGTGAGATTAAAAAGTGAGCGGCTCTTTAAGGTATTTTCAGCTGGAAAGAGAAATGTAAAAGATCTCAGATAGTTTTTTCTATTGCGCACAGAGTATTAAGGAATGGTTTTGCTACCGTATTTTTGAGGGGTAGAACATGCGCCCTCTTGGTCAGGAGCGTGGCTACAGATTGTGCAGCAGGTGGAGTGGCACCAGGGCCTGGGGGTGTGAAGGGCCCATTAATCTCCAATTGTAGCTGTCTTTTACTATCCAGCAAGGGCCTGGGGCCCACTTCCCTTCATTGCATTGGGACCCATGACACTCTTACCACACCACAGCTCTTAGATATGTGTGATACACAGATTGGTTTCCTGTACAGGTGCACCCATTGCCTAATGTTGGAGTACTCTCAACTGACAGGCTATTTGGACTCTTGGCTTCAATGCATGTGTGCGAGAAACCTCATCTGAAGACGCAAATGCAGACCCGGATTCATAGAATCAAAATCTGCGGACACTTATGTCAACAGATAGAGCTTACAACTCGAGAAAATATGCAGTTATGACTCATTTCTGCACTTGTAGGGATGATAAATGGACAATCCCAAGGACTGGCTGGATGACATTAGGAAGGAAGTACATTTGTATGTTCACATAACGCCCTAATGGCTCTCTAAACTGCATTTGCCTACATAGATTTCCTTAAAAAGGTTGCTCTAATTTGGCAGTACTTAATGGTTATTCAGTGGAAGGAATTTTAACACCACAGAAATGTTTTCCTCGTGCATAACCAAAAAGAACAATACGTCTAGTGCTGAGTGCCCCCTTTTTGCCTTTGTCAAAGTTTGTTTTCTTTTGTCATGTTTTTGTGAAACTTTATTGGTATTGGAGCTGTTGGGCCGTCGCCATTATAAAATATACAAACATTTGCTAATAGTAAAAATATTTTTTTGGTCTCAAAACTCGCTCATTGCCATAGCAGTCCCTGGCACTGACAGGAACTACTTTGTGTGTGGAGGGGCTCCTTGTGAATAGATAGTATGTTGTAGTGGGCTGAAGAAAAGAAAAGTGTAAATGATACAACAATATACCAATGGATGAAGGGAGCTGGCTGAAAGCCTCTATCAGTAAGTGTATTATATATCATTGTAGTAAAATCAAAATGTCTTGGCTAGATCCAGGTCTAAAAAATGATAATGCACATTTCTGCTCGACTTATTTTGCACATAAATTTATGTCTTGCTTAGATTTCCATGGCTACTCTGGTTTTTTTTTTCTGAATCACGTAAAATTCATCTATCAATCCAAAACATAGGCTAAAACATACACAACTTTGATTTCTTAAAATAATTTTTGTGAATTAGACCTTAAACACTGAAAAACATCAACTCAAGAAATAACATCTCTAATCACTCAAAGATGGCCATACTTTTGTATTTGAAACCTCTCTACTTAGATATTCTGTAGAGGGAAGACCATGCTTGCAGGATGAAGCAATTTGACCACCAAGCTACTGGATTTCCTACCAGTTTACAAATAACGTTGTATTCAGACAGAAGCCTTCATGCAGTTCGTTAAATTCTATTTAAAATCCCCTGCTTCAAAATGCTGTGCGGTACTCTCAAACTTGAAATTTGGGATTAGGTAAACACACTGTGTTGTTGAGTGTTCTGTTGTGGGTGTGGGGATTTTAGAACAATTTTTAAGGCCGAAATGTTACTGGAGTCCTTCTGGCTCTACCTGTTTATTTCCTGACTTTTTATGATGGTGGCCATCCTAATTAAATAGTAAGAGCTACATTGAGGTTATCTCGTACATCTTCAGAGAGGATAATGCCTCTTCTGCAAATCTAGATATTGTTGACTTATTCTAGTCTTCTAGCTTGGAGATCTAAACACCAATCACACCACCACCTCTGCATTCCTCATCAACCTTTCATTCATCCATTCATGCATTCATTCAAACAATTTCTAGAAGCTCGGTGTCTCTTCTTTCCCTTCCGGTAAATTTTCGTGACTCTCTAGTTTGTGTTCATCTTAACAAGTGCAGTGTTATATCGGTGTAAAATATGAAATGAAATGAAATTGAAATGAAATTTGTACTTGTAAAGCGCACCCATACCCCCAAAGGGGTGTCCAGGCGCTGTACGCATACCGCTGTGGAACCCTTCCTGGCTTTTCCCTGTGAAATGTCCACTCCTGGGCACCCCCAGGGTGAAGCCAGGCATCCCAGCGCTGTTGGGGCCGTTGTGGAGATTAAGCAAGCTATTGCCCAGAGTTGCAGAGATATGATTAGAATAGGCACCGAGGCGAGAATTATCAGGTCCGAGGAAATTGAGCCCAAGACCCGCCGAGGCGGGAATTGAACCCTGGTCCCGGGCCAGATCTCTGCATCAGGGTCTGCCGCTCTAACCATTGAGCCACACTTCTCCACTTATCACATGCCCAGTTTTCGTGAACATGAAGAATACATTTAAAACTTGAAACAACAAGTGAATATTCTGTAGGGATATGGAGAAAATGTTAGCACATCATATGTAAAGACCCCCAGCATCTATATTTTGAATAGCCCTGGCTAGCAGTGCATGTGTTTAAAAAGGGAAACATCGTTTACAACGCACGCGTTACAACGCGTGTCATTACAACGAATGTTTTACAATGCGAAATCCATTACAACGCATGTCATTACATCGCATAATCCATTACAACGCATTCCCCAAAGTAACGCCCCGGCGGAGTTAGAATAGAAATTGCGTTGTAATGGATTATGCGTTGTAACGACATGCATTGTAATGGATTTTGCAATGTAAAAAATTTGTTGTAATGACACGCGTTGTAGCGCGTGCGTTGTAAAGTGTCCTATTCGTTTAAAAAACACAATGTCCTCAGTGAGGAATGAGGCTACAGAAACATTTTACATGGCATGTATCACAACATGAATTATTTCTATTTGCCAGATATATCTGTGTTAATATTAACTAATTACGTTATACAGTGCTAAGCCTTCATTGCACAGTGAGAGAAAAAGGTGGGTGTATTTGCCACTTGTAAATAGCTTACCACAGTGTGAGATATACCATGTGTGGTATATGCCTACTATTCTGAGTTTTAAACTTGGAAATAAAACATAACTTACAGAATCACTATTTGACACACTGAAGTATGCATGTTTTGCCTTCCACTCCCACTATATCTTAGGAAAATTCCCTCCCTCCTTGAGTTCAGAAAGCAACTAAAGACATGGCTCTTTTAGGATCAGTGGTATGTAACAGAGTATGGAGAACTGGAAGCGCCAAGACACCTAAGGGTATATGTGCGCTATACAAGTCATAATAACATAACATAACATAAATTGCGGCAGCCAGAATTTATCATGGGAAAACTGAGGGTTTGAAAATGATCACACATTTAGTAATTCCGATCTGTGCGTGTGAAAACTTCTACTTGAACAGGGGACGATATTAGCCTAAACCTGTAAAAAGGGACTTAGGATCGAGGCGAGGGTCAAGCACATGTTGTACTTCTCCCCCCCCCCTGCAAAAAAGAATGTCCAGTTTTTAGGTCTCGCCTACAACAGTGCATGTAATGCTTGCGCTCTCTCTTGCAAGAGATATTGTATTCAGCAATAGGTTTGGAGCCCGCCCACCGCTTACCATTCATTGGTTGCACTGTCACTCTTATTTTCCACCTCCTAATAGAGCAGAGCATGCCAGCTTCACTTCCTCTTCTTTCCTCGGATCATGGACCTAGTACAGATTGTTTCATCTTGGTTATGATCCTTCCACTGTTAACCCTGTGATTGAGGTACTATTTTTCTTTTTTCCTCTTATCGTCCTGTTGCTTCTTTTTTTTTGTTTTCTTCTTCCTGTCATATTGCTTCATGTTGCTTCAACCCTCCCACCCCAACCCTTTTCGTGTTGCTTCTTTCCTCCCACCTCCAAACCTCCCGTTGTCTGTGTTGCTTCTTCCCTTCCACCCCCATACTCTTGTTATCCAGGTTGCTTCCTCCTTCCCACCCCCTGTTGTCCGTGTTGCCTCTTCTCTCCATTCCCTACCCTTTCGTGGTCCATGTTACCTCTTCCCTCTCACCATCCACCCACCCACCATAAGAAACAAAAAGGCTATGAAGCAGCCAATGCTGGCTGTGTCATAACACATTTTTTTTAGATTCCTGTCTCATATCCCATTTTTTTTTTAAACTTTTATAGCGCTTCTTTTTTTTAATAACTTTTAGCCATGCTGCTCTACAACATGGCTAAAAGACATTGGCAAAGCCAATAACTCTCACATAGGAGATACCTATTGGCTTTGCCAATTTTTGTTGGTCTGAGGTATGAAATACATCAGTGGATGTATTATGATTTTGTGCCAAGTAGCCACAAATTCAAAAGAGAGTTCAGCAGCCATTTCTGTAAAATTGGGGTTGGCAGTTTTTGCTTCCTTGCTATGCTGCATCCAGCACATGGGCTAACTCATGCAGTTCGCACGATAGCCCAATGCTACTGTCAGTGTAATTTGTTGCAAAAACGGCTGCACGTCGTTTGCATTTGTGCACCTTGCACATGAGCTGTTGACACCGGCCATGGTGCTCGCAAACGTTTACAAGTGAACTGAGCCTATGATTTCACTTCTGGTGTCCACAGAGGGCCTGAACATCTGAATTATCCTCCAATCTAAGAAGGGTCTTCAGTAAAAGTAATCTGCTCTTCATCTGTAGAAGTTCATACCTGCAAGAATGTGACAAAAGGGCATAAATGCATCCATGTGACAAAAATTCAGTTTCACACACAGAATGTTCCAACCACATTATACTAGTACAATACCTTATGCTAAGTTTTCTGGCTCTAGTATGAGTCACCAAACGAGTGATACTGCTCTGCAATTGGAAATTATTTTCACGAGTCCTCCTCGAGATTGGCATCGTTGTATTTTGTATACCCTTTTTTTTAGCACCTTGATCAGAAACATCTGCTGCCTGCTAGTCCAAACCATGCTATATCTTATCTTCCTTATCCATGTAAAGTAGGTAGTTGGGGACAAGAGGTGGTTAGGGGAACCCCCGAGTCAGATGGTCTTGAAACCTAAGGGTCATTCTGAAGGAATTCCCATTTTTTTGTAGTTTTCAGCTCACGATGTGGGAAGTTTTGCCAGGAGGGACATGTATTTGAACTGCAAATTAGCACAGGAAGGCGTTTGGGTGGTAAGTCAGGTTGAGTTTGCAAGCAAAGTGGGTAGAATAGGAGTATAGAGACAGACTATTTGTTTCAGATTGTGTGAGGAGTCATGGACAGATTATGGAAGGTATATGTTTATGGACCTTTGGTACATCATCATGAGCAAGTCTTCTTGAAGGGAGGTAGAGGCATATCTAGAAAAGAGCGGAAGTCGCAAAAATAAGCATTTTTTAAGCGTTTAAAGGCACGTTGAGGTATTTGTGGACATCACAACACTTGTTGCACCAATACAAAAACATTACGATATTATATTGTGATTAACTGCATTAAAATGTTGTTTTTGGATTCTTGTTAGTGTGAGTTACTAAGTAAAGATTTTCGCGCTTATCCAGATGGACAGACTTTTTGGTGTTTTTCAAAATTTCAAAACTGTATTTCACCTCCTCCCGCTGGCCGACTCTCCTTTTTAATAGACACTGAAGAAGGGCTTCAGGCACCAGCAGGAATGCAAGGCACACAGCATGGCAGTGAAGTTCAGCCATTCATATTTTTAAGATTCAAATGTTGGATTGGACACTAGAGTCCAAAACACGTCCATCCTCACTATACTCATGTCGTACATTTGGTGACCCGCCTGCGAGCTTAAGCTATAAAGTAGTAACGCTTCTATTACAATGTAACACAATTTAATATCTAATATATTTTAAAGGTTGACAATGTCTATGCTTGCACTGACAATACTGCCTTGTTTTGATATTCATACTGCAGTGTTGTGGTTTCAACCGCTGTAACTAAAAGGTGTTACTTTTACCCAATTGAACTGTACTCATTTGACTGACTGGGCAAACATAGAAGGCTATGTTGTCCTTACCAGGATTCAAACTTGTTATCTGTAAGTCACAGCAGATGTCAGCGGCAAACATTCAACTTAATGATCCAGCTTGTCAGGATTTATGATGTTTTATGATGTGTCACTTATTATAACTGATCCAAAACATGCATATTCTATGTGTTGTGAAGCAGTTACTAAATGTATTATTTAATTCTCCAACTTGTTAAGCCTCACACACAGCAGTCTGGAGACACATTCATAAAACACAATCCCAACACCCTCACATGCACAAAAGAGTAACAAAACCATCAAGTTGATATAGTGATGGAAATGCAGTCCTCACACTTTCTAAGTAGCACACATTAGGCTGCCTACTGGTAGAGTAACATGCACAGCACAGCACAAATACCATCTGGTTGGCCAAGCATTTCTGCCCAAGAAGCACACCCTTCACCTCAAATAATGATACATTGAAGCACTGGCACAACACATTAGGTAGACATCCCAGACCCTCAAATAAAGAATCCAGCACCAAAGTGATATAAATTGATACTGCTTATCAGTAAACCCACTCTCAACACATACAGCTGGAATCCTAAGAGACTGACTCTTCACACCTATACCACTGCCTCAGAGCTGGTGGCAAGTGGATTCCATGTAACCAGCTGTACCCGAACGCTTCCAAAACAGAGAGCCTAACGTGTGGAGAATGGACGAGCTATACCTTCCAACTGTCTGGCCACAGGACCTCGGCCTTCTTCCAGCATCATCAGCTGAAGTAAGAAACCTGATCATTATCATGGCTCTAGCCTTTTCCTGGATCTCCAAGTCTTGATAAGTGGTTTTTACTCAATGCAAACTCTTTGTTGCATTTTGCCCCATCCCTGCTCAAAGAGGCTCCAGGCCACCATTGCCCATGTCATGTTTCCCCTAGACTATGCAACTTTACTGTACCTAGAGGACTTTCTCTAACTACTCCAACAGTGCAAAGAATCCAAAATGCAAAGACAAGACAGCTCCTACACCTTCCCATATCACCAGTCCTCTGAGCACTCCATTGGCTACCCATGGCCAGATGTTCTGCCTTTACGATGCTGTATTACTGCTGGCTGGAGGCTGCGTCATTCTGTAGGCACAGAGATGCATGCAGACATTTTCGCAGCCATGCGTCACCACTCATGCAAGCCTACAGAATAATGTGGGCTCTAATTATTTTTGTGTTTATTTACTGATTTGAGATGGCAGATGCCATTTGGATTGGTAAAAAAAAAATTGTTGCGCGAAAGCTCTTTTTGCACTATGGAGTGGCCCAGCATCAAATGGCAGCTGCAGAGCCGTCAAAAATAAATAAACTAAAAATAAATATGTAAAGGACCGCAGGAGATTTGGAGAGATACTGAGGAGGTGGGGGGAGTCGGTTGGGGGAGAAATTGAGAGTGGGCGCAGGGCAAAGGATCAACGGAATTGCTTGAGGCTGGGCCTGAGGAGGCCAAAAAAAGAATAGAAACGAAATGCCAGGGAGGTGTGGGGAAAGCAATGGACAAGCTTGGGGGGGGGGAGTATGATGGAGCAACACAACGTGCAGAGGTGGGTGTTGGGGGAGGCAGCATAAGTGTTGGAAGATAAAGAATAAAGTAATTCCCTAAATCAGAGCAGTGGAAGACTACAAGCTGTCCAATCCAAATGATGCTAAAGCGGCTATGCTCCCGGGGAGGGATAAACAAAGAAGAGGAAGGGAAGCCATTGACTAAGAAGCAGTCAAGTGAGAGTGACAACGCTCAGCAGCGGTAAGCAATGGGCAGGCTCTAAGCCCACTTTATACTGTTGGAATAGTCCAGAAGAGGTCAAAAAGACAGCTGTCTGGTAGGTGAGACCTACAAAAGATCCTTCAGGAAAATGGGCAGTAAACACAACTGCGTTGTTATCAGCAGTGGAGTAATGCTTTATAAATAACACTCGTCATCCTTTTCCACTCATTCAGATTTAAAGCTGAAGATATGCGGCCACCCTTATGGAAACGGAATGAGTAATGTACATATTACATGAAAAATCCAAATAAATCTCAGATTAAATCTGATGGTTTGACTCTAAAAGTACTGATCTGGATGTCAGCAGAGAGACACAGTTATCATTATCTCTTTCTACCAGAAGCTGTAATTTGACAAGAATGCTGTGAGCGTTTGTTAAATTACACAAGAACACACAACATGGCTGTGTTTATGCTAACAAGAGATAAACTAAGCTTTGGAAGCTGTGTTTTGATACGTCTTTAATTTAAAGCCTTTTGGATTAAGCTGTTTACCAGCTGGTTCGAGCCCTGCAGCCCGAGTCAGATTTCCTCCCTCCTGAACTCAAGACACAGTACACAGTCTGCCCGAGTCTTAAAAAAAAGTGGAAGTTGAACTTATCCATGGCGGATGTTTACGCCTACGACAGGGTGTAATCTCTACCACAAAGTGACCCACAAGCATCCAGGCTAAACTTAACATAGATGCAGACATATTCAGATATCAAAAAGTATGCAGGTAACTCCCCGCCCCGGGGTATGATACCAGAATATCGAGTTTTAGTTATCGAGCTACCAAAATACCATAGCATAAATACCGATGACCAAAATATCAAGAAGTAAGTATATATAGTTAAGTATAGATTTACTAGATTTACTACAATTAACTCTACATATATATATATAGATATATATCTTCAAGATGCGTAGATGTGGAGTGAAGAATATTAAATCTATACTTACTCTGTTGATATTTGTGCTATGATATTTTTGTAGCACAATAATTAAAACTCAATATTACATAACACATAATATGCGTATTTGTAAAGCGCATATTCACCCAGAAGGGCATCTTGGCACTGAATAACAGATGTTATTCCGTAACAGAACGTACTGTAAAACCGACTTTTAAATGTCGTGCTACAAAAATATTGTAGTAAAAACATCAGCTAACAGAATATCAACAAGGTCAATCTATAGGTATGCATTTGTTTAATATAGTTAACTCCACGTGTATGACCTTGACTATATATATATCGTCAAGGTCATACATGTGGAGTTAAGAATAGTAAATCTATACCTAACACTATATGTCTTCCGCTACGATATTCTAGTAGTATAATATTTCTGTCATCAATTGACTGATGTAACACCCCCGAAATGCAGAAAAGTAATTACATAAATATTCATCTGCAAAATATGCAGGCAAACATTTTTGAGGCTGGTATTTGCATTATGGTTGCAAGCACCTGAGACCAATGCAGAAGTCATAAAAGTCCAAGCGGATATTATCTGTAGAAATTCCAGCTCAGAATCTAATTGCCAGGGGCGTGGCTTGGCGCCCAACGGACATGGCGGTGCTTCCGTGAGGCTCCCGGTCCGGCGCGGGGGAATCACGCTTTTTCTCCTTCCAAAGTGTATTTTCCTGGCCGAGACGCTCCATGAATTGAAGCCTACACAAATGGGAGGCTTTCCGATGCCTCCTGCAACGACACTTCGCGGGATTTCAAGGTAAAGCAGCCGTGCGAGTTGCGTAGCGGCAACCGCCATCTTATCTCCCCGGACTTCGCCGCGAGTGACTGGATTCTCTGGAAACCTTGGCGGAACGGACCTGAGTTTAATTTCAAGGCTCCCACGCTCTAAAAGGTCCTAAAGCTTGCCTTTTAAAGCCTACAATGACAATGCGGCAGCAATAATATATTCCCTCAGCTATGCTCCTGCATTGAGGAATCGCACTCCCGGCTAACATTATGCGGATTACTTAGGCTTTTACCGCGCTGTACCCACGAAGCTCTAAATAAGGCGCAACTGTTTTTTTCTTCTTGTTTTCTTTTTTGTTTGACCATTTCCATGCTCAATTGAGCGATTTGACTCTCACCAAGCAGCCTTTTATTGACATTGTCAACGCGTCTGTGAGGCAGCGATACGACGGCCGCCATTTTGCTGTTTTTTTTTTTTTTCTTTTATTACTCTCAAACTATTTACCTGTACGAAAGCTCAACTTTCTAGGCATATTTTTTCCTTTTGTGCTTCAGCTATGCATCATTTATCTGCAGAGACATACAGCAGCGAAGTGGCCTAGTTTCACCCCGCCTCCACATAGGAGCTGAGGTGACGTGGCTACAGCTGCCATTTTGTCCTCTCTTTCCATTCTCATGATGATAGTTTTTTTCTTTTTTGTATTAACAAGAGGCACACTTGCTTAATTGCATAGCCCTATAAGGTTCTGTGGAAATTATTTCTCCCAGTGTGACACCTCTTTGCTTCATGGATTTGCTCTGAACGCTCCATAGTGCTCTTACAAGTAACTCAGCTGCTTATCCTGCGGCGGTGATTCTTGATATACGGAGACTTCTACTATTTTTTGGTTTGCGTTTCACCATTCACTTTTAAGGCAACATCCTGATATATTGTATATATCTCCAACCGCATCTCTCGCCTCGTAGTCAACTTCATCATTTTGAAGTCTGTGACTGTCTTCTGGATTTTTGTTGTATTTGTTTCATGGGAAGAACAAAAGGTACCCTTTCCGCCATTTCAAAGCCCAAACGCATCTTCATCAAAAACTCTAAAGTCTTTTCGGAATTCTCTAATTTAAATAGTTTGGGACTCCTTCAAATAGATCAGTGTAACGCAGATATGGAGCCTACGCAGTTGCCAGCAGGAAAATCAAACGTGAAACGCTTAAAAAAAGACCCCCCTCACCACCCAAACCGACTTCTCCAGTTTCAATGGAACTATTGCTACAAGAAGTAAGGGCCCTCAGACCGTTTGTGGAGGAAACAAACACCAAATTACAAATTCTGTCTGACAACTGGTCGCAACTTGACGCTAGGCTTACAACAGTGGAACAGAATGTTTCCTCCTTTCAGGATACCACCAAATGCGTTACCTCTTTACTCTCTCAAGTATCAACGCTACAAAAACAGGTTGAGGACCTTGAAAACCGAAATAGGAGAAATAACATGCGTATTAACAATTTGGCAGAGGGGGTTGAAGATTCAGATCCTATTGCCTTCTTTAGGTCTTTTCTTCCTAAGGTCCTTCATTTACCAGAAGACACTACATTGAACATACAACGTGCTCACAGGTTAGGTCGTCTTGCTACCAATCCTTCATTTTCACAGAAACCGAGAGGAGTGATTTTATATTTTTTGGAGTACACAGATTTGTTAAAAGTTCTGGCTGCTGCCAGGGCCCTTCAAAAAATCTCTTGGTCTGGTGCTACCTTATTTTTCGCACAGGATTACTCCAAAGCTACTGCATCAAGACGTAAAGCCTTCCTTGACATGAGGCCTGTCCTTCGCTCTATGGGTGCCAGATATGGTCTATTCCAACCATGTATGTTTAAAGTCACCTACAATAATAGAACTACTACATATGATGACCCAGTACGTTTGCAAAGCTTTATTAATGCACACAAGACAGATCTCATGGATTCTTCAAGACCATCCTCCTCACACGGGACTTGATTTATATGAGTCTCTTATCTGAGATGTCATCTCCTCACTGAATACAGGATCTTTGTTATTAACCTTTTGTATTAATTGTACTATTAAGTCCTATTTTAGATGTTGTTAATTAACGTTACAAGTTCATATTTATTCTGTGTTTACACTCAGTATATAAGTCAATGATAATCCTACCATCTCACTTCTTTTTGCTTTCACAGTTACGTTTATGTCATGGCGTGCTCCCTCCAAGGTCCGGTCCGGTCTTCATTGGTTGTTTCGTCTGCTCCATGTGGCTCCACCTTCCCCCTCATTCATGTTCCCTTAATGTAGGTATGTCTTTTGTGTTGTTTTTCGTTTTCTGTTTCGTCTTACAATTTCTCTCCTTTTTTGCTTTTGGTGTCTTCTACACTCTTCTCCAGTCTTATTCTCTCTATTGCATGATATTACTCACTATTCTAACACTCATTTTTTCTTGCTCCCTATTTCCTTGTTATCTTACCTCTAATTTCAACCTCCGCTTTATTGTTAACTCCATTTTATATTCATGGTTTACACCTTCCACATTTCATATCTCTCTCTTATCTAAGCTTCTATCTTTATTCCAGCTTTTTCTTATTAGTATACAACGTTTTTATAACGAATCGGATTTATGCCTCAAATTTTTGTCTCATTCCGTTTTTGATTACCTATGTCACTGAAGCTTATTTCATGGAACGTTAGGGGTTTAAACTCTCCTATCAAAAGGCAGAGAGTCCTCACTCATTTAGCTAAATTAAATGCTGACTTGGTGTTTTTACAAGAAACTCATTTAACAGATATTGAAGCATTAAAATTGAAAAGAGGATGGGTGGGGGATGTATTGTCATCTCCGGGAGACGGGAAACGTAATGGAGTAATGATACTTTGTCGTAAATCACTTCCAATTTCACTAGTGTCGCAAGAATCTGATGGCGATGGCAGATGGCTGAGTGTCAAATTGTTGTTAAAGGATGTTCCAGTTTTTCTTCTCAATGTTTATGCCCCCACATGTGGTGAACCCTCTTTTTGGTCTACATTGGCCAAACACATTACACACTCTATGGAGGACAATTTTGTATTAGCTGGTGACTGTAACCAAGTTTTTGACCCATTCGTTGACAGGAACTCTAGATTTCCCTTTGTTCCCAATAAACCACATAAATCCTTTGTTCACACTATCAGTCAGCACAAACTTCTGGACGCCTGGCGCCTATGCAACCCAACCACCAGAGAATATACTTTCTATTCCCCTACTCACCACACTCAGTCCAGAATAGATTATATTTTTGTCTCTCACAATATCTCACAAACGCTTACGCATGCAGAAATTGGCCCCATTTTACTCTCAGACCATGCTCCTGTCTCAATTGGCATCGATATTTTACCTAAATCCTCAATCCCTAAAAGATGGCGTTTTAATAATTCTCTTCTTTTAAACCCAGAATTTACTGCCTCTTTCACTAATTTTTTTAATGAATATTTTGAATTTAACCATAATGAACATATGCCGTTTTCAACCACTTGGGATGCTTTTAAAGCTTAGGCAAGAGATTTCATTATTGGTTTTGTTGCCAAGCAACGTAGAACTGCTCGTATGCATACTAAAAACCTTATGCAAGACATCAAAAAGTTAGAACATTCTTATTACACTTCGCACTCAAAAGAATGCTTAACAGCTCTTATAAATGCTAAATTGCAATTTAACAAAAAGTCGACTGAGGACGCCTCACTATACCTATCAAAATCTAGTGCAAAGTTTTATGGCGGTAAAAATAAAGCGGGGAAAATATTGGCTAATTACTTAAAAATAAGACAGAACAAACTAAACATAGAATCGATATATGATACTAATTCAAATTTAAGGATGCTGAAATTTTAAGTGAATTCTCCCTCTTTTACAAATCTTTATATTCATCCGAAACACTACCCACTCAACATTCCTTGTCACATTTCTTTTCTAACATATCAAAACCTCACCTCTCTTCTCTAGATTTATCCTCTTTGGAGTCCGATATCACTCAACAAGAACTATTATCCGCACTTCAACATCTCAAAAAAGACAAAACACCGGGTCCGGACGGCTTTACCGTTGAATTTTACCTACATTTTTCCAAAATCCTTTTACCTAAATTGTACTCTTTAATTAATTTTTTTAGCTCTTTAAATAAATCCTCTGGATCTTTCTCAGAGGCACATATTTGCCTTATCCCCAAGGAAGGCAAAGGGGAAACAGCGTTTACAACGCTGGTAATACCACGCGGGTAGGTTACAACGCGAACGTTACATCGTCCGCGTTGTTACCACGCATGGCATTACATCGCAAGTCATTTCAACGACTTGCGCTAGATGGCAGCGCAACACCAGGGAATGTGTTGGATTTTAAATCCAACACATTCCCTGCTGTTGCGCTTAACTGGAGTAGGAATAGTAATTTATACTATTCCTAAGTCCAGCGCGCCATCTAGCGCAAGTCGTAGAAACGACTTGCGATGTAAAGCCATGCGTGGTAACAACGCAGACGATGTAACGTCCGCGTTGTAACTTACCGCGTGGTATTTGCCAGCGTTGTAACATCATACATTCAAGGCAAAGACTCTAAATTTTGTAAGAATTACAGGCCTATCTCCCTGGTTAACATCGACTATAAAATCTTTTCAAAAGCATTAGCTATTAGACTGGATTCCTACCTACCAAACTTGCTGGGAAAGGAACAATCTGGCTTTGTTAAGGGACGTTTCATTACAGATAACACCCGACTTCTTTTTAACATTTTGTCCAAGTCGCCTCGCCTAGAACACTCCCTGGCAGCAATTGCATTAGACGCGGAGAAGGCGTTTGACAGGGTTGAGTGGACTTATCTGTTTTACACTCTTAAATGGTTTGGCTTTGGTCCTAAATTTATTTCTTTGATTTCACTTCTTTACTCTAATCCTCGTGCTGCAGTTTGTGCTAATGGTTTGGTTTCTTCATTTTTTGACTTCGGTAGAGGAGTCCGTCAAGGTTGCCCATTATCTCCTTTTTATTTAACCTAGCTCTGGAACCTTTCCTCTCCAAATTACGCCAAAACCCAAATATACACGGTTTCCAAATGACTAATTGTCATATTAAACTTGCAGCTTATGCTGACGATATCTTGCTTTTTATTTCTAATCCAAGTGAATCAATTCCCGCCTTTCTAGCTGAAGTCCAAGCATACTACCTTATTTCTGGATATAAGCTAAATAACGATAAATGCGAAATTTTGCCCTTAACCAAACATACTTTTAAACCGGATTTCAGTGCTTCGAATTTTACATGGAACCCTAATCATATTAGGTATCTAGGGCTATATATTACACCCAATATTTCAGATACAGTAGCACTATGCATGAATAAATGCATTCAAAAGCTTTCAGAGTTAACCACTAAATGGCATCCCCTCTACTTATCTTGGTGGGGACGCTTAGATACCATCAAGATGATGTTGTCGCCCATAGTCTTATATACTATATCCAATATACCAGTTCCAATCCCTGTTAAATCATTTAATAAGGTTAATTCAATTCTCTCCTCTTTTTTATGGAACAACAAAAAATCCAGAATGTCTCTGAAGAGATTAACTCGTTCCAAGGATGAGGGCGGAGTTAATTTTCCAGATTTTCGGGCGTATCAGAAAGCATTCCTTCTACGTCAGGCATCTTACTGGTTACGTGAGCCCACAGATGATTGCCCTTTGCGGACCTCAATTGAACGTCTCTTTTTTTCTCCCTTCTCTTTCCATGAGTATCTTTCTTTCTCACGCAAACCACAGCATCTCTCTACCCCCATAATCAAACTGACCTCTAAACTCCTCCAGCCATCATCTCATTCCATACAACACACTATTGATTCTTTCTTCAGTTCAACCATTTGGCACAATAAGAGTTTGCTTATTCATAATAAACCCTTCTATTGGAAAACTTGGAGACAGAGAGGATTACTTTGGGTTCACCAATTATTCTCCCAATCAGTCTTTTTACCCTTCTCCTCACTTAGCCAATTGTTTAACCTACCTACTTCATTCACTACTAAATATAATCTCTTAAAGGAAGCCGTGATGACTACTTATACCCAAATATCCAGCGCACCTATTATTTCTAATAGCCCGACTCCCTCTCACAACTGCACGTTATGTTAAAAAACACACCTAAAGCATCCATTATATACAGATTTCTACAAGGTACTACTACTATTAGGCATAAATCTAAAATAGAGGAGGCGTGGGAAACTGACTTTCAGACCTCTTGGCCAATTCTTTTATGGAAGAACTTATGGATTAAATTACGTAAATCCTCTAGGGCAGCAAACACAACGCAAACATTGTTTTTTGTATACAATAGACTTTTATTATCACCGCATGTTTTAAGCAAAAGCTTTTTAACTGTTTCAGACGCTTGCTGGACTTGTTTATCTCAAAATGCTGATTTATTTCACATGTTATTCTCCTGTGTATCTGTATGTCACTTCTGGAAACAAGTATGGACTCAAATCAATTTAATTTTCGACACCAAGTTTTCCTTTTCCTTCACCAACATCTTCTTAGGAAGCCTCTCACCTGTTTGGGAAAACGTGACGTTCAATGTTAAAATTATTGATCTGTTATTAGCTGTCGCCTTTCAACAAATTACTATAAATTGGAAAGACTTTACAAAAATTTCTTACAGAGCTTGGTGGTACGCTGTCTGTCACAACCATAGGTTAGATACTGCTTTTGTTTACCCTATAAACTTGGCAACGAAACGTTTGGATTTATGGTCACCTGTTACAATATTTCTTGATGCAAGTGCTAAAAGGTTTTCTCAGCCACAGCCATCACAACAAGAAGTTCTCAAACCCTCTTGATCCCCTAATTGTTCCTATTTTCTTTTATAAATTATTGACATTCAGATTTTACATGTATTACTTGTTTCTCATATATTGTCATTTATAAGTCCGATTCGTATATTCGCATCTTTGCTTATTATGGACATTTTGTTATGAGGTTACTGCTATGTATTCTTTATAGACACCTTTATATTTGTCAATAAAATTTCCTTGAACTCAAAAAAGAATCTAATTGCCAAATATTTCATTGGGAAGATTTGGCACACATGACCTAATCACTCTCAACATATTAACAACCCAGAGCCAGAGTCCATAACCAATAATTGTTTTTACTATATTGTTTCATCTCGTACTTCTGCCATGTCTAAGCACTCTAAATAATTGAGTTTAATACGGCCCAAAGTAATGTTACACAATTTACCGACTTCTTAAGAATGGAAGCTTGAATCATTCTCAAAGTCATGTCCTGCAAATCACCGCATATGTCAGCGGTGAATCTGTTACCCACTCTGGCTTCAGACCTTTGTGAGAAGCAACCAAGTACGCCTTTTGGGTAGAAGTTATCAGGAAGACAAATATACTATGCACGCTATGAGCAAAATCAAGTAGTGGTTTCAGGACAAGAAGGAGCGGATCAAGATGAAGGATGCAGTTGACAACTTTATCATTGGAGGCAACTTAATGACATACTTCCATGTTACCCCCCTAGAACAACAAGGACTCACCATCATCCACCCCCAGGTTCTGCACTGGCATGAATCCATGAATTATTTGTAGCAGGCCAGGGTAATCAAAATCCTAGTGAGCATCTGCACACGTCTACTTGTCTCCCTGTATCCAAGGCCTTCTGGCTCCCATCTCCATGAGACCCAGCCTCATCGTCCCCATATGCCCCTTTGGCCTTGTAGTACCTGCACCAGTGTCCTCTCCACGTGTATGCCTGCTGCTCTGTCTTCATGTACCCATCGGCAGTACTGTATGGCACCTACTTGGCCTACTCGAACCATAAAACTAAAGTACTGAATGATAATCAGAACTTTCCAACTTACTATATAGTCCAGACTCTCTGTTGCCTTGTAAATCCCCTGGATATGTTCTGTCTAGGAAACAGTCATACAGGATGGAGGAACTGCTGAGGAGACTGGGGCAATTGAGAGGAACATGTTGAAAGAGGCAAGCAGGTCATCTAGGGATCCTGATAAAAATGTTTTAAAAATTTGTGTCGGAGAGCTGGGAAAGTAACTGGACAATGGGGACGGAGCACAGTAGTGGTGATTAGAGTCACCCGATGTTGGGACTGAGACTATAGGTCACTCGTTTTCCGAGGTAGCCCGGCACCTCAATGGCAGATTGATTTCAATCCATTTCTACTGAGATGAGAAGAGGTGAAGCACATGATCAATCATCTGTTGATCAACATTATGCTCCACATCTTCACAGTTGCATTAATGTTCAGCATCTGCACAAGTGCATGACTCTGGTAAACCATCAGACAGTAGCATATACTAACCTATGCATTGAGAATTATTCAGTGTTGCATTCTGAAAAAACATGTCTGTCTGTGTTCAGTCTTGGAACAAAATGCAAAGCAATCTCTCAGTCTAACCAGGGCAAGAGTCTGGGGTCTCTTTGTTGGCATGATGTCCAGTGTGTGAAATATCCCTAATACCACTGAAAGTAAACATGTCGTTTTTAGGTCTAGACTAGAGACTGCTTCACTTAGCATCATGTATTGATGAAATCCATAAAAATAATTAGATACATTTATACCTATATAGAGCGGCTTTTAGTCAGCCCTCTTCATTCATTGGTCTATTTAATTGTTATTCACATTTTGCTTCACTCCAAGCCTGGGGCAATGGGTCAGCTTACTTCTGTCATTGTTTCTCGTCCACTGTATTCTATTCTGCTTGAGCTAATGGAAGAAAACTAAAACATACACAGGAAATTAAATAGGTTTCAGACTTCAAAACCAACAAACTTAGGTTTGAATACTGCATTCCCCTACTCAAAAAAATGATCTGATCCTGACTACATTAATTTAGCTCCCTGTGCCTGTAATAAAAAATAATTTTAAAAAAAACGGTGGACCTTTTGTCATTGCCACCAGGAATATGGAAACTGCATCACTTGCAAACGTAGGGGAGGATTGGAGATGTGGCAGATGCATGGACACATAGGAGGAGGAGGAGGGGACTGCAGCGAGCAAGGAGCTCGACAGAGCGCTTACCGCCGCAAGTTGTACTAGCGGTTGCTCGGCACACTCAGGCATGACCTCAGAAACCCGCCAAAAGCATCTACAAGAGAGGCAATCTTCGTGAGACAGCGGCCGGTGTGGCATTGCTGCTCAGTCCTCCCGGCAACTCCCGATGACGTTGGTTGCCATTGTGCACCACCACGACTTTTTTATTCCTGGATGTGGGGGTCCCATTACGTTCTGTTTCTCTCTCTCTCATGGATAATCCCCTGGTAATCCTCGCCCCTGACCGAGAAAAGGAAACTCAGGTGACTTTAGTGATCCCACATTCTGCAGCACACATACAAAGAGGAAATAGGTTCAAACAATATTTTTTGTGCACAAAACTATCCTGACCACAACAGAAGCACCCTTGGGCCATGACGCAAGGGTGCCTGCATTGACGATAGGCAGGCACAAGTGCACCAGCACTAAGAGAATGCGGAACTGCAACAATTCTTTGAAAATATGGCACAGTTCTGCTCTCTGTTTCACGCAGCGCAGCAACTTCACTTGCTGCGCTGTGTTGCATGAAATGTAAATATGCCCCAGGGATCTCAGTCTTTTCAGTGTTGAGCTTTTACAAGTTTTACTTCATCCAGTCAGCTACTTGTAGCATGAAGTTATGAAAGCCGCTGCCTGTATACTGAAGATGTTCATTGAATGAGCTACAAATCTGGGTGTCATTGGTGTAGCACATGAAACAGAGTTTAACCACATGAGTAAGCTCCACCAAGGGACGAACATAGTTATTAAAGAGGGTGGGACTCAGAGGAGAATGTTGTGGAACCCAATGAGAGAGAGCTTTAAAGTTGGAACAAAAAAGGGTGTGGTACACTGCTTGGGCACGATTAGACAAACAATATTTAATCTGACAAAGAACATTCCATTGAATGCCATCCTTCGATAGTTGAATGATCAGTAAAGAGTGAGAGACCATATCAAAAGCAGCAGAAATGTAGAAGTACCGATGGCTTGCTCTAGATTGAAAGTAAGTCGAATCATTGGATTTGGGTCCCCCGGAGCTGGCAAGAGTTTCCCAAGACCGCTCAATTAGCACACACACTATTTACCCAGATGATCAAGCGGGCGCGCAGCGGGCGTGCCGAAGGTGCGCCTAAGGCAAGCCCGTCTGCGCCTGTCCGCGCCTGGATGGCACCAGGGGCCAAGACCCCTGGATCTTTCATTGGGCATACAGGTGTTTATGCCGCCGAGGAATTGTTGGCCCTTAGAAGGACAGTGGACACGAACTGCCTTCACTCAATAGCGGTAGATAGCAGTGTACTGTGACTTCCAGCTACATATGTCGGGGGAGGAAGAGAAAGAGGGAAGGTACTGAGAACAGTAATAGACCCACTTCTCTGTCTATCCCTAAATTGCAGGTCTTTAAGCAAACATAGCCAAGAAATACACGACCTACTTATAGACCAGAAACCGGTGGGGCTGTTTTTAGTGGAAACCTGGCTCAATGAGCAATCTGCTCCGGATATTTTGGAAGCGCTGCCTGAAGGCTATGCTATCCTTAGGGTTGATAGATCCGGGCAGAGGGGGGGGTGGTCTCGCTGTGATATTCAGGTGAGGATGTCTAAACTGACTATGTCTAGCTGCGAAGCAGCCTTTTTTAATCTGGCTATCAAGAGTGTAAGCTCAATTGTAGGGCTTCTTATTTATAGACCCCCTGGCCCGGCAAGAGCCTTCCTTGATGACCTAGCTGAGACAGTGCCCCCCTATACTATCCGTTACCCCAATTTTATTCTGCTGGGGGATTTGAATCTTCATTTAGAAGATAAAGAAAATAGAGAAACCGAGGAGTTGACTCAAGGACTACAGGCGATGGGTTTAATTCAATTGGTCAACACCCCTACACACAATAGGGGTCATACTCTTGACAATATTTTTTACTAACAGTGCGCAGGTAGAAGCTCTGTCGCCTGTGCCCGTAGTATGGTCTGACCATTTTATCCTCCCTTTCAGGATTGTGAACACCAGAAAGGCTCCCTGTAATCCGGGAAAGCGTTCTGCACCCATAATGGTTCGGAAATGGGCTGCGTTAAGCACTGATACTTTTGGGGATAAGCTGGCTTCAAGTATTCCAGATTTAGGGACTGAAGTCCAGATTGCAGAGAGCCAAGTCTCTCTTTGGATTAAGGAGGCAGTGGACTCTATAATACCCCTGAAACCTGGTAAAAGTACTCGTATTACCACTTCTGCGAAATGGTTCTCAGAGGAATTGGCACTCCTGAAAACTGATTTTAAGCGCCTTGAACGCCGATGGAGGGGGAGCTATCTAAATGAAAATAGATTGATATACTTAGCTGCACTCAAGTCGTATCATCAACAAATCAGGAGAGCACGTAGGGAGTTTTTCACTGAGCAAATTGAAGCAGCAAAAAATTCCACTAAGAATATTTTTAACGTAGTGAAACAACTGTCATCTCTAGAACGTGTGACAGCCATTATGCCTTTCTCTACTGATCATTGTAATAAGGTTGCGGATTTCTTCATGGGCAAGATTGATAAAATATACGCCACCTTCCCTGAAAGCATCAGGAATTATATCTCGGCTCCAGTCACAGATGATTCTAGTAGTGAGGATAGGTTTGTTTTTCACCCTCCGGAAGTAAGTGATGTTTTAAAACTTATGGAAGCAGTCAAATCTGGGTCGCCCTTGGATCCGATCCCCCCGAAATTCGTACTGCAAGGGAAAGAAGTTATTGCTCCGGTTCTCACCAAGCTTTTGAACATGTCTTTTAGTTCGGGTCAGGTTCCTAGCAATTGGAAGCATGCCATGGTGGTACCACTGCTAAAGAAACCATCCTTAGACCCTGCTCTCCCAGAAAACCTGAGACCTATATCTCTGCTACCCTACGCTGCTAAAATAGCAGAGAAACATTTAAATAGCCAACTGTCTATGTTTCTGGAAGAGAGACAGGTTCTCCATGAATCCCAGTCTGGCTTCAGGCCGCTTCATAGTACTGAGTCGGCCCTTCTTCTTGCCTCAGAGGCCCTGAAAATCGCAGCCGATGAGGGAAGAACTACTGCACTGATCCTTCTGGATTTGAGTGCTGCATTTGACACAGTCTCCCACGGCCTTCTGATGGAACGGTTGGGGGAGTCCGGGGTCAGTGGAGGGACATGGGAAGTGGATTAAACATTTTCTGCAGAATAGATCCTTCCAGGTTCTACAACATCCTTTTAAATCCAGAGTTTGACCTCTGTCGCAAGTTGTGCCTCAGGGTTCGGCTCTTAGCCCTACCCTATTTAATATCTATATGCGCCCCTTGGCAGATATTGTGTTGAAAAGGAGTGAAGAAGGACTGCGTCTCACTCATTTCACCTGGTTACTTCATCTAATTTCTCTTCTCATTATTCTCTCCGTTTATGATTATGGCACACTTGGAGTTTCTTCATCCCATTCTATCACTTCCTTTCTTGTTTCTATATTTATACACAGTGGTTGTCCCACTCTCTATCCTGATCCCTGCTTTTCACATTACATCACTGTTTTTAGCCTGCACTTATTCTTTATCTTATTTTTTTATCCTGGTTAGACTGTCTCACATGCAACCTTTTTTTCACTACATGATTACGTTGACATCTTCTACAGACCCGAGCATCTGTATTGTAGTACACGTCCCCTTGGACGTTCCAAGATGGCCGCTACACTTTTATCATACTCTGGCTCGTTTGTGAGTCCGTTCTCTATTGATATAACTACACACGTTGCATGGCCGCTCTCACATTTCTGATTAGCGCGTTCAGACGCGGTAGCTTCTTGGAGCACCGGTGAGTGTTTTCTCCGTTCCACTCTGGTTTCGGGTGAGCACCCAATTTGTCCGATTTTGGTCACCCGTGATGTTATTTGGTTATCGACATTGGTTGCAACTTCCAGCACTGGGCTCTATATATATTTTTTTAACTCACGAGACGCTCTCTTAAGCTCCTTCACCTTGGGTATCCTTCACTTTTTCGTCTCACACTTCGTATCACCGTAGCATGTTTTAGGTTCGCTTTTCATTTATACGCTTTGCACGCACGCGTTGCTATTTCACATTTGGATGTTCGACATGGTTCAGTTTCAGACTCGGTATGGTTCACGTCTCCTCACTACTTATAATTTCATCACCCATAACTTTATTACCCACAATTTCATTACCTGACATCAGTATCATATTCTGCTGTTTGATATTTGCTTATGTATCATGTATATTATACTCTGGCTGGACGGATCGTCTGTTTTTATTGTATCCTTTGCTGATTATTTTTAGATCATTTGCCCCTGACGAAGGGCTTCGACAGCCCGAAATGCATCGGGATTTTGAAATGTTCATTTAGAAGCTTTTATGATATATCTACTTTTGATGGGACCGATATGATTCATGAAATATCAATGACCCAAATACATTAAAAAGAATTGATTTCAACTTTATATTTTGGATTTATCCATTGGTTGACACTAATATTCATACAGCTTTTTCATATCCACATATTGTGTGATTATTAGCCTGTGCCCAGGGGGACGTTCCCTATACAGGTGACGCTTTCTTCAGATATTGTGTTGAGACATGGGTTAAAACTGGTACCATATGCCGATGACACACAGTTGATTGTTACCCTGGAGCAAAAGGAGGCAGGAACGGCATCTGATTTTAAGGTCTGCTTGGGGGAGCTTGCTAACTGGATGATGCTCAGTTGTCTGCAGCTGAATGCGGGAAAGACGGAGGTGATGGTAGTTGGTAAGCAGCCCTCCTTATGGTCACATTTGTGGTGGCCGGAAGAGCTGGGACCTACTCCGACCCCTAAAGCTAAGGTCAAGAATCTGGGAGTATGGTTCGATGTCACCCTCTCCTGGAGCCTGCTTTGGCATTCTTAAAATGCTGCGAAAAATCCTGGACTTACTCCCATTAGATGCCAAACGAACCATTGTACAGGCCCTTGTCACGTCAAGTCTAGATTATTGCAACATCCTGTACTTAGGGGTGACCACAAGAAATCTGAACATCCTGCAGAAGATTCAGAATGCTGCAGCTCGGTTAATTCTGAATATTCCTAGGCGGGCCTCGGTGGGGGAGGCCTTGAGGAAATTACATTGGCTCCCCATTAAGGCTAGAGTCACCTTTAAGGCCTTGTGTTTTGGCCACAGGATCTTCAACAAGAAAGGTCCAAGTTTTTTGCACTCCTTTCTCACCGCATATAGACCTGCTTGTTACCTAAGGTCCTTGGGCACGGCAAATATGATTGTGCCTAAGGTGCGGAAGGTACGGGCTGGAGGGAGCTCTTTTGGCCTGGAATGACCTACCTGTTGACTTAAGGACGTGCTCGTCTGAGATTTTGTTCCGGAAAAAACAAAAAACTTGGCTCTTCCAGACCCCCCCGGGGAGCCGGAAGTAGGCCTTTGTACCTGTTCTTCTGGGGACTCAGGCTGGAGGGAGGTAGGGAGGCTTAGGCCTACTGTCAAGGCATTGTTGGTGTCCTAGCGCGGGGACACTCCGTTGGAGTAACCAGGCACTCTATAAGCTGAATAATAATAATAATTATCTGTCTCGTTTTATGTCAGATGGTCCTCACTCCTACTTTTAACCTCTTAGATACGATCCTAAGTATAGTTTTGGGTGCAGCTGGCAGTTTACTGGGTCCCGGGTGAGAAAGCCGTTCCTGTATTACTTTGTATTGATACCAACATGTTAATGCTCATTTTAGTGACCACGATCTCCGGTGGTCTACACTCGTTCGTTTGGGTGCTGAATGGGGAGTAGAGCATATTGTTGGGTGTGCACAAGTAAAATACCGCTACGATAAATGCTGACCACTTTAGCGGCTCTGTTTGATCGTAGCATGCTCATTAGCAATTAGGAATGGGAATTGTCCCATCGGCCGTAATCTGTGTCTCTCGTTTCATGTATGTGTTGTCTGTGATTTATCTTTTTTACAGGAACCAGGATCCCGTCCACCAACGGATGGTAATGATTACCTGTCTTTGTACTTATCACTGGAGTCAATATTGCCTCCAGCGATCTGGGTGAGTTGATGAGAGTGCCTTGAGGTACTTTGTTTATGGTCCTGAGGAAATGCCGTGGATCCCTTCATGAACCAACAGTGGCATGAAACATGTTGACCTTCCCTTGATATAGCGCAAACGTCTGACACATTGAGGCCTATTTACAAGGGGATTGCGCCACCGCAACATCACTTTTCCTGATGTTCGGTGGCGCAATGCCCTGCACCATATTTACAAAGTGGCGTTTTCTGCATAAAAGGGGCGTGCACTGGGTGTTGCTGTGGGCATTCCATCACAACAGCCATTGCTTTTTGACACTGCCCCAGATTTACAAGGATCTGTTAATCTGACGCAGCACCAAATCTAACACCATGCAAAAGCAGGCGTTAGATTGGTGCAATGAGAAATACTCTTATTTCTCCTCGTTTTTGCTTTTTCTGTGTGTCCTGCATTCTGCACACATAGAAAGAGCAAAACGCCATTAATTATTGTTTTTGTGCAGAAAGGTGTCCCTTCCTGCACAAAAACAATCATTAGATAATGGCGGTTTGCTACTTCTATGTGTGCTGCAGAAGAAGCAAATCATCATTATTGGTTTATGTGCAGGAAGGGACACCTTCCTGCACATAAACAATCATCCCTACAACGTAGGCACCCTTGCACCATGGTGCAAGGGTGTTTGTGTTGGCACTAGACAGCTATTCTTAGTGCCAGCGCAAGGGAAAACACAGATGGTGCACCGTAGTCTTGTAAATATGGCGAATCGCTGCATTTTTTAAATGAAGCAGCGCGGTGCAGTGCAGTAAAACTTTCCATAGTGCTGCGCCCTTTCCTCGCAAATATGTCCCATTATGTCTTATTTAGTTTTCACTTTGTTTTTAATCAGACCTACCTCCCTTGAATCTGATTAAAAGTGTCCAGGGAGTTAGAGCCTATTTTAATTCATATTGTTTCACCACACCCTGCACCACATCACACACCACTACCTTTCATAATAGGATTAGGCACACCTCAGTGGGCTCACATAGGAAAAATATATCTGATAAACAGCCCCTTGTGGGTGCCTGTCGGGCATTGCAGGGCCTGCCCGACGAGGGGCAGGCCCGATGGTGAAGCATGACACGTTGGTGCCTCAGGGCTCCATAATCCTCTGAAGGGTACCGTCAGGTCCTGGGGTCTCCTTCCGATAATCCCCCTTCAATAGTGGATGAGTGTCTGGATCTAGCACACATTCTGTTTAGTAGCATTTGTTAGGGAGATGTGTGCCTGGACCAGTTTAAAAGATCCCTCCCTTTGCCTCTCCCTGGAGTTTATTAATGTGGGACACCCTGATCAACCATCATCCTCAGATCATCAAGCACTACGACTACAGAATCTCAGTGCTAGAAGAGGTCTTCAAACTGGATTGAGTTGAATCTAAGCTGGTATTATGTTCAAGGCATACAATATCTTCCTATTAATGACCTGTCCCAAAATTTGATAGGAAAGACGACAAAGAAATTGGATGAAAATTGTTGAAAATAGTGGATCCATAGCAGGTTTTTTGAAATGTGGATCACCAATATATTTTTCCAGGGTGAAGGGACAGATGCAGTGACAATAGATTTATTGTAAATACTCTGTAGAACCTAAGTCACCACCAGTATGCCTAAACTCTAGATGTGAGGAGGACAAGGATCCAAAGAGGAACCAGAGGAAACTGATGTAAGACACCCCTCAATGAAATCTGTAGATAAAGGTGCAAATTCAATAACTGTAGGCTTATTGCCCTCATAGGGAAAAGAATACAATGATTGTTCTTCCTTGAGAGCAGAACAGGAATTGCAGATAGATATTTTATCAGCAAAAAAAATCTGAAAGATTATTGCAACGTTCTTGAGAAGGGTCAAACACAGAGGTAATTGAATATGGTGATAAAAGTGAATGTGTCTGAAAATAATCCTTTGTGATATTACACGAGATGACAATTTTAGTCACATTGTAATTTGCATAAGGGTGTGAATTTTTTATATCAATGTCAGAATAGCAATGGCATTTAATATCAAAGGCATACTATTGTGGGTATTGTTATACCAAAGATTTGAATATCGATGTTAAGTATATAATTTATTTTGTAACAATAATATCAAAGTTGTAAATATCTGTTACTCTAATTTCACAGTGTTTAATATCTTTTTAGGTATTTTCATGTTAATTGGATTTAATGTACTTTATTATTTTGTTTTTTGTTAAATGTTCTTTAATTGTTTGTTTTGTAGTTATTTCTAAAAAGAAAAATGCAATTGGTATGTTTTTTTCAGGTTGTTGGATTTCATAGGGAGTTTGGGTGGGTACTGTTCTAAATGAATGTTTTAATTTTCTATTTATCAATTTTTTTATTTACTTTTCATATTTGCGTTTTTTTTTAAAGTATATATTTTTTTAATATCATTATTTATTTTTGGGAATGTTGGGCTTTAAAGGGGATTTTAGTGGATAATGTTTTAAAAGCTATATATTTCAAATTTGAAATATGTTTTTATTAGTCTGGAATTGATTTGTTGTTATTAGTCTGGATTTTTCGCATGCTGAAGTAGTTTCTTTACTTGCTTCCGCATGATACCCAAGTTACAGTGGTCAGGGCATTGCTAGAACCATGCCAATGCGTTATATCTGGGCCTCCCGGAAAATCTGATCTAGCGGTTACAAGTTATGCAGAATATGGCTGTTCGCCTTCTGTATAAAATACCAAAATATACATCAGTATCACTATTTCGGGAGAGAATTCACTGGCTGCCAATTCGAGGACGTAAAATGTACAAAGCATTGACCCTGATGCATCAAGCCCTCCACAACAAGAGGCCAAGTTACCTTAATGAAATAATTAAGGTATACAGTCCTGGAAGACCCCTGCATTCCAGCAAAGCCGGATTAATTGTGGTTCCCCATTTCAATATCCTGCATAGATGCCCTAATGTAGATCCGTTCGTACATGCCCTAAAATGGACGTATTCATATTTACCCTAATATGGTCATATTCACACTTGCCCAATTATGGTCATGGCCGCATATGCCCAATTATGGTCACAACTGTACATGTCCTATTATAGCATGATTCCTTATATAGGCATGATCTTTCACCTACATTGGTCCCAGCAAGTACACAACGAGCTCTAAGGGCTGAACGTTATCTATCCTGTGGTTTTGAATGCAGCAGGGTTCTTCCAAACACAGGCCCACACTGTACACATTAATTATGCATGGCTTTCTAA
The DNA here is from genome assembly GCA_963921515.1 of Calotriton arnoldi. Lineage (NCBI taxonomy): Eukaryota > Metazoa > Chordata > Amphibia > Caudata > Salamandridae > Calotriton > Calotriton arnoldi. The sequence continues at coordinate 741,877 of CAWUFW010006127.1, read as the reverse complement.
GAATACACCACCGGCATAATATGTATGTACAAAGTTCACCCCTGACGTCTTCCTCATGTCCAATACAACCCATACTGAGGACCGAGACTCTTTAGGGTATAAATACACCACATCTTGCCCCGGTAAGAGAGAGGGAACCGAGACTTCCATGCTGACACACTGACCAGAGACGCTGAGGCTCCTGCATGCAGTCGCTGAAGCTGACAGTGGTCTGACACAACCCGGACGGGGTGTCCAACTCGAGACCAGGACGGGGTCCCACACTCTCTCTATTCAGGTATGGGGGTTCAACTAAATCCTAGAAGGATTCTTGGCTCTTAGCTTCTAAGACCTACACACATATGCTAGGTACATACAGGTACATCTAGGTAGGCATCGTAGGAGTACGCACACTTCGCATAATGCTTTTATATTCATGTATGTATCCATGGTTATCGCAATATGGTAGAACTGTTCTATCCCTTTGCTTTTATCGTACTGCTGATAATATATCTCTGCTATTGCCTGCTGGTCTCTGCAGCACATATATTTTACACTAGAATAACAACTGTTCAATAAATACTTATTGAAATGTCAGACTGTTTATTCTGTGTAACTCTCTGAGACAAACCGAATAAGTGAGCACGAGTGACTGAGCGAAAGGTAGGACATTGTTTCCACGATTCTGAGGGAATCAGGGTTGTCATGATCTAAGGTTGCCAGAAACTAATCTCTCCCCGATAAAAGGAGACACTAGTGGCACTGCGAGCTAGCTAATGCAAAACTAGTCTAACATATACGGTGGGGGTGCACAGAGTCAGTCTGCCACCAAGCCCGCAGTATATGTTATCCAAACGCGCAGATCCTGCAGGGGTACTATAGGAGCTACACGACATGGCGCCGCCAACGTTGGTTGGGTACTTATTTAACAGTAGAATCTGAGTAGTTCAGTTGTGCTATTCTCAGAGAACCTACTCACAAAACCCCAGAGACGTCTGGAGTGGGTAGGGCACAAAATCCGCCGCAGCTGAGTAGTACGAGAATACTATTTATTGGCTGTTGGTTACTCAAGCTTGAAGGATATTTAGTTCCTACAATTGTGCACTTACACCTTATTTTAAGAACTCTCTAATCTCCCTTCTTCCAATTTAAAATGGTGGAAGAAACAAGCGAAACAAGGAGAGTTGACACAGCCCTCTTCGGAACAGAAGACCCTGAAGATGCAATATAAATTGCACCAAATTTCAGAAGGGCAGTCACCATAAAACTTCTAGAACATGGCTTAAGATAGGGTGACCAGATCTTGAGAACCAAAAACCGGGACATTTGGGGAAAATAGAAGAAGGACTACAATTTTTCATCCACGGAATGGCGCAGAATGACAGCTGTCATCAACATAGGATCACAGAAGATGCATTAAGAAAGTAAATACAATGTAATTTCTACAATCAAAATTATACCTATTAATTAAACTGCTTACTTATAACCGTTGCGAACTAGCAAAGCTTTAGAACGCCCAAAAAAGTGCCTCTCACTGTTTTCAGTCAACCCCTTCTAAAAACCGGGACATGAGACAAAATTGCCGAAATCTGCCCGGACAGCTGGTGAAAAACCGGGACTGTCCGGGCAAATCGGGGACGTCTGGTCACCCTAGCTTAAGAGCCAGGGGTGGTACAGTAATTTTCGTGATTGAGGCACACGAATCAAACAAAACAGAGGTGTTCTATTCTTGGGTTACAATCCCAGCAGCGAATCCAATAACAGATGTATTTCACTACTACCTAGAAGGTGAAACACCAACGGACTATACTCCTTTTGAGGAAGTAGAGGTCCCGCTCACTTACCAGGAGCATAATTACCGGTTTAAAGGCACCCTACCCCACGTACGAGGAAGAGCAAGATTAGGCCCGCTCGGAGGAGCAGGAGCCACATGGCTCATATTAGCGGCATACACACCGCATCCTGACATTAACACAATGCCACAGCCAGACTTACTCGTACAACACAGAGATTTGATTAAAATCTACAGAAACCTCACACAATTTGTGATGAGGACTTTAACAGTTCAGCCTGCACCAGCTGCAGCACAAGACACTCCAGTCCAAGGTACAGTTAATAAAATAACTCCACAAACATTACCCGCGATAATGGGCAAAATGCCAACAAAACGCGAACAAATCCCATTCTGGATAGCTCAGAAAATAACTCAGCTTGAAGCAGTATTCCTGAATACTACAACCAGTGATAAACACAGAATTCTAACAATCTGCTTGCCCATGGGTCTCACACCACAATTAGAGGACTGCACCTCTTGGGGTTCAGTCTTTGCTGCCATATATACCAGAACACATGGTATCCCGTCCTTAGCAGTAGTACCTGACGTATTAAAACAGATACAAAATGGGTACGGAGCAGAGCCTGCCCTTAACTTAGGGATGAAGTTGCTAAACAACTTTGAACAGGTCTCAGCCATAATACTGACTAACATTAAGGGGGAAGCAGCTTCTGTGGCGATCCGCCAACGCCTAAGGGAGTTCGGTCCAGAGGATCAACAACATGAACTACCCAAAATAATTGAAACTGCATATGCAGAACTAGGCAGAGACAGTTTGGGTGGGAAAGCATTAAAACCATAACTGGGCAGTCCTGAAAAGGACACTACAAAGCAGACACCTACTTCTTCTAAAAAGAAGTGGGAAAATAAAAAACAACAAAAGTCTAAAGACAACAGATCTCAATCCAGAGGTAGGTCTCCTCAACAGGAGCCCTCTGAAAGGAGGTATAACCTCAGGAATAGGGATAATATTAAAAAACCTGACAGGTATCAGGATACTGATACTCGTTCCTCTCGTTCCTTTCAGGGTTCATCACAAAACTCTGGGAGGGAAGGACGGTCAAAGGAGCGTACAAAGTCCAGAGACACGCAACACGCTGCGGACTACGCACCTAAAAAAGAAGATAAACAAAAATCAAAACCTCAGTTTAAAAAGAAGAAGGTAGCAGGTCTCAAGATCAGACATGCCCAGAATTCTGAGGACACAGCTTCTGAACGAGGAGTGGGCTCTGACGATGCTAGACAGCGCGTCAGAAGTAACGATAGCTCGCCAGAACCTGAAGGAATTTCTGGTGACAGCGGAGTTGAGTGAGTATATCACGGTGGAAACACCTGATACTCGGGTAAGTGTCCCACATAAGTTACATGAGATAACACTCCGGATGGAGGGGGACAAGCCCAGGAAAGTTAAAGCTCTCTTTTGGAAAAATCTGTCATCTGGTTATGACATTCTATTAGCAGAACAAGACTGGCCGCCTGCATTCGTCATGGAGTGCCCTAGGGGAGAAACGATAATTTTTCCAGCCTTTTCCAACCTCGTTCCCATTCACCTAAAACATGCATATGCACAGGAGTGGGCGGTTGCCCTAGCTCCAGCATTGTACAAAAATCATGCTGGTTGGGATGAGGAGTCAACCCACCACGTGATCCCGTTAAAAGTTTCCCCCAAATGCTCAAAGGCAATACCCTATAAAGCAGGAAGCTAAAAAACAAGTCAGGGAGATTCTAGACCAACTTGAATACCAGGGGGTGATAGAAAATTGCACTTCACCTATGAACAATCCTTTGTTCCCCGTAGCCAAACCTGACAATACATATCGTCTAGTTTTAGATTACAGACATTTAAACACTTGCACAAAGACATTTGCAGTTCAAAATGCACACAGTGCCGCATTAATGAATAACATTGTGCGGAAAAAATACAAAACAACACTAGATATCTCAAATGGATTTTTCTGCCAGAATATAGCGCCTGAAAGCAGGTATCTAACCGCATTCAGTGCGTTAGAGTCCCAACGGCAATTTTGCCGACTCCCCCAAGGGTACAAGAATAGCCCGGGGTTGTTTTCAGCAAGGGTAACAGAGTTACTCCAAAATTTTGATGAAGAAGCATTGTCTTATGTGGATGATATTTATCTGACGGACGATGACTTAAAGAGGCACTTGACCAGGGTGAGCACCATTATTATGGGATTCGCCTCTGAGGGCTACAAATTTAATTTCAAAAAATCAAAAATTGCCCACCTCAGTGTCCTATTTTTAGGATACGAGCTGTCAAGTGAGGGAAAAAGCCTGGCAGGTAACTTTTTAGAAAAGTGTGCGCTGCTCCAACCTCCAAAATCATTAAAGAATTTACAATCAATTCTGGGATTGCTTAATTTTGGTCGAACATACATTTTGGATTACGCAGAAAGGGTAAAACCTTTCTACGACTTAATAAAACCTGACTTTTCAGTCAAACAATGGACACAGGAACACACAAATATCCTGCGTTCCCTACAGGAAGACATGATAGCTTCTAAACACTTACAGACACGCGTAAACGCACAGAACGTAGTGATCCGAGTCATAGCGGGTCAATGCGGGTACACTTATTTAACTTTTAATGAAGGTGAAACGGTACCAATCGCATACAAATCACACCTGTATACAAACACAGAAATGCGTTTTACTTCAACAGAAAAAAATCCTGACAGCAGTGCAGACCGCTGTAGCAAGAGAAAGAGCTCTGGCTCAGGGAAAACGCATAATTGTCGTGACCCCAGTACCAGCTTTAGAAGCTGTTACGAAAGCTAGCATTCCAAATGCGAAAGCCTTACATCCAAGATGGATACAATGGGCTAATTCTCTTACTGCAATGGATGTTGAATACAGATTTGATCCTAGTTTAAAAACACAGGCATTCCTGCAATACGAACAAGAATATCCTCTACCAAATGAAATATTGCCTCTGGATCAGTATGAATACATTATTTACACTGACGGTTCTGCTCAACCAGCCACAGGAAGTAAGCAAGCTTACAGCGCAGCATGTGCGATTGTTAAAGGTCGCATGCACGATGGAAAGTTCCATCCGAGTTGCACTAAAACGCAATCTCTAGGAGACTGCATGGCTCAGTTGGCAGAACTCAAAGCACTTATACTGGCACTTATAAATACGGATCACGAATTCCCCACACTAATTGTGTGTGATTCCTTTTACTGTGTACAGTCGTACAATGAATATCTACATCATTGGGAACAAAACGGGTTCAAAGATGCAAAAGGTGGCACAATTAAGCATAAAATGCTATGGGAACAGGTATTGGAGTTGAGAAACGAACTACCAAGGGCTCACGTGATACATACACTGAGTCATCAGCGTGATGGCGTTCACGTTGAAGGGAATTCATTGGCTGATGAAGCCGCAAAGGGGGCTGTTCGCACAGCCGCCGTAGCTGCAGTTACTCGTTCAAAGACAAGGGTAGACGGCGAGATAATGGTAGCTGTCAATGCTTCACGTAAAGGCAGCACAGCAGTACCTAAAAAATTTCCACTCAAGTACTCCTACAAGTTAGATGCACAAAACATTCCATATGCTCAGATTCCTGGAGTGGGGGATAGAGTAATACCAAATATGGATCGTAGGCTAGGCTTGATTTTAGCGGCACTCGAGGGTTTGGGTTCTGCACATACAGGCATTACAGCGACTATTTCTTTGCTGAAACAGCGCTACTGGTGGCCAGGGTTAACAAAGCAGACTAAAGACTATGTCTTGAAATGCGACAACTGTCAGCAGATAAAAGGCTCCACCGTAACACGCCTGGCGCAGACACCATTGCTGAAATCAGACAAACCTCTCGCATGTGTGTATTTGGACCACTGCAGACCCCTACAATCTGATGGGTCCAAGAAATATATAATGGTTGCAGTGGATTCCTGCTCACGTTTCCTATGGGTTTGGCCTCAGCGCTCGGCTGACGCTCGAACTGTTATAAAAGATTTGCGAGTCTTTATCGGCACATACGCAGTTGGCACGTTACATTCTGACCGTGGTCCGGCGTTTAGCTCTCGGGCCTACTAAGAGGCCATGGAAGGAATGGGCGTAGCATTGCGGTACTCCTCTCCGTATCATCCCGAGGGAAATTCTGTTGTGGAGAGGAAAAACCGAGACTTAAAGCAATCTTTAACTGCTAGGGTATTAGGCAAGGGCGGTAGATGGGTCGATCACCTTTATGGGGTACAGCACGCGCTCAATAATCAGCCAAGAAGCTCTCTAGGAGGTGTCACTCCTTACGAGGTCCTATTTGGGACGAGAATGTGGGTACCTGATCTTGATTGTGAAGGCACAGTGGCGGATGAAAAACCATTTGATATCCATGATCGTTTGGCTGTTTTACAGGATCTAAACAAATCCAGGAGACAACAAAGTAACGTGCTCCAGAAACAGGCCGCCACTGAGGAAGTCAAGGAAGTAACGGCAAGACCCATTTGGATCCCAAAACTCGGGGATCTAGTCAGAGAGAAGATTGCTGACAAGAAAGAATTTGGGCCATCCTACAGAAAGCCTGTACCGGTCCTAGCAATCCACGGCACAAGAACTGTACTTCTGCCGCTTCTTGCCGGAAAAAAGGAGAAAAGAATCGTCTCAATTGACTTAATCAAACCACACTATGTGGCCGATACTAAACAGTAGGCCTCGTGGACTCCACAGTAGCAGACGCCCTCCTCTCGCTACAATCCAAGAAGTTCAAACAGAAAGACTCATCACGTTTGAAGAGCCACCTGTACGGAATGAAGGACTAAGCAACAATGCTATGGAACTCGTTCCACTTCACTCAAGAACAAAGGTACCCCTTGGTTTTTAATTATGTGGTCTGGGAGAAAAAGGGGAAAACAGAAATATAGATATACATGCACCTCCCACTCGACCAACTCTAACTATACATTAGCTATAGTAAGCTCTACTGGGCTATCCCTTTGCTCTGCAATATCAGAAACAATTCGCAAGAATAAATCAATTCATTTGTTTATTTATTATTTTCTCTTATCAGTTATTTCTGTCGTCTTTTTTTAAATTTATGTAAATTAATTTTTTTTATAAATGGTAAAAACACCATAGTTTTCTCTGTGTCCATATAAACAATACAGATCATAAATAGTACAGCATTTATACAATTCTATTAAATGTGCAAATTTGACATATTTGTGCAAAGAAAAAATTTACATCAAAATAACAATATTGATTATGTCCCCATACCATCATCACATTTATACTAACCTCACATCCTGTCACTACCTACCAAGCATTCTCATAAACACATCCCACCACATTCATAATTTTCCAGCTTAAAAATGGCTAGCAACAGAAAAACTTGTGGTGAGAATTCTTCCTTAGTATCCATGGTTATGCTGCAAGCTGGAAAAGGATCAGGCTGACGCACGTTTCAGTGGATACCAATAATTCAATCCACCTTCTTCAGGACCGCTTGCTTTCTTTTAAATTAATGCAGCGGAGGTTGAATGGGGAATCGGTAAGTTCTATATCTGGCTGTTTTCCTTTACTCAATGGCAGGCCCATATGTCCATCCGATATATCTCATTGGTCAGTGAGTGTCCATCTTTTGTTTGCGCTCGAACTTGTATGTTCTCTCCTGTTTTCTTTGATTTCCTTTGTTTTATTGGGCTTCACAATAGTCAAATGAATAATATGTGCAGCTATGCAGGGTCCTTTTTTCTCATTTGGTTGTTATTAATTGCACTTTGCAACGTGACGTTTATCGTCCTCCGGGTTTCCGACCACCGCAGGCCCGCTTTCCAGGAGCAAAGACTCGTTCCACTTCAACAAGAAATTCATCTTCAAAATGAAAATCAACTTAACAACCAAGTTGCAATCAGATCTAATACAGACATCTACGACAATGTGCCTCGACAAGAGAACACAGCGATTTCAACAAATCCCGATGCAATACCAACAATTGATCGAACTGCTTCTGGCTACTTCATGAACTTTGATACGTTTTCACTGGACCCAAGTGAGCCAGAAACGACGCCAGCCAAAAAATCACTCCAACAGAAACTCAATGACTTTTTGAACATTTTTAGAAAAACTTACCTGGTGTCACCTTGGATAGAACTATGGTATATCACTGGGATTTTATTTTTCATTTTCTGGCTAGGTTTAATAATAACTTTTAGTATGCTTATTAATGGACGATACCTCCAGCGAAGCTCTACAGCCCAAAGAGTCAATTTAATTTTAAAACCACACCAGTCTTCACATCGTGAACCAAGAGACTTGTCTTCAGTGAACATCACAACAGTTCCTATACCGGACGGTATAGTATGGAACAAGATTGATTATGATGTATTTGGTCCTACTGAACTTTTAAAGCTAAAACATGTATTTAAAATGTCTTTAAGTGATATCATTACCTCCAGTACATTTTCTGATGATTGGGACACTGACACTGTAAATGCTATGATGTCTGATTTAGAAAAAACTGCAGCATTTCCGAACAATGAAATGTTAGAAGGTACTTCAGACTATGATACATTGTACTGTTACCAGCAATATGGTCATCATTTCTTACACAAATCTATAACACCAAGAAATGTATTTGAATACCACCAGTGGGAACACTGCCCAACACCTCCAAAAGGTAGTTCACAAGCATTTGCACAGAAATTTGCATACTTCTCAGGGTTTAACACATCCGACCCAAAGTCATTTTATTAAAAAATGGAGAAATTTTCAGCTCAGAAAATTATGTTAACAAACACCAAACATATTTACTCTGCATCCTTTTTGAACCAGCTGTCTAAACAGGGTTTCGATCTATGGAAAGACATTTACAAAGACACAATAGATTCCAAATCGATCTGGGGTTCTAGGGACTGGCAAGTCCAGGGAATAGAAGCACTTTTTAGAGCATGCATCATTCCGCAGCAGATTTTATTTCTGAATGAAACTATGCAACAGACATCCTGTCTTGGATTAGCCAAAGGCAAGGAAATGAACACACCGGGGTTTCCAACACCATCACAGATGGGTGGGGGGCAGAATTCAACTACACAAGGGGTGAGACTAGATTACATTTTCCAGTACAACAGCTCAGATACTGATTGGACAGAATGGCTGATTTGGCCCATTGACACAAACAAATGTCAACAGCGATTTATGAATACAACCAGAGGGTTTAGCATCCATAGGCCAGATCCACGCTATGTACAAAGACAACACCCAGGGGTAGTGACATCGTATAGTGTTGGGAAGTTGTGCCTTGATTGGCTAGAGACCTCAACACTGACAGAAGTAAAGCACCACTTGACCCTACTCACACCTGACATGGATCTTAGAGAGTTTCTACTACGACCCAATAAACGACGTCAGAAACGTTTCATATACGCAGGCCTTTATGCCTACTATAATGAAAACTGGAAAATATCCCAACAAGAGGCCGCAGAAAGGATACGGGAAATAGACTGTATTAACTTAGAAAAAGCATTAGCTGTAGTGGATAATGGGTTAACTACTTTGACCTTCAGGATCTACTCCTTAGGCAACATTTTTCCTCGGCAATCGACATATTAGAACAAGATCTAGCCTTGTTACAACACGGGCAATCTCAACTACGTTCTATTATGATGTTAAGCTGGACGCTACAATCTTTGCGTGCAGGCTTTGTGCCATGGCGTTTCATAAACACAACGTCTCTGTTCTCAGAATACAATCTAACTGATAAACAGACAGAAATGGCACAAAGGGGAGCCAAGTATACAATGCTGCGTATTGAGAAACTGGAAAGGTTACCATTCACTGTAGCCGAATCACCATCAACAGAATGGCTAATTCATGGCCAAATCACTCTGCCGGTCACTACATTTCAGTTTCAATATTGCCTTGAGCAAAGGCAGGCAGGCAAATATGTATAAATGGGTAAGGGGTACATCAAGGAAACTTGGGAGTTACCATATAGATACCGATGCCGGAATGGGGATCGAGAAGTGTATCTGAGTGGTACAAACTGCAAGAACGCTTTGAGCGGTTCTCTCATGTGTCAGGATATTTCTCTACACGGAGCCTGTAATGGTTCAGTGGCGAACTTATCTTGTCACATATCAGGGACCCCAGCGGCCATGATCACGCCGGTTTTCCAGCTGCTCTCGAATGGGAGTTACTTAATGCTAAATGATCAAGGTTGTTGTGGGATGCTTCCGGGCGTCGCATATCTAGTAACTGTTAACTCCAGGGTTACTTGCTGTATGCAAGTATTGTTTCCACAACTGAACACAGCCAGGGAGGCGCCGCTATGGCCTTCGCTGAATGTTTCTTTTATACAGTTTGATACTCTGAGCAGATTGAAAGCCATGCTTTTACAGCAACCCGTGCCCTTAACCTCCACTCGAGAAACCTATGAACTTCAAGTTGCAAGGACCTCGACTGAGATACAGGCACTCATACGTACAAACTGCCCCATTCATTTCGCAGAAATGGTGGGACGTATCTTCAATATGTCTGATACGAGCGGAATTGTACACCTATTTAAGACCATAGGGTCCGGACTGTTAAGCACCTTTTAGACAGTCCTCGGAGTAATCCCAAATTTTATACACTCCGTATTGGGAAGCGTATTTGGAGGATTCCCGCTCATCCTGTTCCTAATTGCAGGAATCCTGATTGTCATATTGCTGTTACGCAATGGACGGCCCACTTCCCGAGGGAATGGTGAACACGCTCCTGGAGCGGAAATACCGTGAACGCATGGTACAACTTCTGGGCATTTCTTGCCTGCGAGAACTCAATGCCTCCTGGTTTCTATCATTTAGACCAGTCTGGATAGACTGCATCTTACCTGTGCTTCGATGCCTGTTCTACGAGGAAGAATGCACGTTGGATCTCTGTCTGACGTTTCCATCGGATGCGCCTCCGGACACCGATGCAATGCTGGACCCCATAAAGGCCCATGCTATGCGTTGTCCCCAGCGGCTTCCAATTCTGATGAACGCATTCCTGGAGAATCCACAGGTGCCGTTTGCTCCTGCTGGGTTAGGTGACTCCTCCACAGGCACCCAGGTTACAACTGCCGCAGCACCGACTGTTGGCAGTACTACATTCCATCTATGTGCGATTGACGTTCTCTGTGAGGCGTTGGATTTGTCCTCTACAGCAGCTGACACCGATATTGAGCTTCCCAGCCAGGACGCATAATCTTGAATTGGCTCATCGTGTCCTGGGAAAGAATTCGGCTTCTTCACTCGTTTCAAAACAAACGATCTAAATTTGGAACATTTTCTTACATTGACACTTTCGCTTGAGAAAAGCATGGCCTTCTCCTGCTTATGGTAATGCAACTTTTATAGAGAGACAATATTGACTTTTTTCAAGTGGCAACTAGAAAAAGCTGAATTTAAAACATTTGTTTTAAGCACCCAAAAAATTTTTTATCGATTTTTAGAACCATGTTTTTACTTGCTTCTAAAAATGTTTTTAAATTGTCCAGATTTTAAGTATGGTCATTTATTATCCAGTTCGGAAGTGGAGTGGGTGTTATATCCCGCATAGATGCCCTAATGTAGATCCGTTCGTACATGCCCTAAAATGGACGTATTCATATTTACCCTAATATGGTCTTTTTCGCACTTGCCCAATTATGGTCATGGCCGCATATGCCCAATTATGGTCACAACTGTACATATCCTATTATAGTATGATTCCTTATATAGGCATGATCTTTCACCTACATTGGTCCCAGCTAGTACACAACGAGCTCTAAGGGCTGAACGTTATCTATCCTGTGGTTTTGAATGCAGCAGGGTTCTTCCAAACACAGGCCCATACTGTACTCATTAATTATGCACGGCTTTCTAAGAATACACCACCGGCATAATATGTATGTACAAAGTTCACCCCTGACGTCTTCCTCATGTCCAATACAACCCATACTGAGGACCAAGACTCTTTAGGGTATAAATACACCACATCTTGCCACGGTAAGAGAGAGGGAACCGAGACTTCCATGCTGACACAATGACCAGAGACGCTGAGGCTCCTGCATGCAGTCGCTCAAGCTGACAGTGGTCTGACACAAGCCGGACGGGGTGTCCAACTCGAGACAAGGACGGGGTCCCACACTCTCACTATTCAGGTATCGGGGTTCAACTAAATCCTAGAAGGATTCTTGGCTCGTGGGGGCATATTAGCAAGGCCGTTATCGCCGCTTTAGCGGCACTTTTTGCCGCGAAAGCGGCGATTTTTTTATCGCCCTATCAGCAAGCTGTCGCTAACAGGCGTTAGCGACAGCTTTCTGGCGATAGCGGCCCGTTTTCCCATCGCCTTGCATGCCAGCGATAATTATCGCTAATGACATGCAAGGTAGGCGTTCCCAACTAAAAGCGACTGAAAACAGTCGCTAACACAACTTCCCCCTATTAGCAACGCAGGCGAAGCGATAAAAAAATTCGCGCTAAGCGCGAATATCGCTAGAATTTAACACCTGCTAAAAACATGACTTACCTGTTTGTAGAATAGGAGGTGGATTGTCAGCCTAAGTCCACCATGGCGTTAATGCGTGAATATCGCTGGATTTCCAGCGATATTCACGCATTTCGCCGCTATCGCTGGATATTTTATCGCATTGGAGATAAACCTTGCTAATAGCATGTTATCTCCGCGATAATATCCAGCGATAGGCGGCGTTAAATAAATACGCGCTAAGCGCGGTTAGCGGTAATTTTCGCCTGTTCTTGCTAATATGCCCCTTAGCTTCTAAGACCTACACACATATGCTAGGTACATACAGGTACATCTAGGTAGGCATTGTAGGAGTACGCACACTTCGCATAATGCTTTTATATTCATGTATGTATCCATGATTATCGCAATATGGTAGAACTGTTCTATCCCTTTGCTTTATCGTACTGCTGATAATATATCTCTGCTATTGCCTGCTGGTCTCTGCAGCACATATATTTTACACTAGAATAACAACTGTTCAATAAATACTTATTGAAACGTCCGACTGTTTATTCTGTGTAACTCTCTGAGACAAACCGAATAAGTGAGCACGAGTGACTGAGCAAAAGGTTGTACATTGTTTCCACGATTCTGAGGGAATCAGGGTTGTCATGATCTAAGGTTGCCAGAAACTAATCTCTCCCCGATAAGAGGAGACACTAGTGGCACTGCGAGCTAGCTAATGCAAAACTAGGCTAACATATACGGTGGGGGTGCACAGAGTCAATCTTCCACCAAGCCCGCAGTCTATGTTATCTAAACCCCCAGGTCCTGCAGGGGTACTATAGGAGCTACACGACAGGGGCAGCTCTTCCTTCACTGTAAAAGCAGCTGGTATGTGGAATCAGCTGCCTGAACATCTGAGGTCCATTCCAGATTAAGCAAAATTTTAAAAAGCACTGAAGACTTTCTTATTTAGACTTTGGTGAGGATAGGAGATCAGGGTTCCTTGCTGCTAGTCGCTCTGAGTCACCTAAACAACACCAGGACACTCTCTTGAGTAACTGTGTGCTATAGAAGAAGTCATCATTCATTCATTAGTATTTTTTTATGTATTTTTGTTAAAAGATATTTAAAAATGCTTGATTTTAATGAATTGTTATAAATTTAAAATTAAGTCTTGAGAATGAAATTACTGTGTTAATATACTTGTATACATTTATATGTCAGATTTTATTACATTTTAATTATTTATATTTCAATTAAAGGTTTTTCTTTTCTTTTCTTTTATTTTGCTATCTTTTTGACTTTAGTAAGTAATAAATGACTGATATTTTTATTGTTATTTATATTATATTTTGGAATTTGTATATTTGTTATTTTAATTATAATTTATATTTAAATTCGTAGGTAGGCACCTGGACACCCAGCTTGTCACTTGCCTCTGGCCTCCAGTTCCTGCTTGTTCCAGACTGATCCAGTGACACCGCAGCTGACTTGGTTTTCCACAGGGGTTTTCCCGACTGGGTTTTCCCACTCACCGTTCTTCCCACAGACAGAAGCCCCGCCCACCTCAGGACCTACCTAATGCAGGGCGCAGCACGATCGTGCCGCTACAAGTCCGTTTGCCCAGTCCGCACCTGGACCGCGCCCAGTGCTATGACCCCTGGCTCTCCCGCCCCCAAAGATATACCATCGATGTGCTCTACACACTCAATTCCGGACGCCGCAACAAACACCGCGTTGACCCACGCTCCATAGTAGGATATTTCACCTGCACCCACTGCCACTTCACCTGCCACTGCACACACACCAGCCCACCAACCAGCACCACCCCAACAACATTACCACAGACACTACCTCAACAAAAACACCATCTCGCATGCGCCCTTCTCAACACATGCTCACTATGCAAGCATTCCACTGAATTATGGGACCTCATCGCCACCCTCACAACTGACATCGTTTTCCTCACCGAGACCTGGCTCAACCCCACATTTACCTCAGAAATTGCCACAGTGATCAGTGATGGATATAAAATCACTCACAAGGACCCCACCAACAAGCCGGGAGGAGGAACAGCCATCATCCACAAGGAGCCCATACAGTGTACCACCACCACCGACACGACAACCACCCCCATGAAACATCTCAACTACAAGCTCCACATGGATGATAAGACAACAATCAGAGGCACCCTCGCATACCAACGCCCCGGCCCGCTCTCCATAACACCATCGCAGACTTCATTGTGCCCCTAGCCTTAGACTCCAAAGACTACATCCTTCTCAGCAACCTAAATTTCAACATTCACAACCCCAACAAAAAAAACACTGCCCATCTCCTCAACAGTATGAGCAGCCTCAGATTGATCCAGGTCGTCTATGACCCTACACACACAGCAGGACACACGCTGGACCCAATTTTCACCTCCAGCAACCACGTCAAATACACCCATGTCACAGAACTTACATGGACCGATCACGCCATCGTCCACTTCAGCATCTCCAGCCCCCACATTACCACCCCCAAGATGACCAACATGCCCCACTGGAGGTGGAACAAAATCTCAGAGACCAGCTGGGCGAACCCTCCAACCCCTTCAACCCTACTACCGCCACCAACCTCAAACAGGGAGTGAAAATCTCTAATGCCTGGATCACCAATTGCACAGACTGCATCGTCCCCATGAAGATCAACATCCAGAGAAAATTCTCCAAAAAGGCCAGCTGGTACAACCAAAAACTCAGAACAGCGAAACAAAACAGCAAACAGTTGGAGAGGAGATGGCACCTCCGATAGGTGAGCCTTCAAGACCTCCCTCAACCTCTGCCACCGCCTGCTGAGGGCAACAAAGAAGACAGCCGTTGCCGCACGCATCAAAACCAGTGCCAACAACACCAAGGAACTTTTCAACATTGTTAAGGAACTCTCCAACCCAGCTGCCAGTGAGAACAACATCACACCACAGGAACTGTGTGGCAACCTCACCCACTTCTTCCACGACAAGATCGCAGCCATATACAGAATCTTCGAACCCCAACCCACATCTACGGACTTCCTTGACAGAGACGTCACCATCATAACCAACACAAACCACACACTGACCACCTGGAATATCCTCTCCACCCAGGGCACCACCTCCACCATGAAATCCATCCACTCAGGAGCTCCCACAGACCCATGCCCGCACCACATCTTCAGCCTCAGAAACCAAAGGATCGGTTAGGAACTCACCACCCTACTCAACACCTCTATCACCACCGTTGCATTCCCAGAAGCCTGGAAACACGCCAAAGTCAGGCAACTACTCAAATACTCCTCTGCCGATCCCAGCGAACTGCCGGCCAATCTCCCTGCTCACATTCCCAACGAAGATACTGGAAAAGATCATCAACAATCAACTCATGACACACCTGGAGCAGAACCACCTACTCAATGCCTCCTAATCCGGCTTCCGCAGCAATCACAGCACCAAAACTGCCCTGATCGCAGCCACTGATGACATATGAACCCTCCTCTACCCAGGAGAAACAGCAGCTTTGATCCTCCTCGACCGCTCGGCAGCATTCAACCCCGTATCCCACCACACCCTGATCAAAAGACTCCACCATATCTGCATTCAAGGGGATGTGCTCAGATGGATCACTTCCTTCTTCACCAGAAGAACCCAGAGGATCTACCCACCACCTTTCACCTCTGAACCCAAGGAGACCACCTGCGGTGTCCCCCAGCCCCACACCCATGAACACATATGTGACCCCGCTGGCCAACATCGTCGGATCCCACGGTCTCAACATAGTTTCCTATGCAGAAGACACCCAACTCATCCTCTCACTCACCAATGACCCCACCACCACCAGAACCAACTCCCACAGATGCATGACAAATGTCGCCAACTTGATGAAAAACAACTGCCTGCAGCTGAACACAGACAAGACTGAAGTACTGATCTTTGGCAACAGCAGCAACACGTGGACCGACTCTTGGTGCCCATCAGACCTAGGACCCACACCCACTTCCCCCAACCACGCCAGAAACCTCAGAATCATCATTGACAACAAGTTCATCATGAAATCCCAGATCAACGCCATCTCCTTCGCCTGATAGCTCAATCTGCGCATGCTATGTAAGATCTTCAAGTGGCTGCCCCTACACGCAAGACTCACCATGACACAAGAGCCCTCATCACCAGCCAACTGGACCTCGGCAATGCCCTCTATACAGGAATCACCACACACCTCCTACAGAGACTTCAGACCATACAGAACATCTCAGCCAGACTCATCCTCAGCCTTCCCCGATGAACCCACATCACACCCCACCTCAGAAAACTTCACTGGCTCCCCATACAGAAGAGATGCCAATTCAAGCTGCTGACCCACTCACACAAGGCTCTACACAACCAAGTACCTGCCTACATTAACCACCGCCTGAACTTCCACCAACCGTCAAGAAGACTACGCTCTTCCTCCCTTTCACTTACCCATACAGCCTGCATCTACTGAAGCAGAAGTGGAGGACACTCCTTTTCCCACATCGCTGCAAAGACCTGGAACAGCCTCCACATGCACCACCAGACCTCACCTCACTTTCAGAATTCCAAATGGCTCTCAAGACCTGGCTATTCGAATAAGCCTCTGGGACCTGCAAGCGTCTGGATACCCTATCGGGGTGGAGGTGAAGGCTCTGAGGGATACAGGTGCCAGTGTAACCATGGTTATT
The DNA here is from genome assembly GCA_963921515.1 of Calotriton arnoldi. Classification (NCBI taxonomy): domain Eukaryota; kingdom Metazoa; phylum Chordata; class Amphibia; order Caudata; family Salamandridae; genus Calotriton; species Calotriton arnoldi. The sequence continues at coordinate 724,904 of CAWUFW010006127.1, read as the reverse complement.
GCCAAACTGGTTTCGCCAGACCAGATCTTACCAGAGGAGGTGCACCAGATTGTCAATGCTGACAGTGTTGTCCACTGGGCCAGAGGGAGCCTCACCCTCAGGGGGAGGGCCTGGCACTTGAAGAGGACACTGCTACCCTCAGAGATTTGCCAGACTTGGCAGATATCCAGGGAGCAGAAGGTTCCTCCAGAGAGGACCTCAGTCAAAGACAGAGGACATGCCCCACTCTAGAGGACCTGCAGCAGTTAGCTGTCAAACAGGAGCAAGGGGTTACCAGTGGTACCCTTCAGGTATACTGGGAGGAGGGCCTCCTATACAGTAAGGCTAGGGACCCCAAGCCAAGGGTAACCAGGAGATTGGTGGGCCCCAACCATTACAGGGAGTTCCTCCTTAACTTGGCCCATGATATACCCTTACCTGGACACCTGGGTGAGACCAAGACCTGGAACAGGCTGGTCAATCAGTTTACTGGGCACATATGTCTGAGAAGGTCAAGGAGTTTTGTCCTTTCTGTGTCACCTAACAGACCAGTGGCAAGGCAAGGGACGGGTCAAAGGCTCCCCTGATACCACTCCCAGTGGTGGGGACTCCATTTGAGATTGTGGAGATTTATATTGTTGGTCCCCTTAGACCGCCCGAACAGCCTCAGGGAATATATTATCTTGGTGATAGTGGAACATGCCACCAGATATCCTTAGTACAGTCACTGCTCCCGCAGTGGCTAGAGCCCTCCTAGGTATCTTCACCAGAGTTGTGTTCACTAAGGAGGTAATCTAAGATAGAGGCACAAATTTTATATCTGCCTATCTGAAGGCTACGTGGGATGAGTATGGTGTGACTTACAAGTTCGCCACCCCCTACCATACCCAAGGCAATGGTCTGGTTGAGAGGCTCAACAAGACCATGAAAGGCATGATCCTGGGGTTACCTGAAAAACTCAGAAGGAGATGTGGTGTCCTTCTCCCATGCCTGCTATTTGCCTACATGGAGGTCCCCCAAAAAGGAGTTGGCTTCAATCCCTTTGAGCTGCTCTTTGTACACCTTGTAAGAGGTCCACTAAGCTTGGTTAGGGAGAGCTGGGAGAGGCCCCTCAATGTATCAACGTGGGACATAGCAAACTATGTACTTGGTCTTCATTCTAGGATGGCTGAGTATATGAAAAAGGCAAATAAGAATCTTATGGCCAGCCGGGAGCTTGTGAAGCACTGGTATGACCAAAAGTCCTCCCTGGTGGAGCACCAGCCAGAACAGTTGATGTGGGTCTTAGAGCCAGTGGCACCCAGAGCACTGCAGGACAAGTGGACAGGGCCATACCCCATCATGGAGAAGAAGGGGAAAGTCACCTACCTGGTAGACTTGGGTACCCCCAAGAGCCCACACAGGGTCATCCACATGAACAGGCTCAAGTTGCACCATGATAGGGCAGACATCACCATGCTGATGGTGACTGATAGAGGTGAGGAGGAAGAAGGTGAACCCCTTCCACACCTCTTATCTTCCAATGCCAAGATGGAAGCATGGAAGGAGTAATTATCTCCTTTACCTTGACAGAACAGCAACAGAGGAACTGCTATCAGTTACTGCTGCAGTTTGCTCGACTCTTTTCTCTGGCCCCGGGTCTAACAACATTGCGCACCCATGATGTGCACACTAGTGAAAGCTTACCTTTCAAAAGTAAAATCTACAGGTTGTCTGGCCAAGTTAAGGCCAGCTTCAAGGCTGAGGTTGCCAAGATGTTGGTGATGCAGTTGATTGAGCCCTCCAGTAGTCCATAGGCCAGCCCAGTGGTACCAGTGCCCAAGCCCAATCCCAAAGGAGGGAAGCCTGAGATGACATTCTGTGTGGACTTTAGGGGCCTCAATGCAGTCACCAAGACTAATGCCCAGCCCATACCAACAGCTGATGAACTCATTGATAGGTCGGGAGCATCAAAATATCTGAGTACCTTTGACCTGACATCCAATTATTGGCAGATAGCCCTCACACAAGGAGCCAAGGAGAGGTCTGCTTTTTCTACACCTGAAGGCCACTTTCAGTTTAATATGATGCCCTTCGGATTAAAAAATGCACCTGCCACCTTCCAGAGGTTGGTGAATAGCAAACTCTCAGGGTTAGAAAGTTTCAATGCAGATTATCTGGATAATATAGCTGTGTTGATTTCCACCTGGATGGATCACCTGGCCCACCTCAAGGAAGTGCTTCAGGCCCTGCAGCAGGCAGGCTTGACTTTCAAGGCAAGCAAGTGTCAGATAGGGCAAATCTATGTTGTATACTTGGGCCACCAAGTTGGTGGAGGCCATGTATAGCCTTTCCAACCAAGATCCAGATAATTATGGCCTGGGAAGCTCCTAAGTTTCAGACCCAGATCAGATCCTTTCTTGGTCTGACTGTGTACTACAAGAGATTTGTGAAAGGATATGATACCATAGTGTCACCATTAACTGAACTTACCTCCAAGAAGCAATCCATAACAGTCATCTGAACTGAGCAGTGCCAAAAGGCTTTAGACACCCTCAAGGAAGCTCTGTGCTCAGTACCTGTCCTGATGGCACCTGATGTCAGTAAGGAATTCATTGTTCAGACAGATGCCTCTGAACGTGGGATAGGGGCAGTGTTGTCACAGGTAAATGATTTGGGTCAGGATCAGCCAGTTGACTTCATTAACAGGCAACTCCTCCCCAGACAGCAACGTTGGAGTTCCATTGAGAGGGAAGCCTTTGCTGTGGTTTGGTCCCTGAAGAAACTGAGACTTTACCTGTTTGGGACTCACTTCAGAGTTCACACCGATCACAGACTTCTTATATGGTTGATGCAGTTGAGAGGACGGAACTCCAAGTTTTTGAGGTGATCCATTTCCCTACAGGGTACGGACTCCACAGTGGAACACAGACCTGGGACTGACTATGCCAATGCAGATGGCCTTTCCAGGTTTTTCCACTTAGATGATGAGAACCACCAGGACAAGGGTTTGTTGCTCATCACCTTTCATCTGGAGGGGGCATATATGGAAATGCCTCTTTTTGTGTGGTCACTTCCAGGTTTTTGGATTGATGATGCTGGTTTTTCGACTCTGAGAGTCCACTGAGGTCTGCCTGCTAATCAGACCTCAGTGCCTGTGCCTTTTTTTTCAGAGTTTTATATATATAGCGCAAACTTGACCCGAAGGTATCAGGTATCAGAGCACTTTACATGAGCACCAGTTGTGTTACAGACAGACACATTCATTTTGTTAGGCACGGAGAGATTAAGTGATTTGCCCAGAATCACAGGATGTTGAGCATCATTGCCGAGACTCGAACCCGGTTCCCCAGATTTGAGATCGACTGCCCTAGCCATTAGGCCACATCCTCTCTTTGCCCTTAAACAGGTATGTTGAATTGGCTCATACCCAATTGGCTAAGCTAACTTGCCTGTAAGTCCCTAGTAAATGGTACCCAGGGAATGTAAGTTAGAGGGTCCTCGCAGGGATTGCAGCACTGGTTGTGACACCCTGGGCGTGACACGAGTGAAACGAGACTCCCAGCCCGCAATTTGTAGGCTGGAAGAGCAGTTTAAACTGCTGGCCCAACTTAATCATTTAGAGTAATGGCAACGGCAGACTTACCTCTGGTATATGTTTAAGTTACCCCATGGAAGGCCTATTGAGTCCTAAGGCAGGGTACAACATATCTTGTGGGCAGAATATGTATTTTGCATGTTCTGATAGTCAAAACATGAAACTGCTGTTTGGTCGCCTAATTGGTGAGTACAGAGTTACAAGCTGACCCCTCAGCTATGCTAACTCTGGAACAGCATGACAAAAGTGGGTCATTCAAGGTATCAAACAACTCGTTACATTAAGCCTGATTTGATTCTCAAGTCAAAATTAATGCAACAAATTGCAGTGTGCACCTTTAACAAAGTTGCCACTTTATTGCCTTTAGTCCCCTGTGCCCATACGGTTGTACACAGCGTCCTGTCTCCAAGACAGCTTTCAGCCCTCCCGGGGAGATGTGCTAAAATCTCCCAGGAAAGGATGCAGTAGGGACCTGCTCTGGAAGGAGGTGTCACCTCCCTCCTGCAGAAAGCCACATGGGTGTTGGTCCAAAATGCAAGCTTCAAAGGACCAGCCATCTTTGAAGGGCAAATGGGTATCAATCAATCAATCAGGGGTTTGTTGAAGCGCGACTACTCACCCGTAAGGGTCTCAAGGCGCTAGGGGTGGGGGGGTGCAGGTTCCAATCCATCAAGGAGGGGGTCTGTCGAAGAGCCAGGTCTTGAGGTTTCTTGCGAAGATGGGGAGCGATGTTGTCTGTCTGAGGTGGAGCGGAAGGGCGTTCCATGCCTTGGCCGCGAGGAAGGAGAAGGAGCGGCCTCCCGATCTGGTCTTTCTGGTGCGGGGGACCACGGCATAGGAGAGCTGGGCTGATCGTAGGGTCCTTTGGGGTGCGTGGAATTTGAGTCGGCTGTTCAGGTATGCTGGTCCGGTGCCGTGGAGGGCCTTGTGTGCATGGGTGAGTATCTTAAAAGTGATTCTCATCTCGACGGGGAGCCAGTGGAGTGTGCGCAGGTGCTGAGAGATGTGGCAGTGTTTTGGCAGGTTGAGGACTAGTCTTGCGGCGGCGTTCTGGATGTTCTGTAGCTTGCGGGTGAGGTTTTTGTTTATTCCGGCGTAGAGTGCGTTGCCGTAGTCGCGTCTGCTGGTGACCAGGGCGTGAGTGACGGTCTTTCGGTGTTCGAGGGGGATCCATTTGAAGGTCTTACGAAGGAGGCGGAGGGCGTGGAAGCAGGAAGACGAGACGGAGTTGATTTGGCGGTCCATTTTGAGCTCGGAGTCCAGGATGATTCCCAGGTTGCGTGCGTGGTCCGTGGGGGTTGGCGGGTTTCTGAGGGCGGGGGGCCACCAGGTGTCGCTCCAGGCGTCGGTGTTTGGGCCCATGATGAGTACTTCTGTTTTGTTGGTGTTTAGTTGTAGGCAGCTGTTTTTCATCCATATGGAAACGGCTTCCATGCCTTCTCGAAAGTTGTGTCTGGCGGTGTTGGGCTCGTTGGATAGGGAGAGGATGAGTTGGGTGTCGTCTGCGTGTGACACGATGTTGAGTCCGTAGGTTCTGACGATGGGGGCGAGTGGAGCCATGTAGATGTTGAAAAGCGTCGGGCTGAGGGAGGAACCCTGAGGGACTCCGCAGGTGGTAGGTGTAGGGTCTGAGAGGAAAGGGGGGAGTCTGACCCGCTGCGTCCTGCCGGAGAGGAAGGAGCGGATCCAGTCGAGGGCCTTGTCCTGGATTCCTGCGTCGTAGAGTCTGCGTATTAGGGTGCGGTGGGACACTGTGTCGAATGCCGCTGAGAGGTCGAGGAGGATGAGGGCTACTGTCTCTCCTTTGTCCAGTAGGGTGCGGATCTCGTCTGTTGTGGGGAGGAGGGCGGTTTCCGTGCTGTATTTTTTTCTGAAGCCGGACTGGGAGGAGTCGAGGATGTTGTGTTCTTCAATGAATGTGGCGAGTTGGCTGTTGATGGCTTTCTCGATGACTTTCGCTGGGAACGGGAGCAGGGAGATGGGTCTGTAGTTTTTGAGGTCGGTGGGGTCCGCCGAGGGTTTCTTCAGGAGGGGGTTGACCTCGGCGTGTTTCCAGTCGTCGGGGAACGAGGCGGTCGCCAGGGAGCGGCTGATGGTGTGGCGGAGCATGGGTGCGATGGTATCGGCGGCTCTGTTGAAGATGTGGTGGGGGCAGGGGTCCGTGGGGGCCCCTGAGTGATTGACTTCATTGTCTTCAGTGTGTCTTCGGTGGTGAGGGCTGTCCATTTGTCAATCGCTGGTTTCCGTGCGTCGGGGGTGGTTGGTGAGGGTTCAGTGTGTTGGTTGTCTTCGTCGAAGTTGTCGTAGATGCTCTTGATTTTGGGGTGGAAAAAGGTGCTCAGTTTGTCGCAGAGGTCTTGTGAGGGAGGGCTGTCGGTAGACTCGCTGGTGGGTTGGGCAAACTCCTTGATGATGCTGAAGAGTTCCTTGTTGTTGTGCACGTGGGTGGAGATTCTGTCTTCAATCGCTTTTTTCCTCGTTTCTCTGATGAGTTGATGGTGGGCATTGGTGGCGGCTCTGAAGTTGTTGTGGGCTTCTGTGGATTTGGTGTTCCTCCAGGCCTTTACGATGCGGCGGCAAGTGCGTCTGGACTCTCGAAGTTCGGTGGTAAACCATCTGGCTTTTTTGGTGCGGGTATTGTTGTTTTTCTTGAGGGGGGCTAGGGTGTTGGCGCTGTCCAAGATCCATCTATGCAGGGTTCGGGCTGCGGTGTTGGGGTCGTCGTTTTCCGCAATGGTAGGGGTGGAATTGTTGAGTGAGGAGGTGAGCTGGTCATCAGTGATTTTGGTCCAGTTTCTTCGTGGGAGCAGGTGCTGGTGTCTGTGGATGGTGGGTGTTCTGAAGGTGAAGTGGACGCAGCGATGGTCGGTCCATGGGAGTTCGGTTGTGTGGCTGAAGGTGATGGAGTTTCCTGTAGTGAAGAGGGGGTCGAGGGTGTGTCCTGCAGAGTGCGTGGGCTCGGTCACGATCTGGCGTAGTCCAATGTTGTGGAGGTTGTCCGGGAGGGATGTGGTGTTGGGGTCCAGTTGGTTGTCGAGGTGGAAGTTGAGGTCTCCCAGCAGGGTGTAGTTGGTGGATGCGATGGCCTGCGGGGAGATGATGTCCGTGATGGAGTTGGCGAAAGGTCCGCGGGGTCCAGGGGGTCGGTCGATGAGGGTTCCATGGAGGGTGGCGGTGGGGCTGACCAGTATCTTGAAGTGAAGGTGTTTCATCAGTTCTGTGGGCTCGTCGGGGAGTGTGCTCAGGCGGAGGCTGGATTTGTGGACGATGGCGATTCCTCCTCCCGGGCGGGTGGGGTGGTCCTTCCTGGAGATCTTGTATCCTTGGGGGATGGCGATGGCGATGTCCGGTCCCGAGGTGGTGTTGGTCCAGGTTTTGGTGAAGAACGCTACGTCCGGGGTGGTGCTGTCGAGGAGGTCCCAGATTTCGGTGGCGTGTTTGTGGAGGGATCGGACGTTGAGGAGGATGCATTGCAGGGTCTTTGGTTTGGTTGTGTTCTTGCGGGCGGGTTGCGCTGGGTCCGTGTTCTTGGCGGTGCTGCAGGAGTGCTGGCAGCGGTGACAGCTGAAGGGTCCGTGGGTGTCGGCTGGTGATGCTAGCTTGCAGTTGTTGTTGCGGCCTGGGTTGAGTGCGTGGAGTGCTGCTGGGTCGTAGCGTTGGCGGGGCGGAGGTCCAGGGTTTCTGGCGCTGGTCGCGGTCGGGGCGCAGATGGGCTTGCCTTTGGTGCTCCTTCGGAGCCCCAGCGGCGCTGCCGCGCAGCAGTCGCCATTAAGTAGGGGTCGGGGAGGGCTGGACAGCTGGGAGGTGGGAGCGGGGAGGGGAGCTGGATTGGGCCGGTCGCGCGGGGGAGGGGCCGCGGGGGCAGCAGCGGCGGGGAAATAAGGGATAAAGGAGATAAAGGAAAGGGGGAAAATAAGCAGAAATAAGGCACAAAAGAGCAGAGATGCAGAAAAGTGCAGAAAGGTGAAAAATAGAAGAGGGCAGAAAAACGAGTGAAAACGAGTGAAAGAGCAGAGCGAGAGGAAGGAGACAGAGGTCCACTGGACCACCAGGGATGAGGCGCAGGGAAACCTGCGGGTGGAGGAGGGCCTCGATCACCAACACTCGAGAGTGCAGGGGTAGGGGCAGGCCTCACTTAATGGTGGAGCTGCGAGGGTGGGAGAGCAATTTCACTGACAATGAGTCAGTGGTCTTGCTCGCCTGTCCCCGCAGCAGCCGCCATTAAGTAGGGGTCGGGAGGGCTGGACAGCTGGGAGGCGGAGCGGGGAGGGGAGCTGGATTGGGCCAGTCACGCTGGGGGGGAGGGGCTGCGGGGGCAGCAGGGAAATAAGGGATAAAGGAGATAAAGGAAAGGGGGAAAATAAGCAGAAGTAAGGCACAAAAGAGCAGAGATGCAGAAAAGTGCAGAAAAGTGAAAAATAGAAGAGGGCAGAAAAACGAGTGAAAATGAGTGAAAGAGCAGAGCGAGAGGAAGGAGACAGAGGTCCACTGGACCACCAGGGATGAGGCGCAGGGAAACCTGCGGGTGGAGGAGGGCCTCGATCACCAACACTCGAGAGTGCAGGGGCAGGCCTCACTTAATGGTGGAGCTGCGAGGGTGGGAGAGCAATTTCACTGACAATGAGTCAGTAAACTTGGGAGATGGGCTGCTCCATTGTTAAGGTAGACAGACTGGCAGTCGGACCAAGACAGGTGAAACCAGTTGCCAAACGGCTTTTTCATTAGCGTGTAGGCCACCAGGCCAATAAAAATAGGGGCACACAAGAGTACGATAAGATGTGGACGCAATGCCACTAAGAGGTGTATTCACTTCAATGATTTGAGACACTCTGTTGACGACTTGAAGTGGACGGTCTAAGAATCGAACCCGATGTGGGACCCCACCACATTATTCAGATGAGAACAATGTTGGGTGCTCACCTCCACACTAATCATGATGGTGTGAATGATGAAATTCTCTCGATCGTAATGAAGGCTCAACAATTTGGGCCCTCACGATACAAAACTGAGTGGTCTGAGATGATTTGGTTACATTAACATACACTCTGCCTGCTATTAAATAGCCACAAACAAACTTAACCATGACAACCATGATAACTCAGTGGACGTCTCCGTAGGTTAGCTTTGCCAAAATACCATAAACAGAGACCACGCTAAGAATGCTACACATTATAATAGGATACCACCATGACTAACAGACCACCTATGTTTTATAGGGATACAAGATCTCAACATTCTTATCATCTCGGCTGGTTTTATGTTATCCTTGAGTCATAGCCAACTAGATATCTGTTTGATGTACACTTCGGGGTGATTCAGAGGTAAAGTCAGGACGTTTAGATAACAAACATTACCTCCCCACAGAGAGGCTGCTCTGTTTCACTCATCTCTGCCACGATACCACCGACACACGAAGTTGGTCCTCCTTGCTAAGACATTTATATCAACTAGAATACACACATTCTCTGTCCATCCTTCCTGGCCCTATCACTATTTCGCAGAGGTCTGTGTGGGTTTGCGACATAATAAACTCAAGCAAATTGCCACTCAAATATGTCTTCTTGACAAGAGCTTTCAAAAACATATACGCTCTGTACTCAAAATCATAGCGACTAGCCACTGCAATATGGCTGCCGTACATGTGCACTGGAAAAGACATGGGGTCGCGATCCGCCCGGTCTGATCCTGTCGGGGGAAACTCTTTTAAAATAGGAGCTCTTTGCGCCCGGCCGCACATTTCGGGAGAGGCGGAGGACTAGGGTAGGTGCAACGAGCGGCTTGCACGCAGGAACCGTGAGTACAATGACAATCACAAAGATGCACCACCGAACTATCGGCTAACACTCTGCAGCCATGATAGCTTTTTAGCGTAATTACCGATTCCATATTTTTTTCACCCTACTAGTAGTTTAGCAAGCCAGAACGCGGCACCTCTACCTCATCCCATGGGGCACCTCAATTTTGCAGTCTTAGGTAAGACCGCTACTTTCCTGCATCAGCATCACGCAACTTGGAGAACGTGATCAATCTTCCATTTACAATGCCACAATCACTTTTTTAGGTGTATCTTCACTTATTATGGTGGCATGTGACGATCACTAACAGTTCATGCTCATGGGCAATATTTAATAAATGCACAGTGGCACTAGCTGTACAAGTGAGTCTGATACTGCTTTGGAAGAGACAACATGATAATATGAGATGTTTCTATATACATGTTGCACAATGTCATTTGCTTCACTTTCTTCAATGTTGTATGTGTATTCTGTTTGTCTGTATGCATCTGGCAGCCACTCCAGCTCCAGACATACATTCTGGTCCACGAGAAGGGACATTCTGGTTATTAAGATGGTGTAATGCCAGAAACATGACGACTTTGTTGTTATTTATTTATGCATTGTTTCCTTTTCTTTCCAAAGAGTTTGGACAGCCAATACCAAGACAAGTAGGTACCACTTATAGGGTACTTCTATCAACACAAGTGTGGGGTAGTAAAATTCACCCATAATTTTTGTCCTGAAGAAGTGCCATGGATCTTTTTTGACCACTAGGGGCACGAAACATGTTAACCGGAGTTTGACCCTATTAAGGGTGCAAACATCAGACTACTAGGGTACATCATTACCCCATTAGTAGCACTAACCTATGAGGTTTTTTAATCTGACAGGGGAATCAAGGTATTAAATGTTTTGGTGATATCCCCAATCAGTTTTAACTCGCATCACAGCACACTCAATACCACCCCACTTAGATATTACTTGCACTCATCAAACGGAAAAAAACAAAAGATCTCCGCTAAAGTGGCCCTTCGGGGGACCCGTAGAGCATTGCCGTGCTAGCCCAACGAGGAGCAACCGCCCTATGATGAAGCCCTCGGGCTTTGTGAGGGCAACATGAAACCGTCTTGTTGACTGTTGCTCATGTCACGATCTGTCCGGCTTTTTAAAAAGTTCTTCTTCCCCTTTCCTATTTAGGAACAGTGACCCCCAGTTTTTGCATTTATCTCTAACCCCATAAGCATGGGCACTGGACCTCTTTCAAGCAGTAGCGGCTCGTGGAGGGAGTGCCGCGGGGCTGTGGGGCGGGGGAGGAGCAGGGTGGGGGGTAGTAAACTACAGCATACGGCCGAACAGAGGTAAGTAAACAAATAAATAAATAAAACGAATTGCATTGCGCGCGCTGCATTGCCAAATGCGATGCAGCGCGCGCAACGAAATTCGTTTTATTTATTTGTTTACTTACCTCTGTTCGGCCGTATGCCGTAGTTTACTACCCCCACCCTGCTCTCCCCCGCCCGCCCCACCGCCCCGCGGCACTCCCTCCACGAGCCACTACTGCTTTCAAGCTCCTAGTCCCCCCCCTTATTTGTTTTGATAGACACCATTGTAAGGTGTCAGAGCACTTTACATCACACACACATTATACAGAGGCAATGAATCATACAAGTGTGTAAATCAATGTACAGGAAATGTAACGTAAGACAATGAAGACTACAAGGCATTGGATTCACATGTCATCCAAACTGGTAGGCAGCATATCTTAAGAGTGTTTGGTCAGGATTTAAAGCATAAAGTGGTTGGCTTTGGCCTATCTAATAAGAATTTATTTCTACCCAAACAAACCCTTTTTAGCAAACCTAGGACTATGAAAGACTGGGGAAAAACGTAAAGTTCTAAACCTTTGCCTTCCAGTTTGCATGCAGATCTTTGATAATAGTTCATAGCTTACTGGGCCATAATAGGATTGTAACTTATAACCTGCAAGTAACAATAGGATCTATGCAGTGGTCGAAGTGCGGAAAAAAAAGTAGGGGAACTGTGGGCGGAGAATCAGAGGGCGGGAATAACCTCAGGATTGGATCAGTGGACGGAGTCAGAGGTGTGGCCATAATATGGTAAACATCCCAATTTTTTGTATTTGTTTGGCGTTTCACTGACCCGTTACAGCTTATTATGTTATTTAATTCAACCAATGCATAGACATGATTATTGAAGGTTTAATATGGGTTATTGACATTAAAATACATTCACAAAGTGGGATATGTTTCCAATGACAGAATGTCAGAAATACACTTAAAAGTGGAAACATAAGCCATTTGTCTCCGAGCCATGGAGTTTCTGTCATTAGCACTTCTCCCTTTTTCCACAAGAGCAGTTCAAACAGAATGGCAAAATATCCTACTTTACAAATGTTTTCTATATAATTATGGCTCTGCCATATTTGCCACATAATACATCTGCTGCATAATCTGACAATTTTAACTAATAAATTGTTTGCATGTCAAATGGATCAAAAGTTACTAAAAAATGTTACTTGTGTTGCTGCGTAGTGGACAGCTCTTTGCAAATGTTGACTGATCACCTTTCTCACTGCTGCATTTGTATGTTATGCTGGTATTAATAAGGCAAAATCTTTCCAGAGACTGTTAGCATGTGTAAAAATTTCAAAATAATAAAGTATCAGAAAATATACTGCATTACGCTGCAGCCTTTTTTTGCTGCATAATTTAGTCGATTCTGCAGCATAATTTTGTCCTCCTTTGCTGCATAATTCCAGTGGCCCCAAAGTAGGCAGCATATGTTAAAAGTGCTTGTGCATGAAGCAGAGAGACTGTGAAGTTTGCGAACTTAGTTTGGTGTGCGTGCAAATCCTGCATTGCCGATACCTGGTGAGTTGCAGCTACTACTGCTGAAACAAGGCCAATAAAGGTACCAATGGGTGAGGTGCACTGGCCTCAAGGGCAGGGCCGGCTTTAGCGCTGGTGGCGCCCTGTGCAACAATGTTTGTTGGTGCCCCCCCAATGACCACCTCTGCCACGGATTCCCTCATTACCACCCTTTAACAGTACCCCTCAAGTCTCCATAACCACACTTTCTCTCAGATGCATTTAATTTGATTTACAGCGCCACTCATACCAGTCTTGGGTGTCAAAGCACTTTACATCACACACACACTACCCAAAGACAATCAATTATACATGTGTAAATCACTGTAAAGGAAATGTTACATAAGACAAAGGACTACAAGGTGTAGGAGTCACGTGACAACCATACTAGTGGGCAGTATAGTTTAATAGTGATTGATCTGGAAAAACCCAAACTCAGAATTTAAAACGTAATACCATGGTTGGGGGTTCTCTCCAATAATCAGAATTGATTTCTATCAAAATAGACACTTTTTGCAACATTAGGATAAAAAAAGACTGGTGGAAAAAAACATAACGCTCTAATTTATACCTTGCAGTTTCCATGCAGCTCTTTGATGACAGTTAATTGCTCACTGTTCTATATTAGGATTTTAACTTATAAACTGCAAGTAACAAATGACCTCTCTGACAAAAGCAGTATCCCACTGACCTATTTACATTATGTGCACTTTGTGATCTGCATGGTTCATGTTCTTTGCAGTAGGTACATTAACCCTCTGCACTACCTTTCCATGAGTCAAAACTTCCACTAGACAAAACTCGGATGTCTACCTAGGAAGATCATTAATCACCAGAATTATCATGACATTTTTATTGTTGCCGAAAATTGCTGGAGGCCAGGAAAGAGGCAGGAAGTGCTTTTAAAACCATAATATACTTGCAAGCACGATGCCCCCACCCAAAGTCAGTGCCCGGTGCGGTCGCACCGCCCTAGAGCTGGCCCTTCTCAAGGGTCCTGAGACCTCAGTGACGGAGTCACTGTTGCTCTAGTGTGTGCTGCTTCATCGGCCTGCCCGCAAGACTGGAGGTGAACTTCAGTATGGATTGTGGTGGACAGGCCTTTAAGGATAACCGACACTTGCCACTGCTAGATTCCACCTGCTGGTGCTAAGACGCCAGGGCTTCTAAGGTCTAGCAGGGCCTTCTAAGGTCTAGCTTGGGAATGTGCTCCCTCAGGAGAGTGGTCTGGCGGACTGGTCATGAAGGCTGAACCTCGTTCCCCAGTTCAAAATTCGACACCTCTGGCCACAGTGATACATCTTCTCCTCCACTGAAAACTATACTGCCCCACTGAGAGAAACTCGCACTGCCTTCAACTACAACCCAACTGTCCCCAGCTATAAACAGCTGGATGAGACTCAATTCAAATTGCGCACTAGACAAGAGCAATATGCTGGCTAAAAAAAAAAAGTACCAACATCCTGGAAAAAGCAAACACTCATAGTGAATGCAAGTTTAGGCAAAGCGTGTGAAATGTAAGCAGGAACATGGTTGGTTACCTTAACGCTTTTACACTCACTATTCAGAAATCAGTGAGTGCTTTTGCCTGAAAGTTAAGGACATGACTACAGGGCCCGAAAGGGACCCATTTCAAAGTCCATTGCTTATATCCTTACAAAACGTAAGCAGTATAGTTTAAAAGACCACATCCGTGAACACAGAGCTGCAGTATTTTATTTATTTATTTATTTTAAAAGTTTTATATAGCACTAGCTTGACCCGTGGGTATTAGAGCGCTTTACATATACAAAGAAAAATTGCATTGCATAGCAGGACATAAGGATGCAAAAAGATAAAGCAAAAACATAATCATTGGGCATACAGTGCAGGGGAGGGAGAAGAACGCAGGTGGTTTAAACAGTCAGATAACCACCTATCCTTGATGGGCATGTGAGAGGGGAGTCATCTAGGTTATTGAAGTCTAGGGTAGTTGACTTGGTCGGTAAAGTATTTGTTGAGGAGAAGGAGCTTCAGGTCCCTTTTGAAGCCGGAGAAGGAGGGGTTGCATTTGAGGTCTCTAGGGAGTGTGTTCCACATCCTGGGTACGTTACCAGAAAAGGATCGGCACTGGGTTGTCTTCTTTTTCAATTTAGGAGGGATGAGGAGAAGTGAGTTGGAGCTTCTCAGAGTTCTGGATTTTCCTGCTTTGACCAGTTTGCTGTTTAGGTAGTTGGGGGAATGTGAGTGAAGGGTTTTGTGCGTGATGCAGGCCAATTTGTAAATACATCTACCTTCCATGGGAAGCCAGTTGAGGGAGTTGAGGGTTGGTGTGATGTGTACACATTTTGTTTTCCAATCCACGCATTGTAGTACTTCCAGGATTGGTGCATTTCCCCACCCGGGGAAAACAATGCTGTTCAAAGAAAGATAAGAAAACAAAAGTAGCGCTTCACTGGCAAACTCTGTAAAGTGACGCTAATGTATTTGGGTTTGAATAAAATCAACCTGGCCTATTTACGACCACTCTGTCTTGCTTTAGTTAGTTATTTATTTTTCATATTTTGAACCTTTTATTCCTGAGGCTGCACTTTGGAATAGAAAAATATCAGAAAAAGAGACATTTCCAGCAAAAGTGTTTATCTTTTTTTGGATCCATTTCACAGGGGAACAAATAAACAAAAGGAGGAAAGAGGGGGTGAGAACCGTTTCTTGAAGTCATGGTTTTCTGAAAGTGAGGAGCTAGGCAGAAAGAGACGGAACAGGAGGAAGAAAAAGGGGAGGGGGGGCAGCTGCCAGCGGCAGAGCAGAAGTGGACACTGCCCTTGTCTTCTCTGGGCAAGAAGGAAAAGTCAGAGTCCTTTTCCTTCTCCGCCCACCCGCCCGTCCCTGAACGGCCACGAATGACAAGCCTTATCTGAAGGCCTTGGCTATTTCTACCGTCCTGGGAAGAATGTTTAAAATAAAAAAGTAGGGGAATGGAATCTATTGAATGAAAGAAGTCGGGGCACGCCGTGCCCTGCCGATCCCGCCCACTTCGACCACTGGATATATGTGACAAATCCACTAACCCACTGGTATATCAACATAAAATACAATTTGGTGTTCTGCGTGTTACAGGAGCTTTGCAACAGGCACATTAACCCTCTGTGCTACTTTATGATGATTAAAAATTGCCACTAGATAAAAGTCAGATCTCTCTCCAGCAGCAACATCAATGTCAAGAACTTACTTGAACAGACTTACTCAGGAGCAGAATGATGCCTGTTCCCAATGCCCTTCCAGGAACTCCAACCACCTAATTCTGTCTTGGGTTAGCTGAGTCTCTGAGGGGGAAAGGGGATGGGGAGAAAAGAAGAGACAGCCTTCACACATTGGTTCTTCTCCAGAGAGGTTACTCATGTCCTCTATTGCCTTTACGCTCTCTTAACCTCTCTGCGATTTTTTAGATGAACTGTAGAAATATAAAAGCCATGTGTAATCCTACTCTATAATTACCCTCTAACAATTAAATAAACTCTCTAAATCATAGAAAACATACCCCAAGGATTTTAGGCTAATGCTCCTCTTCTAGTTTGTATAGAGAGCTTGCTATAATTAATACTTCTTAAAATATTGTATAGTTGTTCAACAGTTTCTTGTTTTTACATTAACATTTAACTTTGTCCTTTTTAGATTCTACTTGCATGACAGAAGATCCTAGAAGGTTCTGGAACGTTGTTCGTGCAGGTAAGTTATTTTTCTTGCTTTACTTCTAATTTTTCTGCTTGCTCTCTTTTTCTTTTCAAGTGAGCTAGAAGAGTTTTTTAAGAGAAATAGCAATCGAGTTAACTTGTTTTCATACGAAGAGTCTAGTTCAGGACTGGTTAGAATTATTTCACAACAAGAAATATCTTTAGCTAATTTCTCAGCCGAGAAATTGTACTGCCGGATTCTTGTAGTGGCTCCTTCCTGGGAATGCGCAGTAAGCATTCGATAGGACAGACACTACTCGCACATTTCCACTAGGAGACCTTAACTGGCAGACTCCCTGACGAGACACTTGTCAATAAGAGGCGCGCCTGCTCAATAACGATTATAACAAGGAACAGCTAGAGACTGTAATACCGAAGAAAACTAAACGACGCCAGTCGCCACTACCCTCACTAACTAGCGCAACGAGAAGGCTGTTTACTCACGGAATTTCTTCAGGTGAAGTGCGCGTGTTTGTCTGCGCGCACTTCACATTCTATCGTGCTTTACAAGGAAGAACTAGAGCGCTGCAGGAGAGGTCAGGTTGGCAGACATCTTGAGGTTCCTGCGCTGCCAGCCTAGCCTCCAATTATTGCCTTCAGAAACATTTTTCCATTTCTTGTTAGTCTTGCCCCAGAATATACTGGCAATCGTCCTTGTGGGAATCCTCCTAAGGATCCTGACAGTACCCCCTCTCAA
This sequence comes from Calotriton arnoldi, assembly GCA_963921515.1. Taxonomy (NCBI): domain Eukaryota; kingdom Metazoa; phylum Chordata; class Amphibia; order Caudata; family Salamandridae; genus Calotriton; species Calotriton arnoldi. Next base: position 708,273 of record CAWUFW010006127.1, on the reverse strand, counting down.
GGAGGATTCCTCCATCTGTGGCTTGTTTGGATGGTTCTAGCACTCCAATTGATAGTACGATTATGTTCTGTTAACCAGGGAAGTCCTACTATGAGTTGAAATTGCGGGGCATCTATTAAATTAAATTGCATCACTTCCTGATGACCTTCCAAACATAGTAGCTGTACTGGTTCTGTATGGCTTACTATGGGCCCAGATGAGAGGTTGGTGCCATCAACTGCTCGAACTGCTTCGCTCTTGTCCTTCTTTATTGCCTTTAAGCCAATGCGATCAGCAAACTTAAAAGATCACAGATATTTCCGGTGGCCCCAGAGTCGATCATCACTGAAACTTCTCTGAGGACCAGATGTCGAAATTTTAATGTCACTGAAAGGACCAAATGAGGCGAAGACACCTGTAAGGTATTTTCCACCAAATGATTTGTCGGAGTTGTCTTTTGATCTGCACCCACCAGTCCAACTCCACTTACTGGTGGTGCTGCGAGTTTTCCTTCACCAACATCTTCGGTTTCTTCGGGCACGCCTTCACAAAGTGACCTCCTGCTCCACAATAGAGACACAATTTATTCAATCTCCTTTTTTCTTTTTCTTCTTTTGATAGCGGGCCTCTAATGGTTCCAATTTGCATGGGTTCAACTCCCGAAGAGCCGTCGGTTGTTCTTGTAATTTCTGTTCTCATCCTATCAAACCTAGGAACACTGGGTTTGAATTCTTTTTCCTTCTCTCCTCGTCTTTCATTCTGACGAAAGTCTATTTCCAGCACTAAATCCACTAACGCTGAAATTTCTGTTGGCCGGTTAGGAATTTGCACCAAGGCATCCTTTAATTCATCCTAAAGCCCGCGATAAAAAAACGCGGCTCTTTTACTTTCGGGCCATTCAGTCTCCACTATCAGTTTGTTAAATTGAGCCAGATAAGTAACTAATTCTCGATTTCCTTGTTTCAGTTCTAGCAACTCGTTGTCGGTCGCTTGAGATGCCTTCCTTCTGTCAAAGATTCGAAGAAATTCTCTATTGAACTCCTCGAAGTCGTATAGTATTGGGTCATCCGTTTGTCAGTAACGGCATTGACCACGAAGCTACATCCCCGCTGAGATAGGACAAAATAAAAGCCACACGAGACTGTGCATCGGGGAAAATTGTGGGACGACACATTAAGTGAAGGGAACATTGGGTTAGAAAAATCTGAGTTTTTTGAGGATCGCCACTAAAGCGCTCTGGGGGCGCTAAAGGAATTACAGGTGATAAGGAGTGAATGACTTGAGTGGGTGTAAATGATATTAAGCTTGTGGATGTGTTTGGGTTTTCTGGGGTAGGAATTTTTAAGTTAGTCCTCGACGATGATTCTTCCACACGGGTGGCTAATTCTGTGGTTTCTCTTCTAGAACCGATTATTTCTTGTCTTAAGGTTTTATTTTCCTCCCTCACTGCTACCAGTTCCTTCTGAATACACCCCAAAATCTCTCCTAAATTTTTTAGTTGAATTCCCTCTGCCATTCTGCTCAGGAGCAATTACTACGTGGGCACTTCACTCTGTCAGGAACTTACTTGGACAGACTTGCTCAGGAGCAGAATGATGCCTGTTCCCAATGCCCTTCCAGGAACTCCAACCACCCAATTCTGTTTGTTGTTAGCTGAGTCCCTGAGGGGGAAAGGGGATGGGGAGAAAAGAAGAGACAGCCTTCACACATTGGTTCTTCTCCAGAGAGGTTACTTTTGTCCTCTATCGACTTTACGCTCTCTTAACCTCTCTGCGATTTTTTGGATGAACTGTAGAAATATAAAAGACATGCGTAATCCTACTCTATAATTACCCTCTAACATTTAAATAAACTCTCTAAATCTTAGAAAACATACCCCCACATTTTTAGGCTAATGCTCCTCTTCTAGTTCGTATAGAGAGCTGGTTACAATTAATACTTCTTAAAATATCGTATAGTAGTTCAACTGTTTCTTGTTTATACTTTAACATTTAACGTTGTCCTTTTTAGATTCTACTTGCGTGACAGAAGATCCTAGAAGATTCTGGAACATTATTCATGCAGGTAAGTTATTTTTCTTGCTTTATTTCTAATTTTTCTGCTTGCTCTCTTTTTCTTTTCAAGTGGGATAGAAGAGTTTTTAAGAGAAATAGCAGTTGAGTTAAATCGTTTTCATACGAAGAGTTTAGTTCAGGACTGGTTAGAATTATTTCGCAACAGGAAATATCTTTCGCTAATTTCTCAGCTGAGAAATTGTACTGCTGGATTCTTCTAGTGGCTCCTTCCTGGGAATGCGCAGTAAGCGTTCGATAGGACGGACACTACGCATAAATTTCCACTAGGAGACCTTAACCGGCAGACTCCCTGATGAGACACTTGTCGATAAGAGGCGCACCTGCTCAATAACGATTATTACAAGGAAGAGCTAGAGACTGTAATACCGAAGAAAACTAAACGACGCCAGTAGCCACTACCCTCACTAACTAGCGCGACGGGAAGGCTGTTTACTCACAGAATTCTTCAGGTGAAGTGCGCGTTTGTTTATCTGCGCGCGCTTCACATTCTATCGTGCTTTACAGGGAAGAACTAGAGCGCTGGAGGAGAGGTCAGGTTGGCAGACATCTTGAGGTTCCAGCGCTGCCAGCCTAGCCTCCAATTATTGCCTTCAGAAACATTTTTCCATTTCTTGTAGTCCAATCCTGTGCACACGTATTTGTGTGGTTTGAAAGTTCAATCCAAGGTTGAAATCAAAGCCAGTAAGTCTTTTGTAAGAATTCTTATTCTTTATTCCAAAGAACACCACAAGGTCCAGCCAACACGTGTTTCGTCTTTAGGGTAATAACCCACGACTTCTTCAGGGCTGTATGGCTACCCAAATGTCAGTTTATGCCTAGTTCACGGTTATACTTCCGACCCGGCTAGGTCTTTCCAACTGAGTATTAGTCTGTCCAAAGAGTAAGGATCGCCAATCTTTAAAATTTAAATTCTTTGAAAGGAAAATCGTAGCGGTATGTATGGCACAGTAAGCAACAGCAAAAAGTATCTTCCAAATCTAAGGCGAGTACGCTAATCCTTTATTCAGTAATTGTGCATGCCTCCGGTCAGAACGCTTCGCCGGCAGTGGGAATGAGACCAGCGTACTCACTGAGGTCTCGTGGCATACTTGGCACAGTTACTGAATAAAGGATTAGCGTACTCGCCTTAGATTTGGAAGATACTTTTTGCTGTTGCTTACTGTGCCATACATACCGCTACGATTTTCCTTTCAAAGAATTTAAATTTTAAAGATTGGCGATCCTTACTCTTTGGACAGACTAATACTCAGTTGAAAAGACCTAGCCAGGTCGGAAGTATAACCGTGAACTAGGCATAAACTGACATTTGGGAATCCATACAGCCCTGAAGAAGTCGTGGGTTATTACCCTAAAGACGAAACACGTGTTGGCTGGCCCTTGTGGTGTTCTTTGGAATAAAGAATAAGAATTCTTACAAAAGACTTACTGGCTTTGATTTCAACCTTGGATTGAACTTTCAAACCACGCAAATACGTGTGCACAGGATTGGACTACATTCACCTGGACCTTTTGGTCCCAAACGGAGGGTTTTAGGGGTTTTTCCCTCACCTGGTGCACCGTCTGATCTTTATGCTGTGTTTAAATTACAATACTTTGCAGGCGCCATATTTTCCTGTGTGAATTAATACCCCCCTCTTTGGTTCATTTTTCCATTTCTTGTTAGTCTTTCCCCAGAATATACTGGCAATCGTCCTTGTGGGAATCCTCCTAAGGATCCTGACAATCAATCACCAGAGTTATGGCAACATTTATTTTATTGCCTGAACAGTGCTGGACACCCAATGAACTTTGCACAGGTGCTTTTAACCCCATAAGATATTTGAAAATACAGCACCTTCCGAGCTCATTGCCAAGTGCAGTGCACCTGTCGCACCCCCCTAAAGCCGGCACTGCAAATATAGATCTGAGACCACTCATCCTTTCATTATGATTTGAGCAAGGTCTCCTCACTGATATCCAAACATTGATAAGAACCCAGCCACGCCATATCCAACACAACCAAATACATATCTAAGTAGGATTGTATCATATGAGCCAAATACAGATATGGCCATGTCACACCACACCCACGCGGTCTCAGATCAGAGCATAACCACACAATCCCGAAGAGATGTGAGCATGATCTAAACACGTAGATCAAAAAATATATAAGAGCATTATCACACCACTCCAACATAGTGCCATAGATATACAGAGCTGTGACTGGTCACACTCACACTCCTAAACTCAGATCAGACCCTGCCCCCTAATATAATCAAATACAGGTTGGTGGTATCTGGTTACCTAAACCCACATCAATTTCAATACAGATCAGAGTTTGACTAGCTGGTGTGTTGTCTCCATCAACATTTTATTGCAGGCACATGCTGGCTAACTTAAGATGCAATATACTGGAAAGAGCTTATTTTTTATGAGCTGCTCCCTATTACCCGTTCCCAACCCGTATGTACATCACTGTGTGTGACAATTTGTAAACTAGCCTTTCCTGTCAAGATTTGTTTGGGTATTTGGCAGGTGCAAAATAAGAAAAAAAAGCACTACCAAAATTTTTTAAATTGTCATTTTGAGAGTTTAAAAGGTTCCTTATTTCACGATTTTCGACCATTTTTCCATTTCAAAAACGGCAAGGTATTGGGAGGTAGGTCCCCACTGGGTCCCCATTCATAATTTTTTCAAGCAGCAATCACTTTCTAGCCAATACCCATACATTTGATGTTGTACAAATCACCAAAAATAATTAAAGATATTTGAAGATCATTGTCCTTCAAATCTGACCAACCTTTGGCGGTGTCCTGTCAAAGCGTTCGTCCAGGCCAATACATTCCAACAGAAAGTTCTGCATGGGTGGAGACCATGTCACAAATGTTGAGATCTAAAAGGGTGAGTATGGGCTTGTGCATCAGAAATTCTGGTGTGCCCAAGGCACAGTGGAGGTGAGATGGGCTTGGGCAATAGATCAGCTTCTGCAAAGAAAAGATGGGAGTAAATATTTGGAAGTTGGGTTAGTGCTAGAGGCAGAGACCCTCCACGAAGACACCTTGATTTCAGGCTCAAGTAGTATGTATGGTTATGTTCTGAGGGTTGAGTGGTTGTAATGTGCACCTGCTTCATTAAAGCTGCCTTTTTCACACACAAGTATTCATTTGTTGAACTAGTTTTTTGGAGTGACCCGTCTCGCCCAATGGTTCACTCTGGGAGTTACATATGTATGTAGTTAGTCCTCCAAACAGAATTTGCTCTGCATTCTATAATTATAATCATTTACACTCTTTTTATCAACCCTTGGAAAGAGGAACGCTGACAAGATAATGGTGCCTAGAAGAAAATTAACCCTGCGCATTCACATTATAATTATTTTATTACATAATTCTTTGGCGCTCATGTGAACTATGGTAAGATCAACACTGAGTCAGCCCAAACCCATCACTGGTTTCTGGCAAGCACTCATCCTGTTAAGCTATCTAACCAGTTGGGCTGTAAGTACTGCATTACAAGGGTATGTGGAAGGAAAGCACATATTGGAATCATGGTGGTCTGGAGACATGTGGTCACCATCATATATAACCAAGCAGCCAATGCCACCAGCAGACGATCCTGGCCTTGTAGCATAATTCACATTGGATTCCGGGGCTTCTGATTTTGCTTTTAAAACTATTTATGTCAGTCAATATCACAGGGACACCCCGTGAAGAAAGCTGTGGGGATTTCATTTTTTTGTGTCTCAATTTTTTATTGTTTTGAAGTTATTCATATAATCGACAGTCAAAGATCTTCATATAAACAGATTAAAAAAAACAGTTATACATTAATAAATGTGAACAAAGACAGTAATAGCAAAAAAATAATACAATTGTAAAAACAACAGCAAAACAATCTTCCACCTTCCTCTATTACATGCACGTGAACATGGCAGGTGGGAAGCTGTGGGGATTTCAGTCTCGTTTCGGTTAAATTAAACCAATTGGACTAACACGCCTGAAAACAATGATTTGTAAAAGAAAAGCCCGGGACTGGTAAAATGCTGCCACAAGGATGTGTTGTGAGGTAGCGTCCCTGCCCCAAAGATGCAAATAGCTGTTGGTTAAAAAGTAAGGACTGCCTGAAGGTGTCAGCGTGATATGGGGTTTTGGTAGAAAGTTTGAGCTGATATTAAAGTTGAACCTAGCGCCCCTGAGATGCCAAAAGGCGCAGTGTCACATGCCACGCCATTAGCCAGTTTGGGGCTTTTAGCCAACACCATCTACTATTCTTGGACAGAGCTTGTGTTTAGACCTAATGTGTGTGGGCTTTCAACAGTTTCCAAAATGAAATCGCTTTACCTATTGAACTGAAACCGGTTGTATGAATAGAATGCATTACACATGACATGCGGCTGGCTGGCTTGTCTGTCCGGTGTAACGAATGTCTATTCGGCGTGACGCGTCTGAAAATAAAATTTAATCTGAGTCAGAACCGAGCCGGGCTGGAGCAGATCGGCTGAAGCCCGAGGTCCGCATTCCTATTCTAATCTGCGCCGGGATCTGAAGGCGTCGAAGCGACAGACGATAGACAGAAGTGGAGCGGTCCTGCGCCAGCAGACGACTGGCAGCAGAGACAGGAGAGCGCGCGCTCCCCCAGGGGGAACGGCAAAAAAAACTGGATAGGCAACAATTATTGTAATTGAAGGTAATGGCGCTCAGGCGCCAGCCGGGCCCCCGCTCTGCATCAATTCAAGTCAGAGAGAAGGAAGGAGGAAGGATGCCGAAATATCCGACCTGCTTTCCACGTCAACAACCGCCGTCGCTCGACAGTACAAACGCGCAAATGGAGTTTTGAGCCTGTCATTTAAAAATTTAAAAATAAACCACGATAAAATTCGGTTATTTTTGTAACTATAGTAGTCTCCTTAAAATTATAAAACATTAAGTGTGTCATGTTGCTTACAGTGCATTCGGTTTTTAAATATCAAGCAGCAGCAATACATTCAGGTGCCTGGCCACTGTGCAGCTGGTGCAGTGACACCGGAGCGGACCCAAGTGTGCGAGCAGCCCACTTTACGGAGATTATGACTGTCTTATTTACACTTTTAACCTGGGGGCATTTTCCTTGCTTGCATTATGGTAAGTGACACCCTTGGTATGCCACAGCATAAACTTACAATCTTTTCCCTTTCCAGTTGAACAATAACCCCTTCATCTTTTTCACAGCCTCTTAGATTTCACACTGTCAAACGTCACGACCATAAAATAATCTTGTCTCTGGTGTGGTAATTGAGAGCTTCCTAACTGCGGGCCTGGCCATCTTCCACATCCTCCCTCGCCCGGCTTTCTCCGCAGACAGGTAGGCGACGGCAGCCCTTCCCTTTGTAATGCAGCGGCGAGGATTGCTCTTTTCCAGGTGTGACCCTCCTAAAACGGGGCCCTGAAAGGGGCTGATAATTACCCTGAATGAGCCGACGCTTGGCAGCTCTGTGAATGGGTTGTACAAACACTTAACGCTGCGTCCCGTGAGCACAGGCTCACACCATGAGGCATTTAAACAGACCCTTTCTCACCTTGCAAGGAAAAAATGTTGAAACTAGCGCGTGAGCCCAAAAAAACTTTCCCCCACCTCCTCGGCATAAAAATTAAATTTCCATACCGTATTGGATCTTAAATAGTTAAGAAGTAGCAAGAATTTAAACTTGATAACTTTTAATTCTTAGAGAGATAAACGTAGTATTTACGGGGGACACTGCATAAGAAATTAACGTAAGTATCGGACATTAAAGTGACGGTATCTGCACAGTCAGGGACATTTTAAGGACTTCGAGCGGGGTGGGGAGGGGGGCTGTGCCAAGCGTATTTTCGGGGCCCCTGTTCAGAATAGCTTTGAATTTATGATCCAATTTCAGCTCATACATTCCCTCTTTGGCCAGGTCACTGACAGTGCACAGACACAATTCTAAATGTGTTACATCTAATATTCAGGGATAGTAGTGTGTATTTTCAATATTATAAAACAGCAGCAGCTAACTCATATTAATTGCAAATAATATTTGTGACACCTCCCATTTCTCATATGTGATCTCCAGGCCAGTGCTTGTTAATGTTCGCCCCCCCCCCCCCTGTAAACAACTGACTGGGCTCAGGTCAAAGGACACTGCTCTTTAAATTAACAACTTAGCTGAGGTTCAAACATACCCAGTAGCGGCTCGTGGAGGGAGTGCCGCGGGCGGTGGGGAGGGGCGGGGGAGGAGCAGGGTGGGGGGTAGTAAACTACTGCAATGCAGCGCGCGCAATGAAATTCGTTTTATTTATTTATTTGTTTACTTACCTCTGTTCGGCCCTATGCCGGTTTACTACCCCCCCACCCTGCCCCTCCCCCGCCCCGCCCCACAGCCCCGCGGCACTCCCTCCACGAGCCGCTACTGAACATACCTACAGTGAATAAAGTACAGCGTTTGAACTAGGGCCACTCTGCACGTGAAAAGAACGCCTCCCCCCCCCCTTTTTACTGTATTTCCTTTTCTAAAATAAGAGATAAAGATCACGATGCTACGTTATGACAAAAACATCTTTGATAATTTGCTTTTAATGTACTATACAAACACGCTCCTTTCTGCAGAGGTCTGCAAAACGGGTGTGCTAGATTAGGTGAAACGCAGATCTGAACCTGTGGGATTTGCGATTCTGCTCAATGTCATTAATGCTTTATGAACCACATGCATGGGACTGGTCAGCTCTCCCTGCTCTAAGCAAGTTTTATTATTCCTTAAGCAAAATGGAATTTCACGACTTCGTAGTTTGTCTTTACCAATAGATTTTCACCATATCACGATCTGTTTTTTCAGTCACTTCCACATGTCTTTCATTGCACCCAGTGCCTAATTTGCAACAAGCATTTGCAATGCAATAGGTCTCGCATTTACCAGAGTTTGAGCTATTGGCATAAATAAAAGGAATTGTAAATGACAATGCCTTTTATTTATGTGGTTTTTTACAAAACAGATAAATAAAAGGCATTGTGATTTACAATGCCAATAGCTTGAGCTCTCGAAGATGCGAGACCTATTGTATTGCAAATACATTAGGAGAGAGCCCACCGACCCTTAGAGGCGTTAAGGGCCGAAACATGTCGACCTTTCACGATTGAATATTAGGTGCAGTGGATCACTTACACATCCACCTGAGCACCGCCCCTGATTTTAAATGTTACCCCTTCATGCCTATTAAACTCAACAAACAGGAAAGGAGGTATTTTTAATTCTCACTATATCTCACATCCTCTTCATGACTGTCAAAAAGCCAGATTGTCTCCCTCCGGGTGGAGGAGTTCACATCGCCTGGAGAACTGGAAACTCAGATGGTTAAAACCCAATGATGACGCTACTCACCTAACTGATAAGGCGGAGAATGAAAAATATATATCGCCTCCCAAAAGCTAGAGTGAATGAGGGTTTTTTAAGGACAAATAGACCCTGGTACTATTAGACACATGATTCATTCTCCTTTGATTGACATAAGGGCTACACATGCAAACAACATGACAAGAAAGGGACACAAAAGACACACAGATGATGGACGGAATGCAGAGCAAATCAAACATTCACCCCCAGTCAAGAGATCTGGGTTAAATCCATTGTTCTTTTGCTCACCATGCCACCCCAGTTTGGATCCAGCCATATGCAAATCAGTCTTGACCCTGTGCCTCATGGGAACACTCCAGCCCGAACTGCCAAGCCAGGTCCTCCCTGGACCGGAAACAAGCATCCTTGAACCGGTTTCGGGTCATCATCCCTCATCAGCCAGGCTAACTTGAATCCAGTGGCACAGTAAGCCCGGGACTGGAGTCAAGCTAGCCTGGCTGATGAGGGGTGATGCCCAGAAACCGTTCCCAGGATGCTTGTTTCCAGTCCAGGGAGGACCTGGCCTGGCGGTTCGGGCTGGACTGTTCCCATGGGGAACAGGGTCAAGACTGATTTGCATATGGCTGGGTCTGAACTGGAAAGTCATGGGGAGCAAAAAACGATGGATTTAGGCCCAGATCTCTGTACTGGGGTGAATGTTTGACATTATGCAGCATTCTGTCTATCAATTGTTTATTTTTTGCAAGAATGCACAATGACATTGATTGTGGCATTAACAAAGGAACACTGGCTAATAGACGCCTACCCAGGTGAGGGAACATTATTTTTTACATGGTGGAACTGGAACACTGACTGCTTTTAAGTGACAGGCATATTGGGGCATTGGCAAAGAATTCGGGACTCTCTCATTTACATGAGTTTAAAGCACAGGTACACTGATAAAGGGGCACAGATGTTGGGGCCAGAGTGATGACAAGTGTAGACATTTATGGGGGCACAGACAATAGGGAAGCAGAAAAAACACACTAATTGCATCTCAGAGAACGTGATCTACCTTATAAAATGCCAGTGCGGACTACTGTATGTAGGTATGACAACGCGTAAAGTCAAGGTGCGGATAATGGAACACAGGAGTAACATCTGGTGTCAGAAAGCAATGACAAAATTCACCACACATTATCTAGAGAAGAAGCATTCAGTGGATGATATCCACTGGACAGTTCTGGATAAACCTAAAATCTCTATCACAGCACAAGACACAAAAAAGATTCTACTATTGAGGGAACAGAAATGGATACATAGAATTCAGAGCCACGAAAATGGTCTAGATGATGAAATTCCTTGGAATTCACTGAGTAGGTTGTGAGCATGAATATTTCCATCTATACGTCGCTTACAATGACTAAATAATATTCCCATTTAACTAGTAGAAACTACGACACCCAGAATGCACTGTTTTGGTAGAAAGTAACGTGACACACTTAGGCAGGAGCTCTCAGGGAATAGCAACAGGACATAGAGCTGACAGAGACACTTCACAGATGCGGTGTAAGGACATGAAAATGCTCAGAAGTGAATTAAACACTTATACCCACAAACACACTGTTAGAAAGGTTTTTTCAATGAGTGATAAATTACTACTATTTTGTAAACAAGAGGCTGCACTGTAAAATAACCATAACGCATGTTTAAAATGAATATCTCACTAAACGGGTGATATGCCATAACTGGCAATCTCCATTTAATTGGATATTAACCGAAATGAAAGCAAAATTTGCACAGTCCGTCGTTCTGATTAAATCCAATCGGACCGATTACACTATCGGGGCTTTGTCAGCAGCGACATACTTCCAAAATGAAGGCAGGTTTAGGACGGGTAAAATTGTAAATACCCGTGCAAACACAAAAGGGAGCCCGATCACGTGACCATGATCTTGGGTCATGTGACGGGAAGAAGACATGCTAAATAGGGAGACCGGGGCAGAGAACCGGTACCTATGCGGCGTACGGAGAGACTGACTACGGGTGGCGGCCTCACCTTGACGAAGTAAGAAGGGAGAAGGGTGGGGGCCTACCGGATGATATTTACGGAAAGCAAAGCCTTAAATAAGGTTCACTTGGCAATAATACCTTAAAACGTGTGGGGAAGGCATAAAAATAGAAATGGATAATTCGGAAGGACCCGTGAATATAAAAAAAAAAAAAACTTCTTAAACTCACGGATAAGGATTAAACAGGGTTTACACCGAGAACTGGCATTAAAGAAAGACATGGGGCGAGCATGACAGTGTATTACCTCCCATTATAACCAGTGTTTGACTACAGGGGGCAGCCATTGCTCCCATGCCCTTTCGAGCTTCAACAACTATGAAACTCAGTAAGGAATTGAAATTTTAGTTTGATGTGTGCGAAGATATCCCCTCCTGGTGATACTTGATGTGGTTTTCTCCTCGTGATGATAACATGAAAATGCAAAGCATGGAAATTTATGGAAGTACTATAAGATACAGGTGAAAACATGGACCTGGACTCAGGTCAATCGGGGGAGCATGCATATTAGACCTCGTGGTTTATCCACGCTTGCAAGGAGCAAATAAGTGGCACAAGAGTGTTTTTATACAAAACTATTTACAGGTACCACTTGTTTATACGTTGTAGACAATTAGTATATGATAAGAACAAAGATTCTAACGATTATATTTTCACCTACAGATACTACTGCAGTGTGATTACAGAACCGTAGACCAAAGAGTGTCTTTCCCAAAACTACTGAGGTAAGGTAGGAAAGGAAGGTAACTGAGAGGGGATCTTTTGGTCCTGATAAATGCCGTAAAGAAACATGAACCAGCAGAAACATGTTGACATACTGTAGTGTAGTTCCTATTTCCCTAATAGGCTCTGCGCATTGGAATAATATAACCTACAGGCTTGACATAGGACTAAGGTCGGTATGTCCCTATCGAGTATATTAAACTTAATTACTTGTGCCAGCTAGCTCAGAGGCCACTAGAAACTCCTTGAGAACAAGAAGGGAGTAGTTTCTGGCAACCGCATAAACATGACCACTTTGTTTCCCTTTAGAATCGGAACACGTCTCAGAATCGTGGAAACAATAGATAACAGTTTCACTCAGTCAATCGTGCATGCTTAGTTTCTACAGAGTTACACAGAAAGGAAAGACGGGCGTTTCAATAAAAGGGTTTTATTGAACAGTCTTGTTTCTCGTGTAAGAGATATGTGCTGTTATGATCACAAGACAGTATGCAAGATAAATAATGTACAGCGTAAGCAGTAGAAATAAATAATACTGCGCTAGCATTATCTTTTAGCATATATTCACGTACATAAATAACATGAGCTAAAAACGCGAGTACTCATACGATGCGTCTCTAAGCTAGTTCTACCCCAATGTACCTAACCTAGTCTAGGTGTAGGGAAAGGTAAGAAGTAGGTGGAGTATTCTCTAGTATGGTATACTAAGAGTATGTTAAGTCTAGTATGCCAAGAGTCCCTCTAGGTTCTAGTCAGCTCCATACCTTGAGAATGAGAGAGGTGGGAATCTCTTGCCGGATCTGGAACTCTAACACCCCTCGAAGGGAGTCAGAACACTGGAAGCTGGATTTGTCTGCGTGCAGGAATGACAGCGTCTTCTCAGTGCGTCAGGCCGGGATACGGGCTCCTCTGAAGTCGAGGTCTCTTCTAACTTGCTTGGGCAAGGGAAGGTATATTTATACCTGGTAGGTGCCTTGGATTGTTAGCATTGACGTGAAGTCGGACAGAGGAAGACGTCAGGAATGAACCCTTAAGGTATAACGGTTCATACATAATAGATGAGTTCTTGGAGAAATCAATAGTCCTGTGCTAGGGGAACTCCCGAAGCTTAAGGGTCTGGTTTCTAAGAACTCGTTGTGACGTTAGGGTGGACGGATGTCTGTGACCATGCCTGTATTTGGAGTGCACGGTTAATGCCTAAATAAGGACTGGTATTCTATGCCTATATAAGTGTAATGCGAATTGTGCCTATATAAGGACATGATTCAGGAAAACCTATATACGGACACCTAAAGCGGAATACAACACCCACTCCACTTTCGAATGAACGATAATACTAAATGCTAAACATTTAAATGCTAAACATAAAATTGAGTACCACATGTTGCTAAAAACATTTCTAAAAGCATATTAAAAGAAGTTTAAAAATAAACTGTTGAATGCAATAGGTACTGTACATTTAAAGCATCGTTTTCATGCTAAGCATTAGATGGAAGTAAATGCAACATGAATGAATAAACAGAAATATATACATATGATGAAATGGTTGATAAGTTTTCAAAAATCAAAGCCATTGCATATCATGGAATTAAGTGAAATGTTAGACAAGTAAGGTGACAATGTGTCCCTGGAAGTATTCAAAGAAGTCCGTTTTATAAGACTAGTTCTACTGTAAGCAGATTGTTCATTTGCCATGTCATTTAAAAAAAAAAATTAAAAAGAAAAAGTTCAATTCTGGGAAAAGTTCCAAGTTTGAAAAATATGAAGGCCAAATTTCATTGTTGCCCTGGTACAATGTGAGCCGAATCAAAGTCAGTGTATGGGTCTGGCGTAAACATGAGATCATCTATTTCCGTAGCCAAAATATCGTCTACCGAAGTTGGTGACATTTGGAACACCTCGTTCAGAAGGTTAATTGCACAGAGATGAGAAACATCGCCTTCAGCAGCAGATGCAATGTTCGCGTCCGTTGTTACCTGTGCCTGTCGATCCATCTCGTACCTCAGCAGCTGCCGGAAGCGTCTGTGAGATCTCAATGAATGCCGTCATCAGGATTGAAAGCCTCTGGGGACAACACACAGCATGGGCCGTTATCGGGTCCAGCAGAGTATCGACATCCGTTGGCATGACTGATGGGAGTGTTAGACAGGTGTCTAGCACGCATTCTTCACCGCAAAACAGGCAGCGCAGAACAGGTAAGATGCAATCTTGCCAGATTGGTCTGAATGACAGGAATCACGTTGTATTAAGTTCCCGTAGACGAGGCATGCCCAAAAGCTGTACTATTCGCTCACGGCATTTCCGTTCAAGGAGATCTTTCTCCACATCGCTCGGAGTGATGTTGGCGAATAGGCTTGCCATAGCGTAGTAGGAGGAATAGAAACAGAATTCCTGCAACAAGTGCTAGAATTAACGGCACACCACCAAACACCGAATGTGCGAAGTTTGGGATGATTCCGAGGACAGCCTGGTAAGGTGCTAATAGTCCGGAACAGATGGTCTTAAATACATGTACAATTCCGCTCGTATCAGACATGTTTAAGAGACGTCCCATCATTTCTACGAAATGTATAGGGCAGTTTGTACGAATTAAAGCCTGTATCTCAGCCGAAGTCCTTGCAACTTGTAAATCATAGATTTCTTTGGCCGAGGTCAGAGGCACTGTTTGTTGTATAAGCATGGCTTTCATTCTGCTTAAAGTATCAAATCGTATAAAAGAGACATTCAACGAAGGCCATAAAGGCGACTCCCTGACTGTGTCTTTTGGGGCAAACAATACTTGCATACAGAAAGTGACCCTGGAGTCGACCGTTACTAGATATGGGATGCCTGGCAACATGCCACAGCAACTCTGATCATTCAACATGAGGTAACTCCCATTAGAAATTTGGCCAAACGTTGGATTAATCACAGTAGCCGGTGTACCCTGCTGGCGGCAGGACAAATTTGCCACAGAACCATTACAAGCCCCGTGTAAAGATATGTCCTGACAAATTAGTGAACCGCTTAGTGCAATTTCACAGTGTGTACCGCTCAGAAACACTTCACGATCCCCACTCCAACATCTATATGTGTAAGGTAAATTCCAGGATGTCTTAATGTATTCTTTACCCAACCTTTCATATTTGCCTGCTTGCATTTGTTTGAGGCAATACTGAAACTGAAAAGTAGTCACAGGCAGAGTGATTTTGCCATGAATAAGCCATTCTGTAGCTGGTTTTTCTGCCACTGTGAATGGTAATTTTTCCAGTTTTTCAATGCTCAGCACTGTATACTTTGCTCCTCTTTGTGCCAGTTCGATCTGTTTATCAGTTAGATTGTATTCTGCAAACAGAGCCGACGTGTTGATAAAACGCCAAGGCACATAGCCCGCACGCAAAGATTGCAGCGTCCAGCTTAATAACATAATAGAACGTAACTGAGATTGGCCTTGTTGTAACATGGCTAAATCTTGTTCCAGTATGTCAATAGCAGAGGATACAATGTTGTCCAATGAATAAATTCTGGATGACAAAGTTGTTAACCCATTGTCGACCACAGTGAGAGTTTTCTCTAAGTTAATACGATCAATTTCACGTATTCGTTCTGCGGCCTCTACTTGTGACACCTTCCATGCTTCATTATAAGCAGCATAGATGCCGACATATATGAAACGTTTTTGACGCGGTTTTCTTGGTCCAAGCAAGAATTCCCTAAGGTCTGCGTCTTCTTTAAGTAAAGATAAGTGTTGTTTCACATCCTTAAGTGTAGATTTTTGCAGCCAATCGAGGCATAATTTTCCTACACTGTATGTTGTTACTACCCCCGGATGTTGTCTTTGGACGTATGGTGGGTCTGGCCTATGAATAGTAAACCCCTGTGTTTTATTCAGGAACCTTTCTTGACAGATGTTTGTGTCTGTGGGCCAGATCAACCATTTTCTCCAATCAGGATTTGTTCTGTTGATTTGTATTATTGTGTCAACTGTAACCGCTGCCTGTGTATTGTTATTACTGGCAGGTGTTGGTACAGAAGGTGTTTTCATGTCTTTAATCTTGGCTAAACCAAGGCAAGACGTTTGTTGCACAGTGTCATTCAAAAACATTATTTGCTGAGGGATGATACAGGCTCTAAACAAAGCTTCTATCCCCTGCACTTGCCAATCTTTAGTACCCCAGACAGATTTTGTGTCTATTGTGTCTTTCCATAAGTCGAAACCATGTCTAGACAGTTGGGCAATAAATGCTGCAGAGTAAATCTGTTTTGTATTAGTTAACCTAATTTTCAGTCCTGTTTTGTTTACATTTTTATAGTAAAATGTTTCTGGATCAGATGTATTGTATCCTGAAAAATATGGAAACTTTTTAGCAAATGTTTTTGAACTACCTTTTGGTGGTGTAGGACAATGCTCCCATTGGTTAAACATAAACACATTTTTAGGTGTTGCAGATTTATGCAAAAAATGATGACCATAGTGGTTATAGCAATACAGCTGTTCATAGCCTGATGAACCCTCTAAATATTCATTATTAGAAAATGCAGCAGACTTGTCTAGGTCAAACATCATGTCATTTACAGTTTCAAAGTCCCAATCATCAGAATAGGTACGGGATGAAACAAAATCACTTAGTGAAATCTTAAATAAATGTGGAATGTTCAAATGTTCCGTAGGGCCAAAAATATCGAAATCAGTTTTGTCCCACACTATACCATCCTGTATAGGAACGGCTGTGATGTTCTCTGCTGACAAGTCTCTTGTTTCACGATGGGATGATTTGTGTGGTTTCAAAAGTAAGTTCACTTCTTTACTTTCAATGTCCAAATGGATGTATCTGCCATTTATAAGCACGCTCATAGTCATAACCAAGGCTAGCCAAAGCAGAAAGAAAAATATTCCAGAAATAATCCATAGTTCAATCCATGGTGAAACCAGACAAGTCTTTCTCAAAAAATGAAAAAAGTCTTGTACTTGTAGTTTAAAAGTTCTTGATGCTGGCGACATCTCAGGCTCACTCAGATCCTCAGAAAACGTATCAAAGTTAATGAAATAGCCAGAAGCAGTTCTATCAATTGTTGGAATTGCATCAGGATTTGTAGAAATCGCTGGAACCAGTTGATCACTTGTTACATTGGTCTAGACAGGTGTATTTGGATGAACTGTTACTTGAGTTTCAAGAGGGATGAGTACCATAGCATTGTTGCTCAGTCCTTCATCTGTAACTGCTGAATTCTCGATTATTATGAGTCTTTCAGTCTGAACCTCTTGGATAGTAGCGAGAGGAGTGCGTCTGCTACTAGCTCGGAGTCCACGAGGCCTACTATTTAGTATTGGCCACATACTGTGGTTTGATGAGGTCGATTGACACAAATCTTTTCTCCTTTTTTCCAGCAAGGGGCGGCAGAAGTACTGTTCTTGTTCCGTGTATGGCTAGGACAGGTACTGGTTGTCTGTAAGAAGGTCCAAATTCCTTCTTGTCTGCAATTTTCTCTCTGACTAGATCCCCAACTTTTGGAATCCAGACAGGCCTTGCTGGGACTGCCGGTTTTTCCCCAGTGGTGGTTGGCTGCAGGAACACGTTGCTTTGTTTCGATCTTAGTTCATTTAGATCCTGTAAAACAGCCAAACGATCTTTGATATCAAAGGGTTTATTTCCCACCACTGTGCCTTTACATTCTAGATCAGGCACACACATTCTTGTCCCAAATAGGACCTCATATGGAGTGACCCCCCCCCTAGAGAACTTCTTGGCAAATTATTTAATGAGCGTTGGACCCCATAAAGATGTTTGACCCACACATCACCCGAACCTAATACCCTAGCTGTTATAGACTGCTTTATGTCCTGGTTTTTCCTTTCCACAACAGAATTTCCCTCAGGATGAAACGTAGAGGAGTACCGCAATGCAACGCCCAGACTGGCCATGGCGTCTTTGTAAGCCCGAGAGCTAAACGCAGGGCCCTGGTCAGAATGTAGCGTGCCTATTGCGTATGTGCCGATAAATACTCGCAAATCTTTTATAACAGTTCGACCGTCAGCCGAGCGCTGAGGCCATATCCATAGGAACCTAGAGCATGAATCCACTGCGACCATTATATATTTATAGTTACCGTCCCTTTGCAAGGGACCGCAGTGGTCCAGGTAAACACAAGCTAATGGTTTGTCTGAAATTAACAGGGGTGTCTGCGCAGGACGTTTCACTGTGGAGACTTTCATCTGTTGGCATATTTCACATTCTAGAACATAGTTCTTGGTCTGTTTCCTAATGCCAGGCCACCAATATCTTTGTTTCAGTAAAGATACTGTTGCAGAAATACCTGCATGGGCGGAGGCTATCCCTTCGTGTGCTCCTAGGATTAGTCCTAATCTACGTTCCTTGTTTGGAATTACCCTATCCCCCACTCCAGGGATTCGAGCAAAAGGAACATTGTTCGCATCAATTACATAAGAGTACTTGAGTGGAAACTTTTTTGGTAACGCTGCACCACTGCCTTTGCTCGTAGCATTGACAGCCAACATTATCTCACTGTCTATTCTCGTTTTTGAACGAGTGATCGCAGCTACGGAAGCCGTCTGAACAGCCCCTTTGCGGCTTCGTCAGCCAATGAATTCCCTGCAACGTGAACGCCATCACGTTGATGACTCAGTGTGTGTATCACGTGAGCATTTGGTAGTTCGTTTTTTAACTGAACTACTTGTTCCCAAAGCGTTTTATGCTTTATTGTGCCACCTTTTGCATCTTTGAACCCATTTTCAAGCCAATTTTGTATATATTCATTATACGACTGCACACAGTAGAAAGAATCGCACACTATTAGTGTGGGGAATTCGCAATCTGTACTTTCAAGTGCCAGTTTGAATGCTTGTAGTTCAGCTAGCTGAGCTGTACAATCTCCCAGAGATTGAGTTTTAGTGACAATTGGTCTGAAGTTACCATCGCGCATGCGACCTTTAACAATTGCGCACGCTGCACTGTAAGCTTGCTTACTCCCTGTGTCGGGTTGTGCGGATCCGTCAGTGTAAATTATGAATTCGTACTGATCGAGAGGCAGAATCTCAGTTGGCAGAGGACATTCATGTTCATATTGCAGGAACGCTTGTGTTTTTAAATCAGGATTAAAAACATATTCAACATCTGTTGCAGCAAGAGAATTAACCCATTGTATCCATCTAGGATGTAATGCTTTAGCATTTGGAATGCTCGCTTTAGTTACCGCCTCTAAGGCCGGTACTGGGGTTACGACAATAATGCGTTTCCCTTGGGCTAGAGCTCTTTCTTTTGCTACTGCAGTTTGAACTGCTGTCAGTATTTTTTCAGTTGAAGTGAAGAGCATTTCTGCTTGTGTATAACAAATGTGATTTGTATGCTATTGGTATTTTTTCACCCTCATTAAATGTTAAGTAGGTGAATCCGCATTGACCCGAAATTATTCGGATCACCAAATTGCGTTGACTTACGCGTGTTTGTAAGTGATTTGTTGCTAACATGTTAGCTTGGAGTGAACGCAAGATTTCTGTGTGTTCCTGTGTCCAATTTTTGATTGAAAAATCAGGTTTGATTAGTGCTTAGAGAGGTTTAACCCTTTCTGCGTAATTTAGAATGTAAGTTCTTCCAAAATTTAGGAAACCCAGGATGGATTGTAAATTTTTCAGCGTCTTTGGAGGTTGGAGCAGCGCACACCTTTCTAAAAAGTTAGCTGCCAAGCTCTTGCCTTCACTTGAAAGCTCATATCCTAGGAAAAGGACATTGAGATGGGCAATTCTGGATTTTTTAAAGTTGAACTTATAGCCCTCAGAGGCGAAGCCCAATATAATGGTGCTCACCCTGTTCAAGTGCCTATCCAGGTCATCGTCTGTCAGATAGATGTCATCGACATATGACAATGCCTCATTATCATAAATTTGTAGTAACTCCGTTACCCTCGCTGAGAATAACCCCGGGCTGTTCTTGAACCCTTGTGGGAGTCGACAAAATTGACGCTGGGTCCCTATTACTGAGAAAGCTGTCAAGTACCTGCTTTCAGGTGCTATATTTTGACAAAAGAAACCATTTGAGATGTCCAATGTGGTTTTATATTTTTTACGCACAATGTTATTCATTAATGCTGTACTATGTACATTTTGCACTGCAAATGTCTTAGAACAAGTGTTTAAATGTCTGCAATCCAAAACTAGATGATATGTATTGTCTGGTTTGGAGACAGGAAACAAAGGATTGGAAATACTGCTTCTATTTGAGTAATTTTTTGAGCTATCCAGAATGGAATTTGCTCAAGTTTTGTGGGCATTTTACCCATGACTGCGTATAGAGTCTGTGGTGTAATTTTTAGTGTATTCCCCTGTTGAGGGGTTTGATTTGGAATTGTGAATGGTGGTTGGACTGTGAAAGTCCGCATGACATATTGGACTAATTGTCTGTAAAATTTTTATTAACTCTGTAAGTTGAGTAAGTAATTCCTCGTCTGACATTATATCGATGTCAGGATGAGGAGTGTAGCCGGCTAGAATCGGCCATGTTGCTCCTGGTCTACCTAGTGGACCGAGCCTGGTAATGTTTTTGTGATGTTTTAGGGCGCAAAGGAATATATTCCTCTGGTGGTTCATCTTCTTTGTAGAAGTGAAACAATTTTGTTACTGAATTTGATTCAGGGAATATTATCCATGAATAGAATACCTCTGGCTGAAAGGATTCGTGTGCCTCTATCACGAAAACTGCTCTACCGCCTCTTGGTGGTAGGCCATGTTTTATAAGTTTTAGAGTGATGGCTCTTCTTAAGTTTGGATGGATGTCTATAACACCCACCTCCAGTTCATTTAAACCTGTAAAGTTAAAAACTGTTGCAACTGGTTCAGCCGCAGCTCCACCGGTTTCGGTGGCATTGTCCCGGTTGGACATTTGTTTTTAAAAAAATGTAGAACAAGTTTCAAGGAAACAAAAAGATAAGGTGCACAATATTTTGGAACACTGTATCCTTCAACGTTGAACAAACCAAACAACTAATATATAGTTTTTTTTTGTCCTATTTAGTTATGGCGGATATTTAACCCTACCCACTCCAAACGTCTTATGGAGTATGTGAGTAGGGGTCTCTGAGAAAAGCACGACTGAGTTACTCAGTATCTAGCGTTAAATTACTACCTTACCAAATGTTTGGGCGCCATGTAGTGTAGTTCCTGTTTCCCTAATAGGCTCTGCGCATTGGAATAATATAACCTATAGGCTTGACATAGGACTAAGGTCGGTATGTCCCTATCGAGTATATTAAACTTAATTACTTGTGCCAGCTAGCTCAGAGGCCACTAGAAACTCCTTGAGAACAAGAAGGAGTAGTTTCTGGCAACCGCATAAACATGACCACTTTGTTTCCCTTTAGAATCGGAACACGTCTCAGAATCGTGGAAACAATAGATAACAGTTTCACTCAGTCAATCGTGCATGCTTAGTTTCTACAGAGTTACACAAAAAGGAAAGACGGGCGTTTCAATAAAAGGGTTTTATTGAACAGTCTTGTTTCTCGTGTAAGAGATATGTGCTGTTATGATCACAAGACAGCATGCAAGATAAATAATGTACAGAGTAAGCAGTAGAAATAAATAATACTGCGCTAGCATTATCTTTTAGCATATATTCACGTACATAAATAATATGAGCTAAAAATGCGAGTACTCATACGATGCGTCTCTAAGCTAGTTCTACCCCAATGTACCTAACCTAGTCTAGGTGTAGGGAAAGGTAAGAAGTAGGTGGAGTATTCTCTAGTATGGTATACTAAAAGTATGTTAAGTCTAGTATGCCAAGAGTCCCTCTAGGTTCTAGTCAGCTCCATACCTTGAGAATGAGAGAGGTGGGAATCTCTTGCCGGATCTGGAACACTAACACCCCGCGAAGGGAGTCAGAACACTGGAAGCTGGATTCATCTGCGTGCAGGAATGACAGCGTCTTCTCAGTGCGTCAGGCCGGGATACGGGCTCCTCTGAAGTCGAGGTCTCCTCTAACTTGCTTGGGCAAGGGAAGGTATATTTATACCTGGTAGGTGCCTTGGATTGTTAGCATTGACGTGAAGTCGGACAGAGGAAGACGTCAGGAATGAACCCTTAAGGTATAACGGTTCATACATAATAGATGCGTTCTTGGAGAAATCAATAGTCCTGTGCTAGGGGAACTCCCGAAGCTTAAGGGTCTGGTTTCTAAGAACTCGTTGTGACGTTAGGGTGGACGGATGTCAGTGACCATGCCTGTATTTGGAGTGCACGGTTAATGCCTAAATAAGGACTGGGATTCTATGCCTATATAAGGGCAATGCGAATTGTGCCTATATAAGGACATGATTCAGGAAAACCTATATACGGACACCTAAAGCGGAATACAACAATACATGCAGCTAGGAGGGGTGAACGGTTATTAAATAGCCCTTTCACCACCATCCTACTTTATTATTTTTTAACCCTGACCGGCAAATACGGGAATAAAGTAGTAAAGTGGATATTCCCGAGCCATTTTAAACTCTACAATCTGCACTTATAATTTTCTTTATTGATCCCTACTATTATTTATGTTTGTATTGTCTTCCCCCTCCCTTTTTGCTCCACCCCATGCGTTGGTCTTCGCAAGGGTGTTGTTTAGCAAGCCTTATGATGAAGCATGCCACAAACTTGTGGGTGAGGGCAGTTTTTCAAACAGACAATTATTGCCACTAAGCTTTACAGCGTAATTCCTTTACTCCTACTTCTTGTTTGTGTTGTTGGCTACTTGTAGTGGAGGTTGAAGTAGGAGTGTTTCCTCTTCCCCCTCAGGTGAGTGTGATTCAAAAGGGAAGCAGAAACAGCATGAGGCCCCTGACATAGAGACCCAGTAATGTGGAAAAGCCTAAAACTGTTGAGGTGGTCCTTCATAGCACACATGTATTCGGAGCCTGCACTCCTCCACAAATTTCAGGCATTCCTAAAAGAATGGGATTGGACAGGGGGTCAGCTCTTGTCCGTGATTCACTGATCTGCCCACTTGCAGTGCCTCAGAAGTCAACTCTGCTAATGAGAGGCCATAGTTTCTATTCACCTGGGGCTCTGAGATGTGCTGAAGTGTAGGGGTGAGTTGAGGCAAGCACAAGAGTTGGCTTTATAGGAAGAGCTTAATAGTGAAAGTCAAAACATTAAACTTATGTTTTGAGTCTTCCAAGTTTTGAGTATGGTACAAATGTTTGTGACCTGGTGGTAAACGTGGATTAAAATTGCTCCAAATGACACAACTGCTGCAGTAAATGCTCCTGGTCATTTATTATATTTAACATGCCTCAAAAACTAAAATAATTTTAAGATTGCACTAGATCATTTTGAACCACTCTCTTCCCCCTCAAAGGTGTGCAAAGAGCCTGCGATCCATCAAAATATTTGTTCTGCTGTGGTCTATTTTGGAACTATTGGTCTATATGTCCATCTTCTTGCAGGGTTGAAATTTAGTGGCTAAGGAGGTCTCTAGAAGCTGTCTGGCCGTGACTCCCAAGTCTTCCCCATTTGATCTTAGTGGGGTCAAGACACAGCACAGAGGAAAAATACTTGAAATGCTGGTCCTCACCAGCTAAGCCCCATTGCTAACAGAGGATTACAGGTCAACACTAATGCCATTTGCTACAAATAATAAAAGCGAAGAACACATCTTACCTGACTTGTCTCAACCCACTTAAATACCAGAGATACTCTGTGCCCTGATGTAAGTTCCTGCGGAGCTCTTGGGGATACATGCTTTTCTTCAACTGTTGACATTGATGTCTACAGTCATGCTTCTAAAAAATCCTTTGATGTCGTTGGCAATTTCATTAAAGTCTTAATGCAAGTTAAACATGGAGAGAAAGCTGGAGTCATTATGGCTCTCAAAGACCCAAAAAGAAATGGTGGCTGATCAAAAGGATCATACCCTCAGGGAGACACTGAAAGGTTTCACTTCAAATTTCAAGTGAACAAACAATATAGGCATACATGGACAAGAAGAGATCAAAAATACAAAAGATGGGTTTTTCGGAATTGGGAATCTGAGCCATTCACGGCCCCTCAACTAATGAACTCGATAACCAATAACCAACTGGGTGGCAAGCATCTCTGTCACAGTAGGATCTTGCTGAGGAAGTAACCTCCTTTGTCGCTGGGAGCTACACATTTTCCTTCTTGGGGAAAAAGCAACAAATGAAAAAGCTGAAAGGACAGTTCCGATTGTGAATGTAGCATTTCCTGCATATGAGGACTTTGTGACTTTGGAAGAACATCAGAAGAAGGAATCTGACAGATGCAATACAAGCTGAAAAAGGGATTCTCATAGAATAGCCTAGTCCAAGGGATACATTCTGTCTAATTCAGTCTAGAATACAAAGAGATGAAAATCCAATTGAGATAATTCATCTGCTTTTTCTACAAACTTTCAGGAAAAGGAATAGGATGATAACTGATAGACTACTAGCCTCAGAGGCTTTTCAATTGATTGGCTCAGCTGTAAGTTAAGGCACAGGCTGGCCCAACTCTGAGCAAACTAAGGAAATTGAAAATTCTACATATTATAAAGATACAAATATTTACTGGCAGTAGTCCACTAACTTTTTGTGGACACAAAACTTACTGGACCCATTAGTACAACTAAAAACTGTCTAGCAAAAGCTCACATCTGAAAACTATCCTTAAATAGACAAAGAGCAGAACTTCTCCCTCCCCCTTCACCCTGGAAGTTATTCTTCCCACCCCGTCTCCCAGCATTTACATTTCCATTTCGTTATCAGAAGCTATGGTATTATAGAAGATCTTGGGAAGACCCAACAGGATAACTGAAATCTAGTGCCTTATAGTCAACAATCATTTGGACTTTCAACCTAGCATTGTACCCCATTACCTTTAGTCTTAGTTTAAACACTCTTTTCTTTGTGTTTGTTTTCATGTTAGCTTTGTGTATTCTTTTCTGATGCCTGAAAGGCCTTTACCCGAAAGGTGTTTTACATAAACTTAAACTTGACACATAGAAATGGAGACAGAAGCGAATAATGGCATAAGGAAAGGTACCCTGAAAATAGGACAGTGATACTGGGAACCCGGGAAAGAGATTTTTCTTTTGGGTGAAAATGTAATTATCCTAGAAGAAAAATAAATTAAAATGGTAATGGTTGACTCACAAGCAGTTCAGTTGGTCTCCTCTCTGGCAGGCGCCAATTTAATGCAAATGGTAGCCGCTCCTACGCATAAAGCAGGTCATACCCTGGATCTAGTCTTCTCGAACATTTCTTCAATGGTTATGGAGTCTCCCTGTCCTCTGGTATGGTCGGATCACTATCTGATTCCTTTTTCGGTTAGGCTGACCAATACCGGCCAGGCCAGAGGCAATCGTTCTACCATAAAAAGAAATTGGAAAAACCTGACCGCAGCAGCACTAGGTCCTATCCTTCAGAACAATCTTCCTCTTTTATCTTCAGACCCCAATGTAGATGCTCTTGCAATAAATCAATGGATCTCCACGGCTGTGGAGGCCGTTGCTCCGGCTAGAATGGTGAAGTCTCGTAGACTGTCCCCATCGGCTCCTTGGTTCTCTGATTTACTCAGAGAAGAAAAGAAGAGGTGCAAAAGACTAGAACGCTTGTGGAAAATAAACTACTGCGACTTAGCTAAAGCAATCTATAAAAATGCTCTGAAAGATTTTCATAAGTCACTAAAAATAGCCAGGAGAAACTATATTGTCTCAAGTATCCATAAGGCAGATCATTCCAGCAAAGAGGTGTTTAAGGTAGTACAGACCTTCTTTAAGCCAAAAGCAATAGAGACTGAAGTGCAACCATCCCCAGCCTTGTGTGAAGACATTTCTAGCTTTTTTGATAACAAAATTTTAAAGGTCTATGACTCCTTTTCAGCACCCATGGTAACAGAGAATCCGGACACACCATTGGAAGCAGTGGAGGTTCCGCTGTTTACAAATTTTCTACCCATTTCGCATCAGGATGCACTGGCTGAAATTCAAAAATGTAGATCAGGTGCCCCAGATGACCCATGCCCTCCTAAACTTTGGAAAATGCTATCTCTCTCTCTTACTGGTGTGTTAGCTCATATCTGGAACGCATCTCTTGGAACTGGCATTTTTCCCGACAAGTGGAAACACGCTACCCTTCTCCCTTTGAGAAAGAAAACTAATGGTGACCCAGGAGACCTCAACAATCTTAGGCCAATCTCCTTACTGCCTGCTCCGGGTAAAATGCTAGAGAAGTTGGTCCAGCGGCAATTGACCAACTTTGTTGAGAGCAATGCCTCCCTGCATGATACACAATCTGGTTTCCGGGCAGGCTATAGCATGGAGACTGCCCTCCTTGAGGTGGCCGAGTCGGTGAGATGGTCGTTAGATTCAGGGGCATCAGCGCTACTGGTGCTCCTGGATCTGTCTGCAGCTTTCGACACCGTCGACCACACCCTGTTGGTGCAGAGATTACAAGACACAGGTTTTGGGGGGAAGGTTTTGACCTGGCTGAAATCATATTTAAGCGGCCGTACCCAAAGAGTCGCCCTACAACCATTTGAATCAAAACCTAAACCCCTATGGTGTGGCGTCCCTCAAGGCTCCGCGCTGAGCCCTTTACTTTTTAATTTGTACCTAGCCCCACTTTTTTCTTTGATTGCCAATTGGGGTGTGAAGGCAATCTCCTACACTGACGACACTCAGCTGGTTTTCTCTTTTCAAGAGCGAACGATAGAGGCTTTTAAGAATTTTAAAGGTTGCTTGAGAGACATAGCCCTATGGATGAATATAAACAAACTAAAACTCAATGCGGGAAAAACAGAGGTGCTGTTTTTCGGTAATGGCCCTGTGCCTGCTCCAGATCTGTGGTGGCCAGTAGAAATGGGGCCTCCGCCTTCTCCTAGCACGAGTATCAAAAATCTAGGGGTGAGATGGGAGGCGGACCTCTCTTTCTTGACCCAAATCCAACAGGTCACCGCTTCGTGTTTTAGTAAAATGAGAAACCTCCGCAAATTTTCACATTTTATGCTAGAAGATTGCCGTAAATCCGTAGTCCATGCCACAGTGACATCCAGGCTGGACTACGCAAACGGCTTATATCTTGGCCTGCCTAAATATTCGATTAGACATTTGCAGATGGTGCAGAATGCGGCTGCGAGACTAATTAGACGCATTCCTTTTCGACATCATGTCTCTCCGCATTTACAGGAGCTACACTGGCTCCCGGTAGCCAAAAGAGTCGAATTTAAGGCCTTGACCCTGGCCTATCGGGCTCTTCAGGGAAGATGTCCTAGCTATCTTAAACAAAGACTCTGCCGGTATAAGCAAAATCGTTCCCTGCGGTCAAACTCTCAGAATTTGCTCTACGATCCCCGCTTTGCGAAAGCCCGTCTGGGTGGTAGGACGTTCACAGTAAGAACGGCTAAATTGTGGAATGCCCTACCTGGGTTTCTCCGCCAAGCTAACACTGAGACCAGTTTCAGAAAAGCACTGAAGACATGGCTCTTTAGCAATGATTAGGCCTGACCTCAGTGCCCAAACTTATGTGCATGCGCTGCTTGCTGCTAGAGCGCCGGGACACCTCTGTTCTTGAGGTAGCTGTTCGCGCTATACAAGCTTCAGTATTATTATTATTATTATTATTATTGACTAAATGTAAGATGACGTCCTTGGAAAGTTTAAGGATTTTAAAACTTTTCTTAAAGAAATACACAATTTGAGTGTAGACCCCTAAAACGAGTTCAAGGGAACAAACACCTTTGCACTGACAAAGAGACACTGACAATTGAACAAGATGACACTGACATGGTCTAATGGAGGGGGACAGTGATGTGGGAACACTGACACTGGGAGACTAACAGTAAAACAGGAACCAGGGGAGATGGACATAGGGGACCAAGAAACTATATTATAGTGAGGATGAGAAACTGGGACAATGGCATTAAGAGCATGGACACCCACTGAAACTGACAATCGCAGTGACATAGGGACAATGGTATTGGGACAATGAGAAGGAGGAATGGGTACACAGGGACACTGACTTTGGGACTCTAACACTTCCAGACATTGACAAGGAGAAGCTGACTCAGGGTCAAGGAGACAAAGACACAAAGACAGGGCCACCTACAACATGGACCCTGTGAGCCGATGGGCATGAGATATTGGACAGCAGCACTAAGAAGGTTATGGCCCCAGTAAAACAACTCTCTGCTGAGAGGAAACAATGGCAGATGCTGCTTTTTGAAAATGTCAGCAAGCCTTTATGACTGTGGGAATGAAAGTTGAAGTGACCAGTTCTATAAATCAGTGCAGCTCTGTTCCAAAAGCTTTGTTTTTGTTTTGTCCTTTCACAGTCTGGCTCTCCCCCTTCTCTCTCACACACCACCTTTATGTACACTGTGTTTAACTATTCTTTAAAGACAAAGTAAAGTGACAATGTAGAATGTACTATATTAGTAAATACCCTTGTACTACCGGGCAGGAAAGTAGGGTGGTTGTCCTCACTAGATGTATGGCACATCTTGTACAGATGGGAAGAGTAAAGGCTAACTTTAGGGGTCGGCATGGCTACCCCTCTGGAAGAACACATTTTCTCTATTTCAACTATATCTACCCAATGGTATCCACAGACCACATGCCATGGGAGTCTGCCTCAGCCAGGTCATTCCAGCATTTTTTTATCCAACAATACTGAAAATGCTGAAATATATAGGCTCATGCTTACAATGAGAAGTGTGAAGCTACAAATTCCTAGAATCAAAAGTGTTTGCTAACAACTGTCTTAAGGTGACCTTTATGTCAGGGTACCACTGGACCACTCTATCAGCTCTATCTGCAGTCCTGCTAAGAAATGTTTCTATAGTCAGTGGAACATAAAGCTCCCTGTACATATATGGCAGGACTCCAGAAAATGTTGAAACTGTTCAATTAACGTTTTGATGCCCAGCTGAGAGGTGTTGGTACTTTCCCTGACCACTGGAGCAGCCCTGTTGAGAAGCATTGGTATGATGGATGAAAAGTATAACATACCCACTCAGAAACACTGAGTTGCTGAGATGCACTAGTACTCCTCAATATGAACCTGGAAGTCCAACTGAGATATATTGCTGCTTTCCATAAAACATATAATAACACTTCTGGAAAGTGTTCCATCTTTTCCCAATATAAGTTGTTTCTTCAGAATATGTTTCTATGGAGACTCCCTGACATGGGGATCCAATGATGTGGCTTATTATTGTTTTGTTTTCCAACAAAATGTGAAATAAATTAATAAAAAGTATGGCAACTTAATGAGAAGTGATGGTACTAATATTGTAGTGTTATGAAGGGTTCCTAAAGTAAATCCCATTTAGGGATCCCATCAGCAATCTGGTAGCAATATGACTCAGCCCCACCACAAGTAACCCCCTCTCTTCTTTTGCCCTTATGTCCCCCTCCTTCTAGTGATGGTATTATTCTAGACTCAATTATTTTCTAACAGTGGCTGCAAATGGAATGTGCCTAGAGATCCAATATTTATATGCCACACATTTTCCCAAATGAGCTTGCAGTATATCCCCTATATCCACATTAAAGTTATATTTATATTCTAATCTGTTGCAACTAGCGGACCTTTCTAAACGCAATTTAAAACCCATTGGTTACTGAAGTTAACCAAATATTATTTGAGGTAGAATAATTAAAATAATTTAAAATATAAAATGAAGTACTCTGTGCACTTTAATATCTCACAATAATATTAAATTATTTCAACATATTTCTGAAAAAAATGTCACCCCCATGAAAACCCTTTTTTTTAAAAACAATTTTTATTATGAAATATGTTAGCAGTACAGAATGCGTACAGAAAACCAAAAATCACAGTACACCTGTTCAGTACAATACACAATGCATGACCCTTTCTATGCTATCTTTTTTATGAGCCATACATCCCAAAAACTACAACCCTGGCTAGGGGCCTGTGTCACATCAGGTTTGCTTGCATAACCAGGGCCTGTCGAGGCTAGTTATTCTTCTACCCGACCTCTCCCCAGTTCACACCATCATCACCTTTTTGGGTCAAGCTACCAGTCATTCTTTCAGAGGAATCCTTATTTTAATCTCCAGAAAAAAAGGCTGCCTGTTCCCCATGTAAATATATTTCTTTCACTCTTGCATTTGCAACTTCGAGGGCTTATGCATCCTTCAAGAACTGTATTACAAAATAAGAGCAAATTTGTTTTTAATATCTTCAAAATTTTGTGGTAGAAAATAAAAAAATCGAGCAAAAACATTGTTTGAGGGTGTGAGTAACCTAAGAAGTGAAGAAGAAACATATGGTTTTATAGGCAGCATTGCACAAGAAGATAGATCAAATAGAGGTGACTGTGATATTGCTAAACCTGAATTTTGAGGTTCTAAAGTTGGCATCACGTTGTGAGAAACAAAGGTACAGAAACAAAGATACAAACAATGGAAAACAAACAAAGTAATTATATGAGAAATTGGCATAACAGAAGATGTAGCAGGTCTAAACAAGTTCACAGAATTTAAGCAGAGAGTCGTAAAAAAAAAAAAAACTAGATGGAAAGTAAAAGTATTTGCTTCAAGCTGGAATGGAAGGCTAGGGTGTATTGGGTGGAATGGAGGCACTTTTAGTACTAATCCTTGTTTCCAAAAACGAAATACCTAAGACATGCTCAAGTCTGAAAGACATACCGATTTTTTCCACAAAGGAAAGGCTGTTAGGCACGCTGTCCAAAAATCACTATTTTACTTTACGAGCTCTTACTGATCATATCACTGAGCTGGCATGGAAGCAAAACAAAGAATAAGAAGACATTGTGTGCATGGAGATGTGTTACACTCTCTTAAGAAATACATGTTAGGAGAAAAGACAAACAGAAAATCCAAAAGGCCACGGTGAGAGAGACCATATGTCTTTAAATAGATGACCAAAGGGGAATGGTTGCAGGCAAGAAAAATATCAACCACAGGAAACTGAACCCGCAGCAGGTGAGATTTTTGAGAAGCCTGTGAAGCTACAAAGATTCAGAGACATAGATTTCCTCAATTAATTATATTGATAAGTTGGATTTTAATGAGGTGTCTACTACAGAGGAACATGTTTCCTGCTTTATTCTTGCCACTATAATAAGAGGATGCTTTTTTTGTACCTTGTATGAGAAACCTTTCAATCTAATCATAAATAGAGCGGAACATCTGCATTACAATTCCATCCAATCATTAGATGTTTCCAAAATCAATTTCAAATGTCTTAATTTCTGTGAAATTACGCACCTTATCAAGACTAAGGGCTTGATTTAGATTGTGGCGGATCTGGTCCCGCCGTCACTTTTTGGACTGTTTCACCACCCGCCTACTTGGCGGTCTGCCCACTCTATTTAGATGCTAGGAGGTCCATGGATGAAGGATGGCCCAAGTGCCACTCACTCCACCAGGAATTTTCACCCATGTTGACAGCGTCATAGGCAGAAGCGGCTGTCAGCAGGAGTCCAGTCAAGAATACCGCTGGGCCAATCATGATGTGCCTTTCCGTCGAGGAAACTGTGGCAGGGATACCTCCTACTATGAGTTGATGGAATCGAAGGAAATGAGGTAGAAATGTACCTCTTTTTCTGTTTCCCACTTCTGTTTCCATCTTAAATCCCATTGTCCAGGTTCTCCCTTTGCTGCTACTACATGACCACGACCCTAATCAACTCCGTTGTCGCCGGAACTAAAGTAAGCTTCTTTTACAACTTGTCTTACTATGAATAGTGCATTGACAATTGTTTTAGTGTCGTGTATTTTTACATTGCTCTTACACACATTTTTTTTATGTGTAATACATTAGTGTACATTTTACAAGTTATCAAGGTAAAATGAACACACCAGTATTGACACAAAAAAAAATTATGTTGTTGTCGTAGTTGTGGGTGTTGTGCTTGTGTTGCCTGTGAGTGTGCATTTAATAGTGTGTGTTGTTTGCGTGCTATGCAATATGTAAGAAAAGAGGCATAACACATTACCTACATATATTTTTGAAGCAAATACAACATGTGTGTGTATCGACACATGAATCAATAGTACTTACTAGTCTCCACTCTACCAGGGACTCACTCCATCAGCAAACCGCCGCTAGGACAATGCCAGCACAACGGGGACATCTAAAATAGGCTCAGCGCAAACCCGCCGACCTGATGGTGACGGAGTACTGTTAGCCAGCAGAGGAGTCTGCCGCCTTGACCATGGTGCACCTCTTATGTGACGGGAAACAGTCTGCTGATGTGGACGGCAGTTCAGCCAGCACACATCTAAATACGGCAGGCGGGATACCATCAGCTTGGTGGTGTACTTGGATGCTCCACCGCAGACGGACGACTGGAGCCCCGCCAAGATCTAAAACAGGCCCTAAATGTCCCCAAGCCCTACTGACAGTTCACAAAACAGTCTTTGCCATACTGCCAAAGCAACAGCAATAAAATACACCACAGGTCTTCATGAAATGCCACAAAACCCTCAAATCCTTTGGCAAAATCAGTTTTAAGGCCGTCATTACACATTGTGGAGATCACAGTTTAAAGGAGCAATTCAGCTCTGAAGATTTATCAGAGGCTCGGTGTTCCTGCAGCTCGATTTCCCAGAAAAAAAAACGACTGTTCAAATAGCTCTGGGAAAGGGCCACACTGCAGCCAGGAATCATTCTCCAGCCTTGCAGCCAGTGGTCGAAGTGCATTAAAAAAAAATAATGGGAACTGTGATGCTGCGTGCAATGGGGCGGGGGAGTGAGCATGGGGGTGTGGTCAAAGGCGTGGTTAAAAAACAAAATATTCTGGAACTTTTTTTGCTGTTTCACTTTCAGGTAACTACATACAAAATAACTACACAGCTTAAATGAAAACTAAATTCAAGTTATGTTGAGCAGTGGGAAATGCACTATCATACATTATGAAATCTCTATGAGTTAATGCACTTCACCAGAGAGACACAGAATTGAATCCTGATCACTGTAGTGGAGAATGGTGACTTGTGTATGTTTAGAGCTCCAAGGTACCAATCTGTGAGAGAAAGCACTGTGAACATGTTAGTCATTATTTTAAACCTGCATAAGATGGTCTGCTACAAAATGCACAAATAGATTTAAGATAAAATAGTGCTTCCAAAATATAGATGCTAGTAGTACCCAGACTGTATGTAGTGCACTTTTTTTTATAACGGTCTTTTAAAAGGACACACTTCACAGCTTAGCTGTTAGTTCCCTTACAACATCTCTCAAAAAGAATAAATGTGTGTCATGGGGAAGCTTCAAGTGATTCAATCAATTGAAGCCAATACCGGCTTCCAAGCACCCTTTACATTTTCAGATTGGCCAGTTGTGCACATTTACTTTTCTTTCAGGGAAGCAGGCACCCTGGCAATATGGTTTATTTAGCTGTCTGTCCCCCCTCGAATTCCCAGCACAGGTGATTCTCACTGCGTTACACTTCAGCGGAAGAATTTCATCTGTCGGAATTAACAGTTCCAGGACGGTTGTGTTTTCACAAATAGTAGGGGAACTGTTCTTATAAAATTTAAAAAAGAGTGGGCATGTCGTGCCCCTCCGATCCCCCCTACTTCGACCACTGTTTGCAGCTGATCCTCAGCCAAGTTACAGGGGGCGTCATGGGATGGTCCCTGAGCTCAGTGACATCTTGCCTTTCCCTAACTCAACCTCCTGCCCCTTCCCATATTGCTCTGCCCATCACCAGCTCCCTTGCTGGCATTCATCACCTGCTCAGAGTAGGTGCAAATGTCTATTTTAAACTAAATGGAATCTGGAATTCTGTGCAGAGTAGCATCCAGAAAAAACAGTGCCACACAGTTACTCTCTATTCTGTGGGGTTTAATTAGTAATTGCAGGAATTCCATAAGGAGATCCCACTGCTATCATTAATTCCAGCAGCTCAGAATCTCCTGAATGAATGCCGTAATACTCCCAATCGGGGCCTAATTCCCATCAAGAAAACAGAATTAAATGTTTTACCAAGATCTTTGTGAAATGGCACGAAGCACCTTACCACCGGGCTTACCATAACCGAAGAGATTGTACTCGCACTCTAATCACCGGCCGCAGCCTTGGTCTTACCTCTGGCCATGACAAGCCGTGATCAGGTAAGGCAGGCCTTCTGCTGACACCATTACACACTCTGATACCGATGGGAATCCTCCAGGCCACTGAGGCACAACGACACTGCTTTGCAACCGTCATCAATTCGACTATGAGTTGTCTTTTAGTTGTTTTTTTTGTTTGTTTTGCAGTTTTATATAGAGCGAACTTGACCCCGAAGCCTTTACCTAAGCACCACTTGCATTACAGAGGGACACATTCTTTTTTTAATTTTTTTTAGGCGCGAGAGATTAAGTGATTTGCCCAGAATCACAGGATGCTTGAGCCACCTACCAGACTCGAAACTGGTTAATCAGCTTCAAAGTCGGCCGCTCTGGCCGTTAAGCCACACCCTCGTATCTTATTGGCCCTGATTATCATGTGCTACACTCGACAGGCCTTCTGGCATCGTAAAGTGCACTTTTGCATGCTCCCTAGTTTAATGAAATTGTCATGCACACTTTATTCTTTCGATAGTAATTACTGAACCCTTTAACACATAGGTAGTATTGCACCTGCACTTTACTCGCCTGCCATTACCCGATTGTTACATCCTAGCCAGGGCCAGTTGGGTTAAGGTGTGACCGGCCCTTCGTGTTTGTAAAAACACCCTGAATCGATGGGGTTTAAAATGCTTTCAATGGACATGGTGGGAATATCTCAGGCCCATTTAGCCCATTGAATTTATTAGTGCTCTTTATTAATTGGTCCATACAGTGCCCTCAGGATGCGTGGCACGAGCGTGGGATAGGCCTGGTGGGCCTCTCGGAGATAGAAATTGCACTTCATGAACCCGGATGGAACCAACAGGGCCTGTTAATACTGAACTGCACATTTTTGTAGATGGCTCATCACTTTTCCTCTAGGCTGGTGGATAACAATATACCTTCAAACCTTTCCACTGGCTCCTGAACTAGCGTGAGGAATGCTCCGTCAATCAAACAATCAATCAATCATGGGTTTGTTGAGCGCGACTACTCACCCGTAAGGGTCTCAAGGTGCTGGGCTGGAGGGGAGGTGCAGGATTCAGTCCATCAAGGAGGCGGTCTATCGAAGAGCCATGTTTTGAGGTTTCTCGTGAAGATGGGGAGTGATGTCTTCTGTCTGAGGTGGAGCGGTAGGGCGTTCCAGGCTCTGGCCGCGAGAAGGAGAAGGAGCGGCCTCCCGATCTGGACTTCCTGGTGCGGGGGACCAAGGCGTAGGAGAGCTGGGCTGATCGTAGGGTCCTTTAGGGTGCGTGGAATTCGAGTCGGCTGTTCAGGTA
Organism: Calotriton arnoldi; assembly: GCA_963921515.1. Classification (NCBI taxonomy): domain Eukaryota; kingdom Metazoa; phylum Chordata; class Amphibia; order Caudata; family Salamandridae; genus Calotriton; species Calotriton arnoldi. The sequence continues at coordinate 672,779 of CAWUFW010006127.1, read as the reverse complement.
TGCTGGTCCGGTGTTGTGGAGGGCTTTGTGTGCGTGGGTGAGAATCTTGAAGGTGATTCTAGCCTCGATGGGGAGCCAGTGGAGTGTGCGCAGGTGCTGGGAGATGTGGCACTTTCTTGGCAGGTTGAGGACCAGTCTTGAGGCGGCGTTCTGGATGTTTTGTAGCTTGCGGGTGAGGTTTTTGTTTATTCCGGCGTAGAGTTCGTTGCCGTAGTCAAGTCTGCTGGTGATGAGGGCGTGAGTGACGGTCTTTCTGTGTTCGAGGGGGATCCATTTGAAGGTCTTGCGTAGGAGGTGGAGGTTGTGGAAGCAGGAGGATGTGACGGAGTTGATCTGGCAGTCCATTTTGAGTTCGGAGACCAGGATGATTCTGAGGTTGCGTGCATCGTCCGTGGGGGTGGGCAGGCTACCGAGGGCGGGGGGCCACCAGGTGTCGTTCCAGGCGTCGGGGTGTGGGCCCATGATGAGTACTTCTGTTTTGTCAGTGTTGAGTTGTAGGCAGCTGCTTTTCATCCATTTGGCGACTGCTTCCATGCCTTCTTGAAAGTTGTGTTTGGCTGCGTTGGGTTCGTTGGATAGGGAGAGGATGAGTTGGGTGTCGTCTGCGTATGAAACAATGTTGAGTCCGTGGGTTCTGACGATGGGGGCGAGCGGAGCCATGTAGACATTGAACAGCGTGGGGCTGAGGGAGGATCCCTGGGGGACTCCGCAGGTGGTTGGTGTAGGGTTCGAGAGGAAAGGAGGGAGTCTGACCCGCTGCGTTCTGCCGGAGAGGAAAGAGTGGATCCAGTCGAGGGCCTTGTCCTGGATCCCTGCGTCGTGAAGTCTGCGTGTTAGGGTGCGGTGAGAGACTGTGTCGAAGGCCGCTGAGAGGTCGAGGAGGATGAGGGCTACTGTCTCTCCTCTGTCCAGGAGGGAGCGGATGTTGTCTGTTGCGGTGAGGAGGGCGGTTTCTGTGCTGTGGTTTCTTCTGAAGCCGGATTGGGATGAGTCGAGGATGTTGTGCTCTTCGACGAAGGTGGCAAGTTGGCTGTTGATGGCTTTCTCGATGACTTTCGCTGGGAACGGGAGCAGGGAGATGGGTCTGTAGTTTTTGAGGTCGGTGAGGTAAGCTGAGGGCTTCTTTAAGAGGGGGTTGATCTCGGCGTGCTTCCAGTTGTCGGGTAAGGAGGCATTCGCTAGGGAGCGGTTGATGGTGTGACGAAGTATGGGTGCGATGGTGTCGGCAGCTCTGTTGAAGATGTGGTGGGGGCAGGGGTCCGTGGGGGCCCCGGAGTGGATTGACTTCATTGTCTTCAGTGTGTCTTCGGTGGTAAGGACTGTCCAGCTGTCGATCGTTGGCTTCAGGGTGTCGGGGGTGGTTGGTGAGGGTTCAATGTGTTGGCTGTCTTCGTCAAAGTTGTCGTAAATGTTCTTGATTTTGTGGTGGAAGAAGGTGCTGAGTTTGTTGCAGAGGTCTTGTGAGGGAGGGATGTCTGTAGACTCGCTGGTGGGTTGGGCGAACTCCTTGATGATGCTGAAGAGTTCTTTGCTGTTGTGCGAGTGTGTGGAGATTCTGTCTTTGATCGCTGTTTTTCTCGTATTTCTGATGAGTTGGTGGTGGGCGTTGGTGGCGGCTCTGAAGTTGTTGTGGGCTTCTGTAGATTTGGAGTTCCTCCAGGCCTTTTCGAGGCGGCGGCATGTGCGTCTGGACTCTCGAAGTTCTGTGGTTAACCATCTGGCTTTCTTGGCGTGTGTGTTGTTGTTCTTCTTGTGGGGGGCTATGGTGTTGGCGCAGTCGGAGATCCATCTGTGCAGAGTTCGGGCTGCGGTGTTGGGGTCGTCGTCTTCCGCGATGGTTGGGGTGGTGTTGCTGAGTGAGGAGGTGAGCTGGTCGTCGGTGATTTTGGTCCAGTTTCTTAGTGGGATCAGGTGCTGGGTTCTGTGGATGGTGGGTGTTCTGAAGGTGAAGTGGATGCATCGATGGTCTGTCCACGGGAGTTCGGTGGTGTGGCTGAAAGTGATGGAGTTTCCTGTTGTGAAGAGGGGGTTGAGGGTGTGTCCTGCTGAGTGCGTGGGTTCTGTCATGATCTGGCGGAGTCCTATCTTGTGGAGCTTGTCCAGGAGGGATGTGGTGTTGGGGTCTAGTTGGTTGTCGAGGTGGAAGTTGAGATCTCCCAGCAAGGTGTAGTTGGTGGACGCGATGGCTCGTGGGGAGATGATGTCCGTGATGGAATTGGTGAATGGTCCGTGGGGTCCGGGGGGTCGGTAGATGAGGGTTCCTCGGAGGGTGGTGGTAGGGCTGGCCTGAATCTTGAAGTGTAGGTGTTCCATCAGGTCTGTGGGCTCATCGGGGAGTGTGCTCAGCCGGAGGGTGGATTTGTGGACTATAGCGATTCCCCCTCCAGGGCGGGTGGGGCGGTCCTTCCGGGAGATCTTGTATCCTTGGGGAATGGCAATGGCGATGTCCGGTCCCGAGGTGGTGTTGGTCCAGGTTTAGGTGAGGAAGGCGACGTCGGGGGGTGGTGCTGTCAAGGAGGTCCCAGATTTCGGTGGCGTGTTTGTGGAGGGATCGGACGTTGAGGAGGATGCATTGCAGGATCTTCGATGCGGTTGTGTTCTTACGGGCGGGTTATGCTGGGTCCGTGGTCTTGGCAGTGCTGCAGGTGTGCCGGCAGCGGTGACAGGTGAAGGGTCCGTGGGTGTCGGCTGGTGAAGCTAGCTTGCAGTTGTTGTTGCGACCTGTGTTGAGTGCGTAGAGTGAAGCTGGGTTGTAGCGTTGGTGGTTCGGAGGTCCAGGGTTCCTGGTGTTGGTCGCGGTCGGGTCACGGATGGGCGCAGACGGGCTTGCCTTTGGCGCGCCTTCGGTGCCCAAGCGGCGCACGCAGCGGCTCCCATTAAGTAGGGGTCGGGGAGGGCTGGACAGCTGGGAGGCGGGAGCAAGGAGGGGAAACTGGCTTGGGCTGGTCGCGCTTGGGGGGGAGGGGCCGTGGGGGCAGCAGCGGCGGGAAAGAAAGCGGGTGAGGGGCGCACAATGTAGAAAAGTGAACAGTGAAAGGAGGATGGAAAAAGATAGAGAGTGACAGTAAAAAGGGTGAAAAGAAATGAAGGTGAAAGGAAAAGGAAAATCAGGCAGAAAAACGAAGCAAGAGAGAGAGTGAGAGGTCCACTGGACCACCAGGGATGAGACGCAGGTATAGCCTGCGGGTGGAGGAGGGCCTCGAACACCAACACAGAGAGTGCAGGGGCTCAAGAGGGCCTCACTTGATGGTGGAGCTGCGAGGGTGGGAGAGCAATTTCACACACAATGAGTCAGAGGTAATAACTATGTAGAACAGTTCTTTACTTTATTGGAAGTTTTCTTAGTTTCACGATTCTATCAATGCCCAATGCATAGGTACTCTCTTTTGTTATATTGAATTGAAAGAAGTATGTATTGGTTGATTGTGAGATCTCTGATTCTATGTTATTCATCTACCGACTGTGATATCATTGATTTTATCTTGTTAACCTAATTTTGATGTTCTTGTAAATTGTTATGGTTTTAAATAACTATTAACAATAAAAATGTACGACTACTACTATGTGAAAAACTTTGCTGGTCCCTCAATTACCCTCACCCAGGGCCACTGAAACTATGTGACAGAGAGAACGAAATTATACAGCAGGGTTAACTCAATTAGATGACAAGTGTGAGAAAGTGCCATCTTTCTTGCATGGTATGCCCCCACTTTTTGCTGAATTGCTGATGTACTTTGACTGAGTGTGCCCTGGGCTCCTGCCAATCAGGTGCCCAGAGCCTGTGTTCCTTCCCTAAAACTGCATTGAAGCCTAAACCCAATTGGCATCTCTGGCCACATGTCAGCCCCTGGTAAATGGTACCCTAGGTACCCAGGGCCCTGTGACCAGAGAAGGCCTCTAAGGGCTGCAGCACTTATTGTGCCACCCTTAGAGGCCCTATACCCTCACACACACACACTGCCTTTGCAGGCTGAGTGTCTTGGTGCAGAACAAAACAGAGAGTCGACATGGCACACATCCCTGTGTGCCATGCCCACAAACACACTGCCCTGGCATACCTCAGTCACCCCTCTAGCTGGGTGCACTATGCCAGTAGTGAGGGTACAGGTGCATGAGCCCTGTACCCCTACAGTACCCAGGTCCATTCCTGGGCAATGTAAGTGCAGTGCTGCCATTAAGAGTATATGGTGCTGGGAGGTCGTCATCACGAACTCCACAGCACCATGATGGCTACACTGAAGACTGAGAAGTTTGGTATCAAACTTCTCAGCACATTAAACCCACACTGATGCCAGTGTGGGATTTAATGTAAGATGCACGATAGAGGGCAACTTAGAGTTGCCCCCTGAACCTAACCCACAATCCACGTCCTGCCTGAGAGGCTGCCTAGGCTGCCACCCAGCAAACATGTTGCTGGACCCCTGGGTAGAGAGCCATCCGCTCTCCCCGGCCTGCAACAATGCACGTCCTGGGCGAGGTGCTAGGTCTTCTCCCCCAGGATGGGCAGGGGGAAGCTTCAAAGGCATGCCGCCTTTGTGAGCCTCCCCAGACCACTTGCTGTACTCAGCAACTGGTCCCCACCGGTTCTAGCCCCCACTCTGGCGGGAAGACTGGCGGGAAACCCCAAGTGAGGAAAGGGGGTGTGCCAGCCTCTGCCAACCCCACCCCTCAGGTGGGGGAGGCGAGGTGAAGCACATCTCCGGGCTCTCGCCATCTTGAAGATGGGGAGCCCTGCCCAATCAGGACTAGGCTCCTGCCCCCTCCCACTGGAGAGTGGCAGGATAGGGGTGTACCCACCCCAGGGAAGGGACCCATTGGTCCCTGCCCTTTACCTACCTGTAACGCCCCTAAAATTAGTATTTAGGGGCACCCTGAACCTTCCTTCCTCAGATCCCGAATCCAAAACAAGCAAGAAGAACAAGAAGAAAGAAGACCTGCCGTGCAGCTGCTCACAAGAGGAAGACACCAACTGACTTGGCCCCAGCCCTACAGGCCTTTCGACCCTCGAACCTGCTCCTGCTAAACCCCGGCGTCTCCAGTGGTCAGCAACCTCGAAAACCCCGGAGGACCTGACTGCCTTGTGACTCTAAAAGAACTGGGACTCCCACGAGCAGTGGTACTGCTCAAAGCAAGTAACAAACCCCTGGTGCAAGCCAGGAACCGCGACTCCTGCACACTCTGCACCCGCCGAGCCCGGCATGTGCCTGAGTGGACAAAGACCACGAGGACGTCCCCCCGGCGACTGTGACCCAGAATCCAGCACCCAAGGACCCTGCTCGACGCTCCTGACGACGCCTGCAGCCTCAGAACCAGGGACCCCTCCAACCGCGACCAGCAGAGGGTATGATTTCCCGACGTGAAAAAACACCCCTGCACCCGGCGCCCTGTGGCCCCCTGTGCCCAACTCCGGGAGCCTACCTATCCTCCAACTACCCAACTTACCTCTCGAAGTGGTGGTCGCACCTGAAGAATCTCCGTCCCCGAGCTTGCAGCCTTTGTTCAACTTTCAGCTTCTCCATTGAAATACATTGAGCGCCCGACGGCTCAAAAGCACCCTGCACCCAGCCGCCCGAGTGCCCCTGGAAGTGCAGCATCTATCCTATTCTACTTCCCCACTTGCCCTGCGTAAGTGACCAGGAGCCCAGCTCCCACAGCCGCGTGGCCTGCCTGCTAGCAGCCACCAACCAAAGGCCCCCTGCCCGCCATAGGCTAACATTGGGCCTAACTCACTCTGCACCCGTCCGCCCCTGTGCCGCTGAGGGTGTACCAACTGTACCTACCTGACCCTGGGAGACCCCTGAGTCTATGCCCAGAACCTTAACTCTTCCAGTCGAGTACTTACCTGAAAACCGATAACCTACATTTTCTCCATAGGGTAACCTTGACTGGTTTACACTGAAATTTCTTCTAAGTGTCAAGTTTTGAAACTTTAAAATATTCACAAAAAATCGTCCGATCAACAAAAACGAAATTACTCACCTGTTATCAGGAGAGATCCCAGTGCTGGATCTTGGTGCCCAGCACTGACCCTGAAAAGCAATTACAACTGTACTTACCGATAACTTGATTTTCCTCCATAGGATAACATTACCTGGTTTTCTCCAGAAATTCTTCTGTGTCGATGTTTGAAACATACAAATATTCCTTAAAAATCGCCTGTGTAACAAAAACGATTTCTTCCAACTGTTTACAGGAAATGCACCAGGGCTGAATCCAGGATCCAGCCCTGAGTAAGAAAATAATATGCAAAGTAATTGATATTGCATTTACTTAAAATTCCCCATTGAGCTCAATGTTATAATTGTGTTTGAATTGTGTTGCCTATTGCAACAACTGTAACTATTGCATTTAAAAGTCTATTGATTATTGAAAGTATATAACTAAAGCATCTCATTCTGAGAAAGTATTTTTATACCTACTTGTGGTTCTAAAATAAAACAACAATATATTTTTATATACAAAACAATTGGCCTAGAGTTCAGTTCTTGAGTGTGTGAGACCATTTGCTGACTGAGTGTTTACAACAAATGCTTTACACTGTCCTCTGATACTGCCTTACTGCTCGACCAAGCTACCACTTTAGAGAGTAAGGTTATATCTAACTTTAGCCTCTGCCAAACCTCTGGGGACTGTGGACTCTGTGCACACTGAACCTTACTTTGGTTCAGTATATACAGAGCCACTTTCTTACAACAAGAAAAGGCAAACTATGCAGTATAATGCCACACATTGTGTGATAGTATTAGTTCATTATGTTGTCACTTATACACATATTAACACTATCTGAGAAAAGCTTTCACTTCATTAATACCCAAATAAAGCAATAAGCAACTGAAAGGTGAACAGTAAACCTCTACAAAGGGCCTGCCATTGTGTAGCAACAAGTATTGCCATGTTTTCATAACTTTTGAAACAAAATGTTGTTTTTGTAAATCTTCACATTATGTAGCAGATAGCGGATTGAGTGGCAAGTGTGGCAAATCCATAATTATGTGGAAAACGACACAGCTGCAGAATCACATAATTCCAGGGACCCTTCCCTCATCTTACTCATTTGTAAGCACTCTATCCCTGTTCTTCTAGTAGCTCAGTGGATGGAGGAGCAATATTGTTGGGTGTTTTTACGAAAAAGGAAGGTGCACCAGAGAAAGAGTCCCAAACATCCAAATGAGTCCAATTGTCTTCTTTATTGTAATTCAAAATCTTAAAATGGCCTTCAGCCAACGCGTTTCGTTCCAGTGACGGAACTTCATCAGGGCTGAAACATACATATGACATAACATAAGTCAATACATAAGACAAAAACAATGACAATCTTACATTTAAAACACTTCACAACATAAATAACACATATAATAATAATGGCGCAAAAAAATTGAAGAAACATATAAATATGAACAAATGCATATTCACTAACATATATTAGACAATTCACCCAAACAACATAAATATACATTTAGGCACATATATATTGACATAACAATAAGCTAAAAACATTTATGTATTCTATAAGGATACCTATATCAGTATTATCAAGAATGTATATATAATTAATTGAAGCAATCCTAAACAATTTTACAAAAGATATATATATCCCAAGGGAATCTCTCCTAAAAAGTTTTCATAAACAATTATTTATATGAAAAATTAACTTATATAAAAAAAATTATTACAAAAGAAAAGAAGGGAGAAGAAATTAAAGAAGTGAGAAGAAATTTCCTATTATAACCTGCCTTTAGTGCCCAGTCTAGTCCAGAAATGGGAAACAACTAATAATATCCTATCGTGAGATCATACCCCAAAAAAATTGAAGACAGCCTCAGAGGGGTCATTCTCCATAACCCCTATCAAGGATATAGTTGCACAGTCACGAAAAATGATAGATAAAGAGCAATAATAATAAAGTACCATATGAGAAAAGAGATAGTAAAAAGGATCAGTGAAAAATCAACACCTTCCCGAGAGAATATATACTATGGTCAGAGGCGTATTGCAAACTCACCTTGGTTTGCAACATAAGGGATATCATACCCTATTTATTGGAAAGTAGTTCTGGATCAAGCAACTGAACAAACGGCCAATGGTACAATAATCCAATTTTCTAATATAAAGAAAGATATACCATATATCAAAAATCACCATTGGGACTAATTAGCCCTTATTCAAAAGATAATTCTCACAGTTGTCTAAAGGAAGACTAATGATAAAGTCTCACCTTAATATTCAAAGGGGAGGAAATATCTCCAATAGTGTATACTATGTAGTAGCAGGTGCCCCAAAATGTGGGTACGATTGAATCAAAATCCAAAGTCCTATTGTAAAACAAAAATATATATGTATATGTATACAAAAGTAACTTGCCAATGGCAAAAGTTATTTCCTAAGATAACATTTTTAAACCCTAAAGCTTATATACATTTTTTTGAACAATAAAAAGTCAGTAAGCCTTAAGGTAAAATAATCACAATAGTCATAATCACGGTCGAATAGTCCCAAATCTCTTTGGGAGAAATCCTAATAAGCAACCCAGTATTCCTACATCGTAAGCAATCAATCTTAATCAAGTAATATGTATACACCTGGTTTATATCTAAGAAATAATAAATAAACTGCCTCATGCCAAAACATAGCACCCATATAGGGATATCATAATATACATCTAGTAATCTGTATCTATACTATGCCCCCTACTCATGCGTGACAATAAACAAAGCATTGTGCCGACACGTACAAGCACACTCGCAGATTTAAAGTAAACGTATCCTCAACGGTAACCCTGAAGCCTGAATCTCACAAAGGCTTCCGTTAAGTATCAAGGTCTAATAACCAACGACGAAGACACCAAACCTCTTACCTTAATAAGACTGTCTGTCTGCGCGCATGGGTCCGTGTAATAGCGGGATTCAAAAATATGCGCCAAGTCGCTTCCGCATTACAATGCGCATGCGGCGTGATGACAGTACGTCATGGCGTCAAAGTAATCTGAACGTGCCAGCCGTGCTATGAAACACTAGCGGCTCTGGCCGCCATGTTATGTTATACATAGTAAAAGGAATTAAATGTGCATAAAGAACGAAACCGACATATGGCCAATCGGTATAAGTACACGGGTAAGGACAAAGCACCATAGTGTGTCAAAACATTGAGTGCGAAATACTCATATTCCCAGTCTGTAAATAGATTCCCAAAATATAAAAGCGTACCAAAAACCAATTACGCATTAAATATATGTGACCACATGTAGTAATTAGTTTTAACACAATCCTTCTGCAAAAAGGTAGCGGGATTCAAGAATATACGCCATGTTGCTTCCGCATTATAATGCACATGCGGCATGATGACAGTACGTAATGGCGTCAAAGTAGTCTGAACGTGCCAGCCGTGCTGTAAAACACTAGCGGCTCTGGCTGCCATCTTATGTTATACATAGTAAACGGAATTAAATGTGCATTAAAAACGAAACCGACATGTGGGTGATTGGTATAAGCATGTGGGTAAGGACAAGGCACAGTAGTGTGTCATAACAATGAGTACGAAAAACTCAAATTCCCAGTCTGTAAATAAATTCACAAAATGTAAAAGTATACCAAAAACCAATTGCGCGTTAAATATATGTGGCCACATGTAGTAATGTGTTGTAACTCAATCCTTCTACAATTAAGTGAGTCCATACGCTGTATAAATGACGCGTCGACTAAAGGGCACATCCCATTAATAAGGGCACAGTTCTTCCACAGCCCTATCTATATATCTAGTACTAGAACAAGCCAATGGCGGCCATCTCAAAATGGGGACAAGTCCTACTCAATATATAGTTGTCTTGTCCAAACCGTGCAGCAAGGGGAAAGATTGACATAAGAGCGTAGAGAAGAGCATACGAAACATATAAGAAAACATATAAAAAAACATTAAAAAAACATAAAAGACAAAAAACAGTACATATCAAATCACTTTCTTTTCACCTTGCATGAAATTTGCTTACTAATATCTACATAGCATAATATCAATTCTATCTATAGCCAGCTTATATAGTTTCTTTAGACAACTTAGTCAATGTAAGCTTTCAAATCATAGCCTTAAATTCTGTTCCCTGACAATATCGCCCCATGGAAAACCGCAAGCATTCGAACATCATCTTCAACTATATCTACTCCCACTGTCATGCACCAAAGAGGTACATCAAAAAATATATAATACATGAGATGGAGTAAATGATACTAAATGACAACACACAAGATGTCTCATTCACTTATAGAATGTTGTTGTCATCCCTGTCATTGTAATGATTTAGACACATTGTTGTAATCTACTATCAGGGCTATGTCTCACACTCATGGGTCCTAGATCAAAATAACCATATAGCCTGATATTTTCAATTACTGATTCACAAAAAGTAATGTAGTTCATTATCAGTATTATGTCCTGAGGAGGTGGCCCTAAGTCGGCATATCCATTTTGCCTCAGTACCCCTTAGTAATAATTCCCTATTTCCTCCTCTTTTGGACATGGGGATATGGTCAATACCATGAAACCAGAGTGTCACATCATCAGGGTGTTCACTATAGCAATGGACTGTCATGGGGTATCTGTCATCCCTGTTCTTCATTGCCCTGCGATGCTCTTGTATACGATGTTTAAGGCTGCGAATCGTGCTGCCCACGTATACTGTTCCACACTTGCAACCCAACACATATACCACATAAGTAGTATTACAATTTACAAAATGATCAATTGTGTGTTCTTTTGGTGAATTGTACAGAAAGGTCTTGGTCTTGTTTTTTCAAATTGGGCAGACATTACACGATCCACAAACATAAAAACCTTTCGGTTTTGATGGCATCCAGGTTTCCCCACTCCCAGATGTAGTGACATAACTGGGGCATAATGAGTTCCTAAGTGGCATACCCCTCCTGTAGGTGATAACTGGCCTATTATTAATACAGCTTTTAAGGCCAGGAATTTCAGTTAGAAGATGCCAATGTTTCCTGGAAATATTAAAAACTTTGCTGCTATGCATGGTATATTGTGTCACAAACCTGAGTTGGTTGTTAGTCCTCATATCCCTCCTTGCTTTAGGTTTGTTCATGAGCGTGTCTTCCCTCTTCAGCTGGAGTATTCTGGATTCTGCTTTTTCTAAAATCCTACAATCATAACCTCTCTTGAGGAATTTTTGTTTAGTGTCTTTTATGTGAGACTGGAAGATGACCTCCTCACTACAATTACGCCTTAAGCGTGTCATCTCCCCAAATGGAATATTATTAATAACAGAGCTAGCATGAGCGCTCTGGGCATGTAACAAACCATTGCACGCAGTTTCTTTTCTGTACAAGGTGCTCTGTATTGTCCCATGTTTTATGTAGAATTGAATATCAAGGAAGTTAATACTCTCCCTATGCCAAGACATTGTGAGTTTTACATTGAAGATGTTATCATTCAAAAAAGCAAAGTAATGCTGCAATTGTTCCTCAGAGCCTGACCAAAGACAGATGATATCGTCTATCTACCTCCCCCAGAACACAATAAAATTTGTCCAGGGGGAGGCACTCTTGCCCCAGGCATGCTCCCTCTCATACCACCCCATAAAGAGGCAGGCATAAGAGGGAGCAAACCTGGAACCCATCGCGGTCCCTTGTATTTGCTGGAACCAGCGGTTATCAAAAAGAAAGAAATTATTAGTCAAGATGATATCAATCATTTCGGCTATCATTCCATTGTATTCAAATAATTCCGCATCCTCCCTATCCAGAAAGGATTGCACAGCCATCATCCCAAATTTCTTGTCAATACAGGTATAAAGGCTTTCCACATCAAAAGTAACAAATATGAGCTCATCCGACCATTGGAAGTCCCTAAATTTTACAAGAATGTCTTTACTGTCTCTTACATAAGAGGGTAAATTTAGAACATGTTTTTGTAACCTCATGTCGACAAATTCAGATAATTTTTCAGTAGGAGAACCGACCCCCGAAATGATCGGCCTGCCTGGGGGAACTGTCCACCCTTGTGAATTTTAGGTAGAATATATATACAAGGGAAAGTTGGACAGTTCACCCACAGGTATCTGTATTCGTCATCAGTCAATAAACAGGAGTCCTTCCATTCACTTAACCTTTCATTGATCGAATTAGTAAGATTGGGAATTGGATTGCCCACAATTTCTCTGTAAATTGGCTCACTGCCAAGTTGTTGATTAATTTCTAGCATATAATCATGATGATTCATAATGACAACGTTTCCGCCTTTGTCGGCCTCTCTTATGACGATAGTAGGATCGTCCCTGAGTCTCACGAGAGCCTGTCTCCCAGCATGCGTGATGTTATGGCGGATACTGGGTGAAAACGTGTTTGGGGCCTCAAGGTTGTAGAGGTCATCAGAAACCTTATTATAAAAGGTGTCAATGTTATGGTGGTAAGAGCTGGTAGGTACAAATTTTGACCTAGGTCGGAGTCCACTGTCTATATTGGGATCCTGTGAGATATTAAACTCCTTCAATAATGAAGGGATATCATACACCCCATCCTCACTTATTGACAATTGACAGTGTATATTACGGACATCAGCAATTGTATGTGTTCGTATGTCATTTGCCTTGGCATTGTCTATTTTATCCATAGGTCTATTGGAAAAATAGTCCTTAAGTTTCAATGCTCTAGTGAACTTGTACAAATACACATGTGTATTAGTCAAATCCCCACTTTGTGTGGGGCAGAAATTGAGACCCATACTTAACAATTTGATTTCCTCATCATCAAGGATTTTATTGGATAAATTTACAATCTTCAAATCATGACCATCAATGGAAAGATCTTTAGGGTCAGAGTCATCACATACCATATTATTGTGCAATCCTTTCTGGATAGGGAGGATGCGGAATTATTTGAATACAATGGAATGATAGCCGAAATGATTGATATCATCTTGACTAATAATTTCTTTCTTTTTGATAACCGCTGGTTCCAGCAAATACAAGGGACCGCGATGGGTTCCAGGTTTGCTCCCTCTTATGCCTGCCTCTTTATGGGGTGGTATGAGAGGGAGCATGCCTGGGGCAAGAGTGCCTCCCCCTGGACAAATGTTATTGTGTTCTGGGGGAGGTACATAGACGATATCATCTGTCTTTGGTCAGGCTCTGAGGAACAATTGCAGCATTACTTTGCTTTTTTGAATGATAACATCTTCAATCTAAAACTCACAATGTCTTGGCATAGGGAGAGTATTAACTTCCTTGATATTCAATTCTACATAAAACATGGGACAATACAGAGCACCTTGTACAGAAAAGAAATTGCGTGCAATGGTGTGTTGCATGCCCAGAGCGCTCATGCTAGCTCTGTTATTAATAACATTCCGTTTGGGGAGATGACACGCGTAAGGCGTAATTGTAGTGAGGAGGTCACCTTCCAGTCTCACATAAAAGACACTAAACAAAGATTCCTCAAGAGAGGTTATGATTGTAGGATTTTAGAAAAAGCAGAATCCAGAATACTCCAGCTGAAGAGGGAAGACACGCTCATGAACAAACCTAAAGCAAGGAGGGATATGAGGACTAACAACCAACTCAGGTTTGTGACACAATATACCATGCATAGCAGCAAAGTTTTTAATATTTTCAGGAAACATTGGCATCTTCTAACTGAAATTCCTGGCCTTAAAAGCTGTATTAATAATAGGCCAGCCATCACATACAGGAGGGGTATGTCACTTAGGAACTCATTATGCCCCAGATATGTCACTACATCTGGGAGTGGGGAAACCTGGATGCCATCAAAACCGAAAGGTTTTTATGTTTGTGGATCGTGTAATGTCTGCCCAATGGGAAAAAACAAGACCAAGACCTTTCTGTACAATTCACCAAAAGAACACACGATTGATCATTTTGTAAATTGTAATACTACTTATGTGGTATATGTGTTGGGTTGCAAGTGTGGAACAGTATACGTGGGCAGCACGATTCGCTGCCTTAAACATCGTATACAAGAGCATCGCAGGGCAATGAAGAACAGGGATGACAGATACCCCATGACAGTCCATTGCTATAGTGAACACCCTGATGATGTGACACTCTGGTTTCATGGTATTGACCATATCCCCATGTCCAAAAGAGGAGGAAATAGGGAATTATTACTAAGGCGTACTGAGGCAAAATGGATATGCCGACTTAGGGCCACCTCCTCAGGACATAATACTGATAATGAACTACATTACTTTTTGTGAATCAGTAATTGAAAATATCAGGCTATATGGTTATTTTGATCTAGGACCCATGAGTGTGAGACATAGCCCTGATAGTAGATTACAACAATGTGTCTAAATCATTACAATGACAGGGATGACAACAACATTCTATAAGTGAATGAGACATCTTGTGTGTTGTCATTTAGTATCATTTACTCCATCTCATGTATTATATATTTTTTTATGTACCTCTTTGGCGCATGACAGTGGGAGTAGATATAGCTGAAGATGATGTTCGAATACTTGCGGTTTTCCTTGGGGCAATATTGTCAGGGAACAGAATTTAAGGCTATGATTTGAAAGCTTACATTGACTAAGTTGTTTAAAGAAACTATATAAGCTGGCTATAGATAGAATTGATAATATGCTATGTAGATATTAGTAAGCAAATTTCACGCATGATGAAAAGAAAGTGATTTAATATGTACTGTTTTTTGTCTTTTATGTTTTTTTATATGTTTTTTTATATGTTTTCTTATATGTTTCGTATGCTCTTCTCTACGTTCTTATGTCAATCTTTCCCCTTGCTGCACGGTTTGGACAAGACAACTATATATTGAGTAGGACTTGTCCCCATTTTGAGATGGCCGCCATTGGCTTGTACTAGTACTAGATTTATAGATAGTGCTGTGGAAGAACTGTGCCCTTATTAATGGGATGTGCCCTTTAGTCGACGCGTCATTTATACACCGTATGTACTCACTTAATTGTAGAAGGATTGAGTTACAACACATTACTACATGTGGCCACATATATTTAACGCGCAATTGGTTTTTGGTATACTTTTACATTTTGTGAATTTATTTACAAACTGGGAATTTGAGTTTTTCGTACTCATTGTTATGACACACTACTGTGCCTTGTCCTTACCCGCATGCTTATACCAATCACCCACATGTCGGTTTCATTTTTAATGCACATGTAATTCCATTTACTATGTATAACATAAGATGGCGGCCAGAGCCGCTAGTGTTTTACAGCACGGCTGGCACGTTCAGACTACTTTGACGCCATTACGTACTGTCATCATGCCGCATGTGCATTATAATGCGGAAGCGACATGGCGTATATTCTTGAATCCCGCTACCTTTTTGCAGAAGTATTGTGTTAAAACTAATTACTACATGTGGTCACATATATTTAATGTGTAATTTGTTTTTGGTACGCTTTTATATTTTGGGAATCTGTTTACAGACTGGGAATATGAGTATTTTGCACTCAATGTTTTGACACACTATGGTGCCTTGTCCTTACCCGTGTACTTATACCGATTGGCCATATGTCGGTTTCGTTCTTTATGCACATTTAATTCCTTTTACTATGTATAACATAAGATGGCGGCCAGAGCCGCTAGTGTTTCATAGCACGGCTGGCACGTTCAGATTACTTTGACGCCATGACGTACTGTCATCACGCCGCATGCGCATTATAATGCGGAAGCGACTTGGCGCATATTTTTGAATCCCGCTATTACACGGACCCATGCGCGCAGACAACAGTCTTATTAAGGTAAGAGGTTTGGTGTCTTCGTCGTTGGTTATTAGACCTTGATACTTATCGGAAGCCTTTGTGAGATTCAGGCTTCAGGGTTACCGTTGAGGATACGTTTACTTTAAATCTGCGAGTGTGCTTGTACGTGTCAGCATAATGCTTTGGTTATTGTCACGCATGAGTAGGGGGCATAGTATAGATACAGATTACTAGATGTATATTATGATATCCCTATATGGGTGCTATGTTTTGGCAAGAGGCAGTTTATTTATTATTTCTTAGATATAAACCAGGTGTATACATATTTCTTGATTAAGATTGATTGCTTACGATGTAGGAATACTGGGTTGCTTATTAGGATGTCTCCCAAAGAGATTTGGGACTATTCGACCGTGATTATGACTATTGTGATTATTTTACCTTAAGGCTTACTGACTTTTTATTGTTCAAAAAAATTTATATAAGCTTTAGGGTTTAAAAATGTTATCTTAGGAAATAACTTTTGCCATTGGCAAGTTACTTTTGTATACATATATATATATATTTTTGTTTTACAATAGGACTTTGGATTTTGATTCAATCGTACCCGCATTTTGGGGCACCTGCTACTACATAGTATACACTATTGGAGATATTTCCTCCCCTTTGAATATTAAGGTGAGACTTTATCATTAGTATTCCTTTAGACAACTGTGAGAATTATCTTTTGAATAAGGGATAATTAGTCCCAATGGTGATTTTTGATATATGGTATATCTTTCTTTATATTAGAAAATTGGATTATTGTACCATTGGCCGTTTGTTCAGTTGCTTGATCCAGAACTACTTTCCAATAAATAGGGTATGATATCCCTTATGTTGTAAACCAAGGTGAGTTCACAATATGCCTTTGACCATAGTATATATTCTCTCGGGAAGGTGTTGATTTTTCACTGATCCTTTTTTACTATCTCTTTTCTCACATGGTACTTTATTGTTATTGCTCTTTATCTATCAGTTTTTCGTGACTGTGCAACTATATCCTTGATAGGGGTTATGGAGAATGACCCCTCTGAGGCTGTCTTCATATTTTTTTGGGGTATGATCTCACGATAGGATATTATTAGTTGTTTCCCATTTCTGGACTAGACTGGGCGCTAAAGGCAGGTTATAATAGGAAATTTCTTCTCACTTCTTTAATTTCTTCTCCCTTCTTTTCTTTTGTAATACATTTTTTTTATATAAGATAATTTTTCATATAAAGAATTGTTTATGAAAACTTTTTTATGAGAGATTCCCTTGGGATATATATATCTTTGGTAAAATTGTTTAGGATTGCTTCAATTAATTATATATACATTCTTGATAATACTGATATAGGTATCCTTATAGAATACATATATGTTTTTAGCTTATTGTTATGTCAATATATATGTGCCTAAATGTATATTTATGTTGTTTGGGTGAATTGTCTAATATATGTTAGTGAATATGCATTTGTTCATATTTATATGTTTCTTCAATTTTTTTGCACCATTATTATTATATGTGTTATTTATGTTCTGAAGTGTTTTAAATGTAAGATTGTCATTGTTTTTTCTTATGTATTGACTTATGTTATGTCATATGTATGTTTCAGCCCTGATGAAGTTCCGTCACTGGAACTAAACGCGTTGGCTGAAGGCCATTTTAAGATTTTGAATTACAATAAAGAAGACAATTGGACTCATTTGGATGTTTGGGACTCTTTCTCTGGTGCACCTTACTTTTTCGTAAAAATTTAATTTTCTGGAAGTCAGAAGAGCCTAACAGCGGAAGGCTCTGGAAGAGATTGCACAGAATACTAATCTTCTCAAAACTGGGTTTGAGGTGCTGAGCCTTGGTCAGCCGCCGTTTGGTTTACGTTTGTGTTTCAACATTGTTGGGTGGTTTGGGTCTTCTGAGGTGGAGCATGCAAAAACTGCCTGATTATAGGTGGAGCAGGTTTTGTTAGCTGAGTGGGCCTTGCCTATCTGTCAAAAAGCGTGATCATTTATACAAGACAGACACTATTTTCTGCTTTTTATATGTTCATTTATTTTCCACACATCTATAGACTGTCATCCCAACTAATATTCTCTTCTTCTTTCTTTCTTCTTTCCAGGTGACATGGAGTTTGGGACCACCGGTATAAAATATAAAGACCACTGGTACAAATGTTATGTATTCAATTATTTGGGTTTTGAAGGGGAAGATTTTGTTAGTGTGGAGAGTTCTCCTCTAAAGAAAATGTACTTCCCATCCCTTCACCACCACCACGTGATAAGGTTTTTTTCAAAAGTAGAAACGCTGATAGAGAAAAGAAAACCAGACAATACGGTCCATTAAGCTTTGAAAGAAAACTCTGAATACCTTCTCAGTACAATTGTTACCCCTTTAATTAATCACTCATTGGGTTCACAACAGTATCTCTTAAAACGAATAAAGAAATGAGCACAGTCTTAGTTCCCTCACCATAGTGATCAGAGAGAGATGTTTCCTCACAAAGGATGGTTATGAGGAAAACAAAATCAAAATATTTTCTTAAAGGTATAGTAAGCTCAATTCCCCGCAACTCATGTGAATTTAGGTTTTTCCTAGTGGGAGTCCTCCCCCTTCCATCTGCTATGCCTCCTCAGGAATTGCAACCGTACATGGTTGAGCCACTCATCCTAGAGCGTGGCTGAGCACAGCGTATGTCCGGTAGCCTCTTGGCTCTCCTGTGGTGTTTCCACCTCATCGGTCTCAACCGGGTTGGTCTTCTCATAGGCCTGGTAATTCAGTGTTGTTCTCTCAAGCAAGACTTGTGGATCTCGTCCCTCTGTAGCGTATTTGCCCTCTTGCATCAATTTCTCCTCCTCTACTACTCTCGTTTCTCTTCCGGCTGTCTCCCGGTCAGTGTCTGACATTTGCCTTGAAGTTGATGGGGATTTAAAGGGGCTGCGTCCCGTATCCAGTATGGGAGTTACTTCCCACTTCCAGTCTGTAGTACCAATGGTGCCGTTTCCTGATGTCTCCGTTTTTTCTGCCTGACCTTTCACAGCGGTCTGCGGATGAGGAACAAGAGTTTTAGAGTCCGGTACACTTCCACCCATCCAGTGCCATGGTGGGTCATCCTCCAACTCTTCACATAAACCATACCCTCCTGACACCATTTAATACTAGTGATTGTGTACCAGGCCTGCTGCCGTGGAAAAAAGAGTCAACATCCTAGTTTCTGTTTATTTTTAATGTAGCCCACGGCACTTGAGCAGATCAG
Source organism: Calotriton arnoldi (assembly GCA_963921515.1). Classification (NCBI taxonomy): domain Eukaryota; kingdom Metazoa; phylum Chordata; class Amphibia; order Caudata; family Salamandridae; genus Calotriton; species Calotriton arnoldi. Next base: position 653,797 of record CAWUFW010006127.1, on the reverse strand, counting down.
GTACCTACCAGTTCCCATTGCTGGATCTCTCAAATTAAATCTTGCAACTTCAAGGGACACTTTTTGAACCTAGGGATATTGTAGGGGTTTGGAATGGCAATCCTTGTATTTACCAGACAAATAGCATATTGGCAGACTTACTAGATAGCGAAGATTATTGTAACAATAAGCCTGACTTCCAGATGTTATGAATTGGTATACAACGTCCTTATGCCAATTAAATTAGCCAAGTTATCACAATAGTATATGGTATATGCCTGGAGTTTGTAGACCCACAAAGAACTCCAATTTCATTGAATTGTTAGGCTTGTTCATTAATGTCCTTTTGTAATAAACTTGGATGTTGGGTACATTCATGGCACCAGGGTTGTCTTGATTTTCATAGGGAGCCCAACGTCCTTATTAAGAGGACGTAAAGGTGAACTAGTTATTAATCCCCAAAATTAAGTGGGAGCAGTGGCGGCTCCTCCACTAAGGCGGAGGAGTGTCGCCCCACTCCTCTCGGAGCAGTGTAAAATGCAAAAATAAAATGATAATAGCAGAAGTTATTTCTGTTATTATTATTTTATTGTGGTATCAGCCAGGTTGGGCGGGGCTGGGCTCCCATGACATCCAGGAGGAGGAGTGGTTGCTGCACTCAAAAGTGGGCATGACTGCTTGACCGGCCCTCTCAGGCCGGCCAAACAGTCATGCACACTTTTCATGTTCCCCACCAGGCTGCATTACACAGCCTAGTGGGGAACATGCCCAGCCTCCCATTCCCCAACTGAGTGCCGAGCCACGGCGCTCAGACCAATCACAACGCTGCATTGCAGCGATGTGATTGGCTTTGAGGAGGGAGCCTGTGTGCTGCCTGCTTCCCCACAGAGAGACAACGAGGGACGGTGACAGGAAGGAGGTAAGTGTGTTTTTTTTTAATTTTGTACCACCCCCAGTGACCCCTTTCCACCCCGTCCATCCACTCTCGTTCCCTGCCACCCGCTACTGAGTGGGAGCCAAGGCTACAGAAGCTGGGCTACAAACAGATGATGTACTTTGCATTAAAATAGTCCTCAGCTAGACTTAGTATATTTTGTTCTTGGCTATTTTACCCCCAGAGGTTTGCGCAGTGCCAAATACATTGCAGAGTTGAATGACCTTCAACCCCACACCCTGATGGACCTGAATGTGGCCCTATACACCATTACTGGTTTTTTTTTATTGTGAAATATGAAGATGGGGTACCTCTAGTGAGGGTAATGGGAGGACAAAAGAAGGATGTATTCGTTTTTTTCTTGATGAGGATAGTAACTCTATTATTAACTTCCTTTTGGTAAATGTTGAGGGCTTTAAAAATTACTTTGATTTTGGAACATAACAGAGTAGAGAGTGATATTCCAATGTATGCTTAGGGTTGGGTGATATCCAAACAAATTCTGGTATCTTTGAGGATTTGACGGATGTAATAACAGATGATCTCTGCTCACAATAAATACAAGAGGCTCTTAAAGGGAAGGTAGACAAAATTGTCCATGAGCCATCAAGAAAATGCTGGAAGAATTGAAGAGTTTATGGCTAATAACAACTCACTCTAAAAGGAAATCACTGCAGACTTTCATAGGCTGATTCATTAGCTAACCAACAATTTGCCTCTCAGTATAATGAGGAATTATTTAATGTTAGAATGCAGCATTTGAGAAATAAGCAATGAATAAGGAAAATGACACCCTGAGCACAAAAAGTAAAAATACAAAAAATAGTCAACTCTAAACAGCATTATGAAAACATGCAATTATAGAAGTGGGAGGACCACTAAAACAATTGGTGGGAACTTTATAGTGATTATGAGTGACAATAAATGGTTTCGCAACTTGGAAGCTGATGGACCTGAGAATTTTAGGAATAAAGTATGACATCCCCGTTTGTGGAATTCTGTTGCAGATTCATATTGCTACACTCTTCCAAAATTATATTGACATTCCTTACATGAGACTTGCCTAAAATGGTATTACGAAGACAACTAAAACAAACATTGGCAAGATGGTGCAATAGTTACTTTTTTATATTTTGTTGCAATTATATACCACAAAAATAAAAAGAAGAAAAAAAGAAAGCAACTTAACATCACCTAAGTATGGTGACCATATGCTTGCAATACATTTTGTAAATTTAAAAAAAAACAAGCATTATAACCTTAATAGAACAGTGCAGGGTGCTTTTTAGCATGTAGTGTACTTAGGACAAGTGTAGGTACCATTTTTAGTTTCAATGGACATCAAAGAAATAATGATTCTGATTGGTGCAAAGAAACGGTACTATTGGCTTTGAATTACTGTTAACATAAAGACAGTGTAAACACAAAATGATTACAAAATTATATAGAATGGAAAGAAAAAGGCATTGGCAAAGTAGAGTATCGGCCTACCAGCACTGACACTGATGTGCACTTCTGTTAGAGTAGATGTGCATATATGATCAGTTAAAATGCTGTCACTCACTCTGCAAGAGAAAAAATAGCTGAAGTCAGCTGGCTTATTTCCACATGCTATCTGCTGGGTGGGCAGAAGTAAAATGTGACAGGGAATTGAACAGACCAAAAGATGATGAGCATCGTGGTATGCAGTGCAAGAGAAGGAATAAAAAGAACGATGAACACCGTAAAGAGCTGAGACAGAGGAAGGAAGATTCCACAGAAGATATCAGGTTGTCCCCAAGTTATAAAGGACTTATCTATATGACTAAAGGTTTTCTTTAATTTAAAAAATGGCACTGCAATTCATTTTTTAATCAGGTAGTCAAAAAAATAAAGAACTTACAACAGAATGCACTGAAAGTAATTGTTATTTGTACAATGAAAATGCATTTGTATAGCACTTATGACCCATGACAAGGCATTGAAGCACTTTTTGCGCTGAATAGTACACTTCTCCGGAACCAAAGATTAACAATTACTAGTTTAATACAATTTATTTGTATTTCTTATCCATTAGTTGTGTTAGGATTGTGCTCTTGATTTCTTGTGTGTTTAGTAGAGTTTGTGGTAGGGATAAAATGATAGGAGTGGATATGAAGGGGGAAGTACTGAGATGTTTTGTAAGTAATGGTCATGTGTGCTTGTTAGTTCAGTGACATGACTAAAGAGGAGGGATGGAAGTTTGAAAAGGATGTTTGGAAGTTCATAATAGTAAGAAGGTTTGGAAAGAGTCAGAGGGAGAAGGAATGGGAAGAACTGAAGTTTTTTGTTATAAAAGCAAACTATAAATAATGTGTACATGCACATATATATGCACACACACACACACACACACATATATATATATATATTTTGTTTTTTATACCAACAAACAGTCCGGAGGAGTGCGCTCTTAGCATAGTGGGTGCCGGTGTCGAGGGTGAACCACCCCTCGTTTACTTGTGACTTCACAAACTGTTCCACACAGGAAATCACCGCACTCCACGAGAATCGGTATTTTAAAGATTTATTGCAAACGTGCAATTATTAACCATCAAACCACCACCAACGCATTTCAACCCTTACAGGTCTTGCTCATGGTCAAGCAAGACCTGTAAGGGTTCAAATGCGTTGGTGGTGGTTTGATGGTGAATAATTGCACGTTTGCAATAAATCTTTAAAATATCGATTCTCGTGGAGTGCGGTGATTCCCTGTGTGGAATAGTTTGTGGAGTTATATATATATATATATATATATATATATATATATATATATATATATATATATATATATCGTCCTCCATATGGCTCCTTCCTTCTGACTCTCATGGCGCTCTTAGACAGTGCTGAACCCCGCGGCCGAGCCTGGCTGTCCATAATTTCAAACACTACTTTCCCAAGGGGAAAAAGACTGGGTCGCACTCCCGGGATGGTTCAGTAAAATTATTTTTACTTTCAATTCAAAACAAATACTTCCATAGGAACATCAGAAACCAACGCGTTTCGGTCTCACTGAGACCTTGATCACGCCCGCTGGTGCCTTACAACCAATATCAACCTTCTCATGCTTTACATCATTTCCTGTAGGATATTGCTGGGCATTATGGGAGTTGTAGTTCCAAACATAAATAACTAATAAAGTGCATAACTATGTGAGGTTAAATTAAATAAATATCCATTGGTAAATTCATTCATTTACAAACCAATCTCTAATCAAACTTTTGTTCTTCATGACAATTATTAATCATTTTGTACATCATGTGTCACCATTGTCAAAGAAAATACCCACTATTTTATCATTATACACAGATGGCCATTCAAAACCTCTGGTGGGTTTGTGTTCAATTCATCCATCTCATTATATCAATCTATTGCTCCTCCAGTGGAGAATTCATCATTGTCAAAAACCCTATCCGGCCTCCATGTGTTCATTATTATTCTAGTATGGCATTCCTATTTTAGGTGGATTATTTTGATGTGTTAGTGAGTTCGATATATTCAAAATTTTCTTTATCAGAAATAGAAACCCTACAAACAAGTGAAAAAAGGTGAGTAAAGAAAATAGTGAGTACAAAATATAATAATAAGATTCATATAATAATAAAATTCAAATATTTCTTTGGGAAGCAAAACCAAGTCATTATTAAATGTACTTTCATAAATGTACATAAAGTTCTTCACTTTGATTCAAACCGTGTGGCGCAAAGGATCTTAACTCAAGGATATGGCGAGATTCTTTCTGTCTTAGTCTCCTTTCTCGATCTCCGCCTCTTTCTAGGCGATTGACAGTTTCAATGGCGAAGAATTTTAGTTGCTTCAAATCACCTCCGTGGTGTGATTCCATGTGTTTGTCTACTGCGTTGCTGCGATCTTTATTTATTGTAGCTCTAACGTGTTCCAAAGTACGTTTTTTTAGTTCGCATAGCGTGCAACCCACATATTTCAACAGGCACGGACATTCAATTACATATATTACGAACTGGCTTTTACATGTAATCAATTCCTGTATTTTCCAAATTTTTCCATTAGCCAATTTGATTTCTTGGATGTTTTTAGCAATTTGGCACACTTTGCAACTGTGACATTTCACAAATCCCTTTGTGTTCAGCCATTGAGTTGGTTTGTTCTTCTATTTACGGAAGTGACTGTGGGTTAATTGATCTTTTAGATTAGTTGCTCTTGTGAATGATATAATTGGGATGTGTTCCCATAATTTTTGCTACCGTTGGATCAAGTTGGAGGATTTTCCAGTTTTTCTTCAATATTCCACTTATTTGTTTTGATTCTTTGGAATACGTAGTGATAAACCGAATTGTTTCCGGATTTTCATTTTGGCCCACAGTTTTTACTTTTAGGATTTCCTCTCTTACTTTTTGGTTAGCTTTTTCACAACCTTTTTTGATCAATTTGGCCGGATAACCTCTTAGTCAAAATCTTTGTGATGTTAATTTGCTGTGTTTTTGCCATTCAGTATCTTCAGAACAAATTCTCCAAATTCTTAGGAATTCACCATACGGAACGTTTTGGAATAGAGATTGCTGATGAAAACTTTCTGCATGTCTCAAATATCCATTGCCACGCACTTTGCCCACGTTCTCTATTAGAACCAGTCATATCGGGCTGTTTACGGGATTGATATTCAAATACTCTGAGCAAACCGGCGCGTAGTTTAATCACTTGTTTTCAAAATGCCAGATTTTCCCGCTTACCTCATCCGCAGTGTCACGGTCTCTTCCACCTTCCGGTTTGGAAACTGCGTCCGTGTTTAGTCAAGTTCAGCGGTTTCTTCACTGGATTATGCAGGCAGTCGCCACAGTCAGCATAATTACTCTTCCTCCATATGGCTCCTTCCTGCTGACTTATCAGTCAAAGGGACAGGATGCACACCTAATATTTCATGCTTTTGTAACTTGTCCATTTATATCCTTGTGTGCGTGCAGATTGGTTTTGAGTGCCATGCCCAGAAGGCACTGGGTTGATTAACAAATTCAATGATGGGGCGTACATCACGCCCCACCCAATCGCACTGCTAAGTTGCACCACCTTGGCGATAATGTAATCCTCCATAGTATTCCAAGTAATCCTGGTATTTCAACTTTATGCTCATAACACTTTTTCGACTTTTCATCAACTGTTTATCCGAATCCACACGTGGAGTGTGAATGCCATTTTCCCAAACTTCTAATGTTCAAACTGTGTCCATCCAGACCTCTTGAAAGAACACAAATAGTGCAAAATTCATAAAAGACAGCGTTTATTCAATAAAATACCCAATGCATTTCGGGCATAGATGCCCTTCTTCAGGGGTCACTGTAAATAATCAGAGAACATATAATCACTATTATTTATCATTTAACATCTCTAGTTTCTACATAATGCACAAATCAACTGTTTCACGTTGTGACCCAAACCCATTCCCACCATGAACCCCTTTCTTTTCCAAAGGAACTAGTTTCCCCTTTATCCGCGTAGCGTGCCACCATCTCAAACTCAAACATTCATCTAATTTTAATCCTACTCTATTTAATTCTTCTATGGTCCTCAACCATATCTGCTACCTATCATTATGCGAGCAATGCCTTCCATTAACTTCCCTTATTCCTTCCGTTTCCACTTGCTGTAGTTACCCAAGAGAGAATCAGTATATACTTAATTTCCGTGAACAGTACTCCACATTTTACTCTCCACATTTTAGTTGCATATTTCCCTGCATTTAAGTGTACACGCTTGTCTCCTAGCGTTTAGCCCTGTTTAAACCAAACATTCACATTGCATCCTTCAAATATGGTCTACTTCATTTATAACCTTCCCCATTTTTATTCCAATCTTATACCCTCTATTAGTCACTACCTTTCACCCCCCAAAAAGCACACTCAACCTAACGATTACGTACATACCTGCCAAACAACGTATAAAAGCATCATCCTCGGCGTGCCTACCGCGAAAGCATTAAGCTCACCATTATCCCTCTCACTTTTAACCCATCCCTCTAACCTCCCGATTGGCCCACTGAATTCAATTCTCCCGCCATCTCGGCGCCGCTGTTATTCACATAAGGTGCTCATGCATGAAGAAACTACATTTCCCATAATGCCATTAGTCGAAGTTCAATTGTAAAATACGGATCACATTCTTGATCAAAAATAAATCTCCTATATAGGACATATAATAATCATCTATGTCTTAAAGTTAAATGTTAAATGTTAAATTCAAAGATCGTTCCCTTGTTTATTTCGACGCCTTCTTTGATGAACCATGATGTTGTCTCGACCGTGTGGACTCGTACGCTTTCCATTAATCCTACTGTTTAATCCATTTGTAACAGGCGGGTGCTATCCCGGTTCTGGGCATCATATAAATCATCAGTCAAAGGGACAGGATGCACACCTAATATTTCATGCTTTTGTAACTTGTCCATTTATATCCTTGTGTGCGTGCAGATTGGTTTTGAGTGCCATGCCCAGAAGGCACTGGGTTGATTAACAAATTCAATGATGGGGCGTACATCACGCCCCACCCAATCGCACTGCTAATTTGCGCCACCTTGGCGATAATGTAATCCTCCATAGTATTCCAAGTAATCCTGGTATTTCAACTTTATGCTCATAACACTTTTTCGACTTTTCATCAACTGTTTATCCGAATCCACACGTGGAGTGTGAATGCCATTTTCCCAAACTTCTAATGTTCAAACTGTGTCCATCCAGACCTCTTGAAAGAACACGAATAGTGCAAAATTCATAAAAGACAGCGTTTATTCAATAAAATACCCAATGCATTTCAGGCATAGATGCCCTTCTTCAGGGGTCACTGTAAATAATCAGAGAACACATAATCACTATTATTTATCATTTAACATCTCTAGTTTCTACATAATGCACAGATCAACTGTTTCACGTTGTGACCCAAACCCATTCCCACCATGAACACCTTTCTTTTCCAAAGGAACTAGTTTCCCTTTATCCGCGTAGCGTGCCACCATCTCAAACTCAAACATTCATCTAATTTTAATCCTACTCTATTTAATTCTTCTACGGTCCTCAACCAGTATCTGCTACCTATCATTATGCGAGCAATGCCTTCCATTAACTTCCCTTATTCCTTCCGTTTCCACTCTCTGTAGTTACCCAAGAGAGAATCAGTATATACTTAATTTCCGTGAACAGTACTCCACATTTTACTCTCCACATTTTAGTTGCATATTTCCCTGCATTTAAGTGTACACGCTTGTCTCCTAGCGTTTAGCCCTGTTTAAACTACAGCGAGTGGAAACGGAAGGAATAAGGGAAGTTAATGGAAGGCATTGCTCGCATAATGATAGGTAGCAGATACGGTTGAGGACCGTAGAAGAATTAAATAGAGTAGGATTAAAATTAGATGAATGTTTGAGTTTGAGATGGTGGCACGCTACGCGGATAAAGGGGAAACTAGTTCCTTTGGAAAAGAAAGGGGTTCATGGTGGGAATGGGTTTGGGTCACAACGTGAAACAGTTGATCTGTGCATTATGTAGAAACTAGAGATGTTAAATGATAAATAATAGTGATTATGTGTTCTCTGATTATTTACAGTGACCCCTGAAGAAGGGCATCTATGCCCGAAATGCATTGGGTATTTTATTGAATAAACGCTGTCTTTTATGAATTTTGCACTATTCGTGTTCTTTCAAGAGGTCTGGATGGACACAGTTTGAACATTAGAAGTTTGGGAAAATGGCATTCACACTCCACGTGTGGATTCGGATAAACAGTTGATGAAAAGTCGAAAAGTGTTATGAGCATAAAGTTGAAATACCAGGATTACTTGGAATACTATGGAGGATTACATTATCGCCAAGGTGGCGCAACTTAGCAGTGCGATTGGGTGGGCGTGATGTACGCCCCATCATTGAATTTGTTAATCAACCCAGTGCCTTCTGGGCATGGCACTCAAAACCAATCTGCACGCACACAAGGATATAAATGGACAAGTTACAAAAGCATGAAATATTAGGTGTGCATCCTGTCCCTTTGACAGATGATTTATATGATGCCCAGAACCGGGATAGCACCCGCCTGTTACAAATGGATTAAACAGTAGGATTAATGGAAAGCGTACGAGTCCACACGGTCGAGACAACATCATGGTTCATCAAAGAAGGCGTCGAAATAAACAAGGGAACGATCTTTGAATTTAACATTTAACATTTAACTTTAAGACATAGATGATTATTATATGTCCTATATAGGGAGATTTATTTTTGATCAAGAATGTGATCCGTATTTTACAATTGAACTTCGACTAATGGCATTATGGGAAATGTAGTTTCTTCATGCATGAGCACCTTATGTGAATAACAGCGTGCGCCGAGATGGCGGGAGAATTGAATTCAGTGGGCCAATCGGGAGGTTAGAGGGATGGGTTAAAAGTGAGAGGGATAATGGTGAGCTTAATGCTCAGCGGTAGGCACGCCGAGGATGATGCTTTTATACGTTGTTTGGCAGGTATGTGCGTAATCGTTAGGTTGAGTGTGCTTTTTGGGGGGTGAAAGGTAGTGACTAATAGAGGGTATAAGATTGGAATAAAAATGGGGAAGGTTATAAATGAAGTAGACCATATTTGAAGGATGCAATGTGAATGTTTGGTTTAAACAGGGCTAAACGCTAGGAGACAAGCGTGTACACTTAAATGCAGGGAAATATGCAACTAAAATGTGGAGAGTAAAATGTGGAGTACTGTTCACGGAAGTTAAGTATATACTGATTCTCTCTTGGGTAACTACAGCGAGTGGAAACGGAAGGAATAAGGGAAGTTAATGGAAGGCATTGCTCGCATAATGATAGGTAGCAGATACGGTTGAGGGCCGTAGAAAAATTAAATAGAGTAGGATTAAAATTAGATGAATGTTTGAGTTTGAGATGGTGGCACGCTACGCGGATAAAGGGGAAACTAGTTCCTTTGGAAAAGAAAGGGGTTCATGGTGGGAATGGGTTTGGGTCACAACGTGAAACAGTTGATCTGTGCATTATGTAGAAACTAGAGATGTTAAATGATAAATAATAGTGATTATGTGTTCTCTGATTATTTACAGTGACCCCTGCAGAAGGGCATCTTCAGGTATTTTATTGAATAAACGTATTGGTATTTTATTGAATAAACGCTGTCTTTTATGAATTTTGCACTATTCGTGTTCTTTCAAGAGGTCTGGATGGACATAGTTTGAACATTAGAAGTTTGGGAAAATGGCATTCACACTCCACGTGTGGATTCGGATAAACAGTTGATGAAAAGTCGAAAAAGTGTTATGAGCATAAAGTTGAAATACCAGGATTACTTGGAATACTATGGAGGATTACATTATCGCCAAGGTGGCGCAACTTAGCAGTGCGATGGGTGGGGCGTGATGTACGCCCCATCATTGAATTTGTTAATCCTTCCTGCTGACTCCCATGGTGCTCCTAGACGGTTCCTGAAGGACAGAAACATTCATTATGCTCAACATAATGTTATGCTGTTGGAAATGATTAAGATGTGCCTGACCCAGAATGTTTTTCTTTTTGGTGAAGAAATTTACAAACAAGTAAAAGGCACCGCGATGGGCTTTTCATTTAGCCCAAGCTATGCCTGTTTAGCAATGGGCTGGTGGGAGCAGAAATGGGCCTGGCAAACGGATAATGATAGATTCGTAAACAAAACAATCATGTGGCTCAGGTTCATTGATGATCTGCTGATCATCTGGGATGGATCAGATGAGGAGTTCAATGAATATTTTAATATCTTGAATGCAACACCAGCAAATTTCAAATTCACCTACAATATCAGCCAATCAAGAGTAACATTTCTGGACACAGAGATCTATATACAGGAGAACCAAATACATACAACATTACACAGAAAAACAACGGCAACAAATCGACGCTACACACAGAAAGTTTTCATCAGCAATCTCTATTCCAAAACATTCCGTATGGTGAATTCCTAAGAATTCGGAGAATTTGTTCTGAAGATACTGAATGGCAAAAACACAGCAAATTAACATCACAAAGATTTCGACAAAGAGGTTATCCGGCCAAATTGATCAAAAAAGGTTGGGAAAAAGCTAACCAAAAAGTAAGAGAGGAAATCCTAAAAGTAAAAACTGTGGGCCAAAATGAAAATCCGGAAACAATTCGGTTTATCACTACGTATTCCAAAGAATCAAAACAAATAAGAGGAATATTGAAGAAAAACTGGAAAATCCTCCAACTTGATCCAACGGTAGCAAAAATTATGGGAACACATCCCAATATAACATTCAGAAGAGCAACTAATCTAAAAGATCAATTAACCCACAGTCACTTCCGTAAAAAGAAGAACAAACCAACTCAATGGCTGAACACAAAGGGATTTGTGAAATGTCACAGTTGCAAAGTGTGCCAAATTGCTAAAAACATCCAAGAAATCAAATTGGCTAATGGAAAAATTTGGAAAATACGGGAATTGATTACATGTAAAAGCCAGTTCGTAATCTATGTAATTGAATGTCCGTGCCCGTTGAAATATGTGCGGAGCATGATATGCGAACTAAAAAAACGTATTTTGGAACACGTTAGAGGTACAATAAATAAAGATCGCAGCAACGCAGTAGCCAAACACATGGAATTACACTATGGAGGTGATTGTAAGCAACTAAAATTCTTTGCCATTGAAACTGTCAATCGCCTAGAAAGAGGCGGAGATCAAGAAAGGAGACTAAGACAGAAAGAATCTCGCCATATCCTTGAATTAAGATCCTTTGCGCCACACGGTTTGAATCAAAGTGAAGAACTTTATGTACATCTATGAAAGTACATTTAATAATGACTTGGTTTTGGCTTCCCAAAGAAATATTTGAATTTTATTATTATATGAATCTTATTATTATATTTTTTACTCACTATTTTCTTTACTCACCTTTTTTCACTTGTTTGTAGAGTTTCTGTTTCTGAAAAAGAAAATTTTGAATATATCGAACTCACTAACACATCAAAATAATCCACCTAAAATAGGAATGCCATACTAGAATAATAATAAACACATGGAGGCCGGATAGCGTTTTTAACAATGATGAATTCTCCACTGGAGGAGCAATAGAAGGATATAATGAGATGGATGAATTGAACACAAACCCACCAGAGGGTTTGAATGGCCATCTGTGTATAATGATAAAATAGTGGATATTTTCTTTGTCAATGGTGACACATGATGTACAAAATGATTAATATTTGTCATGAAGAACAAAAAGTTTGATTAGAGAATGGTTTGTAAATAAATGAATTTACCAATGGATATGAATTTAATTTAACCTCACATAGTTATGCACTTTATTCTTTATTTATGTTTGGAAATACAACTCCCATAACGCCCAGCAATGTCCAACAGGAAATGATGTAAAGCATGAGAAGGTTGATATTGGTTGTAAGGCACCAGCGGGCGTTACCGTGATCAAGGTCTCAGTGAGACCGAAACGCTTTGGTTTCTGATGTTCCTATGGAAGTATTTGTTTTGAATTGAAAGTAAAAATAATTTTACTGAACCATCCCGGGAGTGCGACCCAGTCTTTTTCCCCGTGGGAAAGGAGTGTTTGAAAATACATATATATATTGCTTTGGACACTTTTGAAATACCAGCAGCACTCATTGATCAGACTGGGTATTGAATGTTTACCATGACGCCAGTTTGAGGATAAAGTGCAGCGAGTGCTGTTTTCATTTTTTACAAAAGATGAACTATTACCTGTATATCTTTTAAAGCAAACGCGCGCTTTTTTCAGCTTGATAAAGGCTATAATTGCCGAAATGCGGCTCTGAGGCCACAGATGTGAATAAAGTTTTCTGTGAGCCACACCCCCTCCTGAGTGACAGATCTTTTTGAAAGTGGAAAAGAGGCTGGTGGATAAATTGGGCGCGCAGCGGTAGCGCCGTTCGTGTGCACCACCTGTGATTAGGCGCTGGACGGGAGACCGCAAACAGAGGAATGGCGTGGTAGCAACCGTCTAGCCCCCATACTCGACATTGGACAGGCTTGTTGGGACAGGGCTCAAGGTGCTCGCCACGGCTGCGAGAGGCAAATTAACTCTCGAGCGTGATCGGCAGGCGCTTTGTTATGAAGCCTGTCTTCAGCTTGCCTGCATCGATGAGAGACTACGGAGCGGGGCTCTGCTCGAAGCCGAGAGGTTGAGGGTGAGTGGCTGCCCAAGGAGACTGAAAGTGAAGACCCAAGCACTGTTAAAGTTTTTAAAAACAGCCGGCGAGTTTTGCTTTGGACACTTTTGAAATACCAGCAGCACTCATTGATCAGACTGGGTATTGAATGTTTACCATGACGCCAGTTTGAGGATAAAGTGCAGCGAGTGCTGTTTTCATTTTTTACAAAAGATGAACTATTACCTGTATATATTTTAAAGCAAACGCGCGCTTTTTTCAGATTGATAAAGGCTATAATTGCCGAAACGCGTCTCTGAGGCCACAGATGTGAATAAAGTTTTCTTTGAGCCACACCCCCTCCTGAGCGACAGATCTTTTTGAAAGTGGAAAAGAGGCTGGTGGATATATATATATATATATTCACTTTACTGGTTTAAAAAAACCTACCTGTGGATCGTTCTTTCTCCGTGCTGTGGGATCCTTGCTGAGAGCAGTGTGGAATCCGTTCTTTACAATATATATATATATATATATATATATATATATATAACCCACTGGCGGTTGCCAGTAGGTAGTTATAGTTAGGACCACGTTTCCATAGGAAAAGCATTTTTGATGTGCTTATAACTTTAGGCGTCGTTTGACGAATCTTTACGAAATTTTCCAAAAAGTTCCTCTTTTCAGGTCAGCTCCTATCCTAAAAGTTTGGGGGATTCGTCAAGGGGGGCTAAGAAAAAGGGGGTCCCAAAACGTGTTTTCTCCATGCAATTTCCATAGGAAACTTTAGACAAGGCTACAGGTCAAACTGCTGAACGGAATTACGCCAAATTTGGCACAGAGATAGGTCTTGGTCCAGAAACAACGCTTTTGTTTAAATCGGGTAAATCCGTTCAGTAGTTTTAGAGAAATATCAAATTTTCCAGATATTGATATTTAAGAATTCTGACATCTGATTGGCTGAAGCGTTACGAGCACGAGCTTGCGGCTCATTGGCTGCGAACTGTTGAAACTAGGAAGTGTTGGCAGCCATTTTGTGATTCAGTCCGTCAGCTCACAACTCTCCCTCGGCAAGGCATCAGGTCCGTAGTTCTACCTCTGCGAGGCAACACTAAAAATATACAGCAGCTCTGTCTGTGCGAGATACCCCTTTCACGGTCCCTCTCCCCACATCAACAGCTCGTGGCTATGCCTTTAGAAGCCAGTCTGTCGGCTCGCAGCTCTGCGACTGCGAGCCATTTTGTGACTCAGTCCGTCAGCTCGCATCTCTCCCTCTAAAAGGCATCGCATCCGTAATTCTACCTCTGCGGGGCAATACTGAAAATATCCCGCAGGTCTGTCTGTGCGAGATACTCCTTTTACGCTCCCTCTCCCCACATCATCAGCTCGCGGCTATGCCTTTAGAAGGCAGTCCATCGGGCCCGCAGCTCTACCTCTGTGAGCCACCTCGTTAGCTCGTAGCTCTGTCTGTGCTAGCAGGCCCGTCGGCCCGTTATTCTCCCTCTGCGAGTTAGCCCATCGGGTTGCAGCTCGAAGGGCTCGCAGCTGTATCTCTGTGAACCAGCCCGTTAACTGATAGTTGTGTGTCTGCTAGCAGGCCTGTTGGCCTGTTGGTCTCCCTCTGCGAGTCCGGCCACAGCTCTCCCTCTGCGAGCCAGTACGGTGCTGTGCTTTTGCGAGCCAACGGCTCGTAGGTCTCCCTCTGCGAGCTGAGCCCACGGGCCGCAGCTCTTCCTCTGCGAGCCTGCCCGACGGCCCACAGGTGACACTCTGCGAGCCGAAATTGGGAATATAAGGCGGCTCTAAAAAGAGCCCTTGTGTTTATTAGTTGGAGCTACATGTAAGTGCGAATGCACAGCTTCAAGTTAATCAGGAAAACTCGGTTTCCCTTATCTGTGAAGTGTACTCCATCACTTCTGTACATATCAGCCATATCAAAACGTATGTTGTTGTTGTAAATCGACCCCATTCTATGGTCTCTGAGGTATGCAGACACAGCTTTGTTGACATTCTTCCTAGATTTTTCAATATTATGACAAAATTGGTTTGACCATTTCCACTTCTGTCTTTGGCATATATTGGAATTTACAAAGACAGTTGAGGCAAAAGTAACATCAATTGTCCAAAGGTGTCTTTCATAAGCATTTCCAAACCTACCTCAGTCAATGTGCCTAGGTCATTACCACCACAGTGCACAATCATGAGATCAGGGTGTTGGAGATGCAAACAGGTTTTAACCAAAGGGAGCAATTGGTGCCACTTCAATCCTCTCTGTGCAAACCATTTAATGTGCACATTTTGTAAACCTAGGTCTAAGTCAATACGTCTCTGTTCTGCATACCTCTTGCACCAGAAAACATAGCTATGTCCTACAATCCACACTAGCATTTTGAAGGTATGGCTACAAGATATGGATAAATGTCTGTAGCTCATGCAGTCCGTTCGTAGAATAAGAGATATGTTTAAATATGGGGAACTACTTTTTTTTACATACAAAACGTTAACCGATTGGGAGATGAAATGTATTGTGTCCTAAAAAGTAGGCTGTATATTAGTTTTGATGAAAAGCATCTTTGTGATTGGTTAATAAAAAAGCAGTTTATACGTGGAGTACATATTATAGGATTAAATTTGCTCAGCTAATTGTATTTGGAAGGTGCAGTTCAAACTTGAAAGAATGGTGAACTTTTGACCTCCACGTGCCGTTAAATGTTGAAAAAAATGTTGCAAAAAGAAATATCGGTAGGTTTAAAAAAATGATGAACTTTTAACCTGCACGTGTCGTACAATGTTCTAGAAAGTGGTGATACAATACCTTGAACTTTTCACCTGTATGTGTCCTTAAAAAACTGTTTATATGGAAAGTTCAAAAATAACCAATAAAGAGAGGTTTTGCAATCTAAAAAAATAAGGAACTATTTTGATTTGTTCTTTATATGTATTTATGTGTGGAGCAACAGGGAAATTCTGCCATTACTGGTTCCATTCTTGATGAAAGCGGTGCATTAGATGTACTGTGTGACATGAAAAGAATTGCATGCGTTTGTGACATTTGAAATCTGCATACCAATTACGAAGGTAAATTAGAAATTAAGAAGGTGTGTTATGTGTTTTGTAGAAGTGGTTAAGTATTTGAGACGATATTTTTAACTTTCAAAGTGAATGACAACAGATGCAATGGAGCTAATGATCATGCAGCTCGGACACCCAACACTGCTCCGACACCACCTGCCACCAGCCCCTTGTCCGCCATCCCCCCTCACCTCCCCCCCCACACAAACAAATGTGACAGCAACCTTAGGAAATCTGGAACGTAACAAATTGGCTGATGTCGCACCATTATAGTAAAGAAGATGCATGTGAGGTTGGACAAATAAGAATCTCAGTCATCTATGGATTTACATATAAAACATTTTATTTAAACAAAACAACAAAATAAAAGTAGGTACAGGTATGGCGTGTCATCCCTCGACAATTTGTGAATCACAGCCTGCAAGACAAAAAGAAAGATAAGATTGTGCGTCATGCGTCCATGAAAGGAGAGAGAGAGAAAGAGTGAGAGAGAGGAAGAGACAGAGAAAGAAAGAGTGAGAGAGAGAAAGACAGAGAAAGAGAGAAAAAGTGAGAGAGGAAGAGAGAGAGAAAGAGTGAGATGCAAGGAAGAGAGAGAGAAAGAGAGAAACAGTGTGAGAGAGGGGTAGAGAGAGAGAGAAAGAGTGAGACAGAGAGGAAGAGAGAGAGAAAGAAAGAATGAGCGAGAGAGGAAAAGACATAGAAAGAGTGTGAGAGAGAGAAAGGAAGAGCTAGAGAGTGAGAGAGAGAGAAAGAGTGTGAGTGACAGAAAGGAAGAGATGGAGAGGGAGAGTGAGTGTTGACACTGTGGAGAAAATCCTCACAGCTCACCTTTCTGCCACCGGTGTGTCTCCAACCACGTGCCGGGACATAGTGCAGTCTTCAAGTTTAGTCATCTGAAACATAGTATAGAATCAGTAATGGCAGAGTACATACAACTGCACACGCCTAATTCTCTGTTTTGCCCCTGCGCACCCAGGCTGCTGCACCCCATCGACTCCCGCCGCCCAGAGGTGTCTGCCCGCCTCTGCGCACCCAGGCTGCTGTACCCCATCCACTCCCACTGTCCCGAGGTGTGTGCCCGCTGCTGTGCACCCAGGCTGGTGCACCCCATCCAGTCCCACTGCCCGGAGGTGACTGCCCGTTCCTGCGCACCCAGACTGCTGCATCCCATCCACTCCCACTGCCTAGAGGTGTCTGCCCGCTCCTGTGCACCCAGGCTGCTGCACCCCATCCACTCCCACTGCTCGGAGGTGTCTGCCCGCTGTTGTGCACCCAGGGTGCGGCACACTATCCACTCCCACCGCCCAGAGGTGACTGCTCGCTGTTGCGGAAACAAGCCTCTCTGCTCACCTTCCGTCACCGGCGTGTGTCTAAGAGGGTCCACCACGCGCCAAAGCAACCTGCTCAGGCGTTGCGTACACGCGGTCAAGCCGAGCTCACAATTGAAAGTGGGTGTTGATTGCAGGATGGCCACACATCATCGCAGGCTGCACACGCGCTCAGCTCTGGTGGCACTAACTGAGTGGAACTGAAGTCATCGCCTCATGGCGGGAAGTCCGTGTCGGGGGGGGTCGTCAATCTGTGAATCACAGCCTGCTAGACAAAAAGCAAGATAAGATTGTGCGTCATGCGTCCATGAAAGGAGAGAGAGAGATAGAAAGAGAGAGAGAGGAAGAGACAGAGAAAGAAAGAGTGAGACAGAGAGGAAGACAGAGAAAGAGAGAAAGAGTGAGAGAGAGAGGAAGAGAGAGAGAAAGAGTGAGATACAAGGAAGAGAGAGAGAAAGAGAGAAACAGTGTGAGAGAGAGGTAGAGAGAGAGAGATAGAGTGAGACAGAGAGGAAGAGAGAGAGAAAGAAAGAATGAGAGAGAGAGGAAAAGACATACAAAGAGAGAAAGAGTGTGGGAGAGAGAGAG
The DNA here is from genome assembly GCA_963921515.1 of Calotriton arnoldi. Classification (NCBI taxonomy): domain Eukaryota; kingdom Metazoa; phylum Chordata; class Amphibia; order Caudata; family Salamandridae; genus Calotriton; species Calotriton arnoldi. The sequence goes on along the minus strand of CAWUFW010006127.1, from coordinate 635,737 downwards.
AAAGGAAGAGATAGAGAGTGAGAGAGAGAGAAAGAGTGTGAGTGACAGAAAGGAAGAGAGGGAGAGGGAGTGTTGACACTGTGGAGAAAATCCTCACAGCTCACCTTTCTGCCACCGGTGTGTCTCCAATCACGTGCCGGGACATAGTGCAGTCTTCAAGTTTAGTCATCTGAAACATAGTATAGAATCAGTAATGGCAGAGTACATACAACTGCACACGCCTAATTCTCTGTTTCGCCCCTGTGCACCCAGGCTGTTGCACCCCATCGACTCTCGCCGCCCAGAGGTGTCTGCCCGCCTCTGCGCATCCAGGCTGCTGTACCCCATCCACTCCCAATGCCCAGAGGTGTCTGCCCGCTGCTGTGCACCCAGGCTGGTGCACCCAATCCAGTCCCACTGCCCGGAGGTGACTGCCCGTTCCTGCGCACCCAGACTGCTGCATCCCATCCACTCCCACTGCCTAGAGGTGTCTGCCCGCTCCTGTGCACCCAGGCTGCTGCACCCCATCCACTCCCATGGGTCGGAGGTGTCTGCCCGCTCTTGTGCACGCAGGGTGCTGCACACTATCCACTCCCACCGCCCAGAGGTGACTGCTCGCTGCTGCGGAAACAAGCCTCTCTGCTCACCTTCCGCCACCGGCGTGTGTCTAAGAGGGTCCACCACGTGCCGAAGCAACCTCCTCAGGCGTTGCGTACACGGGGTCAAGCCGAGCTCACAATTGAAAGTGGGTTTTGATTGCAGGATGGCCACGCATCATCGCAGGCTGCACACGCGCTCAGCTCTGGTGGCACTAACTCAGTGGAACTGAAGTCATCGCCTCGTGGCGGGAGGTCCGTGTCGGGGGGAGGGGTCGTCAATCTGTGAATCACAGCCTGCTAGACAAAAAGCAAGATAACATTGTGCGTCATGCGTCCATCAAAGGAAAGAGAGAGAGAAGGAGTGACAGAGAGGAAGAGAGAGAAAAAGAAAGAAACAGTGAGAGGTAGACAGAGAGAAAGAGTGAGAGAGAGAGGAAGAGAGAGAGAGAAACAGTGAGAGAGAGGAAGAGAGAGAGAAAGAGAGAAACAGTGTGAGAAAGAGGAAGAGAGAAACAGGAAGAGTGAGAGAGAGAGGTAGAGAAAGAAAAAAAACAGTGTGAGAGAGAGGAAGAGATCGAGTGAGAGAGAGAGAAAGAGTGTGAGGGAGAGAAAGGAAGAGATGGAGAGGGACAGTGAGTGCCCACACACTGTGGACAAAACCCTCACAGCTCACCTTTCCGTCACCGGTGTGTCTCCAACCACGTGCCGGAACATAGTGAAGCCCTCAAGCTTACTCATCTGAAACGTAGGATGGAATCAGTAATGGCAGAGTACATACAACTGCACACGCCTAATTCTCTGTCCCGCCTTTGTGCATCCAGGCTGCTGCACCCCATCCACTTCCACTGCCCAGAGGTGTCTGCTCGCCGCTGCACACCCAGGCTGCTGCACCCCATCCACTTCCACTGCGCAGAGGTGTCTGCCCGCTGCTGCGCACCCACGCTGCTGCACCCCATCCACTCCCACTGCCCGGAGGTGACTGTCCGCCGCTGCGCACCCAGGCTGCTGCACCCCATCCACTCCCACTGCCCGGAGGTCACTGCCCGCCGCTGCGCTAACAAGCCTCTCTGCTCACGTTTCACAACCTGTGTGTAGAAAAGAGGGCCTACCACGTGCCGCTGCAAGCCCCAAGCCCGGGGCCCGCGGACACAGCACCCTGCATATCATGCAGCCCTGCTCCGCAGGCCACTAGGTCTCACATTTGGTGCTGGGTCTTGATTTTGCCATGGCAGAGGACATACCAGTGCACCGGGCTTTTCATCGCAGGCTGCACACCCGCTCAGCCCTTGCAGTGCCACTAACTCTGTGACCAGCGAGGCGACGCCATGTGCCGGTAGGCCTGCGCTGTCTGATGGCTCAGGCCTACACTGCGGTCCAGCAGGGCACACAAAACCTGAGCTGTCCAGACCGCCGGGACGGGCCATCACCGCAGGCTGTACACCCGCTCAGCAGTTACGGTACCCGTACCTCAGTGGACCGAAAGTCACCGTCCCGTGCCGGTGTGCCTGTGCCGGCTGCTGTGCATCCGGTGCGAGCAACTCTGAAGTGGCGTCGAGCATGTGCGCCCGGTCTTTTTTATTGGCAGGGTCACGTGTCCTGTGACGCCTGTGCTGGATGGGTGTGGTGTGGGTGTATACTAGCCGTGAGGGAGTGGCTGTGGCGTACTGACAACTAGGGTGTGACCAGCAGATCACTGCAATGAAAATCTGGGCCATGTAGCGTTGTTGTCCTTCCCTGTAAGCGTAAGCGGAGTGGGCTGGCCTGGCGTATGCCAGTCCTGCGTGAGGCTGTGAAGAATGACTCCGGAGCTGTGGCGTGGCTCCGTCCTGGGCTGTATGAGGAATCAACTGATGCGGGTGTCCCTGTTGTAGTTCTGACGTCACCCGGGTCGCAAGCGCCAATGTGTCACTCTGTGAGCCAAGTCCCACAACATGGCCAACATGGAAGGTACGGGGAATCACTGACCCTACATTCAGCCATAGTTCCACACATGAAAGATGGTGGACATGACACATCTGTGTGGATATGAATGTTTATTGCACATTCAGTGGAGTGTTGCAGCTGTAGCAATACAGGGCCATGCAAAGTTCAAGTTTCAGTTTTTGGCACATGGAGGGCAGCCAATTAGAGCCAACCTTGTGTTCGGGGTTAGGCTGCGCCAACATATGTACTTTTACAATTACTCCGCCAATCTCCAAGCACTTATAAATTCACTATACACTCTCCCTGCAGTACTCTAATTATCCAGTCTCTACGTACGTACTTGTACAATGACCGAGAGAAAGTTACATAACCGAAGTTTTCCCCAATGCCAGAGGTAACATGGTTGCATACCCTGTCCACAGCACAATGTAATGTGGTAGGGCCCAGGGGCAGCATCTTGCATACATAATGAACACACGGACACAGATAGATAGTGGAACTGGGTACGGGCACGTGCGCTCGACTCATTTTTATTACCAGGGTCACATGTCCAGTGACGTCTGTGCTGGATGCGTGTGGGGTGAGTGTAAGCCAGCCGTCCGGGAATGGTTGGTGCTGGCAACAAGTACAACAGTAATCATTTGATCAGACACACAAATTCAATCATAAAGGGTCAATGATTTGTGCTACACTAAGGTAGGGGCAGCAGATGTGAAATTATACACAAAACTGTATCATAAAGGGTTCATGAGTTGTGCTGCACTGAGATAGGGGCATCAGAAGCATTCAGCGTGTGCGCAGCCAGCGATGATGCGTGGTGCGGGCGAGCCGCACTGGGAGCAATGTCTGTTACCTACTGGACTGAGTCATCTGCAATCGCGACTCGATGTGAATTGTGAGCCCTGCTATCCGCAGTGTAGATCGAAGGCAGTAGTCAGCACAGACATCGAAGAATGCTTTTAGTCACTTCCTGTTTACAAAATTCGAGGACATAGAGTACAATTCTCTCTGCAATAAATAAATCATGTCTCAATTTAAATTGTGACCTCTGCTAACCGCAGTGTAGGTGTATGGAACAAAAGATGAAACATTTATGGAATACACTGTCGAAATATGTAGGTTTCAGGGACATTATAGTTAGTTGCCTACTGGACTCTGAAATTAATGAATGAAGACTGAATTTGAATTGTGAGCCCTGCTGAACACAGTGTAGGCCGGAGGCAGCGGTCAGGAAGGGCCTACAGCCACGTGGCGTTGACTTGAGCTGCATACAGTTAGTGGTAGGTGTGGCGCTCAGCGTGTGCGCAGCCAGCGATGATGCAATGTCTCTTGCCTACTGGACTGCGTCATCTGCAATCGCGACTCGATCTGAATTGTGAGCCCTGCTGACCACAGTGTAGGCCGGAGGCAGTGGTCAGGAAGAGCCCAGAGCCACGTGGCGTTGACTTGAGCTGCATAGAGTTAATGGTAGGTGTGGTGCTCAGCGTGTGCGCAGCCAGCGATCATGCAATGTCTGTTGCCTACTGGACTGCGTCATCTGCAATCGCGTCTCGATCTGAATTGTGAGCCCTGCTAACCGCAGTGTAGGCCGGAGGCAGTGGTCAGGAAGAGTCCACAGCCACGTGGCGTTGACTTGAGCTGCATAGAGTTAGTGGTAGGTGTGGCGCTCAGCATGTGCGCAGCCAGCGATGATGCAATGTCTCTTGCCTACTGGACTGCGTCATCTGCAATCGCGACTCGATCTGAATTGTGAGCCCTGCTGACCGCAGTGTAGATCGAAGGCAGTAGTCAGCACAGACATCAAGGAATGCTTTTTGTCACTTCCTCTTGACAAAATTCGAGGACATAGAGTACAATTCTGTCTGCAATTAATAAATCAAGACTGAATTCAAATTGTGAGCTCTGCTGTCCGCAGTGTAGACTGCCATTCAGTGTTCCTTTGGACTTGCAAGATGAAGTTGGTCATTGTACTAAAGCTATAACTGATATAAAACAAGTTCTTGAAGCATGGATACTAAAAGGATATTATGTAGGTTTTAGGGACATAATACTTAGTTGCCTACTGGACTCTGCAATTAATGAATCAAGAGTCAATTTTAAATGTGAGCCCTGATGACCACAGTGTAGGCCGGAGGCAGCGGTCAGCAAGGGCCCACAGCCACGTGGCGTTGAGTTGAGCTGTACAGTTAGTGTCACCTGAAGCAACCATCGTGTGTGGAGCCTGCGATGATGCGTGGTCCGGGCGGGCCGCACTGGTAGCAATGTCTTTTGCCTAATGAATTCTGTCTTAATAAGTCCACGTGGCGTTGACTTGTGGTGCACTGAGTTAGTGGCACCTGAAGCACTCAGTGTGTGTGCAGTCTGCGATGATGCGTGGTCCGGGCGGGCCGCACTGGGATCAATGTCTCTTCCCTACTGGAGTGCGTCATCTGCAATCGCGACTCGATCTGAATTGTGAGCCCTGCTGTCCGCAGTGTAGATCGAAGGCAGTAGTCTGTACAGACATAAGTCTGTGGTGCTCTGCTGCTGGGTTCGCAGCGGGCCTGTGTCGAGGAGGCCGGCGGTCACGGCGGAGGCCTCGTGGCAGGGTGAGGGCTGCCACCCTGGCAGATGCTTTGGCCTTCCCACAAGTGAACCACGCCCACAGCCCCAGCCTATTTATTCATACTCCTACGCTGGAGTGGCGTACGTTGGACCAGCACACTCCGCTTCCGCTTCCAGGGGGGGACAACACAGCTACATGACCGAGATCTTCCCCACTGCCTGAGGTAACATGGTTGCGTCTATTGTCCACAACACTACAAGCACCAGCAGTATATGTCCACATGGAGAGATTTGTGCTCTGCATAGTGAGGTCTGTCCACCACATCACCGCTACACTTGGTATTGTGTGCATTTTTATTGATGGGTGACTTGCGGCCTTCACACATACTTGGTTGCCACATCATCCAAGATTCAGCTATTGTGTGGCTGAGGGACCATGCCGTTTTTGGAAGGTCCGCTGTCCTGTTCTGCGCTGCCTCGGTGGTTGTAGGGTGGGGGGTGGTCCGGGGGAGGTCCTGAGGGTGATGGCAGTGGGTGTTGTGGCCTTCTTGGGTGTCGGAGCTGCATGGTCAGTAGCTCTATGACATGTGTTGGTCTTCAGATGTGGTTCTGGGCTGGGCTCCCTTTCACACTGTAGGTAGTCGTCCTGCTTTACACCAGTAAAAGGCAGATGTTAAATTCCTACTGCTAACGCAGCTTATCGCCTGTTTAGGTCTCGCCTACGCAGCGCGCATGTGCTACATAGGAGGAGACCTTTAGCCATCGGTTCCCTTTATTCCCCAAAACGTGCACGCGTTCCATTGCCTTCAATGGCAACGCGTGCACGTGTGGCGATTGCCTTGCGGGAGCGAGCGGCAGCGCCATATGGTATCAATTATCGCCGCTGGCTCTCGCAAGGCAATCGGCAGGCCCCCTCCCCCTGCTGCCGCGCGAGGCGCGCTTTGCTTGTCTACTTATTCGTGTAATTCTCAGTCTCGATAGGGAGTTGCTGCCTCACTTCCACCATATAGAACCAGCAGCTCAGCGCTGTATGCTAATACTATTTAATGCACATTAAACTTCTTTCATTGCTCTAACGCATCTGTCAGAATAGACTGAATACCTGGTTGCTTGTGGGGTAATTTATGAGCAGTCACTGGGTCTGTGTTTTCTGTAGCGCAGAGAAACCCCCGGGTATTCATTCATTTTATATACAATAAAATGTATTTAGCTGTTCATTTTTGCAGTGTGGTATAGCGCATACCATGTCTGCACGGGCGTCATAGCGCTGAACAAGAGCTGAAATCAAACACAGAGTATGCTGAAAATATACATTAAATTCGAAAACAATGGTACAGTTATTGCATCTCTCTGTGTGTCGTCTGCTCACCCACCCATCTTTTGTTACAGATGTTTCTTGGAAAATGACAATTTTAGTGATGTTGTTCTTGTGTTAAAAAGAACATTCATGCAAATATGAACGAAAAATGGCAGCAAGATATAATTCAGAGTATTAATCATCATGTAGTCCCTTTAAGTACCATGACGACATCATACTTGACATCCGTAACGATAGCGCTTTGAAAATTAAGCGCCTAACTGCAGAATAACAGAATTAGGAAGCCTTCACCTATTATCCGGTCAGCACAAGAAGCTGGAAAAACGGACAACAATCCATTGGGGGAAGGGGCGAGGGGAGGGGGGAGAGTTGGCTGGATCATATTTCTGGGAACCCCCAAAGGTGTACCTCAATATGAGGTAAGGTAAGGTACATTTTATTGTTTAGTTAATTAAAACCATAACGATTTTGGCATAAAAGAAGATAAACACGGCTTCATAATTTAAAACAAGACATATCACTTCGTCCAATCTTAATCATTACAGAAGTGGTCAAGTAATAAAAATGCTTCTGACACTTCTTTATTATAACTTTACATAGGCAAAGTCAATTTATCTGGCTAAACACTTATAAGGTCCCAAAGGCGAGACCTATTGGCTATGCCAATGCTTGTTTTGGATTGCACCCCAGATTTGGCTGCACGTTCAAAATATCGGGAAGTGGTGTTTTCGTGTTATTTTTGCACGGGAACGCCTATTCTGCATATTATTAGCGTTAGTTGTCGCTCTCATTTGTGGCAAATTTTTTTGCGGAAGCTATTGTTGGAAAACTGGCGATATTGGCTGTTTTCACTAGGTTGAGAATGGAATGATATTTTAAAATCACTGAAAATACCATAGGTTTAATGAACATTATAATTAGAAATGAGCATTTAAAAAACGTTTGAAATTCACTGAAAAAACCATAGGTTTCAGACACGTTATAGTTAGAAATTAGCATTTAAAAAACCTTAGAAATTCACTGAAAAAACCATAGGTTTCAGGGACGTTATAGTTAGAAATTATCATTTAAAAAACCTTTGAAATTCACTGAAAAAACCATAGGTTTCAGGGACGTTATAGTTAGCTGGACATTTCACTTGTACAAAACCATAGAAATTCCACTGTTATAGTTAGTTCAGCTAACTATAACTCGCGCCCCCGCAATGCACTGCTGATCACATCACATATTACATCATTCATGACATGGTCAGTGACATCACTGATGACATCACTGATGACATCTCAAATGACATCACTGATGACATCACTGATGACATCATCCATGTGACAATCTGATGCACCTTCTCACACCCTAATATAACCTTTGATACACCCACTCCAAAAAACAGAATACCATTTTTGAAACCATAGACACACCAATACTACTTACTACATATCTAATCACTGGTTCTTAGGTCTACACACTCATCCACTCATTCACCCATACAATCACTCATACATGCAGTCACTCATCAATACAACACTATCATATGCACTCATACACCTACACAGACACTCACACAGCAGCACTCATCCAGAGTTACTCACACACCTAGTCAGTTATGCAAATAATCAATCACACTTCCATTTACTGACCTATACAGTTATACACACAACACATCACTTATTCAAACAGAAAGAAACGCATAATTAGTTTCTTATACAATCACTGATTCAAGTACACACTCATCCATACAGCCACTCTCACAATCACTAACTCTCACGTATAGTCATTTATATACTCCAACTCTCACATACACTGTCTTTTACATATGTAGTTAGTTGGACATGTACCACTGAGACATCCATTCACTCACTAACACACCCATACACACACTCACCCACGCATACAGCTGTTTCCACATGCACTCTTGAACCCATACACCCAATGAATCAACCACTCAAACATGTATGCACAGAGTCACACACCTCCCACGCACCCACACACACACTGCGGCACCCATACAAATACTCTGGCAACCAATTAATAACCCATATAGACACTCATGTAGCTACTGACCAACCCATGCAGCAGCTTATACAACAGCAAACAGACTGATATAGACATTCACACAGTTTAGTCACTAACCCATGCATTCAGTAAGACACATGTAATAACTCAGTTAAACAGTCAATCACACACCTACTAAATCCTCCATCCAGACACTTATACACCCACTCATTCTTCAATACACCTTCGTATATATATAATACATATTTAAAGTTAAAAGAAAAACACATTCACTGGATGATGTCATCAGTGATGTCATTTGAGATGTGATCAGTGATGTCATCAGTGATGTCACTGACCATGTCATGAATGACGTAATATGTGATGTGATCAGCAGTGCATTGCGGGGGCGCGAGTTATAGTTAGCTGAACTAACTATAACAGTGTAATTTCTATGGTTTTGTACGAGTGAAATGTCCAGCTAACTATAACGTCCCTGAAACCTATGGTTTTTTCAGTGAATATATATATATATATATATATATATATATATATATATATATATATATGCACACACATGATGCTTGCCAAAGTTCTGTTTGCTTGATTAAATTCCTCTATATAAATACCCATATGTACATTGAAACGGAAATATTTACATTGTCTGCTATCCACATTTATCAGGTGGTATATTTTTATGCTTTCAAATAACTGTAACTTATATATACATAAATATACACATGGCACTTATTATAGTTATTAGTAGCAGGAGTAACCCTCTATATATGCACCTATATGTACATAGAAGCAGCAATTTTCAAATGTTCTGATACACACGTACCCTGTGGTGTAATATATATATTTCCTTTAAATACATGTATCTGCTTATAATAGGAGGCATAGTTCAGGTTACAATGATGTGTATGTGAGAAGTTGGCCTGGTATATGCTGTCCACTAATTAAAGTGGGCACCTTGCACCAGTCCAAACGACCCTTATGGTGATTAGGTCAAAGATAACCTTTATGAAAGCTATCCTAGTGGTAGCTATGGAGAGCAGCCTTCAGGCTTAATCTTGAAGGAATGTAAAGCAGCTTGTTTTACCAGAACAGAAGCTCCTAAGTGACCAAATGAAAGGAGAACCACACAAGTGTTATATAAAAAAAAATGTATTTATTACTAAACACTCTCTACTAATCTCTATACGAGATTAGAACATAAAGCACACAATACTTAATCAATAGAACGGCAGTAAATAGCACAATACACAGCGGGCTCCAGGGGGAGACCGAACCATATAGTAAAAAAATGGTATAAGAACAATGACTTCACTAGACACAGTGCCTAGAGCACGTAGAATCGCTGGGACCCCAAGGAACCACCCAAAGGAGTGACACAGGGAGCCCACGGAGGACGGGTGCAGTGTTGGAACACAGACGTGCGCTCCGTACAACTCTATGGGAAAGTCGCGGTTGGAAAATTACTGTTTAAGGACACTTCGGAGAGGACTTCAAGCAAACCCTTTGGAACGTAGAAGGTTCTAAGGCCAGCACCCTTGTGAGTACCGAGGTACCCGTGTTACCTATCCCAGAGGAGCCAGGTGCATAGGGGTCAAGTGGTGTCGGAAACCCTCGTCGTTTTCAATGGCGTGATGCGAAGAAGTGCTGCTGCCGGGAAGATGAAAAGTGTCCGGTGGAATCCAAGCCTGGATCCGAGGTGAGAAGAACCTGAAAGCAGAGGGGACAGAGTCTGGGTCACTTCAGGGTCACCAGGGGCTCGATAGACGAATGCCCACCCATGTCGGGTGCTTCAGGTGTGAAGATAGGATGCTTGACTCTGCAGCCACGGGGACCAGGAGACGTTGACGACAACCAAAGTCCGGAGGTGAGCTGTCCCATGAAGGATGTCGAGTGCTGAGGGGTCAGTGTCCGGATTGAACACCAACAAGCCTTGGCAAAGGCAACCCACGCGGGCAGAGGAAACAGGTTACGGTGTGGACCAGCAAGGTCCAGGGGACTCTCCAAGCTATGGGGAGTCAGGGCACGTCTGGAGAAACCAGGGAAGCCCAAGGAAAATCAAGTGACCCTCGCCAGGACCCACAGGCCAACGGACCAGGGATCGCGAGGGGACATCGAGCAAATTCACAAAGCACCAGCCCACAGAGCACTCGTGGAGTGGAGGCCAGAGATCTTCAGTGGAAATGCTGCTCGGGGTCGGGACTACACGTAGTCCAAAGCACAGCCTCAGGGATTGCCAAAAAGCATATGCTGCTGCAAAAGTACACGGTGCACAGGGGTTCGGGTGCACGGTCCCCACGAGGGATACTGGTCTCAGGATTGCTGAGAGAGTCGATCAACTTCAGGGACGCTCAAGAACCCACCTCTTGTGTTGCAGAAATCTTCGGAGTCCTCAGGAGCTTGGGAGATGCAAACCGGTCAGATGCGTCTAGGTGCCTGCTGCTGCAGGGGAGTAACTCCTTTACTCCAAGGGAGATTCTTCTGTCGTCCAGCGAAGGGTAGACCGTTGAAGTACTTGGTTTCTGTTGCAGAGTTTAGTCCAGGTAAAATCCCAAGTCCTGTAATCAGGTTTCCCACTTTATACCCAGGGAAGGGGTTGGACTGACTCTGGGGACCCTCCTAGGGGAGGGGCAGAACAGAGGCGTGGTTACACCCATGTCCTTTGTCCAGTTTCGCGCCAGAGCAGGAGCAAATGGCTCCTGAAACTGGTTTGAGCCGGACTATGCATGGGGACACCAAATGTGCCCCCAGTGCAGACTTTCTGGCACTCTAAGAGTGCACCCACCCAGCCGCAATACACTAAAGCCTGTCTGGGAGGTGGTCACACCTCCCTGTGACAGGAAACCTATTGTCAGGCCTTCCTCTGCTCGAGCTTGGCTCAGCAGCAGGAGGGCAGACTCGTGTCTGTGGCTGACAGCATCCATTTTGTGCTGCCCAGGTCGAGAAAGCTGGTACCGGGTAGACCGGTGTCCCATAGTAGTGGTTCTACAAGGGAGGAATCATACCTCCCACACCAGTTACTGGTGTGGAGGTATGATTCCAAGGTGTTTGACACCAAACACAACATGTTTCTAAGCAGCCGTTTTAAAGTTAGCATTTATCGCGAGGTTATAATGCACTTAAATATATATGGTTGGCTGCATCACAGACAACCCTGGAGAATAGGTTCAGAAGGCTGCAGAGGGGCTCTGCTCATGCAGGGGCACCCTTTCACACAAAACCCAGCACCCTGCCTTCAGGATTGATAAGGCCTGCCATAGGGGTGACTGATAGGTTTATATGTGCAGTGGTTTAGAATAGATATAGGTAACCTATATCTAAGTAAGGGGTGCATGCACCTTTTTACACAGGTTGCAGTAGCAGACCTGTGGTGTCATTTTGAATGGCCTCTCAGGGGTGGCACAATACATGCTTCAGCCCCTGTGAGGCCTCTGGGGTACCTATGCCCTGGGTACATGGTGTACCATATACTAGGGACTGATAAGGGTACCCCAGAATCCAATCTGGAGTGTACCTAAAGTACATGCAATCAATTTACAGGAGAAAGCAGATAGACTGGGGTCCTGAATAGCAGGATCCCAGTCAGTCTAAGTCAAAAACAGTGATACTTCAGCAAAAAAGTGGGGGTAACCATAAGAGGCAGATCCTACTCTCCTACACAACCCCCCCCGCAAACGCAGGGAAATTAAACTAACCTTGACCAGTTGAGTCTTCATGTTCTAAGTGGAAATATCTTGAGAGTCCATCTGCATTGGCATGGTTACTCCCAGGTCTAAGTTCCACTGTATAGTCCATCCCCTGTAGGGAAATGGACCACCTCAAAAGTTTGGGGTTTTCACCCTTCATCTGTTTTAGCCATAAGAGGGGCTTGTGGTCTGTTTGAACAATGAAGTGAGTGCCAAACAAGTATGGCCTCAGCTTCTTCAAAGCCCAAACCACAGCAAAGGCTTCCCTCTCAATAACTGACCAACGTTTCTCTCTGGGGGTCAGCCTTCTGCTAATAAAAGCTACTGGCTGATCCTGACCCTCTTCAATCAGTTGTGATAACACAGCCCCTACCCTCAACTCAGATGCATCAGTTTGAACAATGAATTGTTTGGAATAGTCAGGACTTTGCAGAATGGGAGCAGTGCACATGGCCTGCTTCAGGTCATCAAATGCCTTTTGACAGCCAACTGTCCACTGAACTTTCTTAGGCATTCTTTTGGAAGCTAGATCATTCAAAGGGGTCACTATAGATCCATATCCTTTGACAAACCTCCTGTAATACCCAGTCAGACCCAAGAAAGCTCTGACCTGAGTTTGGGTAGTGGGAGCAACCCAGTCCATGATGGTCTGGATTTTGCTCTCCAATGGTTGAACCTGACCTCCACCCACAAGGTGGCCTAGGTACACAACCTTACTCTGCCATATCTGGCACTTGGTGGCCTTGATAGTGAGGCCTGCTTTCTGCAGGGCCTCTAAAACATTTCTCAGGTGGACCAAGTGATCCTCCCAGGTGGAGCTAAAGACAGCAATATCATCTAGATAAGCTGCACTATAGGCTTCCAGACCTGTAAGGACTTTGTTCACCAACCTTTGAAAAGTGGCAGGTGCATTCTTCAAGCCAAAGGGCATCACCAGAAATTGGTAGTGCCCACTAGGGGTTGAAAATGCTGTTTTTGGTTTTGCATCCTCAGCTAATCTGATTTGCCAGTAACCAGCTGTCAGGTCAAATGTGCTGAGAAACTTGGCTGAGGCCAAAGTATCTATAAGTTCATCTGCCCTGGGTATTGGATGGGCATCAGTCCTAGTGACTCCATTGAGACCCCTGTAGTCAACACAGAACCTCATCTCTCTCTTACCACCCTGGGTGTGAGGTTTTGGTACAAGGACTACTGGACTAGCCCAAGGGCTATCTGAGGGTTCAATTACTCCCAGTTCCAACATTTTCTGGACTTACATGGTCAGGTTGCCTGTAAATCTTATTTTTAACAGGCAGACTGTCACCTATGTCCACTTCATGAGTGCACCAGGTAGTCTGACTTGGAGTCAGTGAAAACATATGTCTGAACTGATTCAGGACTTGCCTACAATCAGTTTGCTGCTGGTCAGTGAGGCTGCCTGCCAAGGCTACCCCATCAACTGAACCATCATCAGGGTTCTGTGAGAGCAGGTCAGGGAGTGGATCACTCTCTTCCTCCTGTCCCTCATCGGTAGCCATGAGCAAGCCCATGTCTGCCCTGTCCACATATGGCTGGAGCCTGTTCACATGGAGCACCCTGTGGGGGCTCCTGGGAGTTCCAAGGTCCACCAGGTAAGTAACCTCTCCCTTTTGCTCAATGATAGTATGATGCCCACTCCACTTGTCTTGGAGGGCTGCTGGGGCCACAGGCTCCAACACCCATACTTTCTGTCCTGGCTGATAAACAGTCACAACAGCCTTTTGGTCATGCCAGGCCTTTTGCAATTCCTGGCTAGCCTCAAGGTTTTTGGATGCCTTCTTCATGTACTCAGCCATCCTGGAGCGGAGACCAAGTACATAGTCCACAATATCCTGTTTAGGGGTTTGAGAGGTAACTCCCATCCCTCCTTCACTAGACATAAAGGACCCCTAACTGGATGTCCAAACAGAAGTTCAAAAGGGCTGTAACCAACCCCCTTCTGAGAAACCTCTCTGTAGGCAAAGAGAAGGCAGGGCAAAAGGATGTCCCACCTACGCCTGAGCTTTTCAGGGAGACCTTTAATCATGCCCTTGAGGGTTTTGTTGAATCTCTCAACTAACCCATTGCATTGTGGGTGATAAGGGGTGGTGAATTTGTAATTCACACCACACTCCTTCCACATTGCAGTCAAGTACCCAGACATAAAGTTTGCCTCTCTGTCTGATACTACCTCCTTAGGGAAACCCACTCTGGAAAAGACTCCCAGGAGGGCTCTAGCCACAACAGGAGCTGTGGTAGTCCTAAGTGGAATTGCTTCTGGATACCTAGTGGCAGGGTCCACCACCACTAGTATGAATCTGTGCCCAGATGCAGTTTGAGGATCCATGGGACCAACTATGTCAATCCCAACCCTCTCAAAGGGAACCCCCACCACAGGTAGTGGTATCAGGGGGGCCTTTGTAGTACCACCTGCCTTACCACTGGCTTGGCAAGTGATTCAGGAGCAACAAAACTCCTTTGTGTCCTCTGACATATGAGGCCAATGAAAGTGAGGAACAAGTCTGTCCCAGGTCTTGTTTTGGCCTAAGTGTCCTGCTGATGGGATATCATGTGCCAGTGTCAATAGGAAGCCCCTAAACTTCTGAGGTATAACCAACCTCCTGGTGGCACCAGGTTTGGGGTCTCTACCCTCTGAGTATAAGTGTCCATCATCCCAGTAAATTTTGTGGGACCCACTGGCACTCCCAGCAGCCTCAGCAGCAGCTAGCTGTCTGAGGGGTTCAAGAGAGGGGCAGTTCAGCTGCTCCTGGCTCAGATCTGCCCTGGAAGGGCCCCCTGTCCCCAAGAACTCAACCTGATCAGGTTCAAGTTCCTCTGAGACAGTTCCTTCTTCAGGACTAAGATCATCTCCCTCAAGAGACTGATGCTCACTCTGAGGCAGGGGGGAAGACACTGCCTTACCCCTACTGCTCCTTCTCTTGGAAGGCACCTGGTCCATTATTCCAGGATCCAGGGCCTGTTCAGTGGAAGACATTTTTGCTTGTGACCTAGTCATGGCAAACACATCTGCAGGGATGCCCAGCATTTTTGCATGTGTCCTGAGTTCCACTTCAGCCCATGCTGAAGTCTCCAAATCATTGCCCAATAAGCATTCTACAGGGAGGTCTGAACTTACCACAACCTTCTTAGGGCCAGTTACCCCTCCTCAGGTGAAATTCACAACTGCCAAGGAATGGTCTGTCCTGACATAGCTTGCATTGGTCACTTGGTACATCTCACCAAGTATAATCTGGTCAGGGCCCACAAGTTCTTTTGTCACCATGGTGACACTTGCACCTGTGTCCCTATATGCCATGGCCTCCTTACCATTGATCTAAGGCTGTTGTCTGTACTTGCCCAGATTACTGGGACTGACAAATAAGGAGGCAATATCCATGCCTCCATCACAGACTAACACAGCCTGAGTTGGAATTCTGACTAGGCCAGAACCTATCTCAGATCCCAGGGTCAACCCTACTACACCCTTATTCTATGTACCACCACTTGGAACTGAGCTAGGGGGAACAGTTGCCTTAGGGGCAGTGGTGGCGGGAGTAGATTCCTTGGCCCTTGGACAACTGGCATCTTTTGTCCAATGGGTCTTCTCTTTACAGATATAACACCAAGGTTTCTTTTTGCCTTTTCCCTTGTTTGATTGTGACCCCCCCCCCCCTCCCCAGATGAAGACTTTTGGGGCCCTTGTGAAGACTTCTGGTCTTTACCTTTCTCCCCACCCTTACCTGAGGTTTTAGAATCTTGCTTCTTAGAGTCACCACCTTGGTTCTGAGCTTTCTGCTTCACCCTGGTTCTGACCCATTTGTCTGCCTTCTTTCCCAATTCTTGGGGAGAGGTCAGATCAGAATCAACCAGGTACTGATGCAACAACTGATTTTGGCAATTATTAAGGATCTGCTCCCTCATAATTAAATTGTACAATCCTTTAAAATCACATACCTTACTGCCAAGTAACCAGCCTTCCAGAGCCTTAGTAGCACAATCTACAAAGTCAACCCAGTCCTGAGTCTGTGCTTTCTGGGTGTCTCTGAACTTAATTCTGTATTGCTCAGTGGTTAAGCCAAACCCATCAATGAGAGCACTCTTCAAGACTATGTAATTGTCAGCATCCTCTTCTCTAACAGTGAGGAGCTTATCTCTACCTTTGTCAGCAAAGGAGAGCCACAAGATAGCTGCCCACTGCTCCTGAGGGACCCTCTGTACTTCACAGGTCCTCTCTAGTGCAGTTATCCATTTGTGGATGTCATTCCCACTCTGATAGGGAGGGACTATCTTGTTCAGGTTCCTATGATCATGAGAATACTTTCTAGTTCTAGGGACACTGTTGATGCCACCATGGGACTCTAGTCCCAATCTTCTGGTTGCTCTCTGGAGCTCTAAAGACTCCCTGTCTAGGGCCAATTGCTCTTTCTTGAGCCTGAGCTTGATTCTCTCAATCTCCAGTAATTGGCACTTCTTATCATAAGAGGATTCTCTCCTATTAGATACAGAGGTCCTTACAGAAGTACCTGAATGATTAGACTCCACAGAGGGAGTTCTGGATCTTCTAGGCAAACTGTGTACTCTTCCTGGTGGAATAAAGAGAGGGCCACT
This sequence comes from Calotriton arnoldi, assembly GCA_963921515.1. Lineage (NCBI taxonomy): Eukaryota > Metazoa > Chordata > Amphibia > Caudata > Salamandridae > Calotriton > Calotriton arnoldi. The sequence goes on along the minus strand of CAWUFW010006127.1, from coordinate 619,076 downwards.
GGGGCCTTCTCCCCCACCTGAAGGAAGAGTTGGATTTTCCAGGTTAGAATCATTTTGATCCTCCTGGCCAGGGTTTGAGTCCAGATCAAAGAAGTGTTCACTTCCTGCCCTTTCCTCATCTCCTGCCCCACCCACTCTTTCTACTTCATCAGACCCTGGGGTCTTTCTGAGGTCATCTAAGAGCAACATCTCTATTAGACGTTGGGTGCTTGCACTTCTCCCTGTCCTCAGCTTCCTAGATGTACACATATTTCTCAATTCTTGGAATGAGAGATGGTCATACCTAGTTGGCAGAGAGCCACTGGCTTCTCCTCTAGAAGACATACTAGTGTTATGTGGTGTAGGCACCTACCTAGCCTAGTGGAAACTAAACTCTCTTGAGTTGGAGAAAGGGTGTGCTAGACCCTTGACTTACCCAACTCCAAGTTCAGTAGAACTTACTTTATTCACATCTTGATGTATTATATGTACCTAATACTTTTAGTGGTTTTCAGTTAATCACTCAATGAGATTTATCTGGTAAAACAATAGCAAGCTTGAATCCCAACCGCTGCACACCAATGTGAGAAGTTGGCCTGGTATATGCTGTCCACTAATTAAAGTGGGCACTTTGCACCAGTCCAAACGACCCTTATGGTGATTAGGTCAAAGATAACCTTTATGAAAGCTATACTAGTGGTAGCTATGGAGAGCAGCCTTCAGGCTTAATCTTGAAGGAATGTAAAGCAGCTTGTTTTACCAGAACAGAACCTCCTAAGTGACCAAATGAAAGGAGAACCACACAAGTGTTATATAAAAAATATGTATTTATTACTAAACACTCTCTACTAATCTCTATACGAGATTAGAACATTATTATATTATTATTATTATAGGGGATTTATAGAGCGCATGGCTGCCCTAAGGCTTCCCAGCGCTGTACGATTAGTAACTGATAAGATGCCGGCAACTTAGAGGTGTTGCTTAAACAGCCAGGTCTTAATTTGCTTTCGAAATTGCAGTTCATTGTCTATTTTTCTACACTCCAGCGGAATGGAATTCCAGAGTTTGGGAGCCAGATGGGAGAAAGCTCTTCCGCCCCATCTTTCTCTCCTAACCTTTGTTTGTGTTAGGCGGTCTTCCGTACTAGACCGTAACCGCGCTGTTTGGAGTGTAGGGGGATATTAGTTTCCTGACTTTTTCCGGCCCTTTATTATGGCGTGCTCTGTGCGTAATGATCAGGACTTTGAATTTATTCTTGCTTCTATCGGTAACCAGTGAAGGTTCACTAAATGTTTTTTTACTGATTCCCGTATGGGAACATCACAGAGCAGTCTGGCAGCTGCATTCTGAACGATCTGCAGTTTGCGCGTGACGTATTTAGGTGCTCCCATGAACAAAGAGTTACCATAATCTAGTCGAGAAGTGACCAGAGAGTGGACCACTGTCTTTCTTAGAGGTGTTGGCACCCTTTCCAGGATTTTCCGTAGGCTTCTCAGTAGTCCGAAAAAAGTTGCGGCTACCTTCTTGGCTTGTGTCCCCATAGATAGGTCAGATTCTAGCCAAAAGCCTAGGCTTTTAATTATGTCTGTAGGTATCGGTGCTTTACCTAAGCAGGCTGGCCAGTCTACAATGGGGCTGGGTATCAGATTATTTCCAACATGTAATGTAACATAAAGCACACAATACTTAATCAATAGAACAGCAGTAAATAGCACAATACACAGCGGGCTTCAGGGGGAGACCGAACCATATACTAAAAAAATGGTATAAGAACAACGACTTCACTAAACACAGTGCCTAGAGCACGTAGAATCGCTGGGACCCCAAGGAACCACCCAAAGGAGTGACACAGGGAGCCCACGGAGGACGGGTGCAGTGTGGGAACACAGACGCGTGCTCCGTACAACTCTATGGGAAAGTCGCGGTTGGAAAATTACTGTATAAGGACACTTCGGAGAGGACTTCAAGCAAACCCTTTGGAACATAGAAGGTTCTAAGGCCAGCACCCTTGTGAGTACCGAGGTACCCGTGTTACCTATCCCAGAGGAGCCGGGTGCATAGGGGTAAAGTGGTGTCGGAAACCCTCGTCGTTTTCAATGGCGTGATGCGAAGAAGTGCTGCTGCCGGGAAGATGAAAAGTGTCCGGTGGAATCCAAGCCTGGATCCGAGGTGAGAAGAACCTGAAAGCAGAGGGGACAGAGTCTGGGTCACTTCAGGGTGACCAGGGGCTCGATAGACGAATGCCCACCGATGTCGGGTGCTTCAGGTGTGAAGATAGGATGCTTGACTCTGCAGCCACGGGGACCAGGAGACGTCAACGATGACCAAAGTCCGGAGGTGAGCTGTCCCATGAAGGATGTCGAGTGCTGGGGGGTCAGTGTCCGGACTGAACACCAACAAGCCTTGGCAAAGGCAACCCACGCGGGCAGAGGAAACAGGTTTCAGTGTGGACAAGCAAGGTCCAGGGGACTCTCCAAGCTATGGGGAGTCAGGGCACGTCTGGAGCTACCAGGGAAGCCCAAGGAAAATTGAAGTGACCCTCGCCAGGACCCACAGGCCAACGGCATCAATGTAAATACTCTAGGGCTACTTCAGACCATAAACCCTCACGCCATGAACGGCTGAGAAATAACTACAGTGACACTAAAAATTAGAAATGGCCAACGGACCAGGGATCGAGAGGGGACCTCGAGCAAATTCACAAAGCACCAGCCCACAGAGCACTCGTGGAGTGGAGGCCGGAGATCTTCGGTGAAAATGCTGCTCGGGGTCCAAAGCACAGCCTCAGGGATCGCCAAAAAGCATATGCTGCTGCAAAAGTATGCGGTGCACAGGGGTTCGGGTTGCACGGTCCCCACGAGGGATACTGGTCTCAGGATTGCTGAGAGAGTAGATCGACCTCAGGGACGCTCGGGAACCCACCTCCTGTGTTGCAGAAATCTTCAGAGTCCTCAGGAGCTTGGGAAATGCAAACCGGTCAGATGTGTCTAGGTGCCTGCTGCTGCAGGGGAGTAACTCCTTTACTCCAAGGGAGATTCTTCTGTCGTCCAGCGAAGGGTAGACCGTCGAAGTACTTGGTTTCTGTTGCAGAGTTTAGTCCAGGTAAAATCCCAAGTCCTGTAATCAGGTTTCCCACTTTATACCCAGGGAAGGGGTTGGACTGACTCTGGGGACCCTCCTAGGGGAGGGGCAGAACAGAGGGGTGGTTACACCCATGTCCTTTGTCCAGTTTCGTGCCAGAGCAGGAGCAAATGGCTCCAGCAACTGGTTTGAGCCGGACAATGCATGGGGACACCAAATGTGCCCCCAGTGCAGACTTTCTGGCACTCTAAGAGTGCACCCACCCAGCCCCAATACACTAAAGCCTGTCTGGGAGATGGTCACACCTCCCTGTGACAGGAAACCTATTGTCAGGCCTTCCTCTGCTCGAGCTTGGCTCAGCAGCAGGAGGGCAGACTCGTGTCTGTGGCTGGCAGCATCCATTTTGTGCTGCCTAGGTCGAGAAAGCTGGTACCGGGTAGACCGGTGTCCTATAGTAGTGGTTCTACAAGGGAGGAATCATACCTCCCACACCAGTGTGGAGGTATGATTCCAAGGTGTTTGACACCAAACACAACATGTTTCTAAGCAGCCGTTTTAAAGTTAGCATTTATCGCGAGGTTATAATGCACTTAAATATATATGGTTGGCTGCATCACAGACAACCCCGGAGAATAGGTTCAGAAGGCTGCAGAGGGGCTCTGCTCATGCAGGGGCACCCTCTCACACAAAACCCAGCACCCTGCCTTCAGGATTGATAAGGCCTGCCATAGGGGTGACTGATAGGTTTATATGTGCAGTGGTTTAGAATAGATATAGGTAACCTATATCTAAGTAAGGGGTGCATGCACCTTCTTACACAGGTTGCAGTAGCAGACCTGTGGTCTCATTTTGAATGGCCTCTCAGGGGTGGCACAATACACGCTTCAGCCCCTGTGAGGCCTCTGGGGTACCTATGCCCTGGGTGCATGGTGTACCATATACTAGGGACTGATAAGGGTACCCCAGAATCCAATCTGGAGTGTACCTAAAGTACATGCAATCAATTTACAGGAGAAAGCAGATAGACTGGGGTCCTGAATAGCAGGATCCCAGTCAGTCTAAGTCAAAAACAGTGATACATCAGCAAAAAAGTGGGGGTAACCATAAGAGGCAGATCCTACTCTCCTGCAGTGTACTTGTATGATGACAGTTCTGTTCCATGTTGTGATAAGTATAGTTTGTCATGTCTGAGTATACTGTTGTGGTGCATTCTTGAGTTGTGAGTATAGTCATAATGTGGGCAAAAGCCAGCTTTTGACTAATCTTCTGAAGTGGAGATGGTTGTCTGTGGCTCTCATGATTGCGGGTAAGGACTTCCATAATTTGGCTGCTTGAACAGAGAAACGGTAATAGCACGAACCAATCCAACACTTTTGTTGTTATCACAGACTGAGCTCTCAGCATGATATGCTGCTAGTCCCTTACATCACTGTGCTCTAACAATAAATATCACCAAATGAGAATTGAGAGACCTTCCTTTTGAAGAACTGCTCAGGACAGCATGATTGCAAGAAAAGTGTCAGCAGTGAGAGGTTGCTAGCCTTTAACTTGAGCCATCCAAATGAAAATAATAGAAAAATAGGTATCCTGGATATGCAAAGAATGTATAAGCGAGGCTCGAAAGACATTGCCTATACTTTAGGGACTTCTATGCTAACTTCTACCTTTCTCTGAGTAGGTAGGATTATAGCAATAATGTTGATGGCTATTAGGAAAGGACACAGGCATGATTGTTTTACTTTATTCAAAAAATTAAAATTCATGTTGACACCCTACCTAGCTAAAGTGTTCAATGAGACCCTTGGTGATTGAGTATTTCATCAGAAGGTGTCCACAACGGTCATTGTGTCATACACAAAGAGGCTAATTATCCAAAGCGGTCCTCATCAGCGTTAATACTAATGCTAATTACTTCCTAATGCAGTTAACAGAAACCAGGTGGGATTTGTGGCTCGATGGTAATATTATTCAGATATTTAACCTTATCTCTTTAGTGAAGTAGGAGCAGAAGAAAGTGATAATTGTTTCTTGATACCTTAAATGCCTTTGATAGGATATAAAGGCCCTCCCGCCTGCCGACCTTAGATGCTTTTAGTTTTTTTCATATTTTCCTGACTTGAATGCATCTCAGTATTGAGAATTTGGGAGACTGCTTCAATTATTGGTGTTGGTTTTCAGATTTCCTCACCAGGAGGAGCACAAGATAGGGCTTCCCTTACTCCTCCTTCCTCTTTGCCTTGGTGTCTTTGCTTAATCAAGTACTTTGTCTCTAGGGTTTGGACAAGCTCATAGGTTTGTGGTACAGATTTAGGGCCATCTTTCCTCAATACTTCCATATTTGCAGTTGATAATTTTCATTTTTTGAGATCGCGCACAATGCACTCTTGAAAGTACTCAATTATATAGCTCTCATTGAAGCTTCAAGTTGAATCTTAATAAACCCCAATTGTGCTGATTACCATAACTCAAAAATGAAGTATTTTATTTCCTCCCTCTTCCCTTTCCACAGACAGGCACAAATGATAGGTTAATGTTTATTTATATAGGCATATACACTAAAGTTTCATGGTGCTCATGGCACTCAGGAGAGGAAGACATCTTAGTCCACTACCAGTGACTTGTTTTGCATGTAAGTTTGGTTATCACTTTTTCCAAAGTTTCAAGTGATCAGTCTCACCTCTAAGAGGAACAAATTTGTTTGTCCAGAAGTCTGCACATGGAAGTCTCTGACTGCTACTTGTAGTAGGGAACATGGAAGGTGAGATCAGTTTGCGGTGTGAGGTTCCTTGACTGCTAGAATTTGATAGCAGGAAAGACAGATGCAGCCATTTAAATTATTGTATGAGCTAGGCATGTTTGAAAACAACAATTGTCCTACAGACCAAGTAGTAATCCATCTATGGCATTTTGGTTTAGTTGTAACCAAGGGTCCGATGTAAACACTATTTCTATAGGTTAGTCTTCATTGGAAAAAGGACGCGACATGAGCTCTACACGGGTGTTGTTACTCCGTTGTATTTCTGGACCTTTGTGGGTCGCGGACCGGTACAAGCTGGAGAACTACACAATAACACCGCCTGATTTCTGTCAGTTGTACAGCTTCGCACTACCGCAGTTTTTTGTTTTTTTTGTTTCTGTGGGCAAGGCCGTTCGGTGACGCCGAAATGGCAGTGCCTCTTAGCACAATGTAAGCGCAGCATCCGTCCGCGAAAATGTGATGCTCCAACAAAGACCTTCATTTTGAGCCACACGAGACTCGCAGGGAAACAACCCGACTCGCAAAACGTGTGCTTCTTCCGCCCTCTTGTGGCAAAATTAAGTCCGTCAGCTTTTACCTCGTAAGGTTTTCTTCAACGTATTGTCAAAACTGCATTAGGAAAATTATATGGTACTGAATAATTATTATCTGCACATGACATTTTTCTTGAGTTTTGTTGTTGTTTCCTTTGAAATGTGTTTTGTCTATTTTTTTGTGTTGCATTGTGCACATGCAGAGATAATTGGCGCTTGTTTTTTGACCTCACTGTTGTCTTTCTTTTATTTTTTCAATCTCCAGTCGCTTGTACTGTAAATGCAGTCATGAACGGAAGTTCTTATATAACTACCACGACTATTACACTTTTGAGTGATGAACTGAAAAGATCTTGGGGCATATTAGCAAGAACCTCGTTAAAATTATCGCCGTTTTAGCGGCAGAAAACTGCCGCTAAAGCGGCGATAATGGGCTTGCTAATATGTGTTATAGAATTCCAATAGAAGCCCTTGTTAGATGTCCTGCACATCTAACCTGGGCTTCTATTGGAATTCTCAAGGGCATATTACCAAGCCCATTATCGCCGCTTTAGCGGCAGTTTCCTGCCGCTAAAACGGCGATAATTTTAACGAGGTTCTTGCTAATATGCCCCCTTCTTCGAAATTTCTTGAGTAAAATTTTCTTTCGCCGGGTCCTTCAGTGGCATAATCTGCTTATATGGTTAATAGTAAACAGCGAATGTTGCCAACAAATCCGATTAGAAGGTAATGGATGTCTGCTGGGGGATAGATTTACAGCGTGACCAACGTGGTGTTCATAGTCCATAGGCCCCCATCTGTCCTTCCAACAGTACCATCTAAATATTGAATATAAAATGTGCACAAAAGAGCATATAGCCGAGACAGAGGCAGCAGTGCAAATCTCCCACGCAGAGACTGAACAGAGCATTGCTAGCGTTACCAACATAAAACAGCAAGTGTAGCATGGGCGGCAGAATGGTAAGCTTTAGCACACATACAGAACAGGTACAGCAGAGGCAGCCGCAGTGCAAAGTTCTTACAGAAAACAAATATTTCACAAACAGTTCCAGTGCAAGCTTACTTCACTGGCACAAAAGGTATGGCATGGATAAAACCCGCATGGGGAAAAAGCCTGCTCTTGGGGGCTGCTTGACTTTAACCGTATATACAGGCAGCTGTGCGGAGGCTGGGGGATGTTATGGGGTACATATGCACCTAAAATAGTGTGCCAAAGAGAGGGTGGCAGAGGGGCCATACTGTAGGGCCCTTCTGCCAACCATGACCATACGTAGGGCCTCTCTGCCAACCACAATGTATGCAGGAGGGAGAGTGGGGAAAGGTGTGATGAAGCAGATAAACTTCTGAATCCCTTTAGCTGACACATAAAACCGATTATGACACATCTGAGAGAAAAATGGCAAACGTGCACCAACTGTGCTAGCTATACGTTCAACAATCATGAGAAACAAATCATGAGAAGACTTAGGGGCCGATTCCGATCTCGGCCGGTAGGGCTCCGAATCGGATTCGTCTTTACCAGATCCGATTCGGAGCCCTATTTCCCGACCGAATCGTACGTGCGTCCGGGCGAGCGAGTACGATGCGTGCGCTCGCGAAATCTCCGACCGACTCGTTCGCAGGACCCGACCGCTCCGACCGACTCGCACGGGGACGACTCGCACCGCACAATGGAGACGTTCCCCGGCCGGGTAAGTACGATGCGCACCTCGACCGCTCCGACCGACTCGCGCAGTCCGGCTCCAAGGAGCTGTCGGAGCCGCACTTTGGGGGTCCGTGTCGGACCCCCCTGGAAGCGTAGGCACGCGAGTCGCACACAGGGGGGACCCATGGGTCCCCCCTACACGTGCATGTACGGCGCGACCCGCATCGACGCGAACACCCTGTAGGGGGCGCCCTTGTTTGCGTCGTGCCCATTGAGTCAATGGGAGTCCGTGTACGCGTCGTACGACTGGCTCCCATTGACTTCAATGGGAGTCCGACCGAATCGAGTCCGATGGCATACGTGCGCATCGTACTCGTTCGGTCGGGCTGCTAGGGTCCGATTCGGTCGGAAATCTCTCCGGGTCCGGCTCGGTCGGGGAGATTTCCGGCCTGAATCGGAATTGCCCCATAGTTACTGCATCATAAAAGCATGCAGATAAATTGTAGAGGAGATGGAAACATATACATTAAGTAATATAGTTTCATAGTTTAACCCATTGTGTATCAATCAAAAGGTAAATGTTATGTATTTAGGTGTCATAAGTTTTCTAATCATTCTTATCAAAATAATGATGTGTGTAAAGAATTTAATGAAATCTAATATGGTTTAAAGATATTTACGTGTAATATTGAAAGGTTTCATTATCAAACTCCATATTTTGCACATATGAAATTGTGTATCAAGTTAGAAAAGAGAAAAGGATGCTGCACATTTATACTAAAACTGAGTGCTGTGAAACTTTTAGGGAATAATCTTCATATAGGTACTAATATGAATCACTAGAAACAATATTAATAATTTATGATTTGAAATAATATTACACGTTGGTTCTTTAAAAATGCAGAAATATTTCATATTTACATGTGATATTTACAACACAATTAAAATGCTTTACGAGCGCAAATAAGTTGAAAGAAATATAAAGGCCTCAAAAGATTCTAAATGAAATGTATATTTCCATTATTTCATAATCTGTATTTTAGTAAACGTTTTCAATTTAGGCCTGCATTTTCCTTACTTTGCTTGATTCTGTTCTCATGGAAAGGTTTCGTAAACTTACAATGTGAAGGGAAACTATGTCTCATTGGGAGGGTTCCCATTCGCATACTAGGACTGTTTGCAACAATGTTGTTACTTTGGGAACATCTGCCATGGGAAACTGTCCTCTTGAACTCACTCATGTGCTTTTGCTAAAGGACTATTGTTTAAAAGTTATACACACTTCAACAGCTTACGTGATGATCACCACCTATTTGCTATAATATGTGTCTTCTTTATGCTGCATGACAATCACCCTATATGAACTGACCAATGGACTGAGTGGTCTGACCAGATGAGGTGACCCAGGAGGTGTCACCCCAGAACTTGAGGATTATATTATACATTGATGTGATGGAAAGGACACACATCTGCTCTTTCTCGCGAACTGAGAGACACATCATTTGCTTCTTCTTTGCGGATTCTATTGGATTTCCTTTGGCTGACGCATACACTGTGTGCGCTATTCCCGGACTTCTTTCCTGCATGGTAGAGTACATGTTGCCACGTCCACACACCTGAAAACCAGGTACTTCAGCAACGGAGATAGTCCTTCCTTTGCCGAGTGTTTAACCCTCCACGCTGAATTATGAAGACAGCTGTAAGTGGTGAAACACCGGGGGAAAGGGGGAAAAAGGGGAAGAACAAGGAAAGGATTCTGTGCTCCATGCTTTAGTTTACTCCATGTGGGTGTCCAAGAAGGTGGGTATATCCCTGGCTGGGATCCCTCAGCTCAGGAAGGAATCTTAGGATAATATTCCTTAAGAGTAAAAAAAGGAAACCCATATTAATAGGGACATACAGAGCATCATACATTCATATAAAGACTACAAATAATTGGCACATATGATGCTATAGTAAATAAAGCTTTGTCACCATTGACTCAAAAAACAATTATAAAAAAGGGGTGGAAACAGATAAAAGCACAAAAAGACCACCCAGTGTTCAAGAAGTATTTTTCCAAATCACTTTTCTTATTACCATCATAGAAGGACGTAAGAGTAACTCAACCCTCTTCTTAGCAGAGGGAAAAAGAAATGGTAGCCCGTAGATGATGAGGAGTATTGAACGGCAAGGGTGGCCAAAAACGAAGAAACACTGGAGACACAAAGGTAATCCCTGGGGGGAAAAGCACCATAAAGGACACAATAAATCCATATTATCGATATACAGTATATATATAGAAGACAGTGCACTGGTCAAAGATGCAAAAAAAAAAAAAGAGGAACAGTCTTACTTGTCAGGGTTTCTGGGCGGGCAGATAAGTCACCAAGAAAACAAAAAAAAAAAGGTGTGAATCTCGATACTTCAAAGAACAGGATGAACACAATGCCTAAGACTCAAGACTTGATTCCTAATGCAACACGAACAAGGGTGCAGCGATATCTGGCGGTCCAAGGGTCAAGAACGCAAAGAATATCCCAGCGAAATGGCAAGAATTCTTCCCAGAAGGGAAATGGAACCAAGCGTCTTGGTTACGGAGGACGGCCGTTATATAGTCCCGCCTCCAGAAACCAGGGTCGCCACCCACGTATGTCTCTCTGGATTCCAGAAAGGAAGGGCGCTCCTGCTTCCCAACCAATGAGTTACTGAGCACGGTAACTAAACATACAGTAGGACAGAGACAAAGAGAGCGATGTGGAAATGACCACTCACATCATACAAAATAGGTAAGAACCCACAATTCATTCTCCCGACCCCTTCCATACCATGATCACAAAGGACGTGTGTACTATATTGTGACAGCACCTCCCCTCAAAGGCCTCCAGAGAGGACGTGGCTTGGACGGATTGCTGGAATGGAATGATCGCCCAAGACGGGGGGGCATGCACATGATGTGCTGGCTCCCAAGTACGCTCTTCTGGAGGGTAACCTTTCCAATCCGCCAAACAGAATAGCCTACCCTGGCGTCTTCTTGAATCTAAGATTCGGTTGACTTCATATTCTTCCTGCCCATCAATCATCAGTGGAGGTGGTGTTTGTGTGGTAGGCAGAAATGGTTTAAGCAGTGAGTTATGAAAAACTGGATGAATTTGGTATTCAATAAGTAAATCCAATTGCATGGCCACAAAGTTTATTATGTTTTGGATTTCAAATGGTCCTACATACTTCGGTTGCAAGTTTTTGGACCCACCTATGCATAGGTTTTTTTGATGCTAGCCATACCAAAACACCAGGAGCATATGATGGAGGGGGCACCAATACTTGTCTGCCTTTCATGCTCACTTTAGTGATTTGTATTTGTTCTTGGGCTTTTTTTCAGATGGCTGTTAGCGTGGAACACAAGGAATCCACTGCAGGTACTCCATCTGTGGGCTGAATAGGGATGGCTTTTGGATGGAACCCCATTGTACAAAAGAAAGGAGACATCCCTATTGCTGAATTCATACTGTTGTTGTAGACAAATTCTACTACTGGCAGTGCCTTTGACCAACTACTGGTTAGAGTGGATAGCAGGCAACGGAGATATTGTTCCATAGGCTGATTAGTACGCTCCATCTGGTCATCAGTTTGTGGGTGATAGACCGAAGACAGTCGCAAGACTATATGCAATACACTGCGCAACTCTGTCCAAAACCTGGACACAAACTGTGCATCTCTATCGGAAATAATAGCCGATGGTAAACCATGTAGTTGAATGTTGTTTTGAATTAATGTGTGTGCTAACTCTTGGCTGTTGGAACTTTAGTCAAAGGAACAAAATGGGCCATCTTAGAAAAAAGGTCTACCACAACAAGAACGTGGAATACCCTGCATCTTTCAGTAGATCAGTAACAAAATCCATACTAATGGTGTGCCAAGGTGTAGGGGGTATGGCGAGTGGTTGTAGGAGTCCTATTGGGGGTGTATGAGATGCTTTATTCATGGCACAAGTGGGATAGGAAGACACAAATGTCTGTATGTCCTGCCCAATCCCTTCCCACCAGAACCATTGAAGACATATTTCCCTTCTTTTTGCAATGCCAGGGTGACCAGATAATGATGAGCAATGAAACCATGTGTTACTTAAATGGGGTGGTACAAAAAGGTGTGAGTCATAGTATAGAATCCCGTCCTGTAGGACGTACCTAGGATCGGCCAACCAGGGGGACCAATCCACTGTCTTCAGGTTTTGCTTTATATCCGCTAAGAATTAATCATGAGAACAATAATTCACTATTTTATCCCTGGAAATCATGGGGATGACTTCCGTGGTACCAGTGGGATGTAAATGGGAAACATGTATACGAGAAAGGGCATCGTCTTTTAATTGTTGCACTGCAGGACGATAACTCTTTCTTTCAACCAATGAAGCCTTGTCCACCTGCAGTGGGAACACAAGATACATGCAACATTCCACTGTGCAAGCAAAATGCGAATTCAAACGTTAGCTGGAAAATACATTGGAAATGCATTTCAGGCTACAGTTAAGCTAAATTAACAACATACAGGTTACATTATGTGCACACTTATACATGCAAATAAACCAGACTTTCGACATATACTCTAGCAGTTACGAAAGGCAAATCCTTCAATATTATTTTCATGAGTATAATGTAAAACCAAACTCATAAACACATTTAGTTTGTTATCCCTTAAATAAGTACTAATGCATTTCTAAAGTATACATGTGATTTACGTTAATCATGGGGATACCTTTGACATCTCATAACCCCTCTTTTTTCTTTAATACATTAGTCACACAAAATATATATGCGAGTGCAGACTACCCGTGATTATAATGCACTCCTACCGCCATTACAAAGTGGGGCCAACTACTCTCCTCCACCAATGCTCCCTGTATTTTCTGTTCTGCTCCCACCACTCCATCATTGAAAAGGCCTATGCTTCTTTAACCCCAATAAACAGATGAAATTGCCCCTTGTGGTGAACCTGTAACCTAGCTTGTTGAACAATGGAGGCTTGAACACCAAATACACAAAACTGTGCTAGCATATTTTGAAACTCCTTGCTCTGGGCAATATCAACAGTCATGTCTGTGAAAATTATAAATGCTTTAGCGACAATTAATTCTTTGACTCGGTAATCGGAAAAAATAACCAGAATAATTCTGGGGTATTTATAGTGAGATACAATCTGTGAGGGGACCTGCATTACTGTGCGATCGCTAGTATATTCTGGGAGGACGTATCCTTATCAATGCCTTGACAAAGGAGATAAAACCTGCGTTATCCTCTTTGTGCTCTGGTACACTAGTGATTCTCAGATTGGAGTGCCTTGAATGGTTTTTCGTCTCTTCTTGCTTATTCCGTGTTTGAGCTAATTCTTTCTCAAGCTGCACAGAAGTTTACCTTCACCGTCTGATATACATTGCTCCATTTCCTTAACCTTATCTAGTACCTGAGTCATCTTGTCATTCATTTTGCCTATTAAGGTATAATGGGGTAACCCACAATTGTCCACGGACCTGGGTAATGATCGGTATAAAAAACAATGGTCCTAGACTTCTAGGCGTTACAATATAGTTTCATTAGTCAAAGGCATTAGGTACATATAGGTTTAACATTGGATCATTGATGTACCACCAATTTCTTCAATACGCAAGCATGTATATCCAAAAAAGACACAACGGCACCCAATATTGCTGTAATAGTGACTGTTTATTCCACAGTTACTTATTATCACAGATCACCATATTCAATGTTTCAAAAATAGAGAAAGGTTGCTCCAAGGGGAGTGTGAGAGAAAGGGGTGCTCGTGGAGTAAGACAGATATAAAGGAGGGGAATCCAGTAAGCAAATTAAACAACAATCAGTTCCGCATTTCAATATCCTTAGTAAACTGGTCATGATTTACAGTAACACCAGTTTTACACATAGGCCTGTCCCTCATGGATTTGCAAGTGTTCTTTTCATGATTTTCCTGATGATGCACAGAGAATGTTCATCTGTGAAAAAAGGGGAGGGCTGGGAGGATGCCAGGTACAGGCCCACTGGGGGAGAGTGTCGACGTTTCGACCCTGGTCTAATGAGGGTAATGTATCTCCTCTGAAGGCGGGTCTTCCTCAGGACAGGGGGGGGGCAACCTACGGTGAAGTACAGTCAGGATACAGCCCCTCGTACGGCGGTCCGCATCTAAGTGCGGCGTGACCCAGAATGAATCTGAAGAGTACAGGCTGCAATGTTGAAATTAATCAAAATCGGGTGAAAGAATCGCCCACAGCATCTTATTAAGCAGTTATTTCGGAGCCCGGGAGATCCATGCTGACTCGAGAAGTTCAACATGGATCCCCCGGGCTCCGAAATAACTGCTTAATAAGATGCTGTGGGCGATTCTTTCACCCCATTTTGATTAATTTCAACATTGCAGCTTGCACTCTTCAGATTCATTCTGGGTCAAGCCGCAATTAGATGCGGACCGCCGTACGAGGGGCTGTATCCTGACTGTACTTCATCGTAGGTTGCCCCCCCTCCCCCCTGTCCTGAGGAAGACCCGCCTTCAAAGGAGATAAATTACCCTCATTAGACCAGGGTCGAAACGTCGACACTCTACCCCAGTGGGCCTGTACCTGGCATCCTCCCAGCCCTCCCCTTTTTTCACAGATGAACATTCTCTGTGCATCATCAGGAAAATCATGAAAGGAACACTTGCAAATCCATGAGGGACAGGCCTATGTGTAAAACTGGTGTTACTGTAAATTACAACCAGTTTACTAAGGATATTGAAATGCGGAACTGATTGTTGTTTAATTTGCTTTCTGGTTTCCCCTCCTTTATATCTGTCTTACTCCACGAGCACTCCTTTCTCTCACACTCCCCTTGGAGCAACCTTTCTCTATTTTTGAAACATTGAATATGGTGATATGTGATAAAAAGTAACTGTGGAATAAACAGTCACTATTACAGCAATATTGGGTGCCTTTGTGTCTTTTGAGGATATACATGCTTGCGTATTGAAGAAATTGGTGGTACATCAATGATCCAATGTTAAACCTATATGTACCTAATGCCTTTGACTACTGAAACTAAATTGTAACGCCTATAAGTCTAGGACCATTGTTTTTTATACCATTCATTTTGCCTAAGCGCTCATCGACCTGAATACCACATATAGCTAATGCCGCTACATTTGATCAATCTCGTTCTGAATATCTTCTAATATTGAAAAAAAACTTTGCACCTGTATTTCCAGATCTATTTAGGCCAGCTACCGACTAGTGATCTGTGCATTAGTTTCAACCAAATATTCAGTCAAACCCTCATCATTCAAAGTCTGTAATTGTGATTTTCCATGATTCAGCTTTTTTGTGAAATCTTGCGAGATTGAAACAGGAGAAAAACATTAGGGGCCGTATTATACAAGTGCCCCGGGTGCGCAACGGGTGTTTGCGCCTGCTTTGCGTGCCCCCGAGGCACTTTGGTATTAAAGAAGGGGCTGCAGGTGCTTGTGTGGCCCTGTCTGTAATACCGATAGCGCTGGTGCACATAAAACGCCAGCACTATTTCAGAGGGTGTTCCCTTATTTTCATGGGGGCGTGCCCCATGCAAATAAGGGAATCCCTTTGCCTCAGCGCCTGCACCGTATTACAGAGGTGGGCGCAGAGGCAAAGAAGCTCTCAGGAGGCGCACTGACAGTGGATGGCGCATTGTCAGTGTGCCCCCAGATGGCAACCCTCTGGAGAGGAGAAAGGAGGTCCCATAACCCCCAGACATCCCCTTGCAGGCAGGTGCAGTCACTCACTGCACCCGCCTGCAAGGGGATCTCGATTCCCCCTTCAAAGTGCAGACAGGTTGCCGCCTGCACTGTGAAAACACGGAGCAGCTTCAAAGCAGCCTCTCCATTTTTCACATGAATGCGTGAGCATGAGCGTGAGTTTGCGGATGCCCTCGGGGTCGCACATTCATCTTAATACAGGTCATTTTCCTTCATTGCACCGGGTACACCTTTTAAAAGGTGCACCCAGCACAATGGAGGAAAATGCGCTGCATGTATAATACGGCCCCAGTTGGAGGTTTAGTCTGCACACTTGCATCGGCCTCTACAGCCCGTACTTGGGAGCTATTAGAATCTGCATTTCTTTCTTGCTTTGCTCGAAAATTACGACCGGGGCAGAGAGGCCAGTTGTAGCCATCAATGACTGTGATGACAGTAAACTTCATTGTAAATTATTAATCATGTCCTTCATCTCTATGAAGTTTTCCATCGATGCTATTATAGTGCCCTAGGTTTTGCCTGCTTTGACTGATTTCCGTGTCTATGCTGATATTCCTGATGTGGCTTGTGGCTGGCCACCACAACATATACTACGCAACACAAGTGACTTCACTCAAACAACTGTCACTCAGAAAAGGAGTCATAATTTACAAAGTCATATTGATGAAAAAAAGCCACGTCTTAAAGTCACGCAACAGAGTACTGATCGATGATTAAAGGCAGTTTAAAAAAAGCAATATTGGTGACCCTCAGCTCAGTACCAGTCTCCAACAATCCAAGGCTCCCTGAACATAAGAAAAACCTCTCAAAATCGGATTGCAGTTTGTACAAATAAGGCAATGTGAACGCCCAATTGAGCACCACAGTGGCCTCACTGTCCCACCATAACATCATAACAAGAGCCTCTGAATCCACCCCTCAAAACCCAGGGCCTTTATTAAATTCCAAAAGTACAACGCACCTGGGTTGGAGTAAGGTATTTATTTCTTGAGGCCAACAAACTCGCAGAGCAGCAGCAACCTTCCACATGTGTCACTGCCTCAACTGACTACCCAGTACAAGTCATGACACACACACATTCTGCCCTGATGACACCCACAAGCTTCTACAGTGCCACCTTATTAAGTTCCACTTTCAGTGGCAATGCCAAGCTTCCAGGCCTGAGCTGCAAAGAAGATTGGTTAGAACATAGCACATCTTCCCCCTACAATATATAAAAAATAAGAATAATACAACAAAATTACAACACAACAAAACAATACTGAGCAAAACCCAACCAATTGCAAGCCCAAATAATTACATCACAAAATCATTTTGCCACTTGGGCTTAACCCCGAGTCTCTTTTGCGCACATTCTTCTAATATAGAGTCATCTTGGAAAGATCTTCTGACCTTCCACCATGAAGAAAGGAGTTCTCGACTTCTACCAATCTGGAAAAACTCCACACTTCACCGGACTCCAATACCACCACGTTTTTCCTCACTTCACTTACTACAAAAGGACCCAAGAATTTTGACAACCCTTTCTTCACCATTCCAGATCTTTTCACCTGCGCCTTATCACCTCTTTTCCAACTACCCATACAATTCTTGTCATCAAAATATTTCCTATACTTTCTCTGATGTTTCTGCCTACGCAGCTTCATCTCATTCTCAGACCACCTTCTTTCGACTTTAGTGCTTAACTTCAGCCAAGATGGACTGAGCTTGCAATGAGGCTTCCTGCCCCTCAGCACTCCAAATGATGAAATAAATGTCCCATCATTAGAGTAATATGGTGTGCCCACCAGGTTGCCCTTAATGCATCTTTAAGCGAGGATTTATTCAGAAGAGCACACTGCGCACAACTCTTCACCAGTCTATTCATGCTCTCAGCCAAACCATTTGCTTGAGGCGAATAGAGAGCTGTTTTGAGATGTACAATCGAGAGCTCTCTCAGAAAATCACACTGCTCCTGGGACACAAATTGCACACCATTGTCCATGACTAGACTCTTCGGTATACCTTCCCTGGAAAATTCCTCCTTGAGAAACTCAATAACCATCCTGGTGTTCACCACAGAGACACACTTAGTAACAACCCACTTGGATGTATAATCCACTAAAAGCATCGCAAACCGTTCATCTGGTTGAACAACTCTAAAGGACCCACAATGTCCAGAGCCAATTTGCTCCACGCTTCCTCTGGAATCTCAACAGGAGACAACGGAGCAGTGTGAGTTTTCTTTGAATTGTCATTGTTAGCACATTGCCAATAATCCTTAACCACTGTCTCCTCATCATGGTCCATCCCTGGCCACCAGTACCACTCACGTAATCTCACCTTGGTTTTACTCCTACCCAGATGCCCTTCATGAGCCAAATTCATCAATTTCTCTTTCAAGGCGCATGAAGGTATAACTCGTTCCCACCTAAATATGTTTCCATCCACAATGCATAGTTATTCCTTAACCATAAGGAATCCACTTAAAGTCGGGGGAACGTCTCTCTTGCCTGGCCATCATTCCACAATAAACTCCTTAAGTTTTTCCAAATCCAAATCCATTCCTGCCTCCTCCCACTCACTGTCCTTTAACGCCGGTTCACACACCCAATTCACGCACCCTACTTCAGAGTAGCTCACCCCTTGCATAGCTGACATCGTGGATAAACAGTCAGCTACACTATTCTTAGTGCCAGGGATGTACTCCACCGTAAAATTGTAACTGGACAATCCTTCTGTCCACCTTTTGATCATGGGAGAAAAATTCTCTAAATCCCTCCAAGTAAAAATCCTATTCAGAGGCCTATGGTCAGACCTGACTGTGAAAGGTAACCCCCACAAAAAAATTTGAAATGCAAAATGGTCCAATACACAGCCAATGCCTCCCGCTCAATGACAGAATAGCGCTCTTCTGCCCCTTTCAAAGAACAAGAGGCAAATGCTACAACCTTAAACTCACCATTGTCCACCTGAGCCAGAACGGTACCCAACCCCTTAACACTAGCATCAGTCGACAAAATGGTCTTTTTATGGAATCAAAATGACCCAAAGTTGGCAATCTCGCAGTACAATCCTTTATAACTCCAAACGCTTGAACACAATCTTCAGTCCACTCAAACCAATTTCCTTTTTTTAGTAAGTTCCTCAAACGTTGAGAAATTCTGGCAAAATTCTGGTTGAATTTAGAACAAAACTCTGCCAGCCCAAGGAATGATTGCACTTAGTCCTTACTCTCTGGTTCCGGGGTTTGCACAATGTTACTAGCCAAATCCAGTGTAGGACTAATTCCTTCCCCAGAGATAGTATGACCCAAGTACGGGACAGTTGGTACCCTGAATTTACATTTTCCTTCTTGACCACCAACCCTGCCTCCTGGAGACGCTGCAACACCTTCTACTCCTGCACCTTGCCATCATAAAAAAAAATATAATTCTGGAAAAACAACACCTTGTCCAGACCCTCAAGTACCTTCTTCATGACCCTCTGGAAACATGCCGCTGCAGAAGCCAGACCGAACGGCATGTGGACGAAGCGGAATGCTCCCAGAGGAGTCACAAAAGAAGTAAGATGTCTATAGTTGGGATGTAGCATGACCTGATGATAAGCCGAGGACAGGCCCATGACACTAAAGATTTTAGCATCCTTGATCAATGCCAATGTCTCTGATACATTTGGGAGTGGTTGTCTGTCAACCCATATATACTTATTCAATACTATTAAGTCCACACACATGCGTATATCTTTCCCACCGTCCTTGGGTGCCAAAACTAATGGGGCCAACAACTCAGAACACTCAATTTCTTCAATCACACCCTTGTCTTTTAACTTGATAAATTCTTGTTTAAGTGGTGCTAGCATCATATGAGGAACTTTCCTTACTTTGGAAACAAATGGCGTAGCACCATTCTTCAACACAATCTTATGCTCAAAATTCCTTAACAATCCCAACTCACTACTGAATACTGCCCTCTGGATCCCATTCCTCTACCATAAGCAAAACCTTCTGCTTGGCATTGGGTTTTAATGTTATCCCTATGTCTCTTCAGTGTCTCCAACCCAGAAGGTTGTAACCCCTCCTGGCTACATACACCTTCCCAACAGTTTTAGGGTCCTATATCCTCATCACAGAGTAGCCTAACACATCCATTTTCTTCCCTCCATATCCAACAGGACTTATGTCAGAGTCCTGCAAAGTAATTTTTTTCTCACCAAATAGCAGATCCCAATTCTTATCCCCAACCATGGTATATGGAGACCCAGAATCAGCCAGAACTGATATTTACTTTCCATTAACTACATTCCGACATTACGGCATCTCAATTGGATCAGCATCAACCCAATCCATCATTCCTGACACTGAATACAAATTTACTTTCCTCTTCATCAACACAATTCACACTCTGTTTGAAATTGGAATCTCTGCACACTCGTTACAGGTTGCAAATCAGGCATAACACCCTGGGCTATTTGAAACATGTCCCTCACTACCACGCCGAAAACATTTAATCCCAATACTTTTGGGATCATCTTGAACTTGTTTTTTTCTTTCTCCAACTTCTTTGTTTCTGGCGATCTCTTTAACTCTAACACCCATATTTCCTTTCACTTCACTAACAGATGTGTTAACTCCTGGAGAATCACCTTTACCTCTGTCATCACGAGTTTCACGCACTCACATACTAGTGTTCTCCATCGCTTCCACAATAGAAATTGCATCAGTCAAAAACTGATTCTTTGATAGCAACTTCTACTGAAGCTTGGGATTGTTGGTGCACCTAACAATTTGATCCCTCACCAAGGAATCAGATAAATGATCAAAATCACAAGTGCGAGCTAAGGTTTTCAGTGCTGCAACATAACTTCCAATCTTCTCCTGCTTCCCTTGCACCCTCGAGTAGAACTTCTGTCTCTCCAACACTATATTCACACACAACCCAAAATGCCTTTCCAACATCATCACAGTCGTCATAAAAACGTTGTTGGGCTCCCCCTCACAATCCCAAATTTCGACCTCATCAAGGCTCTCATAGACATTCCTGCCTTCAATGTCTAGGTTATGCAGTAAAATAGCCTGCTTATGAACCGCAGAGAAGTTCTCCTCCCCGTGGCAATGATATACGAGTCAATAATTTGCTTCCATTGCTTCCAAGGTAAGACTGGGTCACCCTTATCAGAAAGAAAATGAGGAGGTTCCGATGTGTTTGACATGTTAAAAGATAATTACAGTAATTACAGCAGTAAATGTTGTCCAGTGTCCAGTTCCTCTCGATGCACAAAACACTGTCACAATGCTGGTGGGCCAACTGGTACACCAACAAAAAACAATGAATGAATAATACATTTATAAAAAAACAGATACAGGAATTCTGGTGTGCCTATCACCGTCAATGCTTGTGTAACCCTTGTGACAATAGTCAAGGAAAAGAGAGGAACACATACAAGCACTGGGTGTTCCAATCACCGAACTGTATGTAAAAGGCACAATAGAGCAGGTGTGAATGAAAACCTCACCAAAAGGCATACTCCATGTGAAGATGCCAAGAGACTCTTCCGGACGATCCTTCCACTGCCGATCAGAGGGACGGCCAACACTCCTCACAGCAGCTGAAGCCGCCTAACGCTCCTTTTCCAAACTAGGAACAGAAGCCTAGAGCGCTAACTTCGTAACACGCTCTCCAGGTTCCCTCAAAGATGGTCGCCAAGATACCACATAGCGTGCTCTCTAAGGGAATTCGACCTTGTTCCCTGAGCGTACGCACACCGTCTTCTGTTGACAGCAAGTAGGGCACAACTCGGAATTCCACTTACACTTTCTTAGACCCTGGAATTGCATGCTGTCTTGGAACTTGACTTCATCATTTGCGGCTACTCCTCTGCTGAAGACGGATCTGAGAAAAAAAATTACCACTGCTCCTACTTTTCGACCTGCCGCAAACTGGAACTGGAACCGGAGTCACTGGTTTCCACCTCCTTATGCAAGCAGCTCCCCAAGGATATACACAGCAACCACAACTCTTCGATTTCCACCACCACGTTTCTGTCAAACAGTGGCACCATAAAACGGAGAAAATGCGCGAGTTTGATGTATCCTTTTTTCTTTCGACAGGTTTGATAGCTCCCTCGTCACCAGTATTAAATTCCAAAAATACAACGCACCGGGGTTGGAGTAAGGTAGTTATTTCTTGAAGTACATAGCCAACAAACCCATGGAGCAGCAGCAACTTCCCCCAACTGTCACTACCTCAACTGACCACCTAATACAAGTCATGACGCACACACATTCTGCCCTGATGACACCCACAAGCTTCTACAGTGCCACCTCTTTAAGCTCCACCTTCAGCGACATGGCCTAGCTTCCAGGCCTGAGCTGTAAAGAAGATTGGTTAGAACATAGCAGCCTGAGTTAAATGTTAGTGAAGTATGAACTCCATTGCAATGGTGACAGAGTCCCCCCTGCCTACATTATGGTTCGCCCACCCTATTTAGAATCCGACAGACCATAGGTTTGACGACTGCAGAGACTTCTCCATCTCCACCGTGGACACACCCCCCTGACGGCCCATCGGAGGTTTGGCTGTATGGCCCACCACCTAATCCAGATGGGCATACATACAGCCGATTTTCAAAGCCCATCACCAGCAGGAAAAACCTGGCGGTAAGGGACACTGACAAGTGCTCAATGCCCCCCTTGCCATGGGAGTGCATTGCTGCCGTTTCTCTCTCTCTCTTTGTACAGTCACTGCCAAAGCCCAGCTTATCTGTTACTCTCTCATCCCTCTCCCCACCAATTAATTTTATTAATTACTTTTTTTCATACTTCATTGTACGAGAGCCCAGCATCTTAACACTGCTATCAAGCTGTTATCTTCCACACTAACCATTGCTCCCCTCCGTTTCCCACCCACGCGTTAGTTTCGTTCTTTTTACTTATTGTAGCAAGGGCCCGGTAGCAGCACCCTGCTACTAAGCCACTCACATGTATTGCTATGGTCTGTTGGCCATGCTGGAATGGTAATAAAAGATTTTTTTTTAAAAACATGCCAACATGGCAGCTGTTGATTCAAAATATAGAGGCACATATCAGGCCTCATCTTGGAATTATTTTCTTTATTAGAAAAAACATTCCAAGAGGGTCACCCATGCATGTGATTGCATTGTAAAGACACTGGTTTTGGAATTATTTGTTTTCCTAAGCCAATGTAAGTAAACATTGGCAAGGCCAATAGTTTTGCAGCTTAAAGGAAAGACCTAATGGCTTTATCAAAGCTTGTGTTATCTTCATGTCTGTAGTGCACACCACTTATTATCATACAGTTTTACAAACACTTTAACATACTGTACCATATGAGTGCAAACATGAAGAACAAGTTGGTTGTTATTTTAAAAACACAAAACCTTGGAATGTTCCAGAAATTAGGAAAGATCCTGGCACAGTGAAGAGTTCTGACACCATCATGGGTGATTATGAATGAGTGACATATTTGCCCATTTAGATAACCAAACTAATCTTAGTGAAAATGTTGTTGAAGGATGCATACTTCTGTTGAGACCATCTGTGGCAAAATGGGTGAATGTGTCCCTGAACTAGATCATGTTTTGCCTGATTGCTGGGAGCAGCAGCCAGCTTGTCTGCCCAAGGAAGGATGTGTTGCCCAGAATCCACTCCTGTAAAGAATCAAGAGCAACCAAGGAGAGCAAACAGGTGAGGAAGAACTTGAAGGTCTGATTTAGAGGTGGGAAGTAACAGGACAGCTGTCAAAAATAGATGGCTGTCTTTTCATCCCACCTATCGCATCTGCTGCATCATTCAGAGTGAAGGATATGAGACTTGCCTCGAAGGCTGAGGCAGCTCTGTCTTCAGGAAAACCTTTTGGTAGAGCCAAGGCAGCAGAGAATGGTATCATAGGAATTAAACAAGAAATAGACTTTGTATTCCTCACAGAAACTTGGCAAAATGACATCTCCTCTCCAATTGATATTTTATTTCTACCTAACTTCTCAATAAAGCAATTAGATGGAGAATGCCGGACAGGAGGCAGAGTAGCGGTCATACACAAAAACAAACTTACAATCACCACCTTCCAAACAGAAGAAGGCTCCACATACTAAATCAAGGCGTCAATTTTGCCTCAAACACCAAGAACTCAACAAACTTTCATATATCTACCATCCACCAGAGGATAACCATCTCTTATTAGAGCAACTAATTGAACTCATCACACAGCAATCTCTCCTTTCCATCAACTAGAAACTCCTTTGAAATTCCAACCTATGCTGGAATGAGCACAACAACCCTCTAATGCCAACTAAAACTCTTCCTGCAATCAAACGACCTCGTACAACACTGCAAAGAACCACACGTGAAAGGGGCAACACTAGACCTAATAATCACTCAAGAAAAAGTACTAGGCATAGACCCATGCTCCCCGTAGACTGGTCAGATCACCACATCATCCTTTTCCACATCAACCAGGAAAATCCAACACCTAAGGGTCAGAGAAAATTACTGAAATGCTGGAAAGGAAATATTAAACAAATTGACACTGATGACTTAACAGCCAAAATCACCCCTCATCTTCACTCTTCCATAAATCCCACAACAGTGGAGGAATTAACTACACATTACAACAATTCTATGAAAGATATACTCAACAAAGTAACTCCCCTGACACTCAAGCTACAGAGAAACATCACATCCTCCTTCTGGTTTAACAAGGAGCTCAATGAGGAGGGAAGACAACTAAGACTAACAGAAAGAAGATGGAGAAGAAACCCGACAACTACTCTACTCACTTCCTTAATGTCAAAGACAATGTATATAGATTGCTGGACAAAGGTGATGCATGCCTCCTCATCCTGCTCAACCTATCATCAGCATTCAACACGATTAACCATGACACGCTAATAAGCACCCTGAAAGCACACATGGAGATCAGAGTCACAGTTCTAAAATGATTTACCTCGTTCCTCAGCAACCGTTCTCAACTAATCAAATTGAAAGACATCAGGTCTAATCCAACCCCCATCAACCAAGAAATTCCACAAGAGTCCATCCTAGCTCCAACCCTCTTCAATCTTTACTTGGAACCCCTAGCCACCCTTTTCCAACAAGCTAACCTAGTTAACCACTTATACCCATATGACACTCGACTTTATATCAAATTATTCCCACTCCAGGATGTGTGTTACTTGAACTATACCCTAAAGACTGTACAATGATGGCTAGTCCAGAACCACTTAAAACTCAACCCTTACAAATCTGAATTCCTCCTAATCTCACCACAAGGCAACCCAGCACCAAAACAAAAGTGGATAGCACACCTAGACTCTTTAAACTGCACCCCCAAAATTACTGACAACGCCAAATCACTAGGAATAATTCTCCACAAGACTCTTAACATGATAGCACAAACAAACGCATCAGCCAAAAGAGCTATGAATCATCTAAGATTCCTAAGAATTTCCCGAACATGATCTCATAAACATTGTGCAGGCACTTATCATAACCAGATTAGACTATGGGAATGTGATCTGCACAGGCACCCCAATTAACCACCTTGCGCCCATGAAGACCACTCTCAATGCAGGAGCCAGGCTTGTCTCAGGAAAAAAACGCTTTGATTACATCACTCCCACACTCACCAGGCTAAACTGGCTCCCAGTTTAAGCAATATACATGCTCAAACCGGAATGCATCACTCACAAAGTCTTACACGATGGCACTCCAAAATACCTTGCCCAAAAACACCAAATCAGGGAGAGCGCTACTTAGGTAGCTCTGAATCCTTACTAGTAGTCACCAAGATTCAAAAAGGAAAAACCCTGGGCGTACTCATTCTCAGGAAAAGCCCCTAAAATCTGGAACACCCTCACATCAGAAATACAAACAAACCCCTACAAATCTACCTTCAAGAAAAAAAGTCCGCTCACGGGTGGGGAGGGGTGCGGGGTCGGCGAGGGTCGTGCAGGGAAGGGGGGTTCAATAATAAAAAAAATTCAAAAACTACCTTTTTGCCGGGGGCGGGTCCCGCGTCTTCACTGCTCCTGCTGTCCTGCCTTGGGCAGGAACAGGAAGCAGGCAGCCTCCCTCCCCTCCCCTAAGCCAATCACAATGCTCCAGTGGAGCGTTGTGATTGGTCGGGACGCCGCCCAGCCAGGGGCTGTAGGGGATGGCATGTTCTCCATGTAGGCTGCAATACAGCCTGCATGGAGAAGTGCAGAGTGCGCATGACTGGCTTGGGCGGCCCGAGAGGGCCGACCAAACCAGTCATACGTACTCATGAGTGGTCAAACCCGCCCGCCCGCAATGTGAAAAGAAACATAAAATTGTGACATACAAAAGTTATTACCATTTTATGTTTTGGCTTTCTCGCACTGCGAGATGGCAGTGGGGCGACGCTCCTCTGCCCTAGTGGAGGAGCCGCCCCTGCCTAAATGGTGACAATATCCAATATTTCCTAATCTTTTGTTGCAAACCACTAAAGACCGACATTTGAAATGGACAACTGAGGATAGGAGTCTTTCGCTGACCTATTAGGCAGACCACTACCACTGATGAACTTATACTTTATTTACCTTTATACATCCAATATGCATGGTTATTTTCTTATACTCTCTGTAAACGCCATCATACAATGACGATTGGGTTGTGTTTATGTACAGCGCACCGATACCCACGGGTCATGTTCACCTTTAATAAAACTCTCTATAAATAAATAAGTACATTTAAAGAGCTCCTCTGATGACTTGTGCCTCTACTTGGTCTACCATGTAAATCATAGTGGTGTAAATCATAGTGTTGGCAAACAGGTGAGGTTCACAAATGAGCTCTCATGATGAGAGCAAACTTTCCACTCTATGCCCCTCCACTCTTGAGACATTCTATGACACGACACACCACTCAACTCCACGCCACTCCACTCTATGCCTCTCTACTCTGCGCCCCTCCACGCCATACCACTTACCCCACTCCAGTCCAATCTACCCCTATACACTTCACTTCAATCTACCCCACTCAAATTCACTTCAATCTACCCCACTCCCTCCAATCTACACCACTCCAATGTACCCCACTCCACTCTACTCCACTGCAATCCACCCCAATATAACCCACTCCACTCCAATCTACCCCACTCCACTCCAATCCAATCTAACCCAATCTATCCCAATCCACCACAATCCAATCTACCCCACTCCAATCTACCCCACCCCACTCCAATCTACCCAACTTCACTTTAATCTACCCCCAATCTACCACACTCCACTTCACTCTACCCCAATCTACTCCACACCACTAGATTAGATTAGATTTAATTTATAAAGCGCAATGATTGCCCAAAGGGCGTCTTGGCGCTAGTGGGAGAACTGCAAGAGTCACCAAAGTAAAAGACAGAAAAGGAGACAAATATTAGCAAGGGGGAGAAGAAGGGCCAGGTTTTTAGCTGTATTCTAACACGAATCATGGTCCCATTCCACTCTACCTTAATCTAACCCAGTCAACTCCAATCTACCCAATCAATTCCACTACGATCCAATCTACCCCACTTCACTCTACTCCAATCTACCCCACTCTACTCCACTCCAATCTACCCCAGTCCACTCTACCCCATTCCACTCAATTCACCCCAATCAACCCCACACCACTCCACTCCAATATACAGCACTCCACGCTACTCCAATCTACTGCACTCCACTCTAATCTATCCCACTCGGCTCAACTCTACCCCATTCCACTCTATCCCACTCCAATCTACCCCACTCCAATCTACCCCAGTCCAACCCACTCCACCCCAATCTACCCAACTCCACTCCAATCTACCCCACTTCACTCCACTCTATCCAACTCCACTCCAATCTACCCCAGTCCACCCCAATCTACCCCACTCCACTCCAATCTACCCCACTCATTCCAATTTACCCCATTCCAATCCAATGTCCACTATACTACAATCTATCCTATTCTATTCTACTCCACTCTACTCCACTCTAACCTCTAACCACTACCTCAATCTACCCCACTGCAGTCTACCACAATCTACCCCACTCTACTCCAATTTTCCCCTCTACTCTCTAATCTGCACTCCAATCCAATCTATACAATTCCATACCAATCTACCACACTCCTCTCTACCCCACTCCAATCTTCCACAATTTATCCCACTCCACTCTAACCTACCTCACTCCAATCCACCCAATCTACCCCACTCCACTCACTCACACTCCAATCTACCTCACTCAACCCCACCCCAGTCTACCACACTCGACTTCACTCTACCCCACTCCACTTCACTCAAATCTACCCCACTTCACTCCAATCTAACCCACTCCACCCCAATCTGCCTCACTCCACTCCAGTCTCTAATCTAACCCACTCTAATGTACTCCAATCTACTCCAATCTACCCCACTCAACCCCACTCCTCAGTCTATCCAGTCTACCACAATCTACCCCGCTCTACTCCAAACTACCCACTCCACTCCAATCTCCACTCCAATTGACTACAATCTACCCCACTCCACTCTACCCCCACTCCAATCCACCCAATCTACCCAACTCTACTCACTTCCACTCCAGTCTACCACACTCTATTTCACTCTACCCCACTTCACTTCACTCCATCTCCCTCATTCCAATCTACCAAACTCCACTCAAATCCACCCCACTTCACTCCGGTCTAACCCACTCGACCCAAATCCACCTCATTCCACTCCAATCTAACCCACTCCATTCTACCCCAATCTACCCCACTCCAATCTACCCCACTCAATCCCATTCCAATCTACCCAACCACACCCCGATCTACCCCACCCCACTTTACTCCACAGCACTGTACCGCACTCCAATCTACCCCAACCTACCCCACTCCAATCTACTCACTACATTCAAGCCTACCCTACTCTAATCCACCCAATCTACCCCTCTCCAATTTACACCACTCCACTCTACTCCACTCCACTCAAATTTAGCCTACACCAATCCAATCTCCCCCCTCCACTCCACTCTTCCCCACTCCACTCCAATCTACCCCATTCCATTCCACTTCACTCTTCCCCAATCTACTCCACTCAACTCCAGTCTCCACTCCAATCTATCCAACTCCATTCGACTCAAATTTACCCCACTCCAATTTACCCCACTCCACTCTACCCCATTCAAATCAACCCCAATCTATCCCATTCCAGTCTACCACAATCTACCCAACTCCTCCCCTATTTACCCCACTCCAACCCACCCAATCTACCGCACTCCACTTCACCCAAATCTACCACACTTCACTCAAACCTGCCCCACTCCAGTCCAATCAAACCCACTCCACCTCACTCCAATCTACCCCAGCCCATCCTAAACTACCCCACACCACTCTACCCGACTCTACTCCAATCTACTCCACTCCAAGCTACCGCACTCCAATCTATCCCACTCTAATCTACCCCACTCCACTCCAATCTAACCCACTCTACTCCAATCTACCTCACTCCATTCCAATCTACCATACTTTAATCCACCCAATCTACCTCACTCCAATTTCCCCAACTCGACTCTACCCCACTCCAGTCCACCCTACTCCACCCACACCAATCCAATCTACCACACTCGTCTCCAATCTACCCCACTCCACTCATTCCAATCTACCCCAATCCACCCCACTCCACTCTTCCCCAATCTATCCCACTCCACTCTACAGCAATATACCCCATTCCATTCCACCCCAATATACCCCACTCCTATCTATCCCACTCCAATCTACCCCAATCCACCGTAATCTATCCCACACCACTCCAGTCTACACCATTTCACTCCAGTCTACCCCAATCCACCCCAACCCAATCTATCCCACTCCAATCTATCCCACTCCACTCCAATCTACCCCACTCAACTCCAATCTACCCAACTCTACTCCAGCCTACTATTGGACGTGAGACGATGCCCCCCTCATTGGCATCATACCACCACAAGTTACCTTGCGCCCCCATGACCATCCCTGTGATACACCCTTTCCTGGAAATATACCTTTAGGGACACTCTCTAGGCTCCCCTGGGAGACTTGCACTACACATTCCCTATCTGAATAGATCAGCCTCTCAAACTTTTTTCAATCCATCCTGTGAGACTCGCATTACACATCCCCCCCTGTGTACAACTCGGCCTCTCAGTTCCCATAGAATACATCTTTTAATCCATTTTGTGATTCGCGGCCACTCCAAGATGGCCGCTGGTCATGCGTGGTACCGCCACATTGACGGTTTAGCGCTCTAGTGTTCCAACACTGGAACCGATCATAACAAACTCCGGTCCCCTCTGGGATCATTCTCCCGGGGACGCAGAGAAGGGTATGTGCTGACACGCAGTCCGCACACCAAGTACTATGACCGATCCCCGATCGGCCGTTTTCCTTTCTATTCCCGCTCCGCCTGGTAACTTTCCAGCAGTGATACCTGTTACATTTTACTGATAGCACACCTCAACGCGGCTCCTCCACGCCACCTAATGTTACCATAATTTTGCCTAAATAGGGTAAGCGCCACAACCCAGGTCTCTTTGACCCCTTTTTTGATACATAATCAAAGCACTACAATGAATGCCACCACTCGTGTGTGATATGAGCACAGTGCCGAGGGACATAATTCTTATGTGTCTTTGCTGAAAAAAATTGTTCACCAACTGTCTGTCCATCAGCCACCATGAGCACTTTGAGGCACGAGTATTCGGGGGCACTTTTACGTGTTATACATTTGTTTTTGTATCGTATGTGTATCGTATGTTGTATCGTTGATGTCAGTCACCAGAGTCATGAGGAAGATGGTAATTTCCTCCATACAGCGCTCTAATAGGGCATGATGTTCTATGACAGGGGTCTGCTTGTGTGCCATATAATCCTGCAAGTACATGAAACCTGAAACATTTTAAACACATGTGTATGTATTGTCTGTGTCTACGATGTCAGTCGCCAGAGCCATGATGAAGATGGTCATTTCCTCCACACAGCGCTCTTATGGGGCATGAAGTTCAATGACAGGGATCTGCTTGTGTGCCATATATTCCTGCAGATACATGAAACCTATAAAACGTTCAGGCCAGCACCGGCATAGCCATGATTTCTCTTGTGACCATTTACATCTATCATATGGGACACAATCTCCTGCGACAACAACCTGCTTAGAGCCACACATCCAATGATACATGCAATCTGAGAGATACTCGGGCCAACACTGGCATTAGTCATGACATACTCTTGATTCCTTATGACTATTTACATTTACTAGTTCTTGCCTTAGATACATATCCCTGATACTAAGGAGTGAGTTATTTGTTGAGCGTGGGTACCAGGGTCACAGTGACAACGTCTCTTGCGGACATCACTGTGTCAGCTCACCTTTGGGACACCCCACAGCGGTACTCACCTGTGTCTTGTATGTTTTCGATCCAAGTATGCATTTTTTCATATGCATTTTTACATGCGCTCTTTACACCCTTTTTTACATTCTACATGGTTGGGGCACCACTCTATGGGTCCATGACTTATGGACTTCACTGGTAGATCACTGTCTAGTCTACCAGGTGTTTTAATCTTCTCTTTCGCTTTGTTTTTTCCTCCCTACAGGTCGGACCCAGAACAACACACACACAGTAGGTAGGACCTAGGGGCACCAACTCAGTGTGGGGTAGTCTGTCTACTAAAAATGTGTTTTTGTCCTGATGAAGCGCCACAGATCCCTATGACCAGTAGAGGCGCGAAACATGTCGACACATTTGTGAAGGGGTGACCGTAGTTAGGTCCCTCCCCTGAGACAGTTGGAGACTCCCCTATCTAGTCTCAACACCCATATACCAGGGTTCCTTTCAAACCCTGAGGTAACACTCACCTGCCATAGGTTTTAACCCTGCAAGGGCAATCCCTTCATTGAAGTACAGTGCAGGATCTCCCTTACCAGTTTTAATCCTTTATTTCACACCCCACCACTTCACATCACAAATCACCTCACCCGCACTCATCATACACCAGCCTCTAAAAAGTTCTTCGCCAAAGTGACCCTTCGGGGGGCCCGTAGGGCATTGTAGCGCCGGCCCGACGAGGAGCACCGCCCTATGATGAAGCTTGACATCCTCTCTGGGATGTGTGAGGGCACCATGAACAGTCCTGCTGTCTGTCCCTATCCAGTACTCTGACCTAGGCACTCTCCACCTTTTGAGGGACCGTGCCTCTCCCTCCTTCTCAGGAACATTAGCACCTTGTTGATTTTCTGAATCTATATAGGAGCACAGGCTTTTGGACCGCCCAATCAGGCTCCCTGTCCCCCTGTAACCCTTTCCCTCTAGCAAGGTGTCCTTCTTGATACGAATCAAACATGATCATTATATACTTATATTGATTGACATTTGCCAGTGGCCCAAAGTGGTTGAGGCACAATGCACTGAAAGGTTTATCCTAATCACCAGAGGAGTAGATGTTGGTCTTACAGCAATAGAGAGTTCCATTTGTTGACAAATGATACATTGCTATATGTATTAGATATGACCCCCAATTGTGTTGTTGTAGCATTGATATTGTTGCACTGATGCCAGCATGAGCAGATGCTAAACTTTTATGAGCTGTTTTTATAAGCTCCAACTTTGTTTCATTAGGAATATGCCTATGCAAAATCCTTGGTATGATAACCTTAGAAACATTGCCTTTGATGAGATGACTGTAGGACTATTTAGAAGGTATCCCTTCAGGAATTTTCTCCCTTTTCAATGTTGCCTGACTATCTACCATAATATCTGCACTTTTATGGGCCATCGTGATCCAAGGGTAAATTATCCTGTAGGATGTCATCTTTCCCCAAAGTTGTTTAACTTTTATTGCTTTACCTATGGAATCTCTGGATCTGTTTAACATTATGCTTTTGTACATAGAAACCGGAGGCTTACACTATGACTGCAGAAACTAACGGTCGGCCTTCTGAAGGACTAGAAGGAGGCCATGAATTTCAGCTACTCGTGTAGTTGATTCACCTAATGTTTATTGTCAGTTCATAACACTTTGAAGTAGCCATTTTGATAACACCCTTCCAAGCAGCAGCAGCAGCACAATATTTCTATTTACTGTCAATGCAGACTCTGCAAAGCAATTCATATAGAACATGCTCTGATACTAATGTATCTTTAGTATGCGAGTAATCTGTTGTATCACCTGTGGATATTGTAAAAATTCTTGCATTCTGAGTATGGTATCAGACTCAAATTATATAGCACTAGAATTTTGCATCAACTCCCATTGCACCTAGTACAGGTGTTATGAATGCACATAAAGGATGCTTACTTTAGCAGCCGCCTCTAATGTGGGTATCGGGAAAACTATGATAATCTGCTCCACAGGGTGCTCCCTTAAAATGCAAGTCTACAAAGCTATGATAATTTTCTCAGTCAGAGTGAATTGATCCTCTATTGTAGAACATAAATGTGATTTGTAGGCTATGGCGGTCATCTGTCCCATATTGTATATTATATAAATATTTCCTGAAGTACTAGGAACAACCCTAATAACTAGGTTTTTCTTATTGTGAGGAAATGGGGTGTGGTTGCGTGGCCTGACCGTGTAATACACTTACCAACCCCTTTAGGACCAGTAGCATTCGTTTGTCAAACCTGAAGCTCAACCCTGAATAGCTGTGGCTCTGAGCAGCAAGGCTTACACAAAGTAACAAGTGTAAAGCATTTAAACAGCACCATAACAATCGATGAAGAAATCAATAAGGCACCAAAGAAATCTGACACAAATTTTTAAAAATAGAAAATATTTATATATATTTTTAGACCCCACAACGAAAAAGATCCACCAGAGGGTTCCATGCCTCCTTTATCTGGCTAGTGAGTGTGCTTGCCATAGGCCACCATTTGTCTTTGTTCTACATGCCATGTGGCCAGGGGCCATTATGTGGAGTCTGTGTCCCTAGGCCTGAATATGTTCTCTTTGTTCCCCATGCCTCCTTGCTCGCTGTTATTTGGCCATGTGGCTGACAGCCATTTTATGCATCCAGACAGTGTGTGTTTGCCATAGGCTTGCATGTGTTCTTTGTCCCCATGCCTCCTTCCTCGCAGTTGTTGTTTGACCATGTGGCACTTGCTGGCAGCCATTTTGTGCATTCAGCCAGTGTGCCTTTGCCATAGGCTTGCATCTGTTCTTTTTCCCCATGCCTCCTTGCTCGCTGTTGTTGTTTGACCATGTGGCACTGGCTGGCAGCCATTTTGTGCATCCAGCCAGTGTGCCTTTGCCATAGGCTTGCATGTGTTCTTTGTTCCCCATGCCTCCTTGCTCGCTGTTGTTGTTTGACCATGTGGCACTGGCTGGCAGCCATTTTGTGCATCCAGCCAGTGTGCCTTTGCCATAGGCTTGTTTTTGGATGTGATATCTGCTAAATAATATGCTTGAGGATCACTGTAGTGTATGTATATTAAGAATATGATTTTGATTAGCAGTGCCCATATATTAGTCATTTTCTGCACTTTTTTATTTTGCACCTCCTTGCCGCACAATAGGTTTCTTCTAATCCTCCCATACAAACATCGGCAATTATTGATCTTTTTTTAATTTTTTTTAAAAAAAGAAATTTTAATTTTTTAATTTTTTATTTCATTGTTTTAATGTTATTTTTTTAATTGCTATTTTTCAAATTTATTTTTTAACATTTTTTGTAAATTTATTTATTTCAATTTTTTTTGCATTTTGCCTCGGCCCATCCATCCACCCACCAAAGGAGCAAAGCCGCGCAACAGCATTCAGTTTTTTTTAGGTATAATTCCATTTCCTCCCGGACATCCTGGCTGCAGTACACTGCATACACATCAGCATCATTAATTTTTTTAATGATTATTCCATTTACCCCTGGACCACATTCCCTGCTATAGGCTAACACTAACCTTCATTTTTTTTTAAAGATTAATATTCCATTTACCGATGCAGTTCCGTCAGTGTCACAGGTGTCTCCTTTAGAATATATGAACATAAAGCAAAGAGCTATATCTGTATGTTGTTATCCTGATTTTAAATTACATTTTATGGTGTGGTGGTGTGGTTTGACTTTAAAGTGGCTGATTTATTATTACCTATGTAACCAACCACACTAATGAACTAGTTACTTATCTTCTGTAATGCCTTATCTGGGTGAGGCATAATCTATCAGGTAAGATTCCTTACCTTTTAATTTCCCAGGCATCAGACTGGATCTGGAAGATTTTTCTTCGAGCAATACCCTTGCATGCCGGTAGGTGAAATCGGTTGGGTCCGCGTGACATAGTCAGTCAAGATAGAACGACAATGTTCTTTTTGGGTCCAGATGGTGGAGTGGCTTCTCTTCTTTAGAGGGATGCGGAGGAGCGGAGAAAGTGAGCAAGGTGACAGATTGCCCCACATGGAATGGTGATGCCACTTTCGGGAGGGAAGAGGCCCTAGTGCGAAGCACTAATTTGTCAGGGAATATTGTCAGGTAAGGAGGCTTAGATAACAAAGCATGCAATTCGCTCATCTTCCTGGCAGATGTGATTGCCACTAAAAAGGCTGTTTTGATGGTAAGCAGCCGGAGGGGGCAGTTGTGCAGAGGTTCAAATGAAGCACACATAAGGAAGGTGAGAACATATGTACAAGACCTTTGAGGAATCTATTTACAATTGGGGATATAAATAATGAGCGTTGATCTGGCAGCCGTAAGAAGGCAGACAGGACCGAAAGGTACCCCTTCAGAGTGCCCAGAGCAGAGCCCTGTGGGCAAAGGGTCAAAATAAAAAGCTAAATACCTGAAAGGAAAGCAGAAAGGGGATCAATAGCCTTTTCTGTACACTATAATACAAATTTGTTCCATCGGCAGGCATACACGGTATTGGTGGAGGGACGCCTGGCTGCCAAAATAACATTACAAACTTCGGGAGGAAGTTTCAACTATCACAGCTCAATCTCCACACAAGAAGGCATAGAGTTGACAGTTTCGGGTGCAGGACCCTCCCCTGTTGCTGTGACAGAAGAGCCTTCCAAAGGAGCAGCCTGATTGGAGGATTGATGCTCAATTGGAGAAGCTTGGGATACCAGACTCTCCTTGCCCAGTCTGGAGATATAAGAATGACGTGGGCCCGGTCGCTCCTGATCTTCCTGAGCACTCTGGACAGGAGTGGGATGGGTGGAAATGAGTACAGGAGGCCTGAGGCTGGGTGGAAAAACATCTCAGAGCGAGAGCTGCCTTGGAAACTCCAGCGCTCAAAACTGCTGACATTACGCTTTCTCAGCAGAGGCAAACAGATCTAACCAAGGCTCTCCCCACTGCTGAAAGAGACCTTTCACCACCTCCGGATGGAGACAACATTCGTCATCCGCTAGGCATCGACAGCTGAGTTCGACCGCCCTGGCATTCAGAGAACCTGCCAGGTGTTGAACCACCAGGGATACACCCTGCTGTTCCAGCCAAGTCCAGATACGCAGGACCTCTTGACAAAGGTTCCACGACCTCACCCCACCCTGTTTGTTGCAGTACCACATGGCAGTGGTGTCTGTGAACACTTGTACAAGCCTCCCCTTGATGGAAGGAAGAAAGGCTTTTAATGCCAAACGAATTGTTTGGAGCTCCACCAAGTTGATGTGGAGTCCAGATTCCGCGGGAGACCAGTGTCCTCTGATCGCCACCTTTCCCAGATGGCCGCCCCATCCCAGGAGTGACGCATCTCTCACCACTGTGAGATCTGGTTGGGGTAAGGGAGAGGGGTCTGCCTCTGGCCCAATCGTGGTTTGTCAGCCACCACTGCAGGTCTTGTGCAGTTCCATCCGAGATCTGGACCATGTTGGAGAGGTTCCCCTGAAGCTGCGCCCACTGGAACTTCAGGTCCCACTGCAGAGCCCACATATGCCATCTGCCATGTGACACTAGCAGGATGCAGGAAGCCATGAGGTACAGCAGCCTCAGAGTCATTCTCACCGAAATCCAGGATAGAGGCTGAAACATGGGTGGGTATCATAACCTGAATATACCGGACTCGCCACTTGGGAAGATAGGCCCAAAACTGCACTGTGTCCAGAACAGCTCCAAAGAAAGGGAGCGTCTGAGAGGGATTCAGGTGTGATTTCGGCACATTGATAGTGAACCACAGCGAATGTAGGAGGTCTGCCGTAGTCTGGAGGCGGGAGAGCCCGTCTTCAACAGCCAGTCATCGAAATAGGGGTAGACTGGCACCCCTGATCTGCGCAGATGAGCTGCAACCACCGCCATTACCTTGGTGAACACCCGAGGGGCGCAGGTAAGGCCAAAGGGGAGCACAGTGATCTGAAAATGGTCATGGCCTACCATAAACCGCAGGTAGAGTAAATGAGCAGGCAGAACGGGAATGTGAAAACAGGCGTCCCCGCAAGTCCAACACTCCCATCCAGTCTCCTGGGTCCAAGGCAGACAAGACCTGAGCTAGTGTGAGTATTTTGAACTTTTCCTTTTTGAGGAAGTAGTTGAGGACTCGTAGATCTAGGATAGGGTGAAGATCCATGTCCTTTTTCGGGACCAGAAAGTAGCGGAAATTGCAACCACAGCCTACTTCTGGTGCTGGAACCCTCTCTATGGCTCCCTTGGCCAAGACCGTCATGACTTCCTCCTGAAGCAAAGTCAGATGATCCTCCGTCAGCCGGTCGTAAGATGGAGGCATGGAGGGAGGGGTAGTCTCGAAGGGGAGGGAGTAGCCCCTTTAGACTTGTTGGAGGACTCACCTGTCCCATGTGATGCTCTGCCAGCAGGGGAGATGATGGATGATCCTGCCACCAACTTGCTACCCATGATCTAGAAGGGCAAGACTAGGGGGGCTTGGAGGCTGAGGCTGCGGGGGTGGTCTGACCGGACCTCTGGCTGCCCGACCCCTGGGATCGGAACAAGCCACGCCTTCGGCCGCGCAGAGGTTGCTGAACTTGCATGGTCTTGTGGCTGGGGTATGGCTGCTGCAGCTGAAAGCCCTTTCCATAGCCATGAAAGGGGTGAAAGGCAGACTGGGTATGTATGGCCACTGAGATGCTGAAGGACTTGGCCACAGCCCGTGAGTCCTTAAAGCGCTCCAGTGCCATGTCTGCCTTGTCTCCAAAGAGACAAGTGCTATCAAAGGGCATGCCCATGAGCGAGGCCTGGACATCTCCTGAAAAGGCATGGCGTCGAACAGCCACTGTCGATCTTCCCAGCGAGTCGGTCATGCCGAGACGACAATGAATGGTGAACTTTGCTACATCTCTCCTATCTGGCACTGCTTAGGAGAGAACAGCCTGTGACTCCTCAGGTCCTATGGCAGCACTTGCGCAATCGTTTCCCTCAGCGTGTGAGAATAATGGCCCAATAAGCATGCGATGTTCACCGACTGCAATGCAAGGCTGGTGGAAGAAAACATATTCTTACCCCAACTGTCCAGCTTCTTGGATTCCCTGTCCAGTGGAGCGGAAGGGAACGGGCCCTGGGAGGTAGAGACTTGGACCACCAAGCTCTCTGGGGTAGGGTGGATAGTGAGGAAGTTTGGGTCACCTGATGCAGGACGGTGGCGGCGAGCAATTTTCCTATTCACAGGAGTCCCTGTGCTGGAATTGGACCAGGTTCCCAGTAGGACATCCGTTAAGGCATTGTTAAAGGACAGCAAGGGTCTTGAAGAGAAGACACCTGGTTACAGGACCTCTGTCAAGATATTAGTCTTGACCTCCATGGAAGGGAGCTGAAGGTCCAGGACCTCAGCCGCTCTTCCATTCACCATAGCGAAGAATGCTCCCTCCTCTGTAGCCACGGTAGTGGTAGACACAGGTCAGAATCTGGAGAGGTATCCAGTCCTCTGGCCTCAGCCAATTTCTCATACCAGTCCATTTCTTGATAAGGCGGGTCTTGTAAAGGGTCCAGCGACCCCTCCCAATCTTCTTCCATTCCTAGCCCTTCAGAATAAGGCTAAGGAAATTACCTAAGACCTGTAGGTTCTGTCGGCGCTGGGATCAACGTTGATAGGCGCCAATCAGACTCCAAGTCGTCGGGAATCAGAATGGGGCTGGCGCCACCGAGGGGCACCAGCAGCATCAGGCGTCTCGAAGTCGGGGCCTGCACTGGCGAAGGTCGCAATGGCACAACCGGCGTCGGTCCGGATCCATTGCAGGATCCTTGGGAGGTCATCAGTGCTAGAGCAGGTGCGGAACCCGAGGGAGTCCCCTCTGACCCCGTGGGGCCCGAAGGCGCACCGGTGGGATCAGGCCACCCAAAAGAGTAAGGCACATGGCCTCATAAATTTCTCAGCGTTGGGTAGGGGTTGCTCCGGCTCCTGGAAAATCAGGGAGGCGCAGAGCCGACCCAGGCACAGGTTCAAAGAACGAGACCTAGAATGCTAAGATTTCTCCCTCGTGTCGGCCGGCGGATGGGGAGAAGTTGAAGCCGGCTTCGACCTCTTATGCTTTTTGTGCCTCTTACTGGAATGTCCCGATGACTTGGAGTGGGACGAAGATGACTTGGGACTCCTGGAGCCCGGACCTTCCTCTCGAACAGGACCGTGAACGAGATCTCCAAGGAGTTGTACGATGCTGTGCCGACTGCCGGGCAACAAGCAGCTTTAGGGACCACTCCCTCAAAGCCTTTGGAGCCATGGCCCGGCAATCGGAGCAGGACTTTGAGTCGTGGACATGCTCCAGGCACCACAGGCAGATGAGGTGCGGGTCCTTAACTGACATGGTGTGGTGACATGCGCCGCACTGCTTGAAGCCAGAACTCTTCCTAGACATGCAGAAAAAACCTATCACACCAAAAAGGGGTCGACAAAATGGTGAAAAATCCTGTCAAAAGGTGACAGAAGGTAGCTCTCTTCACGGATCAGCGCTTGACTGGCAAGGAAAGAAAAGAACTGACGTCAGCGTGTCGAGGTGGTGCCTATATAGGTGAAGCAGATGTCACTAAGGCACAGATGACGCCGATAATGTCGAGCAGAGCCGACTGATGCCACCTACTGGAGCTCAGGGGTATTGCTCAAAGAAAAGTCTTCCGGATCCAGTCTGACGCCTGGGAAATTCAAAGGTAAGGAATCTGTGGCTAGATGTCTTTATCAGATGTTGCCTTTGTCTGTATTAATTCAAACTGCAACACTGACACATTTCACTAAATGTTTTTCTTGTTTGTTTGCTTTTAGGTGCACAAGAGAAGAATTGGCATCACCCCCAGTACTGCCAAACAGAAGGCCTGTACAGTGACGTCAATCCTCCAGTCTCTTCGGCTTTTGCAGCTTAGTGCCGCTGCCAACTGGGAGCTTAAAGATGGCCTAAAGAAAGTTGTTCCCAAGAAAGTGCTCAGTGAGAAGCAGCTTTCCACCAGTGGTGTGCCGACCACAACCTTTTTCGGGAGACGTGTGCCTGCCAGACCGGCCTCTTGGGAGGAAGCTGGAAGCAGCACTTCCACATCACCAGCACCACCCCAACCTAAGCCCAAGACCATGTTTGTCAGGGAGGCAGCCACTGCAATAATGGCAACGCTGACGAGCAGTATTTGCTGAATTGGATTTGTCCCTTTCGCAAAGTAGTACCCAATCGTTTAAGAAAACAGAGAAAAGTAGACAGCAACCGCAGCCAGCAATAGTACATATTCCTGATGTTGGAACAGAACAGGAGGTTTAGCTTCCTGCAAAGCAACCTCCTCTTTTAGAATCATTGGCTCATTGGCTCCCAGATCCCCAGCAAGGAAAAGGAAGGCTACTGCTCCACCATCTTCTACTAGTACCACTTCTGATGATGATGATAGAGACATGGAGTGGACTCTGGCAGAGTCTGGGAGATGCTAGGAGAGACAAGGGAAAGCCTTGAAATTATGGAAGGGTATTATAGGAAGCTGGCTCTGTATATACTATGCAAACACAATGAGATGATGGACGGAGCGCTGAAACTTTTCAGACACTCACCCCAGTCGCAGATCTGGGTTGAATCCATCATCGTTTTTTAACTCACTTCGACCACCCCAGTTCAGACCCAGCTATATGCAAATCAGTCTTGACCCTTTGCCTCATGGGAACAGTCAAGCCCGAACTGCCAAGCCAGGTCTTCCCTGGACCTGAAACAAGCATCCTGGGACCGGGTTCGGGGTAACACCCCTCATCAGCCAGGCTAGCTTGAATCCAGTGGCAAAGTGAGCAAGGGACCCACGTCTGGGCATACCCTGCCAACTTAGGGCGAACAATGAAAACACAAGGAGATGATGGACAGAGCGCTGAAACTTTTCAGACTCTCACCCCCAGTCACAGATCTGGGTTGAATCCATCATCGTTCTTTAGCTCACTTCGCCACCCCAGTTCAGACCCAGCTATATGTAAATCAGTCTTGACCCTGTGCCTCATGGGAGCAGTCCAGCCCGAACTGCCAAGCCAGGTCATCCCTGGAATGGAAACAAGCTTCCTGGGACTGGTTTCGGGGTAACACCCTGTTATGTTGTGTTCTTACTTAGAATGTCCAGTCTAGAATGTCAGGTTGACGGCACTCGAGGTTTGGCAGTTGCAGCTGCCTTCCCGAGGTGGTCGGACGCCAGGTTGCGTCTCCAACTAAACTTCTTGTCAAACCTTACCTTGCTTCCTGTGGTTATTCCAAAGTTCCATCTCAACATTTTGGCGACGATCTTCTGTGCCGTTTTCTTCCTAAGAGGCACAACCTGGCGAAAATCGTCTTCCGACGGTTTGGTCTGCATTTCTTCGTGGGACAGCGTTCAAGCACTTTTTTCAAGTCTAACTGATGTGCTGATGTTCGTCGTTCCTTCACATTCATTTTAAGGTACTGTTTTCTGTTGTTTTCTCCTTGGAGAAATTCTTCTCGTCCCTGTGACTGTTGATGTCTCGCACTACGACGGGCGCTCGAGACTCAGTCACTGTTCCTGACGTATTGTGGTATCGTCATTGCACCGCATCGCAGCGCGTACGTCATTACGTTACGCCCCACCTCCATCTTAAGTGTTTCTTAAGATTAGAAGCAGCGCGTCATCATGCTACGTAACCGCCATTTTGGATAGGCAGAGACTCACAGAGTACATCCAGTTCTGCCTGTTTACAGCTGATTGACAAAGGCCTCAATCTTTACGAGCGCTTCACAAATCATCGGTGCATCTCTGGTTGGATTTTACGTCTTCGTTGCTTTTGTGGTAAAAGCCTTCACAGTGATTTGCACACCTTTGAGTACTACGTGCAAAGTCAGGGTATTCATTTGCTTTGTGACATACTATTACAAGGTACAATTTTCCATCGCTTATGTTACAAATGTTTTCAGGGTGAATTGCACATCAAGATTCTACTTCGTTTTTGCAAACTATCACATTCGGACATTTTTCACCTCACTGGGCTTATTTTTTATTTATTTTTTAAGTTGTGTACTTCATTTCCAGACCTCTAGTTGTTCTGGAAGCAGTTTTCAGTGATTTGCATACCTTTGAATACTCTGTCAGTTTTATGGTGCAGATACTTTCACAGTGATTTGCACACCTATTTGAACTTTGGTTCTTCACGATTTTTCTAAGCAGAAACTTGTGTGTACTTAGTACTTTATCGGGAATATGGCAGTACAGCCTAATGTCATTATGACACCTATTTTTCTTCCGCATCCTGGCACTCGTGTCATAGTCTGGGAGGATTGGGTGGAAATGTTAAAAAAATTCCATTATTGCTTTGGATGGTCAAACTTTTTGACCTGCAAGAAAAAAAGCTTTGTTACTAAGTGCCCTTGGCAGTGAGGGTCAACGTATTTTCAAGTATCTACCGGTGGCTATGGGTCCCAATGGTCAACCTATGGATGATGTATATAAAGAGACTATCAAAAGGTTAGAAACTAGGTTTGCCAAAGAAATAAACCTCGTTTTGGCAAGATATAAATTCTATACCCAACCTCAATCTGAAAGTGTGTCCATTGACGAGTTTGTTGCTAGGCTACGTGAACTCTCTGTCAAATGTCGGTTTGGGGTAATGACCGATGAACTTATTCGTGATCAGCTAATCGTCCAGTGTCATGAAAGGAAGATTCAGGAAAGATTATGGGCTGCAAAAGACCCCTCTTTGAAAGAAGCTGTGGAGATGGCCAAAGTAATCGAAGAATCTCAAAAGTGCATTAAAGGGTTGGGGAAGGACAGAAGGATGAATGATGTAGCCAGCCTTGATACTAGTCTTAAAGATGATGTTGTTGAGATTAATGCCAACTCAAAGAAAAATGTCAGGAGTTCTTCCTCTTTCAGTCCGTTTCCTAAAAGTAAAGGGAGAGAATGTTTGAGGTGTGGGAGTCAATACCATTTAGCTGAATCTAAGAGATGTTTTGCCACTGACCAAGTGTGCAAGAAATGTGGTCGCAAAGGACACTATGCACGGGTATGCAGACAAGGTGATAGTTCTGACAAGTACAAACCCAAAGTCAATCTAGTACAATCCAGTTCTGAAAGTAGGCAAAGTACTGATAAAATACTAGTGGTGGCAGAGTCTTGTGAGAGCGCTGTGTTTGAAGTATCTGAAGATCCGAAGAGACTCACTAGGCCTAAAGCAGTGTTTGATGTCTGTGGTCAAAAAGTTAATCTCATGGTGGATTCTGGCTCTATGTTTACGATTATTCCTGAAGTTTTGTTTGAATCATTATGGACAAATGTTGTGTTAGAAGCTAAAGACATTAACCCAGTGGGTTACCAAGGTCAAACCATCGATATTTTGGGTTACATGTTGGGTGTCATTTGTTTTGGCACCAGGAGTACGGAGGGCAACATTTATATTGCCAGAGAAGGACCCCCCATCCTTGGTTGGATGCACCAATATGATCTGCATATCGCCTAACTTAGTTATGGCAGTGGATGAGGGAGTGCAAATTCAAGATTTCTTACATGAGGCACGCAGAGTGCTTGAAGATAGGTTAGGATGTGTTAGAGGTTATTCTCACAAAATCATTCTCAAACGTCATTCCTGTCCTGTCCAGCATAAACTTAGGAGAGTACCGCTTTCAGTTAGACATGGACTCAATGAATTACTACAAGACTTGTTGAATGGAGGAGTCATAGAGCCTGTCATAGAGCCTGTTGAAGCGTCGGCATGGATTTCTCCGGTCGTCATTACACAAAAAGCAGATGGCCGTTTGAGGTTTTGCATAGACTTGAGGTCCCTGAATAGGGATATTGTCACGGATACTTTTCCATTGCCTAATATCAACGAATTGTTACAATCTGAAGGGGGCGGTAAGTACTTCTCTAAGAATGATCTGAGAAGTGCGTACTCTGAGAGGGCAACTATAGAGATAGCAATAACAAGGGGTGAATGGGTTGAGCATTTTTCAAAGCTTTATAATAAACCAGGCCTAAAACAAACTAGTAGTGAATTGGCAGGGGACAGGGAAGAACCCCAGATTACAAATCATCTTGCGTATCCTCAATTTGATCTAAGTGAAATAAATGAGGCGATCACATTGAGCATGGGGGGAAAAGCTCCTGGGCCAGACGGTATACCCGTGGACCTTTTTAAACATAATTCTGCGTTCTGGGGACCCATATTAACACAAGTAATTAATGCGTGTAGTTCGCTTGGTTTCCTCCCAACCTGGAGTGAATCGATTTTGGTTCCTATTTTTAAAAAAGGGGACAGGCATAACCCCGCATGTTGTAGGCCGATTTCGTTATTAGACTCCACGGTCAAAATAATTGGGAGAGTTGTTTTATCTAGACTGCAGGACTGGGCAGATGATCACTCAATCATTAGCGACATACAATATGGTTTTCGCAAGGGCCTGGGAACGCTAGATCAATGTTTAAATTTGGACCTAATAATAGGCAAATATACTAAGGCCAAAAGGGGTAAACTTTATCTGGCATTCGTGGACTTAACTGCGGCCTTTGACTGCGTGATCCACGAAAAACTCTGGCAGACTTTGGAGAGTATGGGAGTGGATATCTTTCTAATTTCCTTTATGAGACAGTTTTATATCGGGGCTAGGGCCAGGGTTCGCTACGGGACAGGGGGTGAGTGCACCGATACCTTCACCTTTGGAAGAGGAGTGAGGCAAGGCTGTGTCCTGGCACCTTTCCTATTTACTCTGTATATCAACAACCTAGGAAAGGTTTTGACAGATGAGTGCCAGGACCTACCATCGGTGGGGAAGCGCTCACTCCCTGCGCTTCTCTATGCAGATGACGCGGTCCTTATGGCCCGTACCCTGATCAGCCTACAGAAAGTAATATCTAGCTTTGCCAACTTTATGTCAGACCTGGGCCT
Source organism: Calotriton arnoldi (assembly GCA_963921515.1). NCBI lineage: Eukaryota > Metazoa > Chordata > Amphibia > Caudata > Salamandridae > Calotriton > Calotriton arnoldi. Next base: position 574,135 of record CAWUFW010006127.1, on the reverse strand, counting down.
CACAGTTAACACCTCTAAAACATTTATCTTAAAATGTGGCTCAGGGAGTAAGAATAGCCGCACGTTCTTTTTAGTCTCGTCTTTTTAGTCTCGTCTTCCTGCTTCCACACCCTCCGCCTCCTTCGTAAGACCTTCAAATGGATCCCCCTCAAACACCGAAAGACCGTCACTCACGCCCTAGTCACCAGCAGACTCGACTACGACAACGCACTCTACGCCGGAATAAACAAAAACCTCACTCGCAAGCTACAGAACATCCAGAACGCCGCCGCAAGACTGGTCCTCAACCTGCCAAAACACTGCCACATCTCCCAGCACCTGCGCACACTCCACTGGCTCCCCATCGAGGCGAGAATCACCTTCAAGATGCTCACCCACGCACACAAGGCCCTCTACGGCACCGGACCAGCATACCTGAACAGCTGACTCAAATTCCACGCACCCTAAAGGACCCTACGATCAGCCCAGCTCTCCTACGCCGTGGTCCTCCGCACCAGAAAGATCAGATCGGGAGGCCGCTCCTTCTTTTTCCTCGTGGGCCAAAGCATGGAACGCCCTTCCGCTCCACCTCAGACAGACAACATCGCTCCCCATCTTCGCAAGAAACCTCAAAACCTGGCTCTTCGACAGACCCCCTCCTTGATGGAATGGAACCTGCACCCCCCCACCCCTAGCGCCTTGAGACCCTTACGGGTGAGTAGTCGCGCTTTAGCAAACCCCTGATTGATTGATTGAGAAGAACCATTTAGATTGTACCACCACTTTGTCCTACCTGGGGGTATTATTCGATCGCACTGGTACATGGTCCCAGGCTGTCAAGCTAAGGAGACTGTTATTTTCAAAGGCATTGGCAGCTTTGAGTAACTTTAGTAGGAAACTGGGTAAACGCCCCCCCACCCCTCCGGAATTACTTCAAATTTATAAAGCGAAATGTGTTGCCATTGCGACCTACGGGGCGGGTATCTGGGGTTATGCTGATGTGACTGCTCTTCAGATGGCCGAAAATAGATTTTTTTGATTTTTGCTGGCCGTCCCGGAGAGGGTTTCTACTTTTAACTGTCATATGGAACTTGGAATGCCACACATAGCGGACGTTTATAGTATCCAACCAATTCTTCTCTGGTATCGTATATGGACCTCAGAGAAGACCATCTTAAATCCTCAAACGATTAGCGACTGTTGTGGGCTAGTGGGGGCTTTTCATATAGGATGGCTGAAATATGTCAGAGAATTTTTGTGTAAATTAGGCCACCAGGAATTCTTTGATAACCCCACTACCATGTCTAATGTAAATAGGAAAGATTTTAAATATAGCTGTCTCCATCTTGTTGAAAATATCAGATTTAACCAAGAGGTTACTAAAATCACAGTGCTTGCCCACCAACACACCCTGACTACCTTTAAGATGCAGCCCTATCTAAATTATGTTACCTCTGACTATGAAAGATTCTTGCTTACTCGTTTTAGGTTGGGCATCATTCACAGGTCACTTAGCTTCCCAGTCAGAAACGACTGGTCTAGACAGTTAATGAGATGCCCATGTGATGAGTTGTCAGCACAATCCACAATGCATGTTTTATTTTTCTGTAAATTTTACCTAGTTCAGAGGAAAAGGTGGATACTCCCGGTGCTTAGATCACTTGGTTTGCGCCAATGTCGTCCCGCTTTTATGGCCATTCAATCCCTTGGGGAAGAACTTGTAATTTTATCTGTCTCGACGTTTTTAAAGTCTATTTTTTCTTGCAGAAAAACCATCTCAATGTGATAATCTGACTTGAATTGTATAATATAATTAACAGTCCTTTTATATGCTGCCGTTCACTCAGTCTTTTCGGCAAATGTATTCTTTTTTAACATGTCTTCTTAACTGTATTTTTAATGTGCTTTTATGATTATTTTACAAATAGTCGAATAAAGCTTGATTTGATTTGATTTGCGTACCATCAAATCAAATTACATCCTGAGTCCAAATCGTTAACTGCCTTCATCACCACTGAGGGTACCTTTCAGTTCACTCGCATGCCATCGGTCTAGCATCGGCGGCGAGTGTATTTCAGAGATTAATGAATAGTATATTTGAAGGTGTGGGTGGTGTAGTTTATTTCCAGGATGATATTTTGGTTTCTGGGAAAACAGTGGAGCAACATAATGCCATCTTACGACAGGTTTTGTGGAAATCGGAGGAGGTGGGCATGACAGTTAACAAAGACAAATGTAAGTTTCTAACGGAACAGGTAGAGTATTTGGGATACACCATTTCTAGTGGAGGCATTGCACCTAAACTTAATCTGTTGGAAGCAATAAAACCTGCACCATGCCCTAGGGATAAAGATCAGCTCAAGTCTTTTTTAGGCTTAGCAGAGTATTACTCTAAATTTGTTAAAGGGTTTGCTAACATAACTGAATCTCTAAGATGTCTTCTTCGCAAGGGTAGTAAGTATGTTTGGGAGGAAGAACAGCAAAAGTCCTTTGAAAAAGTGAAGACTGAAATTTGTAATGCTGGTATATTGGCTTCATTTAACATGACATGTAAATCTTTTCTTACTGTGGATGCCAGCATATCTGGTATCGGTGTGGTGTTTTCCCAACTCCAGAATGGTACAGAAAAAACTATAGCCTTTGCTTCCCGTACCCTCACTCAAGCTGAAAAGAATTATTCAGTGATTGAACGAGAAGCTTTAGCGGCTGCATGGGGTACGGAGTATTTCAAAGTGTATTTGTGGGGCAACAGATTTGTGTTAAGGACGGACCACAAACCACTGATCAAAATTGTATCCGCTGGCAGCGCTGGCAAAGGATCTGCGCGTTTGGCCAGGTTTGCTGCCAGGTTACAGGAATATTTGTATGATGTAGAATTTATTCAGGGCTGGAGAAATTCTCAGGCGGATTGTCTTTCTCGTATGTCATTGGATTGGGAACATGTTGATAAGAGTGTTGTGGAGAGGCTTGAATCTGAAGAGGCGGTAGCCTCTGTTTGTGATATACATGATCGTAATTTTGGTGCATTTTCCAGGGTGCAGTGGGAGGACGGTATGCGTTCTGACTCTACGCTGGAGGAAGTTATCAGTATGATTAAGTTGGGTGTACGCAGAGAGAGCACAGTGTCGGTGTCTGCCAGACCTTTTTGCAAAATTATTGATGAATTGTCATTGTGTAGGTCTGATGTGGTCATGAGAGGGGACCGTTTTGTTCCACCTGCCAAGTTAAGATTCAACATTTTTAGTCTAGCTCATGAAGGACATTTGGGGCAAGGTATGACTATCAGGAGAGTTAAGGAGGATTTTTGGTGGCCTGGGATGGATGATCAGATCAGAAGGTGGGTGGAAGAGTGTACCCTGTGCAAGGAGAGTGAGAAGAGATTGAAGGTTGGGAGTCAGAGCAGTATGGGACAGATTACGGATCCTGGGAAACCCTGGAGCACTGTTTGTCTGGATTTCATAGGTCCACTTTCTGAGGTTCCTGCCAATATGAGGTTCGCTGCGGTGATGGTGGATGTTTTCTGTAGGTGGTTGATTGTTAAGTTTTTGAGAGACATTACCACGTCTTCCACCATCAAAGTTTGGAGCAAGCATTTTTGGAGGAAGGGGTGCCTCATACTTTGCTTACTGATAATGGGACACAGTTGGTTTCTGGAGAGATGCATTGTTTTTTGGAGAAATGTGGATTTAAGCATTTGTGTACTTCTCTGTATAATCCCATGAGCAATGGTATGGTTGAAAGGGCTAACAGATTGGTGAAAGGGACTATTCAATTGGCATTATCTAGTGCTTGTTCTCCTAGGCAGCTAACTGATGAAATGCTGTGGGCCTATCGGTCTACTGTGCACAGTGTCACTCACAAATGTCCTTTTGTACTTATGAGAGGGCGTTTACCTGGTTCTAGATTAGTTCCCTCTTGGTTACAAAATTGGATTGTTGGTGGTGGTGAGCAAGTCCATAAGGAAGTTTCTTCCAAGTTTGAGGTTGGAGATTGGGTAAAAGTCAGATCTGGTAGGCTTAGAGGTGGTTTGAGCAAGTTTACAGGACCTTTTCGTGTGGTGAGGGTTGGAAAGTTTTTTGTTGTCCTTGAAGGAGGTGACAGATAGAATTTTTGCAGAGTAGCTTTGTATCAGAGAGGTGGCAAGTGTTCTGATCAATGTAATGCTGATGCTGGTTGTTCTGGAGCTATGTTTATGCCGGATTTTGTTGATTCTTCAATTGTTCGGGGTAGTCATCCCAATGTTGAATTTGATTCTAATTTGAGTGAACATTGTGACAATTCTGGTAGTTCTTTGGTAAGGGGTGATGTGAGTGTGAGAGTTCGTAGACCACCCTCTTATTTACAGGATTATGTCAGAATGTAATTTGTTCAATTTTCTTTTCAGAATGTAATTTGTTCATTTTTCTTTTGTTTCTTTCCTTGTTCTTTCTTTTTTTTGTTCTCTGCAAAGGAGAAGGATGTGTTATGTTGTGTTCGTACTTAGAATGTCCAGTCTAGAATGTCAGGTTAACGGCACTCGAGGTTTGGCAGTTGCAGCTATCTTCCCGAGGTGGTCGGATGCCAGGCTGTGTCTCCAACTAAACTTCTTGTCAAACCTTACCTTGCTTCCTGTGGTTATTCTGAAGTTCTGTCATAGGGTTTCTGCACATACACAGAGCTATGCACAGGATAATAGGACCCCGGAATACAGTGGTTTGCCTACCATATCCCGTAGCACCCAAAACCCCAACCCAACTAGCTTAGCATCCCATTAGTACCAAAGCACCAATGATTGGACAACCCAGAACACGGTATCTTGATCTCAGGACTCGCAGAAGCAAGAACACTCTTTCGTCACTCACTCGTACTTGTCCACAATGCGCGTATGAAGAGACACAGGGTAGATTAAAATATTTATTTCAACTTACGTGCTCTAAGGTACAGTACACGTGTCAGCACTAATAGCATAATGCATATGAATAATATAAGCAGCATGGTTACAATTCCATAGAATACAAACGGGGAAAGCATTTCATAACTCAGTGGATAAATGTCTAAATAACATTACCACCCTCCCCGTGCAGTAAGATAGTTTATTATAAAAATAGAAGACCTCTGGGCTTTGACTAGCGAACCCTCATACCTCGGTCTCTAGATGCAGAACTACATCAGCAGACAATCACAGCTCTTCTCCCTGGAAAGGATTCCTCCAAGTGTAGTAAGCGCCAGTAAAACCGCAGTATTAAAGACACACAAAGGTTCATGTCATTTGCGCCTAATGTTATGTCTGGGTGCGCGAGACTGGCCATATCAGGAAGAACCGAAATACATTGTTATGTGACCTTGTACATGTTGTGCAGTCTGAGCCCAAATCGAACAAGAGAAAAGGTGAAAGACAGAAAGTGCAGACAGCGCAAAAGAACTTGGCAAGAGCAAAGGGCGAGGGAGCCCTGGCTCAATGTAACGTGCGCAAAGAAAAGCAGCATGGCAGCTAGGCCTAGGCCAACATAACAAGGCAGGCAACAAACCACAAGACACCCTCCCCTGGTCAGTCCGGCGGCCAAGACAGAGGCCCAATAGAGAAAAACACATCCAGTTGAGCACAGGGAGCGCCCACACGGCGAAGGACAGGTCAATCCATGAAAGTGTAAGTGCAGAAAAAAGCCATACCCTCCAAGAGGACATCATTGGAATCGTCAAAAAACATAGATGCCATCCAATCCATGAGATCAAAAGAGCAGGAATGCTCCTCAGCAGAGGGAGCATCCAAAAGCAATGCGGGACAACTTGCGTGATAAACGAAACAGCTTTGTTGTAGGAGATCCTGGGCAGCCGCCCAGATATCCCATTGCGCCAAAATCCCCAGTGCAGCCGCACGCGCCATACAGCCGGCAACGGAACAGTCCTGCTCATGGGCCTCTAAGGGACCCATCAACTGAACAAAATCCGGAACAGACAATGACGAATTGGAGAGGCAATAATCCAAAGTCCAGGTGAAAGGACAGCGGACACAAGTCATTACAGGTTGCACGCAAGTGAAATACGCAAAGCGAAAAGAAAGAGTATATGACACACTCAGTGTCGCCAATGGCAAGACACCAAAACCAGCCAAAAGGCGCTCACGGAGCAGCTGGAGGCGGTCCGGATCGAGCAGGTCCCATCGGGGAGCAGCCATTGCGCAGAAAACAAATTAATAGCAGGACACCAGCCGCCAAAGCGATGATCAACGGGAAACCGCCAAAGACGCTGGAAAAAATAGAATGAATAAATGCCGGGATGACACCAAAAATAGTTTGGAAGGAGGACACCAAACCAGACCCCACGACCTTAAAAAAGTGTACCAGACCCTCAGTGTTAGATGCGTTAAAAATGCGATGAATTAACTCCCCAAAATGTTGGGGGAGATTAGTGTTCAAAAGGGCCTGTATTTCACTGTGGGTACTCGCCACCTGGAGAATGAATGTCTCCCGGGCGGACGTGAGCATAACTTCCTCGTTCAATAATAGTGCCTTTATTCTGCTCAGTCTATTGAAATCTGCCTCCATGGTAGGGATGGAAGGCCAAATAGAGATATCAACCTTGCCATGAGGGGGAGGAAAAAGCACATTTTTGCAGCAGACAACCCTGTGCGAAACTGTTACAATGTAAGGAATGCCAGCCTGCAGGCCACAACAGTTTTCGTTATTTAAAAGTAAATAGCTACCATTGGAAAGGAGAGTGAAAGTAGGAGGAATAACAGGAGCAGGAATACCTTTCAGCACACAAGCAAGATTAGGAGCGGAAACGCTACATGAGCCATGCAATTTAATGTGTTTACAAATAAGCGAATGACCCATAGTCGAGTCGCAGGACTCCCCGTGAGAAAGACCTCCTTGCCGTCCCGAAGGCATTTATACATGAAAGGCAAGGACCAGAGTTCATGCAGGAAAGCACTGCCCAAGGGCTGGTAACGGCCCACAGGATAATGTTTCATGCACGAGTCAAATTCAAACAAGGAAAAAGGTAAAGCGATAACCCCATGAACTAGCCACACAGCAGAATCGAGTTCTGCAACAGAGAACGGCAAAGGATCCATCTTTTCGATATGTAATAAAGTGTAAGTTGCATCTTTCATGGACATGAATTGCTGCTTGTCAGTTAAATTAAAAGGTAGAAACAAGGCAGAGGTGTTCAAAAAATGCCAAGGAACTTTACCTAACTTGAGCGTTTGTAAAGTCCATGCAAACTGCATAACTGAACGCAATTGATTCTGACCATGATATAACACAGAAACATCATCTTGTACAATATCAACAACAGAGGACACAATATTCTCTAAAGTGTAAATGCGAGAAGACAGGGTATTAATACTATTGTCAACAACAGCAAGCACCTTTTCCAAATTTGCTTGATCTATTTCCCGAAGACGGGAAGCAGCTTCAATTTGTGACAGCTTCCAGAGTTCATTATACGTTTCATAAATGAATCTCTTAGGTCGGGGACCACGAGGTCCCAAAACAAAGTCGGACAGATCAATAGTGCCTGAAAGGAGGGACAAATGTTGTTTAACAGAATCAAGGGACGAATGTTGTAGCCATTGTTTGCATAATTTACCAACAGAATATGTAGTGACAGTACGGGAAGCAGTAAATCTCGGATCAGGCCTATCCTGTGTGTAGCCAGTACCTGAGTCGTGAAAACGCATTTGGCATGCATTAGATGATATAGGCCATACCAACCAGGGTGACAGATCGATTTCGGAAACATTAAACGAATTATTCTGTAACAGAGCCTGTAGGGTCGCCAGGGACAGGTTAAGACGTGAGCTATCATTGGGAAAACTCGACAGGGATGGAATTGAGGGCGTGTTTAATTGTTTAGTGGTAGCCAAGCCCCAACACGTAGTCTGATAAATAGAATCATTTAGGAACATAATTTGGGTAGGGATAAGGCAAGCACGGTGCAATGCCTCGGTTCCTTGTACCTGCCATGGCTTGGAGCCCCAAATAGATTTCAAATCTACTGTATCCTCCCAGTACTCATAACCACCCACTGCTAGGGCACTTAAAAAGGAACCCGAATAAAGCAATTTGGTGTGTGTTAACATAATTTTCTGAGTTGACGTGGTATTGAGTCTAAAATAATAGGATGCGGGGTTTGACCGATTAAAATCAGTAAAATAGGTAAACTTATTTCGAAGAGTTTGTGAGCTACCTGGCAAGGGGTTTGGACAATGTTCCCATTGGGTGTAGTTAACAGAACTACGCAGGGCACTTGGCTTATGGAGAAAATGATTACCCCAATGTTGGTAACAATACAAATCGGCATAATTCGCAGAATTCATATATAAATCTTCAGCATTAAAAGATGCATAATATTTTAAATCGGCAAACAATGCTTCAACGGCATGCACATCCCAATCATCAGAATGAATGTTATTTTTTACTACATCACCCATTGAAACACGAAGGACATTAGGTACATTAATAATTTCCGTCGGACCATGGATTTGATAGTTCACTGCATCCCATACGATGCCATCAGCAACTGGAAAAGCTGAAATGTTCACAAATGTGTGGTCACGCTTCATGATGTGAGACGAGGAATGAGGAGCTAAAGTTCCAGAAACATAGTCTACAGCAGAGCGTTCAGGTAAATAGTGACCATTGATTAGTAGAAAAAACACTGTGACAAAGCCAATGGACATGAACAAAAAAATCAAGAAAAGTACCAACCAGATGTATGTCCAGGGTGGAATCAAAAAATTGTCTCTAAACCAGGATACAAAAATACTGAACTTGGATGGGACTTTTGAAGAGGTGGAATCCGAATCAAAGGAATAACGAGTCGGGCCAAGTGGCGTTGTTGGTTGATGCGCCACCGATTCAGATGCAGGATAGGTATACTCGTCCTCGTCGATGTTGGTGGAGAGTTGGGGATCAATTATAGTTTCAGGCAAATCAACCATCTCAATTACAGCATCAGCGACCGTTCGTGTAGATGGGCCACGAACATATGTCCGATAAATGGCAGGACAAGAGACCGCTGGTGTGACACTATTCAGGATCGGCCAGGCGCTGTAGCTTGACATTTTCTACTGAGATGTATCTGTTCTCCTTGCGACCAGGAAGCGGTGGTAAAATGACTGTACGTGTTCCCTTCAAGCCCAGAACTGGAACCGGTGCACGAAAAGAGGGGCCGAATTCTTTTTTGTTTTCAACCTTCTCTCGAACCAGTTCTCCAACCTTTGGAAGCCAGCCGGCTACCGGAATCTGCAACGCAGGGTCTGTGGCTGAAGGCAAATGTGTAGTTGCAAGTTTGTCTCGGGCTTCTTGTAAGTCCTGTAACATAGCAGAATGGTTATCTACATCAAACTTGGCGGATTGCGCCGCGATGTCTGGACCCTCAAGGTCAGGCACAAACATTCTTATGCCAAAGAGCATTTCGTATGGGGTCCGCCCACCCAGAGGTCTTCTAGGGAGATTATTAAGTGCACGCTGAACGGTATACAAGTGGGCCAGCCAGTTCCTGCCAGTACCTATAACTCTAGCTGTTAAGGATTGCTTTAAGTCACGGTTCATTCGTTCAACGATAGAGTTGCCCTCAGGCCTATACGGAGACGAAAATTTCACCCGCACCCCAAGCGAAGCCATTGCATCCTTGTAAGCCCTAGAGGCAAACGCCGGACCTTGGTCCGAATGGAAGGTGCCGCATGCGAAAATTCCCACAAAGACACGCAAATCCCTGATTACATTTCGAGCGTCAGCACTACGTTGTGGCCAGACCCAGAGGAACCGTGTGCACGAGTCCACTGCTACTAAGATGTATTTATAGGCAGTGTCTGATGAGAATGGACCGCAGTGATCCAAGTAAACACACCCAAAGGGTCTGTTAGCAATGCAGAGCGGGGTCTGTGGAGGGCGTGTTACCGTGGAAGGCTTAATCTGTTGACAAACGTCGCAGGAAAGCACAAAAGCACGGGTGTCTTTATACAATCCACGCCACCAATAACGCTGCTGCAAGATGGAAACTGTAGCTGACACACCTGCATGAGCAGAAGCCATGCCTTCGTGTGCAGCTGATATCAAGGCACTCCTGCGGTCCGCGTTGGGGATCAGCCGATCTCCAACGTCAGGTATTGTTACATAAGGAACCTGTTCGGGACTTAACTTGTAAGAATACTTGGAAGGAAAACCTGTAGGGTAATTAACACCTTCCTTTGTTGCAGCAATAGCTGCTAGAATAACAGAGTCAATTTTAGACATGGACCTGGTAACCGCTGCTACTGAACACGTGACTACTGCCGAACGGGCAGCTTCATCTGCCAGATCGTTACCAATAGCGTGTGCGCCCACCCGCTGATGGCCTAAGGTGTGAACCACCTGTGTGAGAGGCAGACGTTGTTGCAATTCTGCCACTCGAACCCAAAGCATTTTATGCTTAATTGTGCTCCCTTTGCGTCCTTGTAGTCATTTTTCGACCAGAAAAACAGATTGTCATTGTAAGATTGTACACAGTAGAAGGAATCACATACAATAAGAGTTGTCTCATCCTGAGAAGCGAACTCAAGTGCAAGTAGCAATGCATGCAGCTCGGCCAATTGTGCGGTACTATCTCCAAGTGTGCGAGTGTGCACTACAGAGGATTTGAACGTTCCATTTACAAAGGAACCCGCAACAATAGCACATGCAGCTGAATAAGCGTGCTTGGACCCAGTGGCCGGTTGCGCCGAACCATCTGTGTAGATCACACATTTGTAATCCTCAAGCGGCAATATAAACAGAGGAGGAGGATGAACGAATTCATACTGTAAGAACTCCTGAGTCTGAAGAGAAGAATCGAAAATAAAGGTGACGTCTGATGACGTCAAGGATGTAGCCCATTGTATCCAACGGGGATGCATTGCTTTTGAGTTCGGTACACTTGCCTTTGTTACTGCCTCTAGGGCAGGACAGGGTGTTACCACCAGAATTCGCTTTCCCTGTGCCAGTGCGCGTTCTTTTAGAATCGCCATTTGCACTGCAGTTAGAACTTTTTCGACAGATGTAAAGCGTAATTCAGCGGAAGTGTACAGATGCGACTTGTATGCGATGGGTACTGTATCACCTTCATTAAAGGTTAAGTACGTGAATCCCACCGCCCCCGGAATTATTCTAATCACCAGGTTTGTGTGGTTATCACGAGTCAAAAGATATTTAGACTCCAATAGGTCTGTCTGCAAAGACTGCAGAATCAAGGTATGCTCAGGCAGCCAGCAAGACCTTGAATAAGTAGGTTGTATCAAAGCATACAAAGGCTTGATACGCTGGGCATATTCGGGAATGTAAGTACGCCCGAAATTCAGAAAACCCAGCAAAGACTGAAGTTTCTTCAGAGTATTTGGGGGCACAAATGTGCACATTTTTCCAAGAAATGGGGGCTAAGCCCTTACCTTCGTTGTTGAGCTCATAGCCCAAGAACAGAACGGTAAATTCAGCAATGTGTGACTTAGCAAAGTTAAATTTGTAACCCTGCTCCGCAAATTCAAGAATAATGCGGTCCACACGGGACAGATGCGGAAATAATTCGTCGTCCGTCAGATAAATGTCATCAACGTACGAACATGCATCTTGGTCTATGCTGTCTAGCAAAGAGACAACACGGGCGGCGAATACACCCGGACTATTTTTGTAGCCCATGGGTAAACGCCGGAACTGGAATAATTTACCACCGGATGTGAATGCAGTCCATTGACCACTCTCCGGGGCTAGGTTGTGCGTGTAGAAACCGTTTGAAAGGTCAAGTGTCGTTTTGTATTTTTTACGAACAAGACTGTCTACAAGCGCAGAACTGTGTGTATTCTGCACCGCAAAGTTCCGACAATGAGAATTTAAATGCCGGTAATCCAAAACTAAGCGGTACGATCCATCGGGTTTAGAAACCACGAATAGGGGATTGTTCATAGGTGATACGCATGGTTCGATTACTCCCTGATATTCCAACTGTGTCAGAATTTCGGAGACGGGGCCTTTTGCCTGCCGTTTGATGGGATATTGGGGTTGTGGCTGCGGTAGTGACCGCAAAGGTATTGCATGGGGAGGTGATTCTACATCCCATCCCACATGGTTGCGGTATAACGCTGGAGCCAGGTACACAGCCCACTCAGCTGCAAGTGCTTCAGCTTTGTCTTTTGGGACATGCCGTGAAAAGCTTGGAAGGATTACCTCCTCTCCTTTATGTGCAGCGAGAACGAATGGGGGTGGCCAATCCACCTCTGCTAACAAAATGTCATATGAAGAGGTTAGATTTTCCCAAAAATCCCTTTTATTTCACGCGGTATATCACCTTCGATTTGGATGACTATGTTGTAAAGTCTGTCAGGGGGTGCCACTCTGGTGTCAGCTGTCTCTACAGTAACGAATGTTTCAGTTGCTGTCGCCTCCATATGAGGACGTAGCGCCTCCCGCACTATGGTAACTTCCGCGGCGCTGTCTAGGAGGGTCACTGCCCACGTCCAATTCAGGAGTCTCGTTCTCACGGTCTGTGGCATATTTCGCTGTTACAGCGGCAACTTTTTTCTTCTGAAATTGCGGTCGAGAAAGGTGAAAGTCTTCTGCTTTCCCTCTGACTTGTTGTCGAGGTTGGTCTCGCTCCTGGGGAGCCTCTCGGCCCCTTCCTCTATCTTGCCGTCCTCCTCCACCAGCCTGTGACGACGTCTGGGCCTGTGAAGAACGAGGAGAACGCGTATCAGAGCTCTGAAACCTTTCTGGTGATTTAATTCTCGACCTATCACGTAAATCATAAGTACGTTCAGAAGAAACCGAAACTGGGGAAGCGCCTCTCGACCCCGGCTTCTTTTGTTGCTTACCCTGTTTTTTCTGTCTCCAACTCTTTTTAGTGAAGACTGGTCTATCATCTTTCTCAGATGTACTTTTTGTTTGTGTATTTTGTGGTTGCGATTGAGTTTGCATTTTTACAAAAGGCTTGTTGCCTAGGCTATTTCTTCCAATTGTTTTATAAGCCCGGGCTATAATTTTCGGTAATTCGCGAGGCCTGTCCAACTCTGGGACCAAAGCCAAACCATTCGCTACTTGAAAGTTCATTGCATCGCCCTTGACATTTCCAAGGATCAGTTCAGCTACTACATCAAACACTCCCACTAGTCTCATCCCTAATTCCACAGCCGCTTCAGGGCCATGCTCGTCCTGTACTTTTTTAATTACAGAGGGTAGAACCGTCATGGAAGGAGTACCAAAACATTTTGAATAAACTGCTGCGAATACCTTACCCCAGTTTTCACATGATGTCAAATCGGGGATTAAGTCTTTTGGCAAACTTATCGTAAGGATGCGGTGTTTATCCACTGGGGATGTATGTGGAAACACCGCTTCTATCTGATCGAACTTTTCTGCAAGCCAGTAAGGATAATCGTCCTTATTTTGTGGACGTTTGCCCATCACAGAATTTACCATGACAGGACTTATGGTCACTCCAGCTGCAACAGCTGGTTGGCCAGCGACTACAGGAGCAGCTCCATGGAGACTACCTGTAACGTATGTCACTAAGGCTCGATGCACTCGCACCAGTTCGGTATGCATAGTGCGCAGATCCGCAATCGATAATGCCAGATAATTTGGATGCGGGGTATACCCGGCCAATACAGGCCAAGTGGCCCCCTCAATGGATAAGGGGCCTAAACGAACTGCGGTAGTTGGTTGTGGGAGGGCGCCATTAAACCAAACATGGTGCTGCCAAGCCGTGAGAGGCACTTCAAGATTAGTATAGGGTCGATAGGCAGCAGGAATAGCGGTGGGTTTATATTCATGAAACAGCTTATCACCTGCATCCACCGCCTCAAAAGTGATCCAAGTGTAAAACACTTCAAAGTGATAAGCCGGATCGGCTTGAACCACAAAGACCAACTCGACCCCAGCATCGGGCACTCCGTATACACCTAGGTGTTCTCGTAGTGGTCCTCGGCTATGTGCAGCTATCACCACACCAGCCATAACTAAACAACTGTATTCGACAACCTAACAGGGAGCACAAAATGGGTTCTTTATGTAACCTTTTTTAATAACTTCAAGCTTGAAAGAACCTATAAAACGTTCAATATAGGAGGTATCACCGTCACTTACGCCTCCGGAAGCGTACGTGAGAGTTTTGTGGACAAGCACAAGTACTACTCAAGCGTCTCGCAGATAAGCAGCCCCACGTTGGCCGCGCCATGTCATAGGGTTTCTGCACATACACAGAGCTATGCACAGGATAATAGGACCCCGGAATACAGTGGTTTGCCTACCATATCCCGTAGCACCCAAAACCCCAACCCAACTAGCTTAGCATCCCATTAGTACCAAAGCACCAATGATTGGACAACCCAGAACACGGTATCTTGATCTCAGGACTCGCAGAAGCAAGAACACTCTTTCGTCACTCACTCGTACTTGTCCACAATGCGCGTATGAAGAGACACAGGGTAGATTAAAATATGTATTTCAACTTACGTGCTCTAAGGTACAGTACACGTGTCAGCACTAATAGCATAATGCATATGAATAATATAAGCAGCATGGTTACAATTCCATAGAATACAAACGGGAAAGCATTTCATAACTCAGTGGATAAATGTCTAAATAACATTACCACCCTCCCCGTGCAGTAAGATAGTTTATTATAAAAATAGAAGACCTCTGGGCTTTGACTAGCGAACCCTCATACCTCGGTCTCTAGATGCAGAACTACATCAGCAGACAATCACAGCTCTTCTCCCTGGAAAGGATTCCTCCAAGTGTAGTAAGCGCCAGTAAAACCGCAGTATTAAAGACACACAAAGGTTCATGTCATTTGCGCCTAATGTTATGTCTGGGTGCGCGAGACTGGCCATATCAGGAAGAACCGAAATACATTGTTATGCGACCTTGTACATGTTGTGCAGTCTGAGCCCAAATCGAACAAGAGAAAAGGTGAAAGACAGAAAGTGCAGACAGCGCAAAAGAACTTGGCAAGAGCAAAGGGCGAGGGAGCCCTGGCTCAATGTAACGTGCGCAAAGAAAAGCAGCATGGCAGCTAGGCCTAGGCCAACATAACAAGGCAGGCAACAAACCACAAGACAGTTCCATCTCAATACACCCCTCATCAGCCAGGCTAACTTGAATCCAGTGGCAAAGTGAGCAAGGGACCCACGTCTGGGCATACCCTGCCAACTTAGGGCGAACAAAGCAAACACAAGGAGATGATGGACGGAGCGCTGAAGCTTTTCAGATCTGTGACTGGGGGTGAGTGTCTGAAAAGTTTTAGCACTCCGTCCATCATCTCCTTGTGTTTGCTCTGTATATACTATACCAAACTAAGGTATAGTGTACACAGAGTCCAGGGAATCCCCAGAGGTATAGCAGAGGCTAAATTAGATAATCACTAACAGCTCTCTTTGTCGTAGTATTGACGAGCTGACTACACACACTCAGGTACAGAATCCAGACGAATTGGGTACGTATAAAAAAAGGTATTCTATTTCTAGAACCAAGGAGGACTTGGTACAGGTGGGTAAAAAGAAATTTCAATTGTAAAACTTTACATAGAAATGCAATATGGAATGGATTTGCAATTGTTACAGGTTTGTATATGCTTTAAAAACAGTTTAAATTACATAGAAATTACTTTTGATTACTTTTGTGTTACTTTTGAATTACATTGACCACTTGGGGTACAAGATAAGCAAGACTTTTTCAGGTTTAAGATACAGTTAGTTTTTCTTCAATACAAAACACAGGTCAACACTTAGACATTTTTAGGAACAGAAAACTTGTATCATTGGTTCCTATGGGAAAAAGAGTGTTAACGGTTTACAGTTAAGTAAACAACTTACAAGTATGAGTTTTGGGGGTTTGGACTAATGTTCCCCAAGGTCTAGTTAGGTACTCAAATTGCACCACCAGCAGCACTGGGGCAGGCAGGTGCAGAGTGCAGGGGCCCAACGTTAGCCAAAGGGCTAGGGAGCACTTCGGTTGGGGGCTGCTCACTGGCAGGCCACTCGGTCTTGGGAGCCAAGCTCCTAGGGTTCAAGTCAGGGCAAAGGGGGTCCCAGATTGGCACCAAGTCTACACCAGCAGCGGCTTAGGGGCAGATGGGTGCAGGATGCTGAGGAGGGGTCGGGAGCCCAATGCAATCCCATGGAGGTTGTCGGTTTTGGAGTTTGGCTGCAGGCTCGGTCCAGGAAGTCTTCCGGGAGGAACCAACTGCTGGTGGTAAGTTTGAGGGCTCGGAGATGTAGGTGCACCTCAGGACCTCTTCTCCAGGGTGCAGGGCGGCTGGATGCAGGGTTGCCTTTTGAGGTCGGATTTCACCTTAAAGGGCCACTCACGGTTGCGGAGGTCTCCGTGCAGAGGTAGCAGGCAACGTCAGGGAGTCCTGGAGGGATCAACCCATGGTGAACTTGGATTCTGGAGTGCTGGGGGACCTCGCTGGGACCGGTGGTTCACTTGGACTCGGGCCGTAGGCAACGATTTCTTCGTCCTCAGCCGGCTCAGAGTCTGTCTAGGGAGTTTCTGTTGAACAGAGTTGCTGTTAGCAGGAGATCCATTCTTTGTTGAAGGCAGTCAGTCCTCACAGGGGTTCTGGTGGTCGCTGGCTGCAGGACAAGTCGAATTTTGTGGCAAGATCTCTGAAAACTGCAGACGGGCCGGTAGGGCTGGGGCCAAGTGAGTTCTTCTTTACTTTCTCCTCTGCTGTGCGAGTTCTTCCATCCTTCTTCTTCATAGGTTGCAGGAATCTAGGGAGGCAAGGTTCAGGGTCTCCCTAAATACTAAATTTAGGGACGTTACAGGGGTGTGCAGGTTGGGACCAATGGGTCCCTTCCTTGGGATGAGTACACCCCCTATTATGCCACCCTCCAGTGGGAAGGGGGCATTTGCCTCTCTCTAATTGGCTGTGTCCACTCATCGTCCAGATGGAAGTGCCTGAGATGTGTGTTTCGCCTCGCCACTCCCACCTGAGGTGTGGGGTTGGCAAAGGTGGGCATACCTCTCTTCCTCACTTGGTTTTCCTGCTGATTCTCCCACCCAAAGTGGGGGTCAGAACCGGTGGAAGCCAGTTGCTGGGGGCAGCAAAAGGCAGGGACAGCTCACAAAGGCGGCAGGCCTTTGAAGCTTCCCCTTCGTGGACCCAGCCCATCCTGGGGAGGAGGCATGACACCTCTGCCCACGGATGGGCTTTGTTTCTGGACCCAGAGAGTGGAGGCCCTCTACCCAAGGGTCCAGAAACCTGTCTGGTGGTGGCAAATGGCAGGCAGCCATTCAGGAACCACACCAGGTCTGGTCGTTTTTTAGGGGGCATCTCTAAGATGCCCTCTAGATGCATTTTACTTTAAATCCCACACTGGCATCAGTGTGGGTTTAATGTACAGAGACGTTTGCTACCAAACTTCCCAGGTTTCAGTAAAGCCATTATGGAGCTCTGGAGTTCGTAGTGACCAACTCCCAGACCATATACTCTTTATGTTTTACTGCACTTACAATGTCAAAGGATGGACTTAGATACTGTAGGGGTACATTGCTCATGCAACTGTACCCTCACCTGTGGTCTAGTGCATCCTGCTAGAGGGGTGACTTACCTAGGCCACAGGCAGTGGATTGCAGGCATGGTACACAGGGAAGTGTGCCATGTAGACTCTTCACTTTTCTCTGCACCAAAACACGCAGCATGCAATGGCAATGTGTGGGTGTTAAGGTGCAGGGCCCCTAAGTGTGGCACAATAGGTGCTGCAGACCTTAGAGGCCTTCCCTGGTAACAGGGCCCTTGGTACCATGGTACCTTTTACAAGGGGCTTACCTGTGGCCAGGGATGGGCCAATTGTGGGTACCAAGGTACAGTTTTGGGGAAGAACACAGGCCCTGGGAACCTGATTGGCAGGGACGCATGGCACATCAAGTCAAAGTGCATAAAGTGTCAGGCAAAAAGTGGGGGGATTATGGCAACAGAAACCCACTTTCCTACAGGGATGATGTGGAGGATGAAGATGATGAGCTAGTCATTGGAGAAGGTGACACAGAGGAGTCCAACATTACTATTCAACCTGCTCCGAGGGATGTGGCAGAGGTAGCACCGCCAGCTCCTATATTTGCAAGCTGAGACCTGCAACAACCTCTACCTCAGTAGAAGTATGCACTGTAGACAGGCACTTGACGACACGCCCACCTACCTCCAGTTCTTCTTCAGGCATTGGCAGTTGCCCAGTAAAAAAGTACTCCTCCTCAGTTTGGGACTTCTTTAAGGGTTAACACACATTGCAATATGCACCATTTGCCACACGAATGTTCATTGAGGTAAGCCTGGTTCACATTATGGTACTGGAGGCCAAAAACCCATATGAAGTACCATCACGCAACCCGATGGGAGGAGCACCTTAAAGCAATTTCTGAACATGGTTGTGGTGATGAAAGTGAGGAGAGCCAGGGAACATCAGCTACAAGTCCAATCACAGTGGGAGGTGAGGAAGAAGAGGGTGACATCCTCACCTAAAGCAGCCCTGTCACCAGCAGTGCTCCAGCGACTTCACAATGGCACAAGAAGACGCAGAGTCAGATGGAGACACCACGGCATACAGTGCTGCCCCACCATGACTCACACTGAGTCTACCACCACCTACTTCTCAAAAGTCACCTGTGTCGGTGGCCCCAGAAAGGAAGAAAATACATGCTATTAAGGGCATATTTAGGCGGGAGGGAACCTTTGACCGCAACCACCCAACGGCAGGTTTGTACAATGGGAAGCAAGCAAAAATGTTTGCGCTGGACCTCCTCCCTTTTTCTTGTGTGGAAGGAGTGGGATTCTTAGAATTTGTGGTAGCCATCTACACAAAATGGGAGGTTCCAAGTCAGACCTATTTTTCTAGCGTCGCTGTTCCAGCGCTGCATCACAATGTGCTGCAATTGGTTGGACAAGCTTTGCAGCAAAGTGGTGTTCACACTATCCACCTGACAACAGGCTTGTGGACCAGTTGTCAGGCGACTGATTATATGTGCATCACTGCACACAGGATCTCTTTGTGGGGGTAAAGCAAAAGCCATCTACAGGTCTTGGCCCTGAAAAAGGTTTTAAGAGCGTTTGACGGCATGCAACAGTAGCCATGTTCACCATAGAGGAATCACATACAGCTGGAAACATCTTGGACGAATTTAATAGCAAGGTGTCTGAATGGCTGAGGCCCAGAGGCCTCCGAATTGGATTTGTTGCCAAGGACAATGGCAGTAACATGGTCAGGGCCATGGCAGACGGTGGCTATTTCAGGGTACTGTGTTTGGCGCATTGCATTAACCTGGTTGTGCAAGACTTTCTCAAATAAGAAGACATAGTCAGCAACATACTGACCGCCTGCAGAAGAATCTGCACTCATTTTAGCCATTCTTTTAAAGACCGTAAGCAGATGCAGATTATTCAGCGTGCTAATATACCAGTTAAATCCCTATTACAAGAGGAGCCAACACGTTGGAACTCAACCTATTACATGTTGCAACGCCTGTTTGAGCAGTAGAAACAGATCAATGACTATGTCAGTCAGTCAGTCAAATAACTTTATTCGATTCGAATGGATCATAAAAGTTTACAAAAAGATCATACATTCATTTTAAAATTCATAAAGTTTAAAAGACAGTGCACAAGAATTAATTCCAGGTTAAGCAGATTCAATGAAACTATTCACAATTCACAGAAGGGTCATACATTCATTTTAAAATACATAAAATTAAAAAAAACGGTGCACAAGAGTTAATTCCAGGTTAAGCAAATTCGATAAAACTCTTCACAATTCATAGCGTTTCCTAATTAAGAAAACGATTTTAATAAAACTAAGCACAGAGCTGCAAATAGTAACAGTTGATAACGACCCCAGATAGTTAAAACCCTCTTTATAAGAACAGGGACGAATATCCCTCAAAATGGGCTTAATAAAACAGGCTCTTGGGTCTTTATAGAGTGTGCAAAAGAGCATAAGGTGCATTGTGCTCTGCTGGGCTACGTTATTACACGGACAGGGGGTAAGTCTCTCACACCATCCCCCCTGTTTCGGAAAAGCCACAAGAAAGTGCAATGTGTTTAAACGAAATCTGGTCATTAGGAAACGTGAGTAAACCTGGGTGGTAAAAGACAAATAAAATTGTTGCTGATTTAATAAAGCACGATCCACTGTGTTACTGCCCTGGTTAGACAAGCTTAAAAACGTATAATACGCATTTTTAATAACCATCTTCACATTGGGTTGAATAGATTCCGGGTTTTTATAAAAATCTTCAAGGCCTATCTTATAAAAAGTTTCCTTAACATAACGAAGCCAGGGGACCGCCATTGCATTGTCAAGATTCATACAATCCCTTAAAATGCCTCTTGAGAATAGTAAATCTTCTGAGGTCCAGATTTTCCCCCATAGAAGCAAGGGGGCAATATGAATTCTGTCAGTTACATATTCTAAGCCCACTTCAGAATGACAGAATGAAGTAGAGGAACTACTGGGGATAAGTAAAAGTCGTTTTAAAAATGTATTCTCTAATATTTGAATCTGTGTACTTTTGTGGTATCTTTATAGATATAGAGCTGAGAAAGGAAAAAGCATCCTCACTGCCTCGCTCGACACGCCCACAACCAGTCAACCAGGCACCATCGGATGGTGACACCGGATTTTTTCCAGGTGTTACTAATATTTAACTAATTGATACCAATTAAACACACAAGAGCACTATATAAGACCGCTCGCCTCCCGCTTTCATTCATCGATGGGGAGTTTGCGGCGGAGACCTGTAGGCTACACGGCGGAAGGCGCACCTAAAGACAGTAAGAGTGTGTATGTTGTATGGATGGGAGCTAGAGCGTGCATAACGCCTTAGTATAGGTAAGATCGCACTACCATTTATTTATGTAAAGAACCTGCCATCTGCCATAGAGCCTGATGTTTATCTGCAATTTTAAATTTTATTTCGAGATTTCTACCCAACAGGATTAGGTGCTCATATTGTGTCCTTCTCCCATTTTTCCAGAATGTCAGTGTAGGGGCCTTCCCCTCTCGACCTCCCATGGAGAAAGTAGTTTAATTACCTAGGGTAAGTCGAGTGAGACATTCCCCTATGGGCAAGTAGAAACACGTATGAATGACACGTGTTTTGCACTTAGATACCACCATGCGCGATTTAAAGTGAGGTGATGTATGGTAACCGACAGAAATCCACAATTTCTGAGTGTGTTTTTGTCTTCTTGTTTTCTACAGGCATTTTTGGATTACTATACCGGCGGGGATAGTGATAATACATACCCCAGATAGTGGTTGATCTTTATTCACACTTTAATATAAAGACGGAGCCCTCTAGATACACGGTCCTGATGAATGCTACGTACCCTTCGGGGACATTTAGCAGAAACATGTTGACCACAATCAGCACGGTGAAGGGATAATTAGTTCCCAAGTCACCGTTCACTTCTTTTAATACCATACAGTTGCCTAATTAATTAAAAACTAGTCTTTATGACAACCGTAATGGTTCTTAAATCACTTTCACTAATTACGGGCCCTCACTTATTTTAGAAGTGCATCCCTGTCATCAGGTGTATGCCCGCCCTCTATCAAACCGTGTTTTTAGAGGGCGAGGGACGGCCTATGATGAAGCATGACACCAGGTGGTGTGTGAGGCCAGTCCTACACTTTTTGTGAGATGCCCATACTATACGTGCATCTCTGGAAAAAACCTGTAGAAATCCTTGCTAGGGGTAGCCCCATTTGTGTTTACTTTTGTGGTATCCCCATACTCCCGCACCATAGGTGGCCACTGACAGACATTTAGATTTATACAATGTTTTCAATTCAGCTATCGGCTTATGACCAAGTTTGCTGGCAAAGCGAAAAAGCCCCTCTATAGTTCTACTAGTTTGTTGGAGCCTCGTCATGATCAAGTGGTCCCAGCTCAGTTTATTATTAAAAAGATTCCCCAAGTAGGTGAAATTTGGCACTTTGTCAATAACTGTATCATTTACTATATATTTGCATGTTTTAGTTTTGGTTGGGCCACAGGTCATAATAAAAGATTTACTAAAATTAACCTTAAGGTCCAGTCCTGTCATAAACTCATTAAATGCATTCAGACATTTTTGTAAGCTGTTAGCTGTTAAAGTCATCAGGACTGTATCGTCCGCGTAGACAATAAAGGTACCCGTTTACCTTCTATTCTTGGGAAATCCAATTGTTGTTGTAACAAAAAGTGCTCTAAACCATTTGTATATACTAAAAATAAGATTGGGGCCAATATACAACCCTGACGCACTCCCTCAGTTGATGCAATTGGATTGGTCTTTTCTCCCCCCGGGCCGTGCCGGATAGCTACAGTAGTAGATGCATGAAGTCTGCGCAACAGGGTAACAAGCGGTTCCTCAAATCCCATGGTATCCATTAATAACCACAATTTTCCACGGCAGACCGTGTCAAAGGCGCTGGACAAGTCCATGAAGGCCAAGTGAATCGAAACACCCCTGGCCTTCATGTACTTGCCCATAATCATAGACAGGTTAAGGCATTGCTCAGTCGTTCCCCTTCCCTTCCTGAAGCCAAATTGGGTATTCACTATAAGGCCGGAGGTATTGGCCCATGACTCCAGGCGTGCAAGGATTACCCGCCCCAAAAGCTTACATGAAGCATCTATTAACTAAATCGGTCTGTAGCACGTGGGGTCATTTCTATTTCCCTTTTTAAAAATTGGCGCCACCACTGCTTTTTTCCACGATGATGGAATACGTCCCACAATTACTGCTTTAAAAACATTGAGTAACAGTGGGGCCCATATTTGTGGGTTGCTTTTAAATAAGTCCAAGGGCACACCATCTGGCCCTGGGGCTTTTAGGGGAATACCCTTTCTCAGGGCCTCCTCTACTTCACTTAATGAAAGTGATGTGCTAAGCTGTTGTGCGGTTTGTATGTTGATACTTATTTCCTCCTCACACTCGCTTAGTGAGACACTCTTTGGGTTGAATATGTTAGTGAAGTGGTTCTCCCAGGCCACCCCAGTTATGTTAGTTTCCATGGCCCTTTTCTCGTTGGTGAAGAGTGGGCGATTTAGCACCTCCCAGAAACTCCTAGAGTCCTTCAGGGCACTTGCTCTTTCGAGATCATCCCAAGCCTGTCTTCTCAAATCATCCTTTCTCTGCTCAATTACCCTTTTATAGGCCTGCCTGGCTGCCTTTATCATATCCCTATCACGGGGGACTGTATGTAATGCCTTCTTCAGTTTATTTTGCACCGCAGAACACTCGGCATTAAACCATCTTATTTCAGGGAGGCTACCTTTTCTCGCTGGTCTAAACAAACTCTTGGCCACATCATCACAGATAGTTTCAAAATTTTGTATTATTACGTCTGGCTGTGGTGTATCAGTTAGACAGGTCATTATTTGTGTTAAATTCGTTTTAATAATAGACTCCTCAAAATCCTTATGATTTATCATGTTCCATTTTAGCCTTATCCCTTGATTATGATTATATTTTGTTAAACAGTCGGAGACCTTACGCTTTTGCGCCACAATATGTAAAGAGACAGTAAGGGGGTTATGGTCACTAGCAGGGTTAGGTTCGACTGCAAAATTATCGACAAGGTGTGAATACCTACTAGAGATCAACATAAAATCAATTGTACTTACATGACCCCCCCCCCTGATATGTCGGATATTGCACCAATGGGGTACTAACCAAAGTGTCAATCATACGAAGGTCATTCACTACAATAATAGAGTTCAACGCATCACCCTGTGTGGTATGTTTAAAGTGTGCCAAAGGTTGGTCATTGGTATCTACCAACCCACAAACCTTACTCCCACAATGCTGACATAGGGTGCAGTTAAAATCTCCTACCCAAATAATACACAAAGGGTAAACCCTTCCTGCTACCTTGACAATCTCCAAATCAAGTGAGTTAATAACCCCAGAATTCTGTGTATCGAAAATATTGTAGTACCAATTGACTAATAATATAGGCACATTAATCAAGTTGAAACACAAAATCAACTGGTACCATGGGGAGTCAATTACTTTTTCTATTCTTAATGACTTGTACTGTACCGAGATTATGGTCGCTAGGCCTCCCTTTGCCCTCCCCGCCGATGATGGTTCAGCTTGGACGGTTAATGTATTGTATCCGTCCATAGAGAAATCATCCCTACTCCAGGTTTCCTGTATACAGATAATATCAAACGTTTTAACGTACTGGAACCATACCTCGTCCAGTAGCCTTCCTGAGATACCCGCAACGTTCCAAGAAATTAAACGGAGGCTAAGGCTATTGGTTTGGCAATTTCGCAAATTTGAGAAGTTGCCATCCCCACTATTTGATGGTTGTTCTACTTGGGCAGCAGTGAGATCTGTCCTGGTAGCCCCTGTCGTTTCCAAACCTTTGTTAAGGAACAGCTGCGTGGGGCAATAGTTATATTTAGGGTCTACGAGGGATATATGCTCTTTAACCCTGCCACATATATTAGGGGTGATCTCAGATACATGAACTTTGTCCTCTAATGTACTCGATTTTTGCTTTAGTCAGTCTATGTCTACGAGACCACTTAATGGCTCAAAACGATTTTCATGAAACCAGGGTGGAAACTGTGGGTACTGTTTTGTCCTTAAAGTACTATTTTCTTCCACTAAATAGGATTGCAATCTGGGCGGTCGATAGAAGAAGCCTAATGGTAAAATGGAAATACTTGCCTCATTTATAGGTTGGTCAACCATCCTATCTAATATAGATCTTACCAGGCCTGGTGGCCTGAAGGTCAATACTATACAATCCTCCGCCAGTGTCTTATTAGTTGTCCCTATCCACCTAACCCTACGTGCCATCCTAAGTTCAGAAAATAAAATGTTGTGGTTTATACCTGTCTTTATGTTTACAAAATGCAGGGATTTATTCCTCAAAGATGGCCAGTCTTCCTTATCACCAGGCAACAGTGGTGGAACATTCGCTAGAACAACAATATAAGGTGTTGTTTCTGGGGGCAGGTGTAAGTTCAAGTTTATATCACTAGAAAGTGAATGATCCAGGTGACGATCTACAAAAGTACCTAAACTTTGAGGCCTTTCATTGACCTTATTACGAACCCTATTCACTTGCTCAGTGTTTGTGGGATTTAAAGACTGACAAATGCTTTGGGGGAATCCTTCTGTCTGAAGCAAAGACACAGTAATTTGCGAGCAGTTGTCTTCCGGACTTCCTCGATGGGGCCCTTCCTGTGTCATAGGTTTCTGAGAAGGTTCCGGGTTATAAGCACCCCCTCAATTGGCTCCTCCCATGGACATGTTTGACCTGGGCCTAAGCTCTGTAGGCAGTGTAGTGGCATTAGGTGAACGTTTTTCTAAACATGATAACCTACTCTCGATGTCAGTCAACTTTTGAAAAATAGGATTTAAGTGTGCTGTAATAACAGTTTCCAATTTATCCCAAAAACCCTCCTCCAGGTTATAAGTCAAAGTCGGCTTGAAGACTGTCTACTGAAGCTATATCCTGATTTGCTACATGTGCGGGGTCCCTATCCACTTGCTTACTCCTTCCACCCAATGATTTAGATGTAAATTGGCTTTGTTTATGTGTCTTAGTTGCTGCCTGCCCTTTCCTTTTCTTTGGCGGTGGAGCAAAGCTGCATCCGCCTTTTGATTTGGATTTCTGGGCCCTCGTGACTACATTTGGCTTGACCGAGGTAACCTGGCATCCGGTTATCTCCTGCCCGTTGGCAAGCTCGGGGCATGGGGAGTTTGACCTGCTAATTCGTAATGCTCCATCAACCAGACTCGTTTGTGCACTTGTAGTACTGGGGGTATGGATATGTTGACTAGGTGGCGCTTGCAGATCTAATGATAATCTGCGCTCAGTTAATTCGATTTCGTGTATGAGCGCAGATTCAGCCCTTGATAAGAAGGCATCAAGTGTGCCTACTACCCCTTTGCCAACCTTAGGTTTTGTCATGTTGATTAATTAAGTTAAAAACCCAGCCTTACAACACAAATTAATAACAACCAAAACAGTTATCAGACAATACCATCAGTAATCAAGGTTAAAAGACATGACTATCGATTTCAGACAGTAAAAAGAAAAAGTACATGTCCGGCCTGTCCTCTAACGGCCTCTTTTCATGGATCTAACCCAGTACCTTGCAGGCTCAGTTCAAGTCCAATTCGGCAAGTGTCCTTTATCCGCAGCCAGCCCTGTTCTATGGATGTTAATAGCCTGGCCCAGCCCAGCCTCCTTTGGCCTCTGACGGGCGCAGACGGGCCCGCCCTTGGCCCGGGCGCGGCGCGGGCGCGCCCGCACGCGTCCCGCGCTGCGGGAGGTGGGCGGTGCTTTTGTCGCACCTCCGGGCGAGGGTGCAGCGTCAGAGTGGCATCGGGTCTGCTGGGAAATGATGTCCAGCCGTTCCCCTCACGGCGCGTGGCAAAGACTGCTGGCCGTTCCCCTCACGGCGTGTGTATACAGGTAAGAGCCGTTCGCCTCACGGCAGTGATTTCAGCAAAGAACCAAGCTTTCGGGCGTCCCGCGCTGCGGGAGGTGATTTATTGCACCTCCGGGTGCGGGTGCAGCGTCAGAGCGGCATCAGGGCTGCTGGGAAATGATGTCCAGCCGTTCCCCTCACGGTGCGTGGCACAGACTGCTGGCCGTTCCCCTCACGGCGTGTGTCTACAGGTAAGAGCCGTTCACCTCACGGCAGTGATTTCAGCAAAGAACCAAGCTTTCGGGCGTCCCGCGCTGCTGGAGGTGGGCGGTGCTTTTATCGCGCCTCCGGGCGCAGGTGCAGCGTCAGAGTGGCGTCGGGGCTGCAGGGAAATGATGTCCAGCCGTTCCCCTGACGGCGCGTGGCAAAGACTGCTGGCCGTTCCCCTCACGGCGTGTGTCTACAGGTAAGAGCCGTTCACCTCACGGCAGTGATTTCAGCAAAGAACCAAGCTTTCGGGCGTCTATGGCTATGTCATTCAAAGAGGAGGGGATGCAATTGGGAAAGCTATGACCATGGATGCGGACAAATGGGGCCTTGTCAAATGACTGACACAGATGCTACTCCTTTTTAAGGTTTTCACACAGAAAGTTAGCAAGGAGGACAGTACGATAGGTCAAGCTATCCCGTTGTTGCATCTGCTACAGGACCAGCTAAAGAAGGTGTCTGCATGGTTCGCACTAGCAGGTGTGAACGAAAATACAGAAGCGCATGCCTTGGTTGAGAGCCTAATCTTTCTCTTGGCTTGTAATGCAAGGCTGCAAAATTACATTATCTCATCCAAAGAGTACGTCTGTGCCACACTACTTGATCCATGGTATACAAAAATTCTGCCCACTTTCATTCCTTTTTCTGAAGGGGATGTTTCAAAATACAAGAGGTAGATTGTTAAGCAAGCCAGAGACCTGGATGAAGAATGGCTGGAACTTAGAGTCCCACTTTGCAGTTCTGGGGTGCAACCTTCAACTTTCAGAGAGGGCAGTCCTGTTGTCTCACAGCAGCCAACACCAGCAACAAGAAAACCGGTGGCAACAATAACAGGAACACAAGAATCATTCACAACCTCTGCATTGGATTGGTATCAAATGGCAGGGCTTAAGTTCAGTGCAGAGGCGATGGCAAAAGAGGTTGAGCAAGTGTCAGCACCAATGACTATTCAGAGGATGTTATAGGAGTATCTGGATGATCCAAAAGAGGTATATGTGGATCTAAACCCATTGATGTAGTGGTGTGGGAAGATCCGCCAATGGCCAAAGCTCAGCAGGCTGGCAAAAACGTATTTGGCTTGTCCTATCTTCAGTGTGTCTGCTGAGCGTGTGTTCAGTGCAGCTGGTGCAGTTGTTACAGTGGGAAGGCCCAGTCTTTCACCTCAAAACGTGGAGAGATTGACCATGATCAAAATGAACCAACAATTCATACCACACAAATACACCATTATTGAAATGCACAGGAGGAGGAGGATTGGTCAGAATCAAGTGTGTTAGCTGACCAACTTCTGAGTTTGCCATTGCCACCATAGAACTTTGAATTATTTCTCGTTGAACTTCTTTTTTTGCAACAAAATAAAGTAGCAAGTGGAACATTATTTTTGTGTCAGATGTATGCTGGCCCACCATTTGTTAGTCACATATATGGTTGGATTGCAGTTGGAACTGTGTGCAGTGAAGAAGCCTCCACAATTCCTTCATGACATTGGAGACAATGTCTGTCTTCCTCGCATGCCTAACCTTTTTTGCATCACTTAGCAGGGCTGCCCCAGAAGATTTACAAGCGTGCCAATACTAAATTCCAATGTGTTGCCTGCATCAAAGATACAATTGTGTACCTACTACTTAACCTACCTGACCTTGGGTTACAAGAGGTAACTACAACTATTGAATCAATGAGTGAGTAATTGTGAGTGATGATTGATAATTTATGTGGTGGCAGACAGTGAGGGAAGGTATTTAATTAATTGTAAACTTGATTTTGATGCATTGCATTGTTTGGTGCCTGATGGAAGATCATTTTTCCTGAAGGTGATTGGCCTTTACAAACTTACTTAGCTAAACTTTACCTATACAGTCCACTCCTATCCGTCTTTTTTCATTACCTAGAAGGACTGCCCCAGAAGATCATTTGATTTACAAGACTGCCAAATTCCAATGTGTTGCTTGCATCAAAGAGGAGAGACAGTTGTGTACCTACCACCATGCCTGGATTGGAACAGGTAACTATTGTACTAATGAGTGATGATTGATCATTCATGTGGTGGCAGACAGTGAGGGAGGGTGCTCAACTAATTTGTAAACTTGATTTGCAATGTTTGGGGCCTGAACATTTTTCCTGAAGGTGATTGGCCCTTTCACACTTAGCGAGATTTACCTGCAGGGTCCACTCCTTTTTTCTGGTTCTTCAGAGGCCAGACCAGTCACTTTAGTTAACAAATACAAACCTATACAAAATACTGCAATTCTGTTTCTCTACTTATTCTTCAACAGCAGTGCACTACACGTCTATCTTGCTCAGGTTGGGACTGGGACGGAGCTACTCGGAGTCAGGAGGAGGATGGAAGGACTCATGGCAGGACTACCTCATCAACAGCTAGAAGAACTTCAAAGGCGTAATACTCAGCTATGTGGAATGGAGAGAGGTGCGCTGTTATGGGAAATGCTGCTGAGTGTGTGTTTTGCACTGGTGGCAAAAGTGAAACTCTGAGTCCTTTTGTTTTTTGCTGTGCCTCTGAGTCTTCTTGGTACACTCCTCATGAAGCTTACTTTCCTTCTGTCCTTCTCCTTGACTCTACAATACAGTTTCTGTTTTACAATCCACAGGCCTTCTCATCTCCTCCACAAATGAAAGGCGAAAGCTGAGCTCAACACTTCTGCTTACCTTCCGGACCGGTGCAGACAGGCACCCAAGAGTGACAAGCATTCCTGAGGAGAATGCAGATGCACCATCAAATTTGACAATACAGTATCATTTTTTGTTTAACAATCATATTTTTAGAACCGGGTGGGTTCATTTCACTCCTTCATAATTTGATTTTTTTCAATCTTGGAAGACAGAACATTTAGATATCTGATAACTTGGGTCTTTGGGCCAGAAGGACTGTTTGCAAATGCATTTAACTGTACTTTTTCATACTCATTCCTTCGTTTCCTTCCACAACAGATTGATGATGATGATGTGCTGCTCATCGCCCTCATGAATATTATTCTTGTGTTGTGTTTGTCTTTGTCACACCTTTCCCCAAATCCCCTTTCCCATCCATTTATCAAACCCCTAACCGTTCCAACGGCCTGGAAAAAAGATCTCCGCTAAAAGGCCCCATCATGGGTGCCGATCGGGTATTGCAGCGCCGACCCGACGAGGAGCAGACCCAATGATGAAGCAAGACACCTAGCTTATTGGGTGTGTGAGGGTCTTTTTCCAAAAGGAGGATATCTTTCTCCTACCAGAGTGAGCACACCACAAGTGCTTTCTTCATATACACTCACCTGTACCATACAGTAGGAACGGCATACCACTTTGTATTATATTGCATTGGGCCTGTATGCTGGACCCAGTTAAATTGGCCCAGAGTCCCCCCTTCTTGGAAATATTAATTCTAAGGAAGGCACGCCAGGTGGGAGATCTACTACTAGTCGGGGGTTTGAAACGGAGTGTACGGATAAGTTCTTTTCCCTATCGGATATTTCAGACTGGTCTGATGTAGAGAGCCATGGCCATAAGTCCGACTCTAGCAGCACAGATGGGAGACAGGACGACATCTCTAAAAATGCTGTCACAGTAAAGAAGGGTAAAAATCTGCCTACACAAGATAAAGCTAGTAAAAACGAGGCAAGAGCTCGTGGGCTTCTTTGGGATTATTCTATCTCCCTAGTGCTGGAAGCGGATGGAGCAGCAGCTGGTAATACTCCACAGGAAGGGGCGGAGGCCATCTCACTGGCGTCTATATACCAAAGTATCATGGCCCATAGGGAAGAGACACACTTGGAGAACGGAGAGTCCAGATAGCCTGCAGGAAGATGTAGGGGGCTATCCGCAAGGTTTCAAAAACTTGCTCAGAGTTCACAGAAAGACTGACCAAGGTGGAGAACAGGGTGGTCATGTTGGAAAATGAGGCTTCGACACATAGAGAGATGACAGTGACTTTGGAGAATCAAATGCCAGATACCCAATGGAAGCTGGAAGACTTTGAGAATAGACTGATACGAAACAATCTGAGGGTCTTAGGCATTCCAGGGGGTCAGAGGGGGACAATGTGTTGAGATTTGTTGTTGACCTCCTTAAAGGTGCACCTCCTGAGCTGGGGCATTGGGACTGGGCTCAGAAAATCCAGTGCGCCCATAAATTCCCATTCAAGCAGAAAAACCTATTTTAACAGAAGGGAGTAAACCTCACGCAATTCTGATTTATGTTGGAAATTTTCTCCTTTGGCAGGCAGTTTTTGATCTGGCTCGACCAGATCGGCAAAGCTCCTTTAGTGGTCATACCTTTTTCATTAGAGCCGATTTTTGTCACTCTACAGTAGAACGCCGATGGCTGCTCTGTCAGCTGATTCAACCTTTTCAGAGTAAGGGAGCTCAGGTCTTTTTAATGAACCCAGCCAAGCTAAAAGTAGTCTGAAGGGGGACTCCTCATTTTTTTTATATCAGAGGTTAAAGCTAAAGAGTTTTTACAATCTCTTGAATAATTTTGTCTACAAGTGGGGGAACAAATAATGCCTTTTTTTTCTTTTTTGTTTTGGAGGGTAGCGAAGGAAGCTACCTGAACACTCGCGCTCGTGGCAGGCACACAGGAAGGGTATCATTCCATCACAGGACCTGATTGGTCCAATTGCCTGTATGGGTTTGTGGGGGTAAGGTTCGGGGGCTCGGTGGGGGGAGGGTTTGAGGGGGTGGTAGGGTAGGGGGGCAAGGAAATGGTGATTTTTTTGTATTTGCCATGGCACTCAACTCTGTAAGGAGCAATAAAATGATTACTGTAGAGAGTAGCAATTTGATCTATAGCATCGAAGGATTTAGGCTAGAGAATTTCAAACATAAGGATGGGAGGTAAAATTCGGATTTGTTCAGTGAACATCTGTGGCCTCAATGATAAAAAAAAGGGGCACGTTGGCTAAGAACCTTCGATTTATGCAGGCTGACTTGGTGTGCCTCCAAGAAACTCACATATCATGGAATAATTGATGGTGGCTGAGGGATCTGGGATACTACATGTTAGCATGTACCCGCCAAGGGACAACAACAAGAGGGGTAGCGATTCTAGCAAGAAAGGGCATAGGCACTTGCAAGCGAATCAAAGAAGACAAGTTTGGGCGATGGGCCATTATCGAGTTTGAGTCAGTCATCGACAATGCATCGTTTACGATCTGCTCCATTTATGGGTCTAATGCTGATGCCCCTGAGGTATTGGATCATTTAAATATAGAGCTTGCCTTGTTGCCACATCCCCTAATTTTTTGTGGTGATTTTAATGTTCATTTAGACAGTCAATTTAATCTAAATGGGCACCAATTATATCAGGGGAGGAAAGTGAAGGTCTTTAAGGCGCTGCAAGGTCTGGTGAAAGATCATGGCCTGGTAGATACTTGGTATAAGCATAGAACATCTGATCCAGGCTTTACTTTTTATTCAGTCCCCCATAATAAATTAGTGAGGCTAGATAATTTTTTTGTCTCAAATGCCCTAGCTGAACAAGTCAAGATCGAGAGTTTCCAGAGGGCTCTCTCAGATCATAACCCCTTGGTGATAGAATTCCTGTCGATGGGTGCCATCAGAGCTCGTAGGCCCTGGACTTTTGAAAGAAAGCTTCTGCTTGAACAAGCATATCGTGACCATATGGCTAAGTAGATAGCTGAATTCTTCGAGAACAATAGGGATACAGTGCCAGGCATTATAGTCTGGGATGCTTTTAAGGCAGGGGTTCGAGGGCAAACCTTGAGCTTCTCTCTCCATCATCAAAAAGCACTGCAGGCTGCAATCCTGGAGTGGTATAAGCAACTAAGAGTGGCTGAATTTTAACTCATGGATAAAGTGATTAAGGGTCAGATATCCAGGAATGTCAGCAGACAATAGCCATTGTCAAGTCTAAAATCCATCAGCATTTTTGGACCGAGGTGGCCGCTAAATGTATGCAATATAGAGCGGAATCTTATGTCCTGGGGGAAAGCACTGGGCGATTACTAGCAAAACGCCTGCAGCAGCGAGAAGTAACCAACCAAATCTCTAAGATTAGAGACCAGTCAGGCCTAATTTATGAATCACCTTCAAAAGTGCTGAATGTTTTTAAAAATTACTATGAACAGCTGTATACTGAGGAAGCCGCCCTGTTGTGGGACGAGGCTTCGGGACACTTTCTTAAAGATCTGGAGACGATAAAGGACATATATGAACAAAATGCCAGCTTAGTGGCCCCAATCGCCAGCGAAGAGGTCGAGGAGGCTCTAAATTCTTTGGCGTTGGGCAAGGCCACTGGCCCTGATGGCATCCTTCTGGAATTTTATAGAACATTTTTTCAGTCTTTAAAACAGGAAGGGTTGCAAATGTTTTTGCAGGCTCAAAGGGGGTATGTCCCTCCCTCGTGGCATAGGACTACCAAAAGGGGAAACCAGAACTGAGCCCAGGTTCATATAGACCTATATCCCTTATAAATTCCGATAGTAAAATTTACTCTAAAATTCGCGCAAATCGGTTGGGTAAGATTATTATTTATTTGGTCTCAATGCTGCAGCATGGGTCCATCCCTGTTTGAGGTACAGCAGACCACGTCCGCCGAATCATAACCCTCTTCGACTGGGCACAGGACACAGACTCACCATTGGGAGTTATCCTGATAGACGCTGAGAAAGTGTTTGATCGGGTCTCCTGGCAGTTTCTGTGGGCTGTCCTTCAGTGGAAGGGGATCTGCTGAGAGTTTATCCAGGCAATCAGGGCATTATACCTTCTACCGACGGCCAATATCCGTATTACAGGGCAGGATTCAGCTCTGTTTGATATTAGGAGGGGCACTAGGCAAAGATGTCCGTGCTCTCCTCTGCTATTTGCTCTATACATCGACCCCTTTTTAAAGAAATTAGAGCTAAACACCAATATTAAAGCGGTGAAGATAAATGGTGCCGAGTATAGAGCACTGGCATATGCAGATGACATAGCAGTGCTCACTTCAGACGTAGCTACTGCATTCTTGGAGATTAAGGGGCAGATTTACAAGGACTGGCGCATCTCTGCATATTAGCAGGAATGTGCCAGTAAAGATGCGACATGCAAGAATACCCTTGCGCCACCACGGATGCGTCGCATTCACAATGCGGCGCACCGTGGCGCAAGGATAGACAGATGCGTGTCGCATCTGTCGGCGTAAAGGTGACGCAGTGCTGGAGTTGTGTCGCAAGCGCGACGCAACTCCAGCACTGCTCTTGGGCGGCCTATTCTTAACGTGCTGCGTCACTCCTTACGCCTGCTTGAAGCAGGCGTAAGGTTTTGACGCAGCGGCGTCATAAAAGTGACTCAGTGAAATCTTGTAGATTTCACTGCGTCACTTTTACGGGGCTTTCTTGCGACGGAATGCCCACCATGCATACATTATACCTGACGCAGGTATAATGTGGCGCAGGGCTTTACAACATGACGCATCTCCCTAGATGCGTCACTTTGTAAATATGTCGCAATGTGACGCATTGTTTACGACGCCGCTGCATCACAGAAGTGACGCAACGGCGGTGCAAATGTGTCGCAAGGGGCTTGTAAATCTGCCCCTAAGTCCTTAGCCGAGCAATTTGGAGCCTTTTCAGGCTACAAATTAAATGTAGATAAAACATAGATCCTATGCTCAGAAAATATGCAGAGCACAGATCCATTAGTAGTCCCTGAGGTGACTTATCTAGGGGTCAAAATTACAGCTGTCATAGATAACATTGTTGAACTGAATATAGCCTGATTTCAGAAAATGTTAGCAGAAAATTGGAAAGACTGGATCATGTACATCTTTCGCTGTCCAGTAGGAGCAATGTGCTCAAGATGTCGATCTTGAAAAAGGTGTTATATGCTTTTAGGACTATCCCTCTAGACTTTTCCTCATCATGGCTGGTGAGTTTGGAAAAGGTATGCTGTAGGTTTTTACACGGGGTTTCATAAATCAAGGAGGGCATCCAAATCGATGATCCTTCCAAGGCAGCGGGGGGGGCTGGGCAATCCCCAGCTTCCTTTTTTATTACTGGGCATGCATGTTGTTACATCTGGGAATTTTGATTACGGGAGATGAAGCAGAGGTTCCATGGCAGAGAGACCAACTATTTATTAATTAGCCTTGGGGAATGATGTTAAAGGATGTCTGGTTGAGGTGCTAGAACCCAGCTATTATAAAAAGACTAAATTCAAAATTTCAAAAGCTGCCTATAAAGTATGGAGGCAGGTAAGGGGCAAATTAAATATCCAAAAATTAAATGTTTATACACCATTTTCGGCTGTGGGTTACCTTCCGTAGATTTTTCAGGATCAAGTCACACTCAGATGGTGGAGGAGAGAGATTAAATCTCTGGGTGGTTTGTATAGTGAGGGACAGTTATTATCCTTCCTGAATCTGCAAGAGTCGTATGGGCTAGATAAACGAGACTTTTTTAAATATCTGCAGTTACTGTGTTTTCTTGGGGGAAGCATGAATAGGGCCGTTTTGACATCAAAAGTAGCAGTGGTGGAGGCAGTCAAAATAAAGGCTCGGATTGGGAAAATGTACGAGATATTGATCCAAGCATCCTCTGACGATATAGAGGTGGTGGGGTGGATGTGGTTAAATGCGACACCAACTCATTGTGGGTTCTTCTATTACCTGAGCAATAGCCCACACCAGCGCCACTTACCCAACCACGAAGAACGTCATTCCTCAACGCCAACATCATCTTTCAAGCCTTTGTTAATCCATAAATAAAAAAATGCTGAACCTTGTCGACTACAGAGTACAGACTTGGGGACCAATTACGATGTTGGTCGGAAAGCATTCCGACCAAATCGGTCTCGGAATGGTTCTGACTGAATCGGATTGGGGGAGTCCGACCGACCGACCGATTACGATGGTTCCGAACACCGTTCGGTCAGACTCCAATTGAATTCAATGGGAGCCTGTGTTCCGACCGACAACACTGGCTCCTATTGAATAAAGGGGTGGTTGCGGAAAACCGTGCACCCTGTGGTGGGAACCCCATGGTGCCTATCACACTGTGCATGCTTGGAAAGGGGGGACCCATGGTTACCCCCACTGGCCCCATTCAAAGGCCCCCGAGTGAAGGGGGCCTTCTACGGGCCCCCAAAGTTAGATTCCGACAGCCGATCCGTGTCGAAACAACTGATTCGGAAAGGCTTTCCGAATCCGACATCGTAATCGCTCGGTCGGAAACGGAGTCTGTAGACCTGTACGAGTCCGCTCCGACCGACTCGGCTACTCCGAATGCCGTTCGGAACCGAGTCGGAAAGCCCGAACGGTTTCCGACCATCGTAATCGATCGTTCGGAAATGTGTTCTACTCAATCGGAAAGACGGGTTCCGAATCGGATTCGGACGAACTGAATGCCATTCGGAGCCTTTCCGAACAACATCGTAATCGGCCCCTTTGAGTACATTTTCCCTGACTTGAGGATTTCATACCTTTGGTTTTCAAATCCATTCTCACCATTGCTCAGAATAATTTATTCTTGCTAGTTTTTGTAATAATATGTGGTATTCTTTTCTTTGATGTGTCATGCTGGTAGTAGTCTGTCTTCAGTCTTTCTAAAGCTATAATATAAATGTATATGTATAACCTACTAACTCTCAGTTTTTCTTTAAATTTAGTTGCCTGTGATCCTTTTAATTAATCCTGCAGTTGAAGGTCACCTACGTGGCAGTGGGACCTTGCTGTGATGCCTTCCCTGTTCGCACACTACCATAACCTTGGGAAACCCTCCAATAAGGAGTTAGAAAATTGGCAGAGGGAGCAGCTGCCAGCTATCACTTCATCTATTAAGGTAGGAGAACTGTGAGGTGAAGTGAACTACTTTACTCAGTACGTAACTAACTTGTACTGCAGATGAGTTAACTTAATTGTTTATCTATGTTTCTATAGGCAATATAGGAAATGGCAGCATACCCTCCTAACTAACATACACTTTAAGAAATAGTAAAGTCAGGCTGTGTGAAAAGGTATCAGTGCAAAGTTGAAGTAAAACACAAAAACAACTTCAGACATAAAGTGGATTATAAAAGATTTCCCCTTTACTAATATATATATATATATATATATATTCACTGAAAAAACCATAGGTTTCAGACACGTTATAGTTACAAATTAGCATTTAAAAAACCTTTGAAATTCACTGAAAAAACCATAGGTTTTAGGGACAGTTATAGTTACTTGGACATTGCACTCGTACAAAACCCGTGAAATTCCCCGTTATAGTTATTTCAGCTAACTATAACTCGCGCCCCGCAATGCACTGCTGATGACGTCACATATTACATCACTCATGACATGGTCAGTGACATCACTGATGACATCACTGATGACATCTCAAATGACATCACTGATGACATCATCCAGTGACTGTGTGTTTCTGTAAAGTTTAAATATTTTTAAAATATATAGGAAAAGACGTATTAAAGAATGAGTGGGTGTGTAAGTGTCTGTATGGATGATTTAGTAGGTGCGTGACTGACTCTATAAGTGAGTGATTTAACGTATCTTACTGAATGCATGGGTTAGTGACTAAACTGGGTGAATGTCTGTATCCGTCTGTCTGTTGCTGTGTAAGTGGCTGCATGTGTTTGTGAATAGCTAAATGAGTGTCTATATGAGTTATTGAATGCTTGTCTGAGTATCTGTATGGGTGCCTGAGTGTTTGTGTGGGAGGGGTGTGTGCAACTCTGTGCATAGATGTGTGAGTGGGTGATTCACTGGGTGGATGGTTTCAAGAGTGCATCTGTGATAGACTGTATGGGTGGGTAAGTGTGTGTAAGAGTGTGTTAGTGAGTGAATGTATGTCCCAGTGGTACATGTGTGAGTAACTACATATGTGAAAGGCAGTATATATGTGTGTTGGAGTATATAAATAGCTATAAGCAAGAGTGAGTGATTGTGATAGTGGCTGTATGGATGATTGTGTGCTTGTATCAGTGATTGTATAAGAGCGTAACAATGTGCTACTATTTGTATGAGTAAGTGAGCTGGTGTGTGTATAACTGTATAGGTGAGTAAATGGCAGTGTGTTTAATTATTTGCATGACTGACTAGGTGTGTGAGTATCTCTATGGATGAGTGGCGTTGTTTGAGTGTCTATATAGGAGTAAGAGTGCATATGATAGTCCTGTACTGAGTGACCGTAAGTATGAGTGACTGTACGGGTGAGTGAGTGGATGTGTGTGTGTAGACCTAAGAATCAGTGAGTGGGTATGTAGTTATTGGTGTTGGAGTGTCTATGGTTTTGCGAATGGCAGTCTGTAATTTAGAGTGGGTGTATCAAAGGTTATATTAGGGTGTGAGGAGGTGCATCAGATTATCACGTGGATGATGTCATCAGTGATGTCATTTGAGATGTCATCAGTGATGTCATCAGTGGTGTCACTGACCATGTCATGAGTGATGTAATATGTGACGTCATCAGCAGTGCATTGCGGGCGCGAGTTATAGTTAGCTGAACTAACTATAACGGGGGAATTTCACGGGTTTTGTACGAGTGCAATGTCCAAGTAACTATAACTGTCCCTAAAACCTATGGTTTTTTCAGTGAATTTCAAAGGTTTTTTAAATGCTAATTTGTAACTATAACGTGTCTGAAACCTATGGTTTTTTCAGTGAATTTCAAAGGTTTTTTAAATGCTAATTTGTAACTATAACGTGTCTGAAACCTATGGTTTTTTCAGTGAATTTCAAAGGTTTTTTAAATGCTAATTTGTAACTATAACGTGTCTGAAACCTATGGTTTTTTCAGTGAATTTCAAAGGTTTTTTAAATGCTAATTTCTAACTATAACGTGCCTGAAACCTACGGTTTTTTCAGTGAATTTCAAAGGTTTTGTAAATGACAATTTTTAAATGTATTAATTGTTATATTAATTTTTTTCATACTGATTTACTACATTTTTAGAAACAATTTTTTTTTACATATTTTATTTTTTAAATTACATTGTAATTACATTATACATTACATTACAAAAAATACTTTCTCAGAATGAATTACTTTAGTTTAAATACTTTGCAGATAGGCAATAGACTTTTAAGTACAGTAGTTACAGTTGTTGCAATGGGCAACACATTTTCAAACACAATGCAACATTCAGCTCAATGTGAATTTCTAGTTAAATGCAATTAGTTACTTTATGGATTACTTTTGTAACCACAGGACTGGATCCTAGATTCAGTCCTGGTACATCTCCTGTAAACAGTTGAGTAAAAGCGTTTTGGTTACAGTCGTGATTTTTAAGGAATATTATTGTATTTTAAAAGTTGACACTTAGAAACTTTTTCTCATAGAATCACCAATGTTATCCTATGGAAGGAAATTCACTTAGCAGGTAAAAACTGTTATCGTTACTTTTTCTTACTCAGTGTTGGATCCTGGATCCAGCACTGGTGCATCTCCTGTAAACAGTTGAAAGAATGCGTTTAAGTCATACAGGCGATTTTTAAGGAATATTTGTAGTTTGTGAAAATCAACACTTTGAAACTTTTTTGCTGAAAACCAGTCAATCTTAGCCTATGAAGGAAATTCAAGTTACCGGTAAGTACGGTTAAAATTACTTTTCAGGATCAGTACTGGGCTGAAAGATGCAGCACTGAGGTCTCTCCTGATAACAGGTGAGTAAATCGGAATTCGTATTCCGGCTGATTTTAGAGGAATATTTTAAAGTTCCAAAACTCCACACTTTGAAGAATTTCCAAGTGAATCCAGTCAATGTTAGCCTATGGAAGGAAATTCAAGTTACCGGTAAGTACGGTTAAAATTACTTTTCAGGACCAGTACTGGGCTGAAAGATACAGCACTGAGGTCTCTCCTGATAACAGGTGAGTAAATCGGAATTCGTATTTCGGCTGATTTTAGAGGAATATTTTAAAGTTCCAAAACTCCACACTTAGAAGAATTTCCAAGTGAAACCAGTCAATGTTAGCCTATGAAGGAAATTCAAGTTACCGGTAAGTACGGTTAAAATTACTTTTCAGGACCAGTACTGGGCTGAAAGATGCAGCACTGAGGTCTCTCCTGATAACAGGTGAGTAAATCGGAATTCGTATTTCGGCTGATTTTAGAGGAATATTTTAAAGTTCCAAAACTCCACACTTAGAAGAATTTCCAAGTGAAACCAGTCAATGTTAGCCTATGGAAGGAAATTCAAGTTACTGGTAAGTATGGTTAGAATTACTTTTCAGGACCAGTACTGGGCTGAAAGATACAGCACTGAGGTCTCTCCTGATAACAGGTGAGTAAATCGGAATTCGTATTTCGGCTGATTTTAGAGGAATATTTGCACAATGGTGAAGGGAGGGGGCGGGGCCTGAGGTGACATCTGTGCAAACGCGCCCCGTTGCGCGTTTTAAGTTGGGGATTAAGTCCCCTTGAATCCTGAGGGTCCCTAGGGGCCAACTAGCCCACCAGGAACCTCCAATATGCGCCAGGGGCTGCGTTGCAGAGACGTGTAGAGAGGCCACACCCCTTTTACACCTCTCTGCAACGCAGCTCTGTGGCGCTTTCTGGATGTACCTGTTGGGCTAGTTGGCCCCAGGGACCCTCAGGATTGAAGGGGATTTAATTCCCCATCTTAAAACGCCCCACGGGGCCTGTTTGCACACATGTCACCTGAAGCCCCGCCCCTCCCTTCACCACTGTGCAAACGCGCCCCGTGGCGCGTTTTAAGTTGGGGGATTAAGTCCCCTTGAATCCTGAGGGTCCCCGGAGTCCAACTAGCCCACCATATACCTCCAAAAGCGCCACAGAGCTGCGTTGCAGAGAGGTGTAAAGGGGTGTGGCCTCTCTACACGTCTCTGCAACGCAGCCCCTGGCGCATATTGGAGGTTCCTGGTGGGCTAGTTGGCCCCAGGGACCCCCAGTATTCAAGGGAATTCGTTCCCCTCTGCAAACGCGCCAGGGCGCGTTTGCAGAGTGGTGAAGGAAGGGGCGGGGCCTGCGGGCCCGATCGTTTTTTTTTTTTTGTCCCCTGAAGGGGGGCTGTGTGGCCCCCTTCCTTTTTTTCTCTTTTTGGGCCCTGGGGACCCCATCCCCCAGGGCCTTACCCCTTTTTTAAATTACAAAAAAAAAAAAAAAACGGGTAGGGGGCCGCGTGGCCCCCTTCCCTGGGCCTGTATTGGCCCCGGGGACCCCATCCCCCGGGGCCGGCCTTTCCATTTTTTTTTACATTTTTAAAAAAAAATTGGGAGAGAGGGGCCGCGTGGCCCCCCTCCCGGGCCACTACTTGCCCCGGGGACCCCATCCCCCGGGGCTGGCCCTCTCCGTTGGGGACTGTGGGGGGTCCCCAATCCCCCACAGTCCCGCCGGCTCCCACGTCCCTTGGGAGCCGGCATTGCTGTTCCACATGGGGAGCAGCTGACATGCTGCTCCCCATGTGGAAAAGCAATCGCTTTGGATATTGGAAGAGAGCGCATCCCGCCGATTTAAAAAAAAATAAATATCTTTTTTTCTGCCCAGGGGTCCTTGTGGGACCCCCTGAGCAGACCTAGGGGTCAGGGTGTTTCTACCCTGCCCCCTTTTTGCGCTTTGCGCACTTGTTTCTGTCCCTCGGTTCTACCGAGGGACAAAATGGCTGCCAACACTTCTTGATTTGGAGTGTTGACAGCCAATTAGCATGCAGCTCGTGATCGGGAGGGTACGCGGATCCGACGCGCCCATAGATATATATGTGATTTTAATTGTGAATTTCTCAGGAACTACTGAACGGATTTACACCATTTTAGCAAAAGGCACCAGTCTGAACCAAGGGCTACCTCTTTGCCAAATTTGGGGTAATTCCGTTCAGCAGTTCGAGGCTGTAGCTGCGACTAAAGGTTCCTATGGAAAAATGAATGGGGAAAACGCGTTTTGGGACCCCCCTTTTTCTCGGCCCCCGCTTGACGTATCACCCCGAGACTTTCAGGGTAGGAGCGGACCGGAGCGCCCCAACAAGTTGGAAGCTTTCGCGAAGATTCGTCAACCGGCGCCAACGTTATTGCAAATAGAATGTCGCGGATTTCCTATGGATAATAGGTTGTAACTATAACTATCTACTGGCGACCGCCAGTAGATAATATATATATATAAATATATATATATATCGCACCACGAAAATCCCAGGAATGTATCCGCTACGGCAGCAGCAGTAGCGCAACACCACAGGCACAGACTCCAAAGGCAGAAGTATTCAACAGATGGGTTTATTCACACATCTATGTCCAAAAGTGACGCGTTTCGGCCGCCAGACATGCGGCCTTGAT
The DNA here is from genome assembly GCA_963921515.1 of Calotriton arnoldi. Lineage (NCBI taxonomy): Eukaryota > Metazoa > Chordata > Amphibia > Caudata > Salamandridae > Calotriton > Calotriton arnoldi. Next base: position 532,290 of record CAWUFW010006127.1, on the reverse strand, counting down.
CACATTTATATATATATATCACATAAAACCTACCCTCTCCACCCACAACAGGCCCAGCCCTCTCCCACATTCTCTCCCCATCCCCTACGAATGTCCAAAATAAATATAAATCATGTCCAAATTGTCCAAAAATGCCCTGTCCAAATTCTCACCCTCTTCACCCAGAACTCCCCTCCAGCCAAAACAGAAAATAAAAAAAGAGCTAGAAGAGGGCATTCTCTATGAGGGTCCCCAGATGTTGGATGCAGGCCTTGAGGGGTGCCATTCGATGGCCCAAGTGCGCCAGCTCGTCCGGTCTGAAAGTGGGGGGGCGGCACAGGGATGGAAGCTCCAAGCTGCTGGCTACACTGGAGGCTGGAGGCGCAGGTGGTTGGCCGATGGAACTGGGCACAGGAGCATGTGCTGGGCCCTCCTCATCCACCAGCTGCTGATAGTGCTGCCTGGTAGCCTCCAGTCTTTGCCGCCGAAGCGGGCTGTGATCTCCTGCCGGGTTAGTGGTGGTGGTGGACCAGTAAGAGTAGCTATATCAAGAAAAAAAAAAAAAAGAAAACAAATAGTAAAGAATGCTCTGTGCAAACACTTGTTTTTTAAAAGTATACATTGGCACAGTATAAGTACATTTGCTGGTCACCTAGGGTCATTGGAATTTTTGATGTGATTAGGAAAGTCAGTCACAGGGATATGGTTTTACCAACACATGCCTCACATAAAAGCAATGACTAGCTGAAAGGAGGCAGCATAAGATTAAAAAAACTGTGGGTTTTTTTTTCTTGTAAAGGACTTCCTAAAAAAAAGTAAACCACACAGCCACTTTGTCTGGAAAAAAGAAAAATAACTATGTTTAATGAGTAAAGCATCATCCACTATGGAGTACAAGTATTCTATTCTTGTTGTGCTAAATGACTGGAAGCGTGCTAGCTAGCACACCAGGTACACATTTTCTACTCTGTGCAGTCAACTTCCAAATTTCTTCTACAGTGTGCTAGGGAAGATGTCTCCTGGAAGACTACAGTGTCCATGTTGTGCAAAATACAGTAAGCAGATGTTGTTCATGGACCTGCATGACTTAGGTCCCTGGTGCTGGTGTTCCAGTCACAACTCAAATTTGTGTGATAAATGTGACTTCATGTACCCAAAGGCAAACCTGGCATGGGAGGCAAAACTCTTCGTCACTCAACATAAGAAGAGGTTGAAACATAAGTCATGCTCCAAGTGGCGGGGCTACTTGTGATTTCATACAAAAGGCTTGCCCTGCACAAAGTCCACATTCCGCTCGAAGTGTTCTAGTAAGTCAAAATGTAAATGAGCCATAAATGCAAGAAGCTAAGTATTACTTGACCCCATCCACCACTCAAAATCAGGTGAGAAGGCACAAGGGCATCAGTAGCTTTCTGATCCTGATCTAGTCCTGCAACTGGTCCCTGCATCTCCTGAATTCCACAGGCTGTTGTCTACTCCGTAACAAATATCGTCCTCCTGGGAGGCCATACTGCAGCACTTTCAAATACTCTCATCACCTTCTAGCATGCATTTGGGTCCCACAGTTTAACATCTGCTGGCAGGCCTCTGCCCAGTGCAAACTGACCCCTTGGGACCAGTTCCTGGGCCCATAGTAGTATCGGTTCAGACTTTCACCCTGGCTCCAAGCTAGTCCCTTCCATGCTGATGCCGTCTCCACTGGCACCTACTCCAGACCCAATGCCGATGATGGTCTCTGAACCGACATTGGCCCACACCAGGCCTATGTCATTATACAAGATTACAAAAGTGCAGCCAGTCATTATGTAACTGGACTGTAATCTTTGGCCTCTCCCTTGACGCTCAGAGGATTATTCGAATGCAGACACTGATAATGATGAAGAGGCAGACAATCTGTTTCCCCCACGCTATACGGAAGAGGGTTATAGCTGGATTTACAGAATGGCAGGGGCTAGATACATTGCAGAGACTGAGGTGGACTCACACCTGGGCCACCAATGAAAGACTGTGCATCATTCGCATAGTGCAAAGGGCAGCTGAAGTGCTAGACTTTGAGTTGGCTACTGTTAAACCTAACTTAAATTTATTAACTGAAATCCTTCTACCTGGTCTGACCTTGTATTAGCCAGGCACTGCCTTTCAACAATGCTCTCAAAGACACTCTCATGGCCACTTGGGCCAAGCCATGCCTGGGTCCTATGGTCAATTAACCTGTCGCAAGGCGACATAGACCTGACCTCAATGATCCAAATTTCTTTGCCAAAACATTATATGCCTGAAAGCCTGGTGTTATAGTTATTGATAAGTAAAGTCACTCTGAATGTGTTTCCAGCCATTCCTCTGGATAAAGAGTTGAAACATATCAATGCCTTCAGAAGGAGAATGATCTCTTCAGACAGATTAGCCTTAAGATCCTTTAATGCAATGTGCCTTCTGGGCAGTTATACCCATGCCTTACAGGACATGGCCAGCAAGATCTTGCTGGTTGTCCAGGAAGACCTCAGAGTCTTGCTGGCTGAAATGATACATGATGTACAAGATGCAGCAAAGCATGTCTTGGGTACCACATGCTGTATAAGCAGAGCTGTTGTCACTAGATTCATGCTTAGAAGGCACGCCTGGATAAGATCAACTGGGTTTTCAGGAGATGTCCAAGTGTCCTTGATGGTTATGTTTTTTATGGCTCCAGATTGTTTAAGAGAAGGCCAATTCAGCGTGCAAATGATTTAAGGGCAGTTGAGTCACAGCACAATCTATGATTCTCTTGTTTCCCACCAAGCAGTACAACCAACAGTGTAGAAAATTTGGGCACTATTTCAGGGGGCTAGCATACAGAAAAAAAACAGTCCTCTCAACCTTTACCAAATCAACAGACCCAGGGTCATATTATCAAGAACGGCGATAACATTATCGCCGCTTTAGCGGCAGGAAACTGCCGCTAAAGCGGCGATAAGGGGCTTGATAATATGCCCTATAGAATTCCAATAGAAGCCCAGGTTCTGGTGTGAGGGACATCAAACCTGGGCTTCTATTGGAATTCTATAGGGCATATTATCAAGCCCCTTATCGCCGCTTTAGCGGCAGTTTCCTGCCGCTAAAGCGGCGATAATGTTATCGCCGTTCTTGATAATATGGCCCCCAGTCTTTTAGGGGCAGAGTTTGTTGCAGCAGCCGAGGCCATTCGCACCAGCAGAGACAGTTTCCCTTTAATTCGTCCTCCCTTGCTGCTGTGGCTGCTATGCTGCTTTAATTTGCCCTTGCAGGTGCACACCCAGCCGGTTGGATGCATGATATGACATTTACTCCCTGGCTGGAGATTCATCATAAAGAGTAGGGAGGGACAAGGAGCTAATTGGTAGGTCCAGCACACATGTTTCTTAAATGTAACCTATAACCACAAAAAGTGTGCTGTTCCACATGAGAGAGGAAAAGAAACAGGTCGGACAGGAGGCTGATCAATAGGATCGAGGGATCTGATTGATCAGAAGCAATGTCCCTCACACACCTAGAAGGGTGTCGTGGATCATCATTGGGCAGCCCTTCATTGGGCCGGCGCTGCAATGCCCAGCGGGGCCCTCGAGGAGGCGTTTTGCCAGAGATCTTTAGAGTAAGATGCTGTAATGATGAGTGTACATGAAGATGCTATGAATGTAGGGTGGTGAAGTGAGTGGTAAAAATGTTTAAGGGGTACCTAATGAAATTTAATATGGTGGTCTCCTTGACACAAGTAAAAACAGACTGTGGCTGTCCTAGGAACTATTGAACCTTGACAGCGCATAAGATGTGAATCGGGGTCAACATGTTTCTTGCCTTGCATGGTCCAACTGGATCTTAGGCAACTCGTCAGGACCAGAAAATCTGACACCTCTCCTACACTGTTTTATGACAGAGGCACCCATGGCTACACCACGTGTGCCTCTAGTACGCGGCCCCAACACCGAATGTGTCTAAACAATGCATGCCTTTACCCTGCAATCTTGTGGTAAAGGCATGACTGGTAATGGGATGTGTGGTAAACATCACACCACAACCCCCGCCCTGTGCCCAAAAAACTACCCTGACCCCCCAAGCCCTAAAAACTACCCCGCCCGAGCCCTAAACATTACCCTACCACCCCCAGAGCCCTAAACACTACAGCGACCAGCCCCTGAGCCCTAAACACTATCCTGACCCCCCCTCTGAGCCCTAAATACTACCCCGACCCTCCCTGAGCCCTAAACACTACCTGACCCCCCTGAGCCCTAAACTCCACCCTGACCCTTAGAAACTACTCCCCCCCAAACCCAGCCCCAGCCCTACTTACCTCACTGCGACCTCTTTTGATCCTTCCTGTTCCTGGGCCCACACATCCCAGTATATAGACCGTGCACTGCCTTAACCATGCATATGCATGGTTAAGATATATGCATGGTTAATGCATGCGTGGTTGAGCTTGCAGGAAAATGGCATGCGTGGCTCTGCCCGCATTGTAAAGGCTGTTTCCTATCCTACACTTGATTGGGAATCAAGATGTGAGTAAAGTACTGTATCAAAATATGTGTGTTGAGTCTACTACACCTACCAAGGTACAAGACACCAAAACTCAGACCTGTAACAGAAAAGACAGCTAGTAACGGGTATCACCACTGAGGGAACTGGGGTGATACCTCACTTAAAACACACATTATGCATATACGTACAATGTAAAAGCATGCTGTGTGTGAATTTTTGCCTTGCAGTGATATGTGCACCTATAAACACAAACAAGCAAGTGGCCACATGTAACAACACCTAAAACAAACACCACATCCACTCTAAAAACGTGGTACATCACTAAATTGTATTCCCAAATGCAGGTAATATGGATCTTACCCTATTAGAATGGATTTTTTGCCCCATAGGTATGGGCAGAGGACCGCGCTATGCTGTGGGAGAGAAACTGGTAGAGAATGGATAACAGTTAGTTGGTACATAATGAGAAACTCCCACAACACACGAATCTCGACCCAGCTGTGATAAGTTTTTGATGGCAGTTTTAGTTGAGTTAATAGTTTGATAGTTCAAAATACATATATCTTATTCGCACGCTCCATAGACCCCTTGGTTGCAAATGGAGGTGTCCATTTATGAGCCGCCCCAAGGTAATACACAACTGACCCCTGAACATTGTAACTAGCCGCAGCTGTGCTTTTAACAACTGTGTGGCGCATAGGCGACATCACCCGAGACTACAGAAGGAACATGGGATGCAACGGACATGGAGCGAAATTGTTCTCTTTACAATGTTATATGCAGAAAGAAACAACTGTGCCTTGCATTTGTAATTGTATCGCGAACCACAAACATATGTACCATTTAACATTGAATGTTCATATATAACTAAATGCAATACTGAATAATTCTTACATGATTGTATAACCAAGTATAACCACAAAAAAAAAATACAATAAAGATATTTAAACAAAAAAAATGAGAAACTCCCACAACAACCACCCAAACCAAGTACTCACATGTTCCAACATGGTATAATGTCCGTGACCTACCCACCTCTGCCGGCCTGGAGGTAATTAGCTGCAGGGATGAGGGTATTTAAAGCATGTATAATGGGTGTCAGGTGTGGGACACCCAGATAGCCAGGAATCGGATGGCTGCTAGAATGACCATAGGTTGCGGGCGCCATGATAGGAGGGGCGAAGTATTGCCCGATATCAAGGTTTTGTTGTGGCCGCAATGCTGGAGAGGTTATAAATTGGTCAAAGGCTGGGCGTGGAAGTGCATGCTGAGTCGGCCCACAAGTAGGGCCGTCTGTGCCTTGAGATCATCCCGGTTTAGCTCCGCTAGGAAGGGCAGGCTGCTATGGTTGTCGGTAGTCATGCACATGTGCGTAATACAAGCTGACGCATGCACGGTCCAGAGAGGGGGCCACATTTGCATTTACATTGGAAGACAACTCAACTGCTCTCTGGTACTGCAACATGCACAGAAGTGTGGGGTCCTCGATCCTGTGCCAGGAGACTTTACATTGCTAGAGGTGGCTGGATCAGCAGAACATCTTCTTAGTTGCCAGCCATCTGGCAGGATCCCAGATTGCCAGTGCAAATGAGCTGAGCAGACGTCAACTTACGGATCACAGGCGGCATCTTCATTCCAAGGTGCCTCGAGGTACCTTCGATCAGAGTACTTCCTGACTAGATCTGTTTGCAACCGGCAAGAAAGTGCAGTGTCAAAATATTTGTGCGCTGGAGTTTCCTTCAGAGTGCTCTTCGGGAGACTCTTTTAGTCTATGGTGGGACACAGGTGTCCTCTATGCATTACCACCACAACCATGCCTACCTTGAGTTCTGAGGAAAATCAGGACTAGCCGAGCCAGAGTCATCTTTATTGCCTCACACTTGGCAAGGAGAGTATAATACAGAGAGTTCTTGAGTAGGAGCATTTGCCCACTGATCTGACTACCACTTCAAGAGGACCTCCTTTCTCAGCAACAAGGGACAGTCCTGCACTTAAGTCTCCATAACCTACAACTCCATGAGTGGAGATTGAGCAGCAAACATTAAATGCATTTGATCTCCTAACCAAAGTAGTTATCCTTTCAGCCCGACAAAGTCCATCTATGCTGGCACTGGGACTAATTAATTGCCTGATGCAGTGCACATCATATCGACCCTCTACATGCCAAACCTTTGGATTATAATTTTTTGTTCTATTGTTGGCCAACCAAGGCCTTGAGGTGGGCATAATTAAGGATTATCTGTCAAGCATTTTTGTGTTTACCTGACCTGATGAACCATCTCTTTTAAATCATGTGTTCTGATGCATTTTATTAAAGATCTGACTTGCACGTTTCCCTTGAAGCAGTTCATCATGCCGCAATGGGACTTGAACTTAGTGTAAATATTTCTTATGTGCATGACTTTTGAGCTGAAGCACGGCTGGTCACTGCGACTAATGACACACAAAACAGTTTTCCCAACTGCCATCAACTTTGTGCATTATGTGAGTAAACTACAGGTGCTGTTGGTGCAACCACCCTACACCACCACCTCCCGGGACAAATTAGTACTCAGGGCACGGGCAGCCTTCTTACTCACAGTTGTGAAACCCTTTCACATCGACCAACCTATCATTCTGCCTACATTGTTTTGCTCCACCTCATGCTTCAGAGAAGCAGGAGATGCTCCATTGCCTCCACCTTAAAAGGGCTGTGAGTTTGTTCACTGATCGCACAAAAGACCATTGCTGATGATCAGCCCATTAAGGCCCATGGACTCATTACACCAGGGCCAAGGCTGCTACAACAGCAATGATGCAGGGGTTTCAGTTTTAGACATCAGGCAAGCAGCAATGTGGGCACTTGTTTACACATTCACCAAACCTTTCTGCCTTAACAGTGAGGTCAAGTGGGAAGGGCAGTTGATCCTACAAGACTTTTTTGTTTGAGTCCTCTCATCAGACTCTCCTTTTCAGAAGGGACTGCTGTAGTATCTATTCTAACTCTAAAAAATCCGCTGGTAGAAGTATCCACTAAAAAAAGAAGTAACCTGCCATTTAGTAACAACTCTCCATGGTGGATATTCTAATTGCAGATGACACACTGTCCTCCCAACTCCATAATCAATGGAGTGGACTCCTGACCATCATAATAAGGTTCCAGCTAAGATTTTGGTGCACAATCACCTACAATTTGTTGGTTTCAGTGTGGCTTTTCTGCAGCTCCTTTCCTTACTTTTGGAGAAGTAAGGGGTCGCCACACAGTACCACCTGTCAGTGCATGGGAGCTTTGCTGAAGAATACTTTGGATCCAGTCACCTGGGGATAATCTAAAGTTGAGGAATCTTCAGCCAGAGTATCCACCAGTAAGAGCATTACTGAAGATAAGCAACTTGTTTATTACTGCTTCAAAATGGACCTTAGCAGTCTTGAAAGAGTCAATTTAAAAATAAATGGCTGCTGCGACATAATGCATGGGTTGCTATGCGTACACGCACATGCATGCTCATGTCATGCTAAGGTCGTCATAGCATGGTGACACATGCATCAATGCGCACATGGGCATATGCATCATTGTGCTTTTCTTCTTTTGACAGGGCTGTTCAGGATAGGCAGTAACTACTTTTTGTTTTTGACTGCGATGAGCAGCATCAGAAAGAAGTGTTGGCTGAGATGAAAGGTAAGACCTATTAGATTACAAAAGTTTTTTTTTCTTTAGATTTCAGCACTCTAAGGCAGTGCATGTGTTTTTGCACACTCTCCTGTGAGTTGCTTCCCCTTTCACGTACCTGCCCCCTCTAATGCCTTGTGTTGCTCTTCCACCCATCCCTGTCCCTCTCTGCTTATTTTATATAACCACCTTCTCCGTTGCTTTGCCCTTTCCCCCCATACTCACCATTGCTGCTCATCTGCAAAAAGCATTGGCAGAGCCAAAATGTCTTCATTTGCAGTATCAAAATGTGGGCCCCGTTGGCTTTGCCAATGCTTGTTTTAAATGCTTTGTGTCTCACTTCAAAAAAGTGAAGATATGTGATTCTTAATTCCCTGAAGTGAACTGGATGGCATTTACTTTCAAGCACTTTATTAATCAAGTAGGTAGTCACACAGTATCCTAATATGATTGTCTGAAACTGTAGAATTGTTTTGTTGGTAGAATATTTCATTGCTTTATTAAGGATGAGTATATCACACATGGTGACAAGTTCAACCTTCCACTTCAGACAGTTTCTTTCTGCTGAATTATTACCCCTCTGACTTTATATTGGTAGGCCTGAAGCCATGCTTTACTTGTCACACTAGAAATGGCACAATAAGTGCTGCAGTCCGCAGGTGACAGTCAACTTTCCATTTCATGGATGTAGATTGTACACCATGTACTATATGGCCTTACAGGAGAGTTAAATATGCTAATTGAGGATTATCCAATTTAGACATGTTTTAGGTTCACAGCACATACACTGTTTAGTGGACAGCATTTCCCCAATGTGCAGAGGCTAAAATCTTGCAGTAAAAATCAGCCAAAAATGGACGTGGCTTCTCAAAAAGTGGCCTTTTCTCACATTCATCAAAAGTGGGAAAGATTGTGGAACTAAGGTGTTACTTTTCTGAGCAATACTGGAAGAGGGCAAACTATCAGAGAAGACAAGGCCATATCCAACACCTGCCTCAAGTCTGCCTTAGACACCCCAGATACAGCAAGCGTACAACAGTACACCAGTATTACCCTCAGGAGACCAGCTTGGTTGCAAACTTCAGGCTTCAAACACGAGGCACAAGCAACTACTATCAACACTCCCTGCACAGAAAAACAGCTGTTTGGACCAGCGGCTGATGAAAGCCTTCAACTGCTAAAAAGTATAATGAGACAGCAAAGGTCGTGGGAGCCCTGCAGTTCCACAGGCACGCAAGAATGGTAGCTTCTCCTATGAAAACGCCATCGGGAAGAGGAGCATTTTAAACCTCGACCCCACAAACATCATATAAACAAAGGCATGCCCTGAGTCAACACCACCACTGTGGCAATTCCTCAATACCTCACCAGCTCTTTCTAGGCACAGTCTAGCCCCTAACTGTGGCAAGCTCTTTGAGCAAATGATTTCACCACATAACACCAGTAGGGGGCAGAAGCGGTGATTTCCTACAGAAAAGACAGTCCATCACCTCCGACAAATGGACACTGAACATTATCAAATACAGTTACTGTATAAACCTCCCTAAACAAACCCCAAATGTGAGACCCACAAACTGAACATAAGGTGAGAGTGACAGCATTTGCAAGAGGAAGTGGAAGAACTCCTTCAAAAACAAGGAAAAGAAAAGTACCAAAGGAAGAGAACAATCAGCAAATCTACTCTCTGGGGCATATTCTCAAGGACTTATCGCCGAGTTAGCGGCACTTTATCGCAGTCAAAGTGGTGATAAATTCATCGCACCATTCACAAGCTGGTGCTAACAGCCGATATCACCAGTTTTCCTGGGATAGCAGCCGCAAAAAACATCGCCGCAGATGACACCGGCAACTAACGCTAATGAGATGCAGAGTAGGTGTTCCCGTGCAAAAAACCGCGAAAACAACACCCCGCAACATTCTCAACAACCTGCCAGATCAGCGATAAGATTCAAAAACATGCGATAAGGCGTGTTAGCAGCAGGGATTTAACACCTGCTCCTACCTGGTGCTAAGTCGGACGACAAACTGCACCATAAAAGGGAGCCCAGCCCACAGCCACACCAGAAGAACAACAGATGCCATGGAGCTACTGATCATGCAGCTCGGAGCCCCAAGAGGGCCACAACACCCACCGCCAGGACCCCCACTCCCCCAGGACCCCCCCCCTGGACTACCACAGAGGCAGCGCAGACAAAGACACCAGACCTTCCGAAAACGCACCAGCCTCGGAGACTTAACGCCAAAGGAAGTCATTGCCCACTACAGGCTCAAAAGGACAACCATCCTCCGCATCCTGACCCTCATTGCCCACAGGCTGACGGTACCAACACAGTGGAGAACCAACCGGGGACTCTTCACCAATGTCGTCGCCAACTACCCAGGCAGTGTGCACGATTCCTTCATCTTCCGACAGTCCATCATCAACCAGCGCTTTCAGGATGGCACCTATGGAAATGCACTGCTCGTCGGTAAGTACCAACGGAACACACCACACACCTCAACACCACAATCAGACAACTCACAACTCTGGGAATGCACACGCCACAAAATCACATACAACATGACAACCAACATCCCCACATTCCAGACACGACAACACAACTTACTGTGGCAACCTGGGCTAGCCATCTACACAAGCCATCAACGGCATGGCACCTCAGCCACACAATAGCAGAATGTGGGGAGAGGTGGGAACCAGGCATGTGCGAAGGAGGCAAGTGACCCATGAATGTGAATGTACACAACGCTGCAGTGTGGCACGGGGATCAGGGACATGGTCCAGAGTCATTGTGGGTGTGCAGTGTGCTCTACTTAATTGTGCATGTGTGCCATTTTGTCCATCTCCCCCCGTCCCCCCAGTCCCTGGTAGGTACTCACCCTGTTGATGTTGTGTCAGGTCATGTTGAGCAGTGTCCCGATCTCCGACTCCTGGCACCGTATCCTGACTGATGACTGGCCACCATTTTCTCAATGTCATCCAGCTCCTGGTGTGCCGCTGGTCCCCCACCTCCAATCTGCGTTGCTGCTTTCATGTTGGCATCGGGTTTCTTCTTGGTTTTGCGTTCACATCATTCCAGCGCCTCTTGACCTTTTCCATTGTCCTCCTCGACACTCCGACTGCATTCACGTTGTTCATGATGTGCTGCCATATTTGCGGTTTCTGTGGCCGATGACACAGTGGAGGTGACGAACAGTTGTTGGTAGTGTTCTGTCACCTCCGTGACGATGATCCAGTTTTCCTGCGGACTGCCCCGTCTTCCTCTTCCTCTTCTCATTGCCCTTCCCCGGCCCCGGGGTTCCTGGCTGGTCGTCTGTGGGGCTTGTGGGGTTCGCGTTGTCCTCTGCACTCGGTCCGGGTGCGTCCATGGTACTACGCAGTTGCATTTTTTAATCTTTTTTTTTTCTCTGCTTTTATAGTGCATTTTCCCGCATGTCGCGTGGGAATCGCAGGCCTGTCGCTGGTTATCGCTGATTTTTGTTTCGCGATTTGGGACATCGCAACTTTTTGGGCGTTCGTGTTTCGCATTTTTTCGGCATCGCATTAATTTTAACGCGGGCATTTGTCGCGTTATCGTGTGACTATCGCATGTTACCGCCATGTTGGGAATAGGACATTAACACAGTGTTATTTTCCCGCGATAGACTGCGATGTGAGAAGTTGCGTTAAGCAAATTTGGCGATAGTTAACACACGTTCTTGAGAATATTCCCCTTTGTATTTCTTGGTGTCCAAGTTGGGCAAGACACTGAGACCAGTTCTGGAAGTCTGATTCTTAAACTCATAAAAACACAAACATTCAAGATGCCCACACTTCATGAAGTCAATGTGCGGCTGCAGAAAAAGCACTTTGGTGACAATAGCCATCAAAGACGTCTAAGTATATGTGCTGATGAACAAGAAGCACAAAAGATTGCTGTGTCACGAACAGTGTGCACTATCAAATCATGGTACTTCCTCTTGGTATAAAGTTAGCACCCACAGTGTTTCTAAAATGTTTGACTGTGGTAGCAGCCTACCTAGAAAGACAGGGGATACATGTATACCCGTCCTAGACGACTGACTAGTAAAAGCAAGCTCATTCACACAATGCCAAAGGAACATAAAGTCAGTCATGTACACTCTACACAAACCAGGCTTCCAAATAAATCTGGAAAGGTCCTCACCAATACTGTGGAGGGAAAAGGTCTTTTTAAGATCAAGACTCAATTCCAGGGAGGCAAAATTTTCCCCACATCCAAAAGGATTCACGCATTGACAGACCAAGCTTGCCTTTGCCAGAAGAGACAATATCTGGTTATTTGGACAAAATATTGAATAACAAATATTGTGAAACAAAAAGATTGTGTCAAGAATACTGTGATGTCAGAAATATCGTGGATAGAAATATCGAAGGTAGAAATATAATTTAACATGTTTTGAATATTGTTGTAAAAGTATAATTTTTTTAAATTATCATTGTATATAATATTGTTTTTATGTTTTTTTCATTATGTTTTTGTGGGGTATTTAATTTGTTTTGTATGTTTTTGCTAATTTTTCCATTTCTAATTTATTTATTGTAATTTGTAAATATTATGATACATTTTTTAAAGTATTAAATAAATGAGTTATGTATTTTTATATATTTTTGATGTATAGGAGCGGGATGTTGGGTGTATAGGTGAAGGGGGGTTAGAATATGTTTTTTTACATTTTTTTATAATATTTGGTATATCAGTTGAAAGATGAAGTTTTTAAAATATTCTTTATGTGTTGTTATATTAAAAAAATCTACATTAACTATATTCTTTCAAAATATGATGTATAATTAAATATTACATATTAATTTCGAAAATATAAATGTTTTTTTAAATGTATAGTTTTTAATGTTAAGTAATATATTAACAAATATTTTTTATAAAGACATTTGTTACATTTTAGTGGAATTGTTATATTTTTTGTTTAGTTTTCAATTCTAATTGTTTGTTATTCTTTGTGGCAATTTATATTATTTAAAATGTTTAAATGTTTTGATACTTTTTTCATTTTGTAAACAAATGGATATAATAAACAAATTATTATTTAATTTATATTTATTGTTGTATATTTATAGATTTGTATTGTATATTAATGAACAATTTATAACTTTTTAAATATTTGTAAATTTTTTCTATTTGTTTGAAAATAGGTAATTTATATGTTTTTGAGGAATACTGTTATTACGTGTGATGCAGAAAAAAAATTGATTTTTTTGTGTGTATTGTATAGGTTTAATGTTATATCATCAAACAACTTTATTTCAGTTTTAAGAACCATAAAAGTACACAATAAATAACATCTCAGTGATAAATAAAATACATAGTAAGTAATAAATACACAGTTTGTTGCAATGCATCTGGGTAATAAATATAGTACATAATGAGATTAAAAAACATACAGTTCCTAAAACATCTTTGTGCAATAAAGCACAAGGTACACCACCCCAATTAAACAATTCCAAATAGAAGAATGCACACTGCATTGGCACGTATAATTAAAAACAATTTAAAACATAGTGAATCTCTTAACGATAGAGCACATATGAGTTGCACCTTGCTAAAAACAAATTCCTAAACTGCAAAAACCTAAGAGAGAACCTGTAAATAAGCTCTAAAAGGGTCTGGTATGCCAACCGTGATGTCTAGGAATATGCACTGTCAGGGATACTCAGGCATTGTTTAATATAAAGATTCTTTAAAATCAATGAAACCTTAAAACATTCCAAGCATCTGAGACCACACTTGGGGTAAAGTGTTTCACCCAACATTCCAGGAGTCGTTCAATGTGTTGCTGCTGTTACCAAAGATCAGTACTTCCGTCTTGTCGATGTTCAGCTGCAGGCAGTTGTTCTTCATCCAGTCGGCAATGTTTGAAATGCTTCTGTGGAAGTTGGTTCTGGTGGTGGTGGGGTTGTCGGTGAGTGAGAGGATGAGTTGGGTGTCGTCTGTGTAGGAAATTATGTTGAGACCGTGAGATCTGATGATGTTGGCTAGTGGGGCCATATATGTGTTGAAGAGCATGGGGCTGAAGGATGAGTCCTGGTGTACACCGCAGGTGATGTCCTTGGGTTCAGAGGTGAAAGGTGGGAGGTGGATCCTCTGGGTTTTTCCGGTAAGGAAGGAGGTGATCCATCTGAGCGAGCCCCCTTGGATTCCGATGTGGTGGAGCCTTTCGATCAGGGTGTGGTGGGATATGGTGTTGAAGGCTGCCAAGAGGTCGAGGAGGATCAAAGCTGCTGTTTCTCCTCGGTCGAGGAGGGTTCGGATGTCGTCAGTGGATGCAATCAGGGCGGTTTTCGTGCTGTGATTGCTGTAGAAGCCAGATTGGGAGACGTTGAGTAGCTAGTTCTGATACAGTTGTGTCATGAGTTGATTATTGATGATCTTTTTTCAGTACTTTTGCTGGGAATGGAAGCAGGGAGATTGGCCAGTAGTTTTTGAGTTTGCTGGGGTCGGCGGAGTGTTTGTTGAGTAGTGGTCTGACTTCGGCATGTTTCCAGGCATCGGGAAATGTTGTGGTGGTGATAGAGGTGTTGAGTAGGGTGCTGAGTTCCTGGCTGCACCTTTGGTTTCTGAGGTTGAAGATGTAGTGCAGGCATGGGTCTGTAGGACCTGCAGAATGGATGGATTTTCATGGTGGTGGTGGTGGTGTCCTGGTGGAGAGGATGTTCCTGGTGGTCAGTGTCTGGTTTGTGTAGGTTACGGTGATGGCGCATCTGTTGAGGGAGTCCGTAGGTGTGGTTTGGGGTTTGAAGTTTCTGTATATGGTTGAGATATTGTTGTGGAAGAAGTGGGCGAGGTTGTCGTAAGGCTCCTGTGAGGTATGATGTTGTTTTTGCTTGCAGCTGGGTTGGAGAATTCCTTAACGATGTTGAAAAGGTCCTTGGTGTTGTTGGTGCTGGTTTCGATGCGTGTGGCAAGGGCTGTTTTCTTTGTTGCCCTCAGCTGGCAGTGGTAGAAGTTGACGGAGGTCTTAAAGGCTGCCCTGTCGGAGGTGTCCTTGCAGGCGTGCCATTTCCTCTCCAACTGTTTGCTGTCCTGTTTCACTGTTCTGAGTTCTTGGGTGTTCCAGCTGGTCTTTTTGGAGGATTTTCTCTGGATTTTGCTCTTGACTGGGACAATGCTGTCTGCAAAATTGGTGATCCAGGCATTGAAGTTTTTCACTCCCTGTTTGAGGTTGGTGGTGGTAGCAGGGTTGGCGGTGTTGAGGGTGTTTGCCCAGCTGGTCTCTGAGATTTTGTTCCACCTCCGGTGGGGGGCGTTGGTCATATTGGGGGTAGTGGTGCAGGGGCTGGAGATGCTGAAGTGGACAATGGAGTGATCGGTCCATGTGAGTTCTGTGACGTGGCTGTATTTGACGCGGTTGCTGGAGGTGAAAATTGGGTACAGCATGTGTCCTGTGGTGTGTGTGTAGGGTCGTGGATGATCTGGGTCAACCCAAGGCTGCTCATACTGCCAAAGAGGCGTGCGGCGGTTTTGTTCTCGGGGTCGTCGATGTGGAAATTTAGGTCACCGAGGAAGATGTAGTCCTTGGAGTCTAAGGCTAGGGGCGCAATGAAGTCTGTGATGGTGTTGCAGACGTTGGAGCACAGGCCTGGGGGTCAGTATGCAAGGGTGCCGCTGATGGTTGTCTTGCCGTCCGTGTAGAGCTTGCAGTTGAGATGTTCCATGGGGGTGGTGGTGTTGTCGGTAGTGGTGGTACACTGTATGGTCTCTTTGTGAATGATGGCTGTTCCTCCTCCTGGCTTGTTGGTGCGGTCCTGGTGAGTGATTTTATATCTGTCAGGGATTGCTGTGCAATGTCTGGGGCAGATATGGGGTTGAGCCAGGTCTCAGTGAGGAAGATGATGTCGGGTGCGAGTGTGGTGATGAGGTCCCATAATGCAGTGGAATGCTTGCATAGTGAATATGTGTTGAGAAGGGGCATGTGAGTTGGTGTTTTTGTTCAGGTGGTGTCTGTGGTGTATTTGTGGTGGCGCTGGTCAGTGGGCTGGTGTGTGTGCAGTAGCAGGTGAAGGGGCAGTAGGTGCAGGTGAAAGGACCTACTGTGGAGCGTTGGTCGGTGCGGTGACACTGTTTTTAGTGGTGTCAAGGGTGTAGCTCAGTGATGGTGTATATTCAGGGGCAGGAATGCCAGGGTGCCAGCTGCAAATGGTGCAGCAGGTGCAGGGGCTCAGGGGCCAAAAGCTCTAGGAAACCCACTGAACACCGATTAGTGCTATATTTTAGTACTAAATGAGGAGGCACAGGTGCAATTACCTTACAGACACTAGAGCCATGATTTGAATGGTGCAGAAGGTGCAGTGGCACAAGGGCCAAAAGCTCGAGGAAACCCACTGAACACCAATGTTTGCTACATGTTAGTACTAAACAAACAGTCACAAGTGAAATTACCTTGCAGGCACTAGGGCAATTATTTGAATAGTACAGTAGGTGCAGTGGCACAGGGGCCAAAAGCTCTAGGGAACCCATTGAACAATGATTACTGCTATATTTTACTATTAAACAAGCAGTATGGTGCAGCAGTGGCACAGGGGCCAAAAGCTCTAGGAAACCCACTGAACACAGATTATTGCTATATTTTACTGCTAAACAAGCAGTCAAAGTATTATTACGTGCAGGCACTGGGGTCATGCTTTAAATGGTGCAGTGGCACAGGGGCCAAAAGGTCTAGGAAACCCACTGAACACCGATTATTGCTATATTTTACTACTAAAAAAGCAGTCAGGTGTGCCTTATTTGTTTCATTTTTAACCATTGCACTCAAATTAACACAGAGCCTAAGTATCACTGAGATAAAAGCTGTAACCTATTTGACTTTTCTGTCTACCTGCAACTTATGTTACATTCAACGCATTTATATGCACATTTTCACAGTTTTTGTATGGTCCTAAAATGCTTCTGAATCTGGACACACTAACACCTTGGCATGGGCATTCTCCATTTTGTAACATTAACACTTCAGGCATTGTAAGCACTATATAAATACTTATAACTTAATATATGGCATTCCATACCAAGCTGTGGCAAAGCCAATAGGTCTCGCCTATGCGAGATCTATTGACTTTGTCAATGTTTTTTAAGCCATATTATACAGCAGCGCTAGCTTCAGTGGAGCGTAACTGAATTTTTTTTTAAAAGTGATAGAACGTAAACAACTCTGGCTGTGTGATACAGTTTCTTTTTTACATTACTTGCAGCCATTTGCAACATAGCTAAAAAAACATTAGCAAAGCCAATAAATCTTACATAAGCAAGACCTATTGGCTTTGCCAATGCTTGTTGTTACAGTTGGGATGAAGGATTTTCTACAATCAAGTTGAAGAGCAAAGGAAATACTAAAACATGTCCAACTGATTTGTATGCACTTGAGATTCCAAGGCTTTGCTGTGGGAGCAATGCTGTGTTAAATAATGATGGAACAATGCACAATTACATCGTACCGCAGTGCTAAACCTCACACGTAGGTCTTCCACCCCTTTAATGTTTCAGTGGTTTGATTGTAAAATATTATTACAAAAAACATTTTATTGTCAATGGCCCATACCGTCTATGTAGGAAAGTAGGATCTGCTTTCATGGTCACCCCCACTTTTTGCTGGTGTTATTATGTTTTTCTGACTAGTCTGACTGGGATCCTGCTAATCAGGACCCCAGTCTCTGTGCTTCCTCCCTAAATTGGACATGGTGAGTACTTAGGTACACTCCATATTGGCTACTAGGGTACCATTGTAAGCCCCTAGTATATGGTACCCAGGTACCCATGGCATAGGTACACCAGGGGTCTCCCATGGGCTGAAGCATGTATTATGCCACCCATGAGAGACCACTCAACTACAGGCCTGCCATTTCAGCCTGCGTAAGCTGGTGCTAGCACCACTTACGACAGATATAGGTTTTCCTATATCTTAGGTCGCTACACTTAATACCTATAAGTCATCCCTAAGGCAAGCCTCTCAATCCTGAAAGCAGGGTGCTGGGTCGTAAGTATGAGGGTGCCCCTGCATGAGTGGGGCACCCCGACAAACTTCGGAGTCCATTCTCACAGATTGTAAGTGCATCAGCCATTACGATATATAGAGTGGCCATGCGTCATTACGCGATGACCATCTCTAAACCGGCTGTAACGAACCCTGTCATGTTTGGTATCAAACATGTTGGAATCATACCCCCACGCCGTTGACGGTGTGGGAGGTATGATTCCATGATCTGTAAAGCTCCTCCGGGAGGCCCTCAGTGCTCCCGGTACCAGTCTTCCAGAACTGGACAGCAAGCTAGGGCTGCTGCCGACCAGAGACAAGTTTCTGCCCTCCTGCTGCTGAGCCAAGCTCGAGCAGGGGAAGGCAGAACAATAGATATCCTGTCACAGAGAGGTGTGACCACCTCCCAGACAGGGTTCATTGTATTGGGGCAGGGTGGGGGTGCTTGCCAGCGTCACTGAGACTGCTTGAAGGGCACACTTGGTGCCCTCCTTGCATACTCCAGTTCAAACCAGTTCAGGGAGCCGTTGGCTCCCACTCTGGCGTGAAACTGGACAAAGGATATGGGAGTATCCTCCCCACTGTCCAGCCCCTCCTTTGGGAGGGACCCCTGAAACGTCCCAACCCTTTCCCAAGGGTACTTAAGGGCTTACCTGTGGGTGGGTCCCTAGATTCATCATGGGACAAGATTAAAATCATACACCACTTCAACTTCAACCATCTGGACACTCTGGAATTCGCTGGACTTCGCTTTAGGAACCGAGACTGCACCGGGGAAGATTCCTGCTGCTCCTGGTCTTGTCATCCTTTTGGTCTTCTACAACGTCTCTGTCCGAGCTCCATACAGGTTCTTCACTGATTCCTGCTGCTCCTGGTCTTGTCATCCTGCTGGTCTTCTACAACGTCTCTGTCCGAGCTCCATACAGGTTCTTCACCAGGCCTGTGGAACTCCAAGACACCCGAAGGAATCTCCCTTGGAGTGAAGGAGTCACTCCCCTGCATCTGCAGGTACAGCAACACAGCTGACTGGTCTGCTGATCCTGAGCTCCCACGGACTCCGAAAGGCTCCGCAAAACAGGTGGTGGTTATGCAACTCCCTCGATGCCTGAACTGTCATCATACCGAGTTTGAGGCCAGTATCCCTCGCCGGAAGCGCTGGACTGGAACCCCTATGCATTGCGTCAACTTGCTGTTGCCAAGGCTTGTTGCCTCTCTCCTCCAGAGATCTTCGGGCTCAAAGAAGCTCTTACCTCAAGCATCCTCTTCAGCCAAGACCCTCGCCTGCATCGCATCCTCTGGACCGTGGGCCTGCATCTCTTCGTAAACTGCTTGAGGTCCTCTTGCGACTCCTGTGCCTTCTGCCTGTGGGTCCTCTTGAGGGTCTTCTTTGGCACCAGTGGACCACCCTGCTTGCTTGGGGCCTGCTCCGACTCACCTGCATGTGGTGAGTCCCTTGGACCTTGCTGGTCCCGACACTGGACCGTTTTAGTTGACTTCATTGTTTGCCGCTGCCAAGGCTTGTTGGTGCCCCTGCCAGACAGTGACCCCTTGGCGCTCGACATCCAACGTGGGACAGCTCGTAACCGGCTCCTGGTCTTCCACAGCATCGCCTGGTCCACCCAGCTGCAACTTGAAGGGCACCGTCAACCTCTCCTGCATCGTCGATATCGGTGGGCATTCGTCTTCCGTGCCTCCTGGTCTCTCCTGAGTGGCATAAACTCTGTCCCCTCTGCTTGCTGGTACCTCTCATCTTAAATCTACCTTTGGGTTCCACCGGACTCCTTTGTCTCCTTCTCCATTGGCATCTTTCCTGACGTCCTCCATTGTGGTCTACTGCGGTTTCCGACGTCACTTGATACCTATGCACCTGGCTTCCCTGGTGTAGGTATCCTAGTTCCTGGGGTATCCACAGGTGGGGTGACTCTACAACCTTCCCTTCCATGAGGTGTCTTCGGGACCCACTGGGAAGGGTACTTTTTCTTAAAAACCGCAACCGCGACTTACGCATTGACTAGCATTGAGCACGCGGTCGTGTTTCCACTCTGCACACGACCTCAGTGGGGTTCCTAGATACTCACCTTGGGTGGTTCCTTGGGTCCCCAGCTCTTCTACATCTTCTGGGTCCATTATCGACTTGAGTCGTGGTTCGCATTCCACTATTTTAGTATATGGTTTAGCCTCCCTCTGGAGAGCATTGTGTATTTGTGCTACTTACATGCTCTATTTCCTAAATATTGTGTGTATTGTGTTTGTATCTCCGGGTAGGAGATAATACATTGTGTTAGTGAGTGTCTGTAATAAAATACCTATTTTTATAACTACACTGTGTGATTCTTTTTCACTTAATCTATACCATAAGATTAAGAACTGGTAAAACAACCTGCTTTATTTACACTCCTTCTGGACTAAGCCTGAAGGCTGCTCTCCACAGCTACAACATAGAGAGCTTCTAAGGTTGTCTAAGACCACTAAAATCCCCATAAGGGTCGTCTGGATTGGTGCAGGGTGCTACAATTACATAAGTGAGCACCGTATACCAAGCCAGCTACTCACAGTCTAGAACACTGTTATTGGACTATTGAGGCTATCCAAAGTTCCTTCGCTTCTTCGTATTGCGTGTATGAAACACTACATAAAAGGTTTGTCCCATGTAGCGGTCTTATGAATTATATTGTGAATAAACTGTACTGCAGCAGCTTATCAGGCTAAAACTAAACAAAACAGAAATGAGGAACAGGTAAAAATAGATGCAATGACTGACATACAATTGGTATTTCCTGGACTGAATATAGTAAATTGGTAACTATTCTTTGCAAATGAATCACACCAAGCCCTCAAGGGGAACCAGTCAACTTTCTTTGTAGCAGCAGTATATCAACGCATTGAGAATTTTACCAGCCATTGACGTCCACCAAAATTAGCTGTTTAAATGCAGATCATTTATACATGGGGATCAGCCTTTAGGCGCTAAGGAAAAAACTACCTGATTGAGTTACATTTTTCATTGCAACCAATTAACTTAAATGGGGCAATTATGTGGTAGTGTTTTAGCCAACTGTTAAAAATACTGCTCAGCCTGCATGCAGGGCAGATGAAAATTAAAACTACCTACCACTGCAGTTCGCATGACCTTTGCAGAATCTCCGGGTCAAGGGGAGCTTCTTGGGAGACATATTTTGCAGAAATCATATTATCTAGAAGTGATGTCTTATGTGACTGAGCACATTATGATGATGTGGCCTTACAACTCGGCCTCATTTCAAAAGCTATTTAACCTTTACATTTTTAGGTCTTGCATCAGCGCGCATGCGCTGTCTGCAAGACCTTCAGTAATCTGTCTACACGGAGTGTAATCCCGCCTTCTGCTTCGATTGGATTACTACCCCCTGCTTCGATTGGATTACTACCCCGTTGCTAGTATTTCCTGCTCCCTTATTGGTGGGGCTCCCGATACTTAATTTCCGTTTTTTACTTCAAGAGCACCGGCCAATTACAGTTTCACTACACTGAAGTTGCTTCACTGTTCCTTTGTGAACTACTTGTTTAAAATTAGTGCTAGTGTTATACTTGGTGAGTCATGCGAATTCCTCGCAAGCTTTATTTATCTGCTTGTTCACAGTTTTGTTTCATAGCGTTCTATAGTGCTTTACAAAGATTTTTGGCAACATTTGCAGCTGTGGGCAAAATTGTTTTCAAAGATGTACTCTGGGTCATTTTAATCGTGCATATTTTAATAAAGGCTGGGGCAGTCTTAAAGGCATGCAGGCTCGACCACGTGACTGGTGCAACACACCCAGTTAAAGGATTATTAAAGGCAATTTAGTGTCTATTTTTTTCCAAATAAGAATGTTTGTTAGATTATTTATTTTGTCAAAACATATGCCAACAATATAACATAAGTGATTAAAGAAATCCACAATGCAAGGAAAGGGTGCAATACCACAGGCTGTTACTAGGTGTCCCTGTGGAGTTAAAAACGGACCTCTATTATCCACATAAGATACTGCATCTTAAATGCAATTATAAAAAGAAAGATTGCAACTGAGCATACTTCCAATGAAAACAAATGGAAAGGTAGGCTCAGCTGCAATTTCTTTTTTTTTAAATAATTGCATTAAGGGTGCAGTACCTTAAGTTGCTAATACAGGTCCCTTTTACAACTCTACAGGGACTCCTAGTAACAGCCTGTGGGACTGCACCCTTTCCTTGCTTTCTGGATATTCTATTAGTTATGGTACTGCTGGAATATTTTTAATTCTAAGGAACATAATCATTTTTAATGCCAATAACTCAAAATTACCCTAATGCGGGACCTATTGCATTACAAATGCTTGTTTTTGAATGGAGTCAAAACCCTGGAGACTCGCTGGCGACTTGTACTGGCTCAACTAGTTGTATCGGAATAAATGAACTTTTTATGAATATAATTAATAACCTTGTCACAGCAAAAGTTTAAAAGCAGAGCCCTTCTCAGTAAACATCTTTTTAGTACCCAAGCGCCGTTCCCCAGTGTTGCTCCCCTGCTCAGACATGAACACAAGGGATTGGAGGCAGGGCCGGACTGGTAACCGAAACCGGCCCTGGCAAACTGCTCGGCCGGCCCCCCCTGGGGGGGCTGAGGGGGTGCGGCCGAGCTGTTTGCAGGGGCCGGTTTCGGCCTATTTTGCTACCGGGGGCCGATATTGCAGGCCCCCGGTATCATAAACGGCCCCCCAGGGGCCCAAAACCGGCCGTCACCCTGGCGGCCCACCGGGGAAACGCCCGGTGCCCGCTACGGCCAGTCCGGCCCTGACTGGAGGCTGCCAGACTGTGTGTGCACTTAGAGGTGAGGCGGTGTGGTAGCGGCAGCTCTTGTTTCTTCTCTTCTCTTCCATCCACCAGTGCACATAACTTTTACCCATTCTCCAATGTTTTAGGGAATGCGTGGGTTAAAGTGCAGTTTTTTTTTCTTTGTTTTCACCTTGGCATACTTCGTGCTGGTGTTAAAGTGACCTCCTTCTGTTTCATTTCCTTCGTCTCCAGTTTACTTTGCATGCTTTTTTACGAACAATTTTAATTTGAAAGCAAAACAGCAATCATCAATTTACCTACAATGGCTGTTCAGCGCTCGGGAAGCTACATTTGTATTTATTTGCATGGTAACCTTGCTCCATCACAGCAACATACAACTCGAAGACCTGGTATATAAAATCTACACTTATGCTGTACTAGCACTGTACAAGCACTCAGAGTCCCCTCCCACTAGCCCTGGGTCATTATTTATAAAAACATCAATTGCACATTAATTAATGACATGGAGCTACTCTCCGTAGCAACAATAAACATGACTGACGAGCAAAGCCGAAAGCAGACTTTCTTTTACAGCAAGGCACTGCAGGGAGGGAAGAAAGCAAGCCCACCTCTTGCCTGCTGTTTCAGGGATAGTTTGGGGAGCCCCACGCAGGCAGCACCCCCCTTCACAATGACTATCAACCAGTGGCTGCCAGTAGGCTGCACCCCTTCTGCCAGGGTCCTAATAACAAGGGGCTGCTTCCCAGCTGTGGCGAGAGCATTAGCCCTTTGGAATACCACTTTTCGCGTTCTGCCAGGTCTGGGCCATGTTCCACTTTTGCGATATTGCACGTTAAGTGCTTCATACCTTGAGGTTAGTCTTTTTTGTTGTTGTATGCAACATCCTGTGGTTCATTTTTAGGTCTCGCCTAGCATTGCAGCGCGCATGCTCTGCTCGCTCTGCGAGGCTTCTTGTAATCGGGATATTTTGGAAGTGGAGTTTAAGCTCCGCCCATTATTCTGATTGGTTTGCGTCACCGTTTACGCTAAATGCTGGCTTCCCATTGCAAATGAGGCTTTTTGGTTACCACCCTGTCTCCTTCTCCGACTGCCCATCTGGACTCGATCGTTTACTTGCGGCGTTAGACAGTCTCCTTTAATTAGTTGGTAGGCACTATCTTTTTGTCATTCGTCCACGAAGCGCGATGCTGCAGCGCTATGCCCTCTAAATTGTATGTTTTTTAAATTTCTTTAATAAGCGCGGCGCCCGCTAGGGACACCGCGCTCACTTTATTTATTTATATTTTCGCGCGTCCACTTCAGGGACGCCGCGCTTTGTTTTTTTGTTTTTTTACTTTAAAACTGAGCGCAGCGCCGCTTCAAGGACACCGCGCTCGGTTTATTTATATATTTCTTAACTTTTAACACTGAGCGCAGTGCCCGTTTCAAGGACACCGCGCTCAGTGTTAAAGTTTTTTTTAAAAACGAGCGCGGTGTCCTTCAAGCGGCGCCGCGCTCAGTTTTAAACTTAAGCATTTGCAATGCAATCGGACCTATTGCATTGCAAATGCTTTTTTTTTTTGCTGGTGGGAACTTGCGATCGAGTTTATTGTTGTCTGATTTCCCTTTCTCTCCCCTTTCTATAGAACCTCGACCGACTTGGGGTGGTTTGAGAGCTGGGGGGAGCTTAGCTGCTGTCGGTCCTTTTAAGAGCGTAATTTAAATGTCAGGGACGCATCCTCGCCGCCCCCAGGGGGCCGTCTGGACCCTTTTGTGCTCCGGAGTCTCCGTCTCAGACCCCCCGCCATATTTTTTCTTTCCACGCTTGCTTCTGAGCTCGGACCCCCGCTGGAGACAGACCGGCAAAGACACGTCTTCCAGGCCCTCTGAGGGCAGAGGCGGGAGGTCACACAGGTCCAAGAAATGGGCAGGAGGTCACATGGGTCCAATAAATAGACAGAAACTACAGACTCTCCAGCCCACTGAGGGCAGAGGCCGGAAGTCACACGTACTAACAAAACGACCCCCTCTTGAGGGCAGAGGGGACTGACAGGAGCCCTCTGATGGAAGAGCAGGGTTTCAGTGGGCGGGGCTTCAAAGAGGCTCTTTACAGTTCTGTCGCAGCCTCGTCATTTCAGAATGGAAGCATTTTTAATATTTTAGAAAACGAAGCCATAGTTGTTGCTTATTTATCTTATGGAACTAAGAACCATTGACAAAGCCAATAGTCCTGACTTGTTGTAGGTGAATGTTACGAGTTGTATTATATATCTGGATGCAGTGGCAGAAGCAGCACTCGAGTGGCGCACTATACTAAGCACAGATTTTTAGCTTATGTGTTTTTAAGCCACGTCCTTAATTACGTCAGCCACGCCCTTTGAGAGACCCCCCATTTTTTTCATCCCACTTAAAGCGCTGGAGGTCACACGGTGGAAGGAAGGACCCCTCTCTCAGGACAGCAGTAATAAAGTCGCCAACTCATGATTTCCTGCTACTCACTCACCTGCGCTGGCCCCCTCTCAAGCACCTGTCCCTGGACCCCTAAATGACTCTCTCCCATCCAGGCCGGGGTCGCCCTCCCCAGAGGCCGGGTGCCGAAGCACCCGTCAAACCACCACTGTGGATCTTTATGCATGCGAGCCCGCAAAGCGCCTGGAAACGGCTCTATGTGGACACATGGACGCCCTTCCTACGTTCTCTTCTGTCAGTCACCAACCTCTCCACCCAGCGCCTCTGTACCTCTCCACCCAGCGCTCTGTACCTCTCCACCCAGCACTCTGTACCTCTCCACCCAGCGCTCTGTACCTCTCCACCCAGCGCCTGTATCTCTCCACCCAGCGCCTCTGTACTTCTCCACCCAGCGCCTCTGTACCCCTCCACCCAGCACCTCTGTACCTCTCCACCCAGCGCCCTGTACCTCTCTACCCAGCGCTCTGTACTTCTCCACCCAGCGCCTCTGTACCTCTCCACCCAGCGCTCTGTACCTCTCCACCCAGCGCTCTGTACCTCTCCACCCAGCGCTTCTGTACCTCTCCACCCAGCGCCTCTGTACCTCTCCTGCACTTTGCCTCTGCCTTTCTCTACCATTTGCATCTCTCCCACCCCCACCCCCACCTCTACCTCCTTTCCTCCACTGCCCCGCTACTCAGTCACCTGCGCTGACCCCCTCTCAAGCACCTGTCTCCGGACCCATAAATGACTCTCTCCCATCCAGGACGGGAAGTGATGTCAGCATCAGAATACTTTATTGTGTCAGCGCCTTGAACAGAGCCCATACAATATTACACATTTGATAACCTACCACAATAAGTTGCATGCCTCTCCGCTGCCAAAACGTCCAATCGTAATTATAAACAACCAGTGGTAAAGGGCAGCGCTTCGTCTTCGCCGACGTCCTGAATGAGTGCATCAGCGGCAACTGGCCGGAGAGTTAGTTACAAGAAGACCGCAGAGGCGCCATACAAGATCATCTAGGAAGTAATGCTTTAGGAACTCAGTGCTACTAAGGTCCTCTGGCGATGCTTCTGGACAGAAGCGCTGCACCATCAGCAACAAGCATTTGCAATGCAATAGGTCTCGCATTTACGCGAGTTTAAGCTATTAACATTGTAAATGACAATGCCTTTTATTTATGTTTTCAAAACCAAAACATAAATAAAAGGCATTGTCATTTACAATGCCAATAGCTCAAACTCGCCTAAATGCGAGACCTATTGCATTGCAAATGCGTGTTTGTTTTGTTATCAAGCAGGATGTTTCACCGAAAACGTCTGGTTTTTTTTTGTTATACACAATGCTGTCATGTTTTAATTTATGTGAAAATGTTTCCCGTTGTACTGCAGGGGGCTGGATTATATACGATTTTATGTGTGTGAAACTATTCAAGGAAAAGTACTTCTGTATTTCAAAGTATACATATTTACAGGTTTTATATTTGAGGAAAGGAGAATATTTTTAAATTATTTTGTTCATAACTGGTTGTAGCTGTTTTATTTGTCTCCGTCCTACTGGGTGCTAAAGCGCGCGTGTGCTTTTGTGACAGTGCATTTATCCAGACACTTGTCCGCTGGCTCCAGTTGGCACGTTGAGTGGGTTTGTCTGGTTGTTGAGAGACACTCTTGCTCATGCCCCTCGTTACCCTAGAGGTCAAATGATTGGAGCAGCTAAAACCATTGGCAACCATTTTTGTTTCTTTTTCCCTGAAAAATGTGGTTAAAAAAGCAAAGTTGAAATGTAAATACCTGACCTAAGTTACTAAAACATGATTCTGCTGTAGCATGCTCTGTGCATGTTTCATGTGTGTGTACCATGACGCACACATGTTGCACCTCCTACAGAGTGATAACATCTACCTCATTTTGATATATTTCTGAAGATAAACATCTCCCGGTATACATCAGTTCAGGCTTGGTTTGTGGCAGCATTCAGTCTACTAAAGGAGGTTATAGCTATTTGTTTGTGTTGAGATAATTCTTGTATGCATTTTAACACTCAATTTTGCGTTTTCATTTTCTGTATCTTAAACCAAGTCTGCTCTTCTCATCTGGGGATAACCAGTTGTGTGTTTTTTTAGCTTCATTGCAAAACATCATTTAGATAGTTCAATGTGATCTATAAAATGCTAGGTAGTAGATTTGTTGTAACCTGGATCATCGTAAATTAAAATTTTGGATTTTACATGTTAGATTTTACAGGAATGAACTAGAGGCAGAATCAATTGTGGTTTCTGAAAACACTCTTAAATGTGGCACAGGTGTAGAATGTGTTTTACTATCTTTCTGGGAATATTATGTGATTTATTGATTATTCTTATGCAACCGCGCAACCTGGCGTGTAGTTTGAGTTGTGTTTGTCTATGGATGAGTTTCAGTGCCTCCTTGCTTTAAAGGGATAGTAAAAATGGAATCTCGTTACTGTCCTTGGTGTGGCTTTGTAATATTCTTTTTCTCTATCACAAGCAGGGTAATGCATAAACATTCCACAAGGTGCAGGTTGCTGTGTGACTGGAAAATACATAATTTGACTTTTTTATTGATTACAAATTGCTATTTTCTGCAGTCTTTACTTCCGGATGCCTAAATGTCATTTTGTTGTTTGGATAGACAGATGCCGATTTTTCATCAGGTACCTCTAAGGGCATCAATAGCAAGGCTTCATTTAAACACTTATTTAAATAAAGTATCATGCCTGAACCAATATCCGCCTATTGTATATTGAGACTTTTTGTGACTCCTCAGATCACTAGATTTTCAGAGGACAGATCAAAATCAAAAGATATTTACTACCCACAAAAAGCAGGACTATTCCTAAAATTCAGTAATATGAAAGAACATCCATATTTAATGTATAAAAGTTGTCCTACTACTCCTGTATGGCAACATCACATCACTTTGTTTTATGTCACTCCCCCACATATTTTGCCAATAAACAATACTATCCCCCCTTTCAAAACTGCCCCTCATTATTCTCGAATATCCCCCTCATGTTAAAAACCTCATTATGTGAATTTCCATTGTCTGTCACTATCTTTTAAAGCGTCCAAAGTATCTCCTCTTAGTAGAAGCCAAGTATGACTCAATGTACCCAGACAAAACTCTTTGAAAGAAGTCAAGGCGTATCTTCAGAGTGAGGACTCCCATTTTATAGCGCTATACAGATTAAGCTGCTTCTAAGTGTTGGCGACCAGTAGGCTGCTTACTTTTGAAACTTAAGGTGAATAGGAAGACCTTTTGGGGCCAAGAATAGCAAAACGTCTTCTACCCACCATGGAGGCAGATTTTTTATCATAACTATTTATCTACATTTGCTTCTAGATTGGATTACAATATATATAAATTAACTTAAAGTACAGCAACACTTGAATAACATGTGCTTATGTGTCTTTATATTTTATACTTTACTTTTAATTCAGCTTCTCCAATGCATTTCACTATGTCTCACCCTATGCCTCTCTCGGTGTGTCCTCTCCCTCCACTCTCTGGATCATCTCAGGTCTCATTCTGCTTCTATGGTCCCCAGGATGGCCCTTTCTGGAGTCTTCCCTTCACTACTCCTCCTTGCATCACCTCATACCCCTTTTGTTGTTCAGATCTCCCAAACAACCCTTTCTAAACCCTTCCCTATGACACTCCCCCACCTCCCCTTTAATCATCCCAAAACTACTCCTACTACTATAAACTCTAAAAAATAAATTCTAGACCTTCCCTCTACTATCCTAACATCACCCCCACTCAAATTAATATCATATTTCCCTTTTCCAAATCCCCACTAATCCTATTTGGGTGCCGGAGTAGCGTGCTACCCACCAAAAAGTGCCTCGACAGCTCATCATACGTAGCAAGCACTATAACAATAAAAATAAAAATCCATCGCTCTTCTATCCCTCCACTATCCTTTTCAATGCAAATAACAAACTCACATGTCCACCGCTCAAATTAATGTAATATTTCACTATACTAATTCACCACTAATCCTCTTAGGGTTCCGGAGTAGCATGCTACTCGCTGAAAAAGTGCTTCAACGCCTCGGCAGGGGTAGTAAACGCTAAATAAATATAATTACAATTGCAATTAAATTCTTATTTTTTGTTAAAAAGTATCCCAGCAGTAGCATAACTAAGGGCACAGCATCCTATGTTGCTAATAGAGGTCCCTTTACAACTCCACAGGGACACCTAGTAACAGCCTGTGGCACTGCACCCTTTTCTTGCTTTTTGCATTTTATTTAATTACTTATGCTACTGCTGGGATATTTTTTAACAAAAATAAATAACAAACATTATCGTTGGCAACGCGAATAGCTAAACATTTCCGAAAAGCGAGACCTATTGCATTGCAAATGCTTGTTTTCTCTACTGTTATACACATTGGGGACTTCTTGCTTTAAGGAGAGTGAAAGGCCTGAACAGTGGCGTAGCAAAGGGGGGTCCACCCCGGGCAGCACGAGTTTTGGGGGCTGCAAACACCAGAATTGACAGCACCCCCCCTGCTCTTACACGTGGCTGCCACAAGAGGGCAACGCAGGGACCGCCACAGGCGGCCAAAGGTCTAGCTATGCCACTGGGCCTGAAGAAAGAGTGTGATTAAAGTCCGCATTCTAGTTTTGAATGACACTGAGCAAGGTTTCCGCTCTTAGCACCCCTAGAGGGCGACTACAGTGCGCAGCACGTACAGCAATGGAAATGATAAGATAAAAAGCAAGTATTGGCATCAGAAATGTATCAGAATTCAAACACGCCTCTGGGATAGCTCAGTGAGTTAAACGCTCCCCGAAAGAATACCATTCCCGCTTGTCTCATATTTACAGCATGGGTCATGTGAAAGGAGGAAAGAAATGCAGGCAGATGGGCACAAGAAGCCAGAACCTATAACAAATCGCTCGGGTAAAAGGCTTGCCGAGTGCATTGTTTAATCATGACCTACGGGAGAAGTCACGAAAACAGCTCCCTTTCCACCGCCCTCCTACTCACACAAGAAGAAGAAACCTGTTGCATAGCACTAAGACATGCTTTATGAATCAGTGCCACACAAATTAACCGAGTTGGGAACGGCAAATGCAGATCGCCTGCATTTTCACAAGTCCATCAGTGTTAGTAGAGCAAACTTTGAGGGTGGGAAGTTCAGATCAGAACTTTATACAATCTCAGGATTTATAAAGAGGTGTGGTGCAGCGGCCAGGGCGACTGACTCCGGAACAGGAGGGCTCATGGTTGGATCCCCGGCGGCAGGTTAGCCCAGCACCATGTGACTCTGGGCAATAGCTCAGCACCATGTAACTCTGGGCAATAGCTTGTTAATCTTCCCGACGGCCTCCAGCGCCAGGACACCTCGACTGAGGTAGCTGCGCGCTTTACAAATGCTGGTATTATTATTATTAAACTACTACAAGCGTACCAGTGGTGAGAGAATTAGCAGGAGAGGTGGGTTCCATGGTGCAAGAAGCAACAATAACAGCAAGCTAAAAGAAGCATTGACAAAGCCAGCAAAAAACACTATAACTCGGCTAGCGCTGGCTGTGTCATAGTGCTTTTTGTGCGTGGGGGCACTGGGCAAATAAAGATGGGAGGACAAACAACAACAGGGAGAGGAAGTCTAACAACAAGGACAGTAGGCGGGCAGGTGCAAGCAACAAGAACAAGGGAGCAACGCCATCGGGATCAGAACAAAAAAAACCTCAAAACCATTGCGAGCAGAGGAAGGACACATAGAAAGAAATCAATCAGTACTAGGTCTATATGCTCCATCAAAAGGACAAACACATGAAGAAGAGGAGGTGACCCGTGGTGTAGTGTCGTCATGCCTGACCTGGCACGCGACGTCAGGGTCAGGCGTGGGAGGAAGGGGAGGAACCGGAAAGGGGTTAGTTACGAGGTGTAAGAGAGGAATAAAGACGCATTTATTCAATCTGCTTCTGTCGGTCTCTTTATTGCTCTCAGAGACACGAAACTGGAGACGAGAGTGGGATGGGAAGAACCCCCTAGCCTGCGCGCACCCAGACGAAGCGTCACGTCACCTGCAGTGAGGCCGAGTGCCTCTCCGACGACGCGAACACCCGCTGTGCAGCGGACCGCGTCGGAACCCAGTACCTGCCATACGCTGCTGCCCCCAGCCCTGTCAGCAGATTCAAGCGTGTGCCAACCCCAGAACCTCAGAGTTGGGGTAAGTCTCCTCACCACGTGCCTGTGGCCTACACAAGCCTGTCCCGACCGGCGGCCATATTGAGGTCAGGCACTCAACATTAGGGAGACCTTGTCACCATCCCGGCGGCCATTTTAAAGTCAGGCGAAGCAGAAAACACCACTACTTCTACTCCAAGGGAGTAATGCGACAGTACTCCTGAGTGCAACTGCTGCCCGATACACCCTTACACTACTAGGCAGCGCGCAAACACACTGCGGAGTTGAGAAGAGCGAACAGAATCGCCTACATGTCGTCATGTCTACGCCCCCAGACTCCTCCCAGAATGTGCAACCAGGTCCCGCGCCAATCGCACAGCCAGGTCCAGTGCTGCTGGGGGTATCGTTCCTGCACCCCCCAGAACCCCTGATGCTAACATCTGGAAATAGCATGGGCCCCAGATGGCAAAGTTGGCTGGAGGACTTCGAGGACTTCATGAAGGGATCGTGGGTAAATGACCCCAACCAGCAACTCATTGCTCTGCGCAATCTGGTGGGCAAAGACGTCGGACAAGTCATCAAGGAACTACCACCGGCCACATCTGCTTCCTATGCAGACGTCAGGGAAGTGCTGAACAGGAAATTCCTCCACAAGCGAAATCTGGACTATGAACGTTACACCTTCAACCTAGCGTCCCAAGAAAAGGATGAAGCGATGAGTGATTTCATTACGCGCCTTAAACGCCTAGCCCGATACTGTGAATTTGATAACTTCACTACCGAAGATGCACTTTGCCTACGGATCATAGAAGGGTGCCAGTCTGAAACACTGCACCGGCGCCTGTTGAAGAAACATCACTCCCTGGACGACATTGAAGAGCTCATGCGAATAAACAACCAAGCTGAAGAGCATGCGAAAAAGATGAAAGCAGGCAAGATGGAGAAACGTGAGCAAGCTTTTCGATTGCACTCTCAGGCAGACCCACGGCGCCAGTCAGATCATAGGAAACCCTTGAAATCCACGAGCCAAAATCGCAGCGGAAACAAGAACATCAACACCCGGAAACAACCTTTACAATGCTATCGTTGTGGCCAAGACTACCCTCACACCGGCCCATGTCCGGCCATGGGACAACAGTGCCACCGCTGTGGGAAAGACAATCACTTTGAAACAGTGTGCCAGACTTATCGCAAGGAGTCCACACCAACCAAACGAAACCTGGGACCTCGTCATCACGCAAGAGCCGTACGAGAGAGAAGGGACAGATCAACCAGCTCATCAAGATCCAGTACTCGGTCACACTTCTATTATCGGTCTCGACGATCGTCATCAAGGGAATCATCAGCCCTCACTCCCATATCTCAAGACAGCGATGAGTATGTGTGCATGGTAGCGGACCCTGACCGATTAAAGAAGTACCCCAGGCTGCATATTCGAATGGGAAATCACCCCGCGAAGTTCGTTCTAGACACTGGAGCGTCACTCAATTACATATGCACAACTGAGTACAAGAGGATGAATCTGAAGCCTAAACTAAAGCCGGCCGCTTTGCGTGTTTACACCTGGATGTCCAAAGAACCCCTGCCGTGCCTAGGACAATTTCGTACGTCTCTGACCTATGAAGACAGGACAGTTCATGTGCAAATCCACATCATAGAAGGCCCTGAAGCGGCTGATTGTCTTCTCAGCCTACCCACAGCGGAGCGCTTGAAGCTAGTGGAAATCCTATACAAAGTGGATGACACGCCTGATATCATTAGTAAGTTCCCAAAACTGTTCTCTGGACTCGGAAAATTAGCTCATTTCAAAGTCCGACTGCATATAAATGAACAAGTGACACCTGTGGCTCAACATCACCGGAAAGTACCTTTTCACCGCAAGCAAGCGGTGGATGAAGAGCTGCAGGATCTATTGAGAGCAGACATCATAGAGAGGTCTGCCGGACCCACCCCGTGGGTATCACCAGTGGTAGTGGTACCCAAACGGGGAGCAGAGAACAAAGTTGGTCTGTGCGTGGACATGCGAGCCCCAAACACAGCCATTGAGCGTGAGAGGCATCCGGGACCCCACATCAGCGACATGATCACACGCTTGAATGGAGCAAAAGTCTTCTCAAAATTAGACCTAAACAAGGGGTATCATCAGCTTGAGCTTCACGAGAAGTCCCGGTACATCACCACTTTCACTACGCACCAAGGGCTCTTCAGGTACAAGCGCCTCAACTTCGGAATTTCCTCGGCAGCGGAAATATTCCAAGAGGCGGTGCGGCGAGTCATCCAACACATTCCAAACTCATTCAACTACAGTGACGACATCTTGGTGTTCGGTGAAACTCGCAAGGAACACGACAAGGCTCTTGATCGCGTGTGTCATGCTCTACTAAGTGCCAATCTCACGCTCAACCGAGACAAGTGCGAGTTCCACAAGTCTACATTAAAGTTCTACGGTCACATCTTCTCCAGTGACGGAATGCGACCTGATCCTGAAAAAGTATCAGCACTGTCTGACACGCCATGCCCCCGAGATGTCAGCGATATACGATCCTTCCTGGGTATGGCTAGCTACTGTGCCCGTTACATCAAGGACTACGCCACCATCAGTTATCCCCTGCGGGAACTCACCAAACAAGGCCAACCCTTTCACTGGTCCGCCAAGTGCGAGCAAGCATTCAGCCAAATCAAAACAGCAGTGAGTTCTGCCATCAACGTAGCTTATTTCAACCCCCGCAGGAAGACAGAAATCACAGTGGATGCAAGTCCTGGAGCCATCTTAGCCCAATACGATGATGAAGGAGAACAGCGACACATTGTAGCGTACGCTAGTCGCAGCCTCACTGACACAGAGAAAGCCTACTCACAGCCCGAAAAAGAGAGTCTGGCAGTTGTATGGGCGTGTGAGCACTTCCATCTCTTCATCTATGGGAAGCACTTCACACTAATCACTGACCACCAGGCCCTCATAACGATCTTCGGAAATCCTCGATCAAAGATGCCACCACGGATCGAACGGTGGGGTATTTGCCTTCAAGAATATACGTACACCATTGTTCACAAACCGGGGAAGGCAGAGAACCCAGCAGACTACATATTGCGACACCCCCGGACTGCAACACGAACAAAGTGCTCACTGGCAGAAGAATACCTCCATTTTGTCATTGACCAAGCAAGGCCACCCGCAGTCCCACTAGAAGCCATCATAGAAGCCACTGCTAAGGACGCCACACTCCAGAACATAATACATCGCATCCGCACTAACTCGTGGAGATACCTGGAGGAGACACCAAGTGACAAGACTGTCAACACGCAAGAACTTGCGTCATTTCGACATGTCAAAGACGATCTCACGATCAGCACAAATGGACTGCTATTAAGAGATCGGCGAATTGTCATTCCCCAACAACTGAGGCAAGGAACTGTAAATCTAGCGCATGAAGGACACAGAAGCGTGGTGGCAACGAAGAAAGCATTTCGGGTAAGGGATCTGGTTCCCGTCCCTTGACCAAATGGTAGAAACCTCACTCCAAGATTGCCCTCAATGCCAACTAGTAGGGCGAGAAGAACCACACTCCCCGCTTCAAATGTCTGACCTCCCAGACGGCATATGGCAACAAGTGGCCATTGATTTCTTTGGTCCATTGAAGTCCGGGAAGTATATCATTGTCATCATGGACGAGTACTCCAGGTTCCCCATTGCGCAACAAGTCTCATCCACAAGAGCCACCGCTGTCATACCTGTCATCGACGAAGCATTTGCTGCGTGGGGAATCCCTACAGTAGTGAAGACGGACAACGGCCCACCATTTAATGGACATGAGTTCGCAGAGTTCGCAAGACACCTGAACTTCAGACACAGAAAGATCACTCCCATGTGGCCTCAAGCCAATGGGATGGTCGAAAGGTTCATGGCCACCATAAAGGAAACTAAACAACAAGCCAAATTGACCCAACGCGACATTCAACCGGCACTTAACGAGGTACTACGAGCGTACAGAACCACGCCACACAACACCACTAACAAGTGTCCAGCTACTTTGATGCTCGGAAGAACTCTGCGTACCAGAATACCAGTCGCGGACACCGCCATACATTCCAGGTCCCCAACCTTGGATCACGAGACACTAGTGAGTCTTGACAGAGTCAAGAAGGCAAAAATGAAAGAGTACGCAGACAGTCGTCGACACGCCAAAGTGTCTGACATTCAAGAAGGAGACTGGGTTTGGTCAGGCAAGAGCAAAAGGCAAAGACTGACAGTCGCTACGGTGCCCAACCTTTACAAGTAACAAGGCGGAAAGGAACCATGATCACGGCTGCATTCGAGACCAAAAGAACCACACGGAATGTGTCGCACTTCAAAAAATACAATCCTACAGTATACACCCATGCGGAAGAACCAGAATGGGACACAGATGAATCAAGCCGAGAAGCTGAAGACCGAGAAGAACCTGAAATCGCAGCGAGTCCGAGAGAGTGAAGAGAGGGGCGCCCCTCACGCCGACCACAGAGGACCATCAGGAGACCTACCCGGCTTATCGAAGAACTCTGAGCAAGTAGGCATTGAACATTTAAAAAAAAAAAGGGGGGAGATGTAGTGTCGTCATGCCTGACCTGGCGCGC
This sequence comes from Calotriton arnoldi, assembly GCA_963921515.1. Taxonomy (NCBI): domain Eukaryota; kingdom Metazoa; phylum Chordata; class Amphibia; order Caudata; family Salamandridae; genus Calotriton; species Calotriton arnoldi. The sequence goes on along the minus strand of CAWUFW010006127.1, from coordinate 496,177 downwards.
GACGTCAGGGTCAGGCATGGGAGGAAGAGGAAGGGGAGGAACCGGAAAGGGGTTACTTACGAGGTGTAAGAGACGAATAAAGACGCATTTATTCAATCTGCTGCTGTCGGTCTCTTTATTGCTCTCAGAGATGTTGGAGCCAACAAATGGTAGGTAATGGGTGGGCTATAAGACCCTTTTTAAAGTTTTTTATTTTTAATTTATGACACAACAGATCCTCTCCAAGCGACAGCGCATATCTGCTGCCAGTAGGTGAGACCTAAAAACTAAATTAAAGTATGGTCTAGTGAAAATGATCTAGACTATATATCCACTCAAACATCCTGCAAGACGTTTTGGTCGTTCCTGACAGAGCCCTACTCTCCTGCAATGCATTAACATCTTCAACATCATATGGACCGAAAAGTATTGAGTCAGGTGAGGTTAAATGTTTTTTCAATGGTTGAGATTAAGTTTACCTATTGTTAGAAGGGAATGTTGGTTTTGTGCTTCAGGTGTAGAAATGCTTGCACATATCAAGCTTTTCTGCAAAGGCGTGGAGGCTTTAACTGAATCATCACACCACCATGGCAAGGTCAGCCATACCTATGTACTTCCCCAGGGCTTGTTTATTATTAATACTCAGAATACGATTACTTACTTGCTGACTGTGTATCAACAATTCTAGAAAAGTAAAATGCGTTTTAGCTTTAACTTTTCCTATGACTCACGTTTTAAAGTTACTTTGGATCAGGTCTAAATGAAATCTTTTGGTACTATGTGCTACTGACAAATGACCCCTCTCCTTATTTGTTCAATCACTGGTGAGGGATCGTAGGATTTTCTGTTACACACACTAATAAAGAAAAGAAGTGCCAGGGCTTTAAGTGGGCCGGGTCCTGTCGGTGCTCAGCAAAAGTCTTAACTCTGCAGCAGTACCACCCTTCAATGCCTTTAATGTAACTTCAACAAGACTTGTTTTAGTTCTTTCACAGTCTCATCATGTCAGAACTGAAGCATTTTTCAATATTCTATACAACGAAGCCTCAGTTGTTTATTTATTTTATACAACTAACAACCATTGACAAAGCCAATAGCCCTGGCTTGTTGAAGGTGTAACGTTACTTGTTGTATTATATATTCGGATGCAATGACAGAAGCAGCAAAATACTAGTTGGGCGGCACACTATGCTACACACGGATTTTTAGCTGACGTGTTTTTAAGCCACGCCCTTAATTACATCGGCCACGCCTCTTTGAAAGACCCCCAGTTTTTTCATCCAACCCCTGAGAAGTGCCTTCCTTGTTTCTCGAAGATTGATTTAAATGTGTTTCAAATTTTCTACGTTTTGAAGTCCTTTTCAGTCGCAGTGATCGAATACTCCAGAAAACTGTATTTGACCAATCCCACAAAAAAAGACTAAAATTACAAATAAAACCAGCTCAGTGGCTGGAAAAGGAACACAAATCGTAGATCAAAAGGCAAAAATATACCCCGGGGTGATCACCGTCAATGACCTTCCAACCAGCAAAGGTTCCATAAATGCCCTGGATGTAGATAATACTAGTTGTTTTGCTAACCTTAAACAATTTACAGTTACCACTTCAGATGAAGTTTTAAAGTTAATCGATTCTACTAAGTCAGGATCACCATTTGACCCATGCCCTCCTTCTGTATTAAAACAAATTTCAGCTCCCATTGCAACACCTTTAGCAGACATCTTTAATGGGATGTTCAGCACAGGTATCTTTCCTGACCTTTGGAAAATGGCTTCAATTCTACCACTTTTAAAGAAATCTAACCTAGACCCGGACAACCCAGCCAATTACCGTCCTATCTCCAGGCTTCCTTTTCCAGCCAAACTGGTGGAAAAACTGTTAAACATTCAACTATCAAAGTTTATTCAGGATAACCATCTGTTGGATCCTTCTCAGTTCGGCTTTAGGGCCGAACATAGTACTGAGACGGCTCTAATAAAAACAACGGATGAGTTAAGAATAAGGCTCCCTGTTTTCCGTTTTTACTGATTTTTACAGATAAATACAGACAGAAATATTTTTTTTTCCTGTCTGTATCTATTTTTAAATGTGGATAAAAACGGAAATTGGGATGTTTTTGAGTGATTCTAAATGCTGTCAGTAATGACTGCCAGGCCAATAGCTGTGCAGATAGACAGGCAAGGGGATTAAAAAAATTAAGGAATTTTATTAAAGAGCCCTAAACAGCAGTAGATTTGCACAGCCTTGATACTAAAATGTGCATGCTTTCTTATAAGTGCATATTTTATCATCTGAGTGTCTATATATCATTGAAACCTGTCAGGCGTTCAGGCACGAGTGTACATTAACTGGTTATATAAATGCAGAAATAAACACATTTCAGCTTCATTTTTTCAGAAAACCTAAAATAAATATGGATAAATACAGGTAAAATTAGCAAAAAATAAATATGGATAAATACAGACGGAAATGACAAAAATATAAATACCATAAAACCGGGAGCCCTAGTTAAGAACCATCCTGGATAAGGGGGGCTCTGCAGCACTCATTCTTCTGGATTTGTCGGCGGCCTTTGATACGGTTGACCATGTCACCCTTGTCAACCGTCTCAGTAAACTGGGCATTGCCGACAAAGCCTTGGCTTTACTCCAATCATTTCTGACTAACAGAAACCATTCAGTTATGCTAGAGAATTTTTCCTCTGATTCCTTTCTACTCCCTTGTGGTGTTCCACAGGGATCTTCCTTGAGTCCGCTGCTTTTTAATGTTTATGTTTCAGAACTAGCCCCTCTGATTAGATCTTTCGGTTTTTCCCCTACGTCTTTCGCAGACGACACCCAAATTGTGGTGGCAGCCTCGAATAACATAGAAACAACTACCTCTCAGTTCTACAACTGTATGAGAGCAGTCAGTGGCTGGATGGAAACGCACTGTCTTAAGCTAAATGCTGAGAAAACCGAGGTTATACTCTTTGGCAATAACCCCTCTTTTTGGAACCCGGCTTGTTGGCCAACAGAGATGGGAACTCTCCCAATTCCTGTACAAAAAGCTAGAAATCTGGGCGTAATAATAGACGACCAATTAAGTTTTAATAAACATATCAGCTCGGATGTCTCGGCCAGTTTTAATACCCTAAGGATTATCAGAAAGATTCTTTCTTTTATTCCTTTAACCACCAGAAAAACAGTTGTCTCTTTATTAATTTTATCAAAATTGGACTACTGTAATGGCCTTTTTGCTAACCTTCAACCTGCCCAAATTCCACCCAGTTTCATCGGCTATCAAGGAACTACATTGGCTGACGGTATCTAACCGAATTAAATTCAAGGCATTATGCCTTATTTTCAAAGCCTTGCAAGATGTAGGTCCTTGTTATTTAAAAAATTCTCTTTCATGGTATGTCCCAAATAGAGAACTTCGTTCTAAAAATACCTTGACAGTGCACTGCCCCAGGTTCAAGAGATTAAAATGGGGAGGCAGTTGTTTTACCACCGAAGCCCCTGCCTTGTGGAACAGTTTACCTATAAACATCAAGGCAGCACCAACATTGCTGGGTTTCAGGAAGCTAATAAAAACTTGGCTTTTTAATGGTTAGGTGTTTAGTCATTTCTCATCACCTAACTACCTTCACTTTACTGCCATTCAAATAGCGCCAAGACACCTATGGGTATTCGAGCGCTTTAGAAACCTTTTAACATAACATAACATAACAGAGCCGACCGCAGAGTTGCTCCGGCGGCCTTGGCTCCAGTCAGGAACTGTCAGGTAAGGCTCTTCTAAATACGCTGCTTCTTTCAGATGTTACCCTCTGGCCTGCCAACAGGTCCACATCTTTCAACCCGCGCAGCCACTGCAGTCCGCTATCCCTTACCTTCTGAAGAACATGGTAGAATCCTGAGTTTGGATAATTAGACGTGCACTGGCAGAGACAGGAACATTATCACACGGCATATAATCCCAAACCTCTTTACATTCTGCCATCAGACAGAATGAAAGCTATACACACATACGTTTTCGAATACTCAACATGAAGTAATGGACTAAACGTCTAAACATCGACCGTCTCGGAGGATTGATTTAAATTTGAGATATTGTACATGGTTACCCCTGGCATTTTTGTAACAGAAATTACTTCAACCACTAACTTTCTTTGCACTTGTTTTGAACAATATTTAGGGCCAGATTTATCAAGGTTTTGCGTCTCCCTTGCGCCTCGCAAAGGGGGCAAGAGGGTGACACAGAACTTAAGTGAGATTTATCAAACCACGCAGGGCCACCTGATGTGGCCCTACATTGCTTGATAAATCTGGAGTAACGCAAGACAGTGCAAATCGCTACCTTGAATTACTCTGTCCCAGGGAGACATTCCATGGGTGGTGCATGGGTGTTCCAATGCATCCACCGATGGATTTTGGCGCTTTCCCAGATTCACCATTAGAGGTAGACCTGGGAATGTGTCACAGGGGAGTCATAATGAGGAGAAATATCTCTATTTCTCCTTGTTTTTAGATCGAACCTGTGCAGCGCCTGCACTGCTCTGCGAGGCATGCTGCATTAAAGTATGAAAATGAAGCCCCGCCCAACCTCCGCCCATATTTTTCATTGGCTTGTGTCATTGTCCTACGTAAATGCTGGCTTCTGATTCGTTAATAGGCTTGCTAGTCCCTCCTTAGTACCGCCTTGTCTTTGTTGCGAAGAATAAATGGGAAGGCGTAATGAAGATGTAACTTCCTTTATTCACAGCTTAAACCCCCAAGACAGCAAGGATGTGCGGATGCAGCCGCCAGCAAGCAGCTCTCCCACCAGCTCTAGAATGCTTACATTAACTCGAGCATTAACACTCTAAGGTGACTCGAGCACAAGCTCGAGTATCAACACAACACTTCCCCCTCCCTCCAAACAGAAAACAACAAAAGAAAAAAAAAAGGAAAAAAAGAAATAAAAAAAGAAAAGAGTGTGGGAAGAAGACAACAAGGTCGTCTCCAGGCCACGTGATAAGTAGAACAGTAGAACAAATAAGGCTATACAAGCATTTAGACAATAAGACATAAGTCACAGCACCTGAAACAAAAGTGCAAGGAATAGAATAAACAAGTTAACAGTAGATGTGCGTAATATAGTCATCAAATTTCTTAGGTTTAGTGCACAAACGTTTTGTACGAGAAACTACTACTTCTTCAATATCAGCAGGGGTAGTATCCTGTACATTTGGCATGTAACCCACTACTTCTTCAATATCAGCTGGGGTAGTATCCTGTACATTTGGCATGTTACCCACAGTACTCTTCTCACTTCTGGAACTTACCAAAGGCTCAATGGGAATGCTGATGGCATAATCAGGTGAACCAATCTCTTTAGTGTCACCAACATCATCAACCCAATCATACCTACACGCCAATGCTTGTTTGTTTAAAGCACGTTTTACTTCAACACGACCTTTGAATAAGGCAATCCTGTTGGCATTCCACACTTTACCATCACTCAAAAGTGCGGAATTACAAAGGATTTTAATTACCTTGAGAGGAGCAGAATATTTGCTCTCCCCTTTGCGTACTAGTCTACCTTTCTTGACTGACAGTGTCACCAACCTGTAAATTAACTCTACTCCCTTTGCTGGTGCCAGTACGTTTCTCAACCATGTGGCTTTGATTGGCTTCCAGGGATTGCTTGACTCCCTTAACAGACCAGGAGACAATCTTTGTGCAATTAAGCCATCCCATGTTATCTTTGGAGCGGGGAGAACGTCCCCTCATGAGTTCAAATGGGGAGTGCCCAGTAGATTGACATTTGGTGATTCTGTAAGCACAAACCATTTTCCTCAATTCGTCCTCCCAATCTTTACCATTACTGTACGACAACTCAATAATGCCTTTGATAACCCTATTGAAGCGCTCAACGCTTCTGTTACCTTCTGGGTGATAAAGAGAGGTTGTTCTATGTACAATGCCCGTGTCATTTATAAACTTTTTGAAGCTCTCCCCCACAAATTGTCCACCATTGTCGGATACTAAATCTTTAGGGAGACCTTCCCTTGCGAAATCTTCTCCCAGGAAGCACAACAAATTATCTGAGTCGGCTTTCTCCACAATCTTGTACTCTGGCCATTTAGAAAAATGGTCTATAATAACAAAAATGTATTTATGCATACCATTTTCAGTTCTAACAGGACCAAATATGTCCACTCCAATCCTTTCCCATGGCATGTTGGGGACTATAATGGGATGTAAAGTGGGCTTACAGGTGGTTAGACTCTTATCAGAGTTAGCGCATTCAAAACAGTCACGGACAACTCTTTCAATGTCCCTGTCGACACCTGGCCACCAGTAGGATTGTTTAATTCGGCACTTGGTTTTAACAATCCCCAAGTGTCCTTCGTGGCACAGGTTAATAATTTTCTCACGAAAGGTTTTAGGAGGGACTAACTTGTCTCCCCTGAGTAATAATTCATTTTCAAAGGAAAGTTTGTTCCTCACTTCCCAAAATGGAACTAGAACCCTGAGCAAACAGGATTTCTCAGGCCAACCTTTGTGGATGTATTCGCTCACTTCCCGTAACTCTTCAGTAATGGAAATATTCTTAACCCAGTCATCATGGGGTATGCTTGCTAGCTCACTGCTAAAAATGCTTGCTACGAACCAATGGTCCCAATCATTACCTGTGTATTCACAAAGAGGTAGGGGACACCTGCTCAAGAAATCTGCAATTCTATTGCAAATACCAGGGACGTACACCACATCATACACAAAATCTAAAATTTGGGCAGAGAAGCGGGAGATCCTGGGAGAAACATTATTTAAACCCTGCGAAGTGAGGACTTTCGTAAGTGGTTTGTGGTCAGTTCTTAGCGTGACACATGTTCCCCACACAAATTGTCTAAAATGCTTAAGTCCCCATAAACAAACCAAGAGCCTCCCTTTCAATAACGGAATATTTTTCTTCCGTGGGTGTAAGTGCTCTGGATGCGAACGCAACAACACACTCAGTTCCATCTCTTTGTAACTGAGATGAGACTGCACCAAGGCCCCTTCCACTCGCATCGGTTGTGATAATACTTTTGAGTTTGGGGTCGAAGCCTTGGAGCATCGGTGCGGAGCAAATGTCCCTTTTTATACTTTCCATACACAATTGGCATTCTTTAGACCAATGAAAGGTACTACCTTTTTTTAGCAATTGTCTGATACAGTACATTTTCCCTGCAAAATTGTACACAAATTTAGAATAAAATTCTGCCAGGCCAAGGAAGGACCTGACTTCCTCTTTGTTTTGCGGAGAGGGGGCTTTTTTTATAGAGTCAACAAGCTCCGACTTAGGGCGGATGCCACATGCACTTATTTCATGTCCAAGATAAGTTACGCTTTTCATGGCAATTTTACATTTGGACTTTTCAGCAGTCAATCCCTTTTTTCCCAACTCTTGTAGAACTTTATTTAAAACTTTATCGTGTTCCTCTCTATCTTTCCCCATAATGGGGATATCGTCCTGGAAGAACAGTACGTTTTTCATGTCCTTGAAAATGTGGTACATGATTCATTGAAACATAGCAGCAGCTGATGCCAACCCGAAAGGGACACGCTTAAACTGGAAGATGCCAATCGGGATGACAAAAGCTGTTTGATGTTTACTGTCTTCGTGGAGGGGAACATGATGATAAGCGGATGTTAAGTCTATTGTGGAAAACCATACCATGTTCTTGGTAGCTGAAAGTAATTCCGATATCTTGGGAAGGGGAAACACATCAATAAAAATTTTCTTATTGAGTTCCCTCAAGTCCACACACAAGCGGATCTTGCCGTTGGCCTTGCGTGCAACGACAAGAGGGGCGACCCAATCAGAAGATTCTATGTTCTCAATTATGCCCTTGACCACAAGTTTTCGGATTCCCCCCACAACTTCATCTTTAACACCTAAGTGGATGTTCCTGACCTTATGAATGCAAGGTTTGGCATTGTCCTTAAGGATTATTTTATGAGAGAACCCACTAAGTTCACCAATGCCTCCAGAGAAAACATTAGGAAATTTCATTGTGAACTCTTCAGACAGGTCTTCCTGAGCAGGATTTACGCTAAGAACAGGGTCTTGACTATTAGGATCCAAACGTATACCGAGCTCACCTTGATCCCACCAACCTAACACACAGGGTCCTGCCATGGACACGTACAGCTTACACATTGCTTCTCTCCCCTTAAACTCAAAGGTGAGTTTGCGAAGCCCTAGGAGTTCGATAGGTTCACCCGTGTAGCTTACCGGATGTACATCAGGACTTTCTAGGTTAGGACCAATAATGGTACTAAATAATTTATCCCATTTGTTTTTGTTAACAATGGTGTATGGTGACCCAGAGTCAGCCATCAAGGTCACTTGTACTCCACCAGCTATTATCTTGCAAACTGGTTTTTTCCTTTGTTTACCACGGGTCATGCACTCGTTGTCATGTATGCAACATACCTTATTTTCTTCATAATCGGAGTCAGCACTATTATCCTCATGCTCGTACTCATCAACAATACATTTTACAGATTTGGATTTACGACCAGCCCGAGCAAAATGACCAGACATTGTACAATACGCACACTTTTGACCTAGAGCTGGGCATTTCTTATCATTAGCAAGGTGTGAAGAGCTACCGCAGCGGTAACACCTCCCTTTAATGTCCAATAACTTCTCTGCACGCTCCTTGTTCCCGCTTTTTTCCTTAACTGGTTGTTTACGATTTTTCTTTTTAACCTGGTCAGGACGGGTGTAGATAGTTTTTATAACCTTCACCGTTTCATCACAATTATCCAATTTGGACTTGCAATGACAGTTTTTGCACATCTGGACGTTAGCTCGGCTTTGCTGATGATGGCTGAAATTTCTCGCAAACTAGCGTTCCCATTAATCCAAAGTTTATCCTGCAGGTTTTGATTGTTACAGTGCATAATTAATTGGTCACGAATTAATTCTTCCTCAATGACACCAAATTTGCAGGATAAGGCTAATCTTCTAAGAGAAGCAATGTAATCTTCTACTTTCTCATAAGGTTCCTGCTTCCTATGGTAAAAATTATATCTGTGCACAGCTTTACACACGGTGGGCGCAAAGTACGCATTGAGATCTGCAATGGCTTGGGTGAACACATTAACTTCGCTTCCAGCTAAAGGTTTTTTTTCAATTCTATTGTAAACTCTTAACCCTCCTGGACCTAAACAATATAACAGGATCTTCTTTTTCCTTTCCGGTGGCAATTCTTTGCTTTCAACAGTATCCAGGTAATTTATAAGATAATCCCTCCATTCTTCCCATCTCTGGCTAGAGACTTCACAATCCTTTCCCATGAATTGTTGTGGGGCAGGTAAATTCATGGTTGCCATAGCCATGGTAAACAATATTGGCTGACTAATGGAATTAAATAAGGGAAATAAAAAATAAAATATATGTATTAATGAACAGTACCTTGGTTGATAACGCAGTGTGCGTATCACAGTTGAGGTTGAAATTCCTGAAGACGCTGAACGAATCGGAGTAGAAATGCACGCTGTGCAGAGAAAACGATATATTCCGATGCAAGCAGTCTTTTTTTAAAAAAAATTTCGTCAATTTCAAACCGGAGTAGACACTTCACAGGATGTGTGCGTCAAGATGGCCGCACGTAGCGTCACCTCTGCGTGACCTTCTTGATGACGGCAGACGCCTGTTAACACCCTTAGTGTTACGTAGCTCTCCCGACATCAGCAGGAGAGCGAGGCTGCTTCAGAAGATGCCGGCTCAAGTGTGGAACACTGCTGCCGCTCGAATAATGCGGCAGAAGAGCAACTTCTCCAACGGTTTCCTCTAGTGCCCACAACAAGGTAAATAAGGCAAAATAATTTGCCACCCAGAAAACAGTACCTTGAGAGTAGAGCGCGCATAGTAGGTTGCGCCGAAATAGGGCTCAAAGTGTTTTCTTCCTCACTCCTTCTGCTGTCGTGAAACGAGTTTTTTGGCAGTAAAAAAAAAAACTCCTTGGCATTCAGTTGCGTGGGTTCGTGGGGCTTAAGCATCTCGCCATTGTTGCGAAGAATAAATGGGAAGGCGTAATGAAGATGTAACTTCCTTTATTCACAGCTTAAACCCCCAAGACAGCAAGGATGTGCGGACGCAGCCGCCAGCAAGCAGCTCTCCCAAAGATCCACCTTTGGTCCTGCAGGCACTACTTGCAGCGCGCCATGCACACTTTCACTTTCAAAGCAGCCCAGGACAATCGCAGCCGCTGCTTTTTCCATCCGCTTCTCTTTTTTATAATAGTTTCTTGCAAATCGACAAGTTTAGTAGCTAGTGTATTTACAGTCTATTTCATCAATTCACGCTTTCTCACTTGTTCTAGCTATACACCATACCGGCGAGGGTGAGGTCGGTTGACAAGGGGGGCAGTAACGCGCTCATTTTCTGTGACCCAGCACGAAAACAAAGAACTAAAGTGTGGCTCAAGAAAAAGCAAGGAACAGCTAAAAACGTTAAAGTTATAAAGACAATTTACAGTAAAACCGAGTAACACTGGGCAGTAATATATTCATTACATGAATTTTAATAACCATGTTTAGACGTAAACGCGCACAGTTTTAGTGCAGAATCCTGAAATTATGTTCAAAATGTGTCCATTAGAAAAGTAATTGCGGAAAACTAATTTCACTGTCAATGCAGAGTCTGCTAACGCGGCCGCATGTTTTTCTTTACTCTCTATTGACTTTTTATTTTTGTTGTTTCCAAGCGCCCCAAGCCGTGCTTGCACGTTAATAGAGGCCACGCCTCTTTCTTTAGATGAGCAGCGTCTAAAGAAAGGGATGCAGCCGCCATTAAAATAAAAGCGCTGTTTGGGGTGCTTTTACCGAAAAAGCATTTGTTTTTCAAACAAATGCTTTTTTGGTAAAAGCGCTCCATACCGCAGTTTCACTTTAATGGCGGCCGCACCCCTTTCTTTAGATGTGGTTCGTCTAAAGAAAGGGGCCTGGCCTCTAATAACGTGCAAGCGCGGCATGTGACGCTTGGAAACAAAAAAATATTTGCAATGCAATAGGTCTCGCATTTGCCAATGCCAATAGCTCAAACTCTCGTAAATGCGAGACTGTTTGCATTGCAAATACTAGTTTCCTCTTTCTATGGGTGCTGCATTCTGTAGCACACATAGAAAGAGGAAAATGCTTCTCAGGCTTGTTTTTGTGCAGGAAGGAGTCCCTTCCTGTACAAAAACAATCCTGTTTACTATGCAGGCAGCCTTGCACCATGTTACAAGAGTGCCTGCGTTGGCGCTAGGCAGCCAAAAGTGTGCCAGAGCAAGGAAAGGACAGGAATGCGCCATATGAAGGTAAAAAACAGCGCATTCCTGCCCTTTCCTTTTCACTCAGCAAGGTGGCTTGCTGTGTGAAAGTATGATAAATATGCCCCTTAGTATTTTTCCTTTAGTATTTTTCCCTGTGGGTTTCTTTGAGTATTGCACATTGGTGGATGAAATCCATTCTGAATTTTTCACCTTCTTGTATTATTCATTTGCTGACTTGTGGTTACAATTCTAGTAATGAAATCGTGCTTTATCCACCATCCCTCCAGTAACTTTTTTTTTTAGCTATAACTTTAGGGATTGATTTGTCAAACGCTCCCATAACTATTAAAATAATAGAGTGAATTTTTCCTGTTAGAGCCCTGTTGCAATAAATACAACTATACAAAGGGGCACATTATTCAATGTGTTGTTTTGGCCTTGCGCCACGCAAGAGGTGGGCAAGGGCAAAACATTGCTAAAGAAAGATTTATCAAGCCACGCAACGCCACCTTGCGTGGCCCTGCATGGCTTGATAACTCTGGAGTAATGCCACGCAGAGCAAATCACTGTCTTGCATTACTCTGCCCCAGAGAGGTGTTCAATGGGTGGAGGATGGGTGTTCCCAAGCATCCACCCATGGATTTTGGTGCATTCCCAGATTTACCAACACTAGTAAACCTGGGAATGCATCAAAATGCTATGGCTCTCGAGGGGAGGTGTAAGGAAGAGAAATATCTCTATTTCCCCTCGTTGTTTCCTCTTTCTAAGTGTGCTGCACCATGCATCGGCACTAGGCAGCCAAAAGGGCACCAGCGCAAAGAAAGGACAGGAAAGCGCTGTATAATGCTAAAAAGGTGCATTCCTGCCCTTTCCTTTTCACGCAGTGCAGCACAGCATGGTGGCTTGCTGCGCTGGGTGAAAGTTTGATTAATATGCCCCAATGTTTCCAGTATGGAATATAGGCTTTCCTCTCAGATATGTTAATGTTAATGTTAAAATATTTGTAAAGCGCATGGCTGCCCCAGCAACGGGGCGTCCCAGCGCTAAGATGAACACCAAGTGAGACGACAGAACAGAGGAAAAATTAGCATTGAGTAAATAGCCATGTCTTCACCAGCCTTCTAAAAGTAAGGTGGTCCGGGGTACTGCGGATGTGAATGGGGAGGGAGTTCCAGAGGGCAGGAGCTAACCACCTAAAAGAACGCCTGCCTGCTCTGGCCCTATGTATCCGGGGAATTCTGGCCAAGAGCAAGTCTGCCGAGCGCAGCGGGCGTGTGGGAACATATTGGGAGCATAAATCGCTCAAGATTCTAGGGCCGCTGTCCACCAAAATATGTTGGATTTATAAACAGTATTTGCCCTCCACTTGTTGCTGGAGAACCTCAAGGGTATATTTCATGGAAGGCAGGAACACACACCTCTTCACAGGACTGTTTCCACAATTATTTTACCATGGGCAGCTCAATATATGTAGGCTATCCAGGCATGTTATAAGATTTTGTAGGGCCCTTCATAGGACAAGGGCCTGTTTAAAACTGTAAAACCTACATCGGCAAAGGCAACACATCTGGGATGGCTGCCAGCTTTTTGGTTTGAGAACAATTGTTTTGTTTGGTCATAGTTTGTTTAAAAAAAAAAATGGCTGAAACCCAAAATATTTTTGGGTCTCGGAAAGCAGACGTTTACATAGCACTCCTTGGCACTGAAGGGAATTCCTTTCTGTGTGAATGTGCTCCTTGTGAATGTCCAGACTGGCTCAGTCACAATGAAGATAGCCATTGGCTGAAGTGGGCTGACCCATTGCTCCATATTGTATGCTGGAGTGGGTGGGAGCAAAACGTGAATGACACAGTAAAAGACCAGCTGATGAAAAGGGCTGTCTGAAAGCCCCTATAAATATGTAATATATATAATTTTAGTAAAATCAAAATGTCTTGGCTAACGTCAGACCTAAAAAACAGGGCAGTCAAAACACACAAGGCAATCATTGGGGAGAGGATGTGGCCGTATTACGGCTAGAGTGGTCGACCTCGAAGCTGGGGAACTGGGTTCCAGTCTTGGCAACGACGCTCAACATCCTGTGATTCTGGGTAAATCACTTAATCTTCCTGTGCCTAACAAAAATTAATGTGTCCATCTGTAACGAAACTGGTTCTCATGTAAAACGCTCTGATACCTGAAATCTTCGGGTGGAGTTCACTCTATATAAAACTCTAAAAAAAAAAAATCATATGGCGCCCTCTAGTGTAAGTAGCCTGTTAGCAGCTTCTTCAATAATAAATAGGTCAGCTTTGCTATAAAAATCTATAGTTAAAAGTTGCAGTACGAGTACAGGCACTCAAAAAGCGTGACTCCTTTCCCCTCTCCAGAAGGCCCTGAGCCTGTAAGCATTGCTGATGTATTCCGATTCAGTGTGTTTACGATTACTGTGTTGTCTTCCAACATGAAAGTTGAATAAATGGTGTTTTCTATTTTAGCTAAGTGGTTATGGCAGTCACTATTTTTTCCTGTAAGATCCCCCATGTATAGTTTGGAGAAGTACTTAACCCTATTGAGGCTGGTGCCAACCTCAAGTGCCTCTGTAAAACAGCACGGAGCCCGATTTAGAGTGCAGAGTGCAGTAGGCAGGGAACCATAGGCCTTGTTTAGCGGAAGTACCGCCCCATCTCTACCTAACTGCATTGAGAGCTGTCTGAGCAAAAAGCAGCTATTTTGCCTAAAGTAGCCCTCACTTCCATGGCTGAGGCCACCTCATTGTGAAACAAGCATTGCCAAAGCCAATACATCTCGCCTATACGAGAGCTATTGGCTTTGGTAATGTGTTTTAGCTATGCTGTACACCTGTGTGGCTGCTGTTCAGGGTGACTAAAAGTTAGTGACATGGAGTTGAGCGGGGTTGGGTAGACTGGAGTGGTGTAGATTGAGGTGGAGTGGAGTGGGGTAGATTGTTGTGGGGTAGATTGGGGTAAACTGAGGTAGAATGGAGTGGGGTAGATAGTACAGGTGGCCCTTTTTAGTAATAGGCTCATGATGTGGAGGGGGGTAAAGTGGTGGTGATGGTCTTGGTGGACATATAGGCAACTTTTAGCCGAGGAGCCATTAGTGGGGGGTCATGCAAGGCTTGCTTTTTATGGTATATGTGCAGCCCAATAAGGTGTTGTCCCTGATCGTGGCCGTGGGAGCAACAAGAAACCCGTGTAGACCCTCCTCAAGGAGTGTAGTATTGCTATAGCTGGGGGCTCCGATACAGTGTGTAGGTTCGTAAACCTCCCAGTCCAGGTTGTGTGTCAATCAGGTCACGGTGGGAGGGAGACACTTTGAAGGTGGGTAAGGGTGTTTAGACCTCTGTCCAGGGGATTTCATCATTGAGCCCGCTTTTGTTGGTCTGGAGGGGAAACACCCACCGTTGTTCCCGTCTGAAGAGAGTGCTAGCGTTCCAGGATGGATCTGCTTCCAGAATGGCCCATTTCAGGTCTGCGGTGGAATGGTTTGCCTCCTTGTAGTGGTTGCTCATTTTGGTTGCATTCCGGCCACATCTGATGGTGCTTCTGTGTTCTCCCATTCTGATCTTCACTGGTCTTGTAGTCATGCCTACGTAGTACATGGTGCATGGGCAGGTAATCAGATATATACAGTTTTTTGTGTTGCAGTTTGTATGCTGCCTTTGAATCCACCAGAAGATGCCCTTCTGGAGGACAGTGGAGTGGGTAGTGGAGTTGCATGCCGTACAGCTGCCACAGGGGTGGTGTCCTGTGACCCGCGGGAGATTCCAGAGGGTGGCCTGTGTGTTGGGTTTCTTTACACGTGGTCTGCTGTGTACCAGTTGAGCCCTCAGGTTGGACGTTCTCTTGAATGCAAAATGGGGGCGTTCCAAGCTTAGATTACCAGAATTCAAGATCCTCCAATGTCTTAGGATGATGGATTTCACCTATTTGGAAAGGGGAGTGAAGGGGTGACACATGTCATAACATCAGCTTTGGTGTGTGTTTTCTTCCAGAGGAGCCTTGGTGTGGTGACTCTCAAATGAGAGGAGGCTATTGCAGTTGGCGCATTTACGGTAAGTCTTGGTTTCCAGCTGGCCTTGTTTTAGGCTGATAAGTAAGTATGGAATTTTTGTGTCGGAGATGGAGCTGGTGAACTTGAGATAGCGGTTTAAGGTGTTGATCCACTCTGTGAAGGAGTCACAGCTGTTTCTGTCACCCTTCCAAAATGCCAGGACGTCGTCAATATATATATCTTTCATAGCAGGATGTTGGTCATGAATGGGTTGGTAGCACAAAGTATGTGTTTCCCTTCAAAATGTGCCACATACAGGCAGGCCAGACTGGGGGCAAATGTATTCCCCATCGATGTCCCTTGTACCTGATGATAGAGCTGGGTCTTGTACAGGAAGAAATTGTTTTTGAGCGCAATGGTAGCGCACTCAATGATGAATTCTGCTGGAGTGGGGGTCGGAAGGTTGACGTTCTCAAGAGGCTCACCACCACTTCCAGGGTGGTGTCTTGGGGGATGTTTGTATAAAGTGCCGCCACGTCCAACGTCATGATGAAGGTCATCTCTCCTGGGTTCTCAATGTTGGCAATGAGGTTCAGTACATCCTTGGTATCCTTCAGGTAAAAGGGGATGGTCTGGACCAGGGGTCGAAGGAAGTAACACTGGCTGAGTGGTTCTAAAACAGATCCTATCCCTGAGACGATTGGTCTCCCCGGGGGCGGGCGTGTCGCTTTGTGAATCTTGGGTAGTACGTAGAAGTATGGGGTGACTGGTGTCTCATTAACCAAGTAGGCTGCCTCTTTCTTGGATATCCAACCTTGAAGCTCAGCTGAGTGAGCTAGATTCTGGATCCTTTTTTAGAGATTGTTTGTGGGATCTGTGTCCATCTTGGCATGTCGCTGGCATTCACGTCGTAATCTTCCTCGTTCATGATGACTGTAGCTCCGCCCTTGTCAGCAAGTTTTATGATGATGGTGTCGTCCTGGGTGAGGTTATTGATGGCTGCCTTCAGTCTGGTGGGGGGTTATTGTAGTTCTTGTTCCTTTTCAATTTACCCACATCCTTCAGGACAGTTTTCTCAAAGGTGAGTATTTCACTGGGAGTCATGGCTGTTGGTGGAGTAAAGATGGATTTGGGTCTCAGGCCTGTATCTGTTGGTGTGGTAATGGGCTCATGATGGAAAAAAGGGTGGAGTCTGATTTTCCGGAAGAACTGGTGTAACTCACTCGAGAGGCAAAAGGAGTTCTCTCGTGGAGTAGGAACGAAGCCCAAGCACAGTTGTAGTTCTTCCGTCTCGTCTTGGTCCAGTGTTCTGTCCGATAGGTTAACGATCAGGTTCGTCTGGATGTTTGGCTCCGTGTCTTCCGCTGGTTGTCCATTTCCTGCCATTGTATCTGCTTGTCGTTTCTTCTCCTTCTTCCTCTGCCTCTGCCTCTGCCCCGAAAAGTTTGAGGTATAGGGTTCTGGAAGAATGATGGATAGGGTTGCTGCCCTGCAAAGCCTGGGTACCACATCGTGTTGCCAGCTGGAAACGGGGGTCCGTGGAAGCTGTACATCTGTTGAATTTCTGAATTTCATGCTTGATTCATGACATAAACAAAAGACTTCCACTGATCGAGCTGATGTAAATGACTTGCAGTGCTTAGAAGCGATGGGAGCAGAGCAAATCTTCCATTCAGATAACAGTGTTGCATTTGCTGCAAAGGTGTATGCTGAGGCTGTGTCTGTTCTGGGAGTACACGTTCTATTCTTAAATCACATACGTCCAGAATCAAACAGAATTGCTGAGTGAGCCAAAAGTATGCTTAAACAAGCATTGACTACAAGGGTATCAGTTTCGGGATCATTGTGGTACATAACCTATATCAGGCTCAGCAGGAATTCAGTTTGCCTAAGAGTGTACTAAATGACCTCATATCAATGCTGCTTGGGGTACCAATTCACGCTCTTGACTTAGAGCACCATGTAAAGGAAATCACAGATTGATTCATCTGACTACATCTCTTGTCCATCTGTTCCAAAATATCCAGAATGTGAGAGAGAAACTTGCAAACAAGAAACGTTTTCCTTACTCCTCCACTGAAGATAAGGTTGCTATATAAAGGTGGCTCCCAAAACTGAGAGATCTAGGCAGGAACAGATCCATTTGGACCGATCTACAGACCATCGACACTAATTCCTGGGATAAAAGGCACTTGCACCGTAATCCTGACGCCACTGCCTGGTGCTATGAAAAATAGGAAGGTGATGATCGGTCACAGAGTATCATGTGGCCAATATTGTTCGCCAGCCCACTGATGTTACAAAAATGCTTCCAGACTAGACCAAGTAAGTCATCTCTCTATTGTGGAGTTGCCCTGAGAAGAGATCAGCCACATTAGAATCATTTGTCCTATTCAAGGGACTGCTGAGTCTCCAACTTTACTACCATCTTCAATTACTGTTGCTCATGTAGTGCAAGCACCATCTTAAAGTGAACCTACAACATCGATTGCAACTACACCACTAAAACTCAAATAAAAATGCTATTGCTTTGCAATAAACTATATTGTCAGAAGATGAGCTAAATCCTGAAGAAATAAGGATGGTCTTTCTTAAACTCTCCCAGAAACACCAACGTCTGAAGTTAGTTGACGTTGCAGATGAAGTCTTACCTGTTGCTGGAGTCGTGACAGGTGCATTCACCCACCATAGTCATATATTTGGATTTTTGCTGCAAAGTTATCATTCCTTTTGTTGATTACGTTGTTAATTTGTTGTTTTAAAAGTGGTGTATAAGCTTATTGTGGTGATGTGAGTCTGGAGTGCTGTGCCATCATGGAACTCCAGACCCTCTGGGCTTCCAGGACGGGCAGTTATGACTGGGCCCCTGTAGGAGAGACGCGGTGTCGCTCCCAATAAACCATTAAACCCACTAAAAACGTGTCGGAGTCTGCTTCAGTAATTTGGCGACGAGTGGGCAACGAAGAAGATCTATACTTCCATTCATATTGAATATGAAATGACTGATGAAACGAAAACGACAGAGGAACGAGGAAAAGACAGGGGCCAGAGAATCAGCAATCAAAGAAGTACTATGAAACTGTCGTAGTCTTTTGGGTAACGTACACTACTGCATACTGCGAGGTGAGAGACTTTTCATTTATTTATTTATACCTCTAAATCTCTGTTTGGTTCGCCGCGGGCACCAACCACCACAACGCGAGGCAAGAAGCACGAGATGCGTGCTGCGCGAGGCAGACGCTAATTATCTATACCGCTCATTAAAGCACGAGACGTGCGTAGTGCGCGAGGCATACGCTGAATTCATTTCACTAACGAAGTTGCTCGCACCGGCTAGGATTTACGTTTCCAGCACATTAACAGCTTACTGTGTGGGGTGTATTGGCTTTGATTCTGCCTGGCAGCGGTCTTCAGCGCTGACAGGCACAGCTTGCTAGGCGTCCCGCTTCTGTCTCATGCTTCCTGTGAGGCTCGCATTGAATCCTGGGATTAGTAGAAGAAATAAAAAAAAAAAACAAGGCAAAGTCCATCAACAGAGAAAGAGGACTAAATCTCTCCATTGTCAAACTGCTCCACTCTAAGCAAAGTTTACCACTATTTGATATTGTTAAGGAAATTTTACAACAGCGATTTGCATGCTTTGCAAACCACTTTCTGTGCAATAAAAAGGCCATCAGTGATTTGCACACATTTTTTTTCCATGTTTTTGTTTTTAGTCATTTTTTTCTTTTGGTCTTTCAGCATAAAGTGCAGATCACAGCGATTTGCACGCTTATCAAACTTTCTCTTACAACACATTTTCCACAGCGTTTTGCACGCTGTTTTTTTTTTAATTAGCTACGTTTTCCTTTAACATTTTATCAATATGCAGAGTGTTCAAGCGCCAGCGCCATTTCTACAAGAACCTGGAGAACCACCTTTGGAGTGGAATTTATGGTTAAGATCCTTTAAAGCTTATCTAGGAGCAATTGATGGACAAAAATTCAGACCAGAAAGACGTAAAAGTTTAATGTATTACCACTTTGGTGTAGAAGGACAAAATGTGTATGACCACTTACCTGAACATGTTCCTGCGGAGAATGAAGATTTAGATGAATTTGACACAGCAGTTGCACAACTCGACAAGTACTTCTCAAAAACTAAGAATATGGTTGTACATAGGTACACATTTTTCACAAGAACGCAGCAACCCAACGAAAGTATAGACACTTATGTTACGGCCTTAAAAATGTTAGCAACAAAATGTGAATTTGACAATTTTACTGCAGAGTTAATACGTGATCAATTAGTGGCTAGATGACACTCTAAGAAAATACAAGAACGGCTGCTTGCATGTAAAAACCCAACATTAGACAAAGCTATAGACTTAGCTAAAAGTATCGAAGGTTCCTCTATTGACGCAAAGTTGCTTGAGGAATCTCTAGCCAAGTCTACAATTTCAGGCGCAGTAGTTAATAAACAACCCACCAAAGGTTTTTCAGGAAACTCAAGACCTAAAACATTTTCTAGACCAAATAATTTTCCACAACAGTTTCACAGAGTGTACTGTTATAGATTTGGCTCTCCATCACATGTTTCCTCTTTCAAGTTTTGTCCAGCATTGGGTCAACAATGTAAAAAGTGTGGGAAAATAGGTCATTTCTTAAAAGTATGTAAGGCAGGGAGAACAACAAATGTTCGTTGTGTTCTAAATGAACACGGAGGAAACTTTGAAAAAGAAAACTACGAAGAGAGTAGGGAATTAGTTTTAGGTGTAAGATATGTTAACTCTAATGATGAAAAACTAATTGTTGACCCAAATCTCAATGTTTCGATCGAAGGTCACACAATCCAACTATTAGTTGATACTGGCGCACGCATAACCATTATCTCTTACGACCTTTTTGAGAAATATTGGCATAGTAAAGCTCTAATTCCACCAGACATTCTAACTGTAGGCAGTAGAGTAGATTTCATTGGTTTCTTTTGGGCTAATATCAAAATTTCAGATGAATCAATTAAAGGCAAAGTATACGTTGCTAGAAGGGGAATCAATGTTTTAGGTTTAATTCACCAAGCTGAGTTTGGCATTACAATAAGACCAGGTCTGGATCAACCTATTTCATTTGAGAAAAAGAGATTAGGATCAGTGTGTGACAGTAAAAATGTATGGGATGGAAAATTCTGTAATGTTTTTCAAGACAAATTAGGTAAAATTTCAGATTTTGTATATTCCATCAAAGTCAAACACGATGTTTCACCAGTCAAACACAAACTGAGTAACATTCCATTGAGCGTAAGGGGAGATCTCTCTACGATGCTTAAGGATATGTGTGCACAAGGCATCATTGAGAAAACAGAAGCAACCTTGTGGTTACCTCCCATAGTCTTAGCAAAGAAAAAAACTGGTGAACTTCGCATGTGCGTTGATATGAGGAGTGTAAATGAAGCCATATGGGTTGACAACTACCCTCTACCCAGAATAGAAGATCTAATAACCAAGGTTGGTCAATCTAGTTGGTTTAGCAAATTAGACTTAAGAGCGGCTTATCACCAAGTCGAACTAGCTGAGCGTTCCCGCTATCTAACAGCTTTTGTAACCCCCGATGGAGTTTTCCAATTTTGCTGAATGCCGTTCGGTATTGCTTCTGCAGTATTTCAGAGGCTAATGACAGAAATGTTTAATGGCATGGAACATGTTGTCATCTTTCAAGATGATATTTTAATATTTGCTGTCACAGAACATGAACATGATTATGCTTTAAATAATGTTTTGGAAGTGTTGGAGAAAAGAGGTGCCACACTACGAAAAGACAAATGTATAATCAAAACAAGAGAAATCGAATATCTAGGACATGTATTTTCAGAACATGGTGTGAAACCAAAACCTAGCTAAGTGAAAAGCATTGTAGATGCTCCTGCTCCACAAAATAGAGAGCAATTATTGTCATTCTTAGGTTTATGTGAATTTTATGCAAAATTCATGCAGAATTTTGCTACCATCACTGAATGTTTCAAGGTCTTGCTTAAAAAAGGGGAATAATTTGTTTGGTCAGAACTATGTCAAAGCACCTTTGAGAGAGATAAAAAGGACAATACTTCTGCACCAGCTCTACAATCCTTTGTAGAAGGAAGAAAGGCTTTTGTCACTGTAGATGCATCTGAGTATGGTTTAGGGGCAGTACTAACTCAGCTGAATGATACACGTGAAACGACTGTAGGCTTTGCATCCAGAACATTGCGTTCACCCGAACGCAAGTATTCTGTCATAGAAAAGGAACTTTTGGCGTGCGTGTGGAGTGTAGAAAAATTCAGAGCTTACCTGAGGGGAAGACCATTCATCTTGAGAACTGATCATCGCCCTTTAGTAGACATTTTATCTGGGAGGAAATTAAAACGCACTACTGTCCATATTGCCAGACTTTCTGCTAGATTATTAGAGTTCACATTCTCTGTGGAGTACATACCTGGGGGGAAAAACACCAGGGCAGGCTGCCTCTCCAGACTTCCGATTGAGGACCCCAGTGAGTACGATTGGGAGTCAGAAATTGAAGAATGCTTTGTCGCCCACATTGGAGATATCAGCATATGCAAGGAAGAGAATGAATGGATACAAGAAGTGAACAATGATGTTGTACTGAAAGATGTCTTGCGGATGATTGAATTAGGTTGGCCGAAAGAAAGGAATCTGTCTGATAAATTACAGATATTCTGGAAGGTTTCTGATGAATTGTCAATAGAGAGGGGCAAGTTAGTGCGTGGTGATAAATTAATTCCACCTTCTTGTTTTCACAAACGCATAATTGAATTGGCTCATTCAGGTCACTTAGGCTCGACCGCCACCAAAAGAAGAGTAAGGGAAGACTTTCGGTGGCCAAAAATAGATAATGAAATTGATAATTTTGTACACAATTGTGAAAAATGCAAAGTAAGTGACAAGGTATTGAAAACTGAAGGGACAGTTGAATCCTTCACTACTTGTCCAGGGAGAGTATGGCAACGTGTAGGTGTGGACTTCTTGTGACCTTATCATATCCTTCCCAACAGCATGAAATACTTCATTGTTATGGTAGATCACCTGTCCAGGTGGGTGGAGGTTAGAGGTGTAATGGAACCTACAACTAAAAGTGTGATCAAAATTTTTCAAGCTGTGTTTGCAAGGGAAGGTATTCCTGGAGAAATTCTTACTGATAACGGTGTTCAGTTTACTTCCCTAGAAATTAAGTCTTTTATGGAAAAGTGTAATATCAAGCACATAAGAACATCATCCCCAAAGTAATGGAAAAGTGGAACGCTTTAATAGAGTCCTAGTCGAATGTATACAATCCACTTTGAGGTGTAGCATGGATGTCAAGAAAGCAATCAAAGAATTGATTTGGTGCTAGAGAACGACTCCTCACAGTGTCACGACAAAGACCCCATTTGAACTTATGCGTGGCAGAAAAGCAACCACAGAGCTGTTTCCTTTTTGGATAACTAAGCTTTTCCCAAAAAACACGAATGTGAGTGAATCGTGGGATGTGGCAAGATACGATTCTGATTTTTCTAGTGCAAAGAGGTTAAATATTGGCGAAAAGAGTATAAGCAGGCTGAGAGTAGGTGACTGGGTACGTGTCAAGAATCCTTGTTTAGTTGGGAAAGGATGTTCCAAATTCAAAGAACCAATTCAAATTTATGAACTTAGAAGAAATGCTGCCAAGTTGTCTGACGGAAATTGGTGGAACACTTCTCGCATAGCACTTGACCCTAGTGTTTGCAATGATGTCAGAGGCAGTTGTAATCAATCACCCAACCAAATTGATGGGGGGGACATGCATGGAGTTTTTAGGAGGAGCGTTCGCACTAAATTTACACCGAGCAAGTGGCAAGACTTTATCTGTGACTAAGGGGTTATTACGATGGCGGTCGGATGTCCACCACCGGGCCGGCAGTGGCGCCCACCGTACCGGCGGTGGACATCCACCCGCCATCACAACCAGGAAAACCGCCGGTCATATTAGGATGGCGGTGGTGACCGCGGTGGTGGGAAATTCCGACCGCCGCTTTACCGCCGGTTGCCATCCGCACTCCTGCCTGGCGGACGGAGCAGGACCGGGATAATGGTGGCGGTGCAGAGCAGGCTCTGCCGGCAGGATTATGATGCCGGCGGTAGCCAGCCTTTCCTCAGTGGTCAGACCGCCATTGAAAGGCAAGCGGAGATTGTCTTCCGGGGGCCCGTTGCGGGCCCCCAATGTGTTGGGGGGGTGTGGGTGCACTGGGGGGGTACCCATGGTCCCCCCCTACATTTCCCTGTACCAGGTGGCAGGTACTGTGCAGTGCCTCCCACGCAGTGCAGGGAAATGCAGGACATGCTCCTTTCGGCATCGCGGCGGTGCTGCGTGCAGCAGCAACCGCCGCAATGTTAATGCCTGCGATCAGACCGCCGTGGACGGATTTCGACAGTGGGTCATCGTAATTCGAACGGCGGTGATGTCGCGGTACATGCGGGCGGTCTTTTCCCGCTACCATGGCGGTCGGGGAGGTTTCCCGACCGCCATCGTAATAGGCCCCTAAGTTCTTGCTTAATTTTGGAAGGGTAGGAAAAGGTACCATTTTGTATTTGTTTATATATTCTACTTATGTACTTGTAGCATTTTTATCTTTGTTTAGACTTTTCTCTCACGTTATTTACATTTCTGTTTAGAAATCTCATTTCCTTCAATTGCATTGTTACTATGTTTTTCAATGTTCTTTTATTATTTGTTCTTCTTTGTAAAGGGGGAGAAGTGTGGTGATGTGATTCTGGAGCGCTGTGCCGTCATGGAACTCCAGACCCTCTGGGATTCCAGGACGGGCAGTTATCTCTGGGCCCCTGTAGGAGAGACGCGGTGTCGCTCCCAATTAACCATTAAACCCACTAAAGACGTGTCGGAGTCTGCTTCACTTATGTTCCTGAAAATGCTTTGCAGTCTCCTGTGATACAGGAGCTACAATCATATTTTTGCTCATAGAGTTGTAAGCAGCTATCATGCTGTTAACATCACTGCATATTCATTTACTGATGGTGTTCTTTAGAAAAGGGCGTCATATCAAATTCTGTGCCCTCTGAAAATAATACCAATGCCACATTTTGCGTATCTCATTCGATGACATTGTCCCTCAAGGCTTTTTTGAAAGTCCATGGGACATTCAAGCAGTCAAGAAACGTTAAAATGGTCTGAATTCTTATGCTCAACTTGACAATAAATATTTTTATCTGTATGCAGACAATTATCAAGAATTATTTTAACGCCAATATTGTCATCAATACATTCATTGTTCGGATGGGTGGGGGTAACATGGCGGCCACCAACTAACCGGCTGCGGTATTCCAGAGGGAAATGTTGACTCCACTGTGAACGGGTCCCCTCTTTCCCTTTACCTGCCCGGCTTTGCTGATTTTACATCCCACGCAGGGGCGGCTCCTCCATGTGGGCGGAGGAGCGTCGCCCCACTGCTTTCTCGCAGTGCTAGAAGAAACTCGTACTGCGAGAAAGCAGAAGGGTTTGGTTGGGGGCGGGTGGGTGGGTGGGTGGGCGGTCCTGCTCTAGGGCAGGGGAGGAGAGGCTTGCCCACTCTGATGGAGCTGACGGTTTGGTCGGCCCCAGGGCCGACCAAACCAGTCATACGCACTCTGCCTTTTCTCCATGTAGCCTGCATGCAGCCTACATGGAGAAAATGGCCTCCCCATAGACGCCTGTATGGTCGGCGTCCTAACCAATCACAACGCTGTCATTGTAGCGTTGTGATTGGCTTAGGGGAGGGGAGGGAGGCTGCCTGCTTCCTGTGAGGAGCAGAGAAGCAGAGACAACGCGGGACCGGTCCGGGCTGGCGAAGGTAAGTTAACTTTTTTTTTTTTTAAATTAAACCTTCCTCCCACGCGCGACTGAAGGAAATGGCCCTCACGACCACCTCTCTGCCTTCTACGAAATGAAGAGTCGGTCAGACAGTAGAGAATACAAACCAATAACAGTTTATTCAAAGTTCGCTCAGAGTGGAGCCCTGTCTGCCCAGTCACTAAGACTGTTGCAGAGAGAGTCTGACTTCAACAAGCTTAACAATACATTATGTACATTTCAGAATCAATGAAAACCCGCCCACCATGGAATTTTCCAGAGGGACACAGCTGGACAGTAAATTACAAAGGAGTAAGTTTCGATTCTGAGGCCGGGCACACATTATCTATCTCTCAAGGTTACTCTGCCTGTGCCCGCCACTAGACAAGTGGGAGAGGGCTACATAGAGAGGAAAGGTATGTGCTAATAAGAACAGTACATTCATTAGTAATTAAAATACAGGTTAGGAATCCTCCCAGCTATACCGCATCTTCCACCTTGGCTGAGAGAGAATTGTGGGAAATCATGCAGGCTATGCGGGGTCGGAACTGAGGACATAGAACATCTAATATGTTCCTGCATTAAGCTAAAAGAGGAAAGGGCAGGCCTCCTAAAAACCCATTTTAACGAACGAGGCATACGAACCCGGAGACAGGCAGTACTTGCCTGCTTTAATCCAAAGGACCCGCAATGAAATGGGAAGCTAGTTAAGTTCCTGTTATCAGTAGCATCTAAGCAAGGCCGAGTGGCACCCTGAGGAAGCGTAAAAACAACAAAAGACTTCAATCCTTCACAATTGTAACTTGCGTATAGACTCTGGAGGCCTAGAGCACAATGTAAACATCGGGAACTCTTCCGTTTTTAGTAACATATTTGTATTTCTTAACACACAAGACTTTTACCAGAGTGCTTCTTGAAAAGGTTTAATTAATCAAAAACGTTTATCAGAGTGTATTTTTGTAATGGTTTTAATTAATCAAAAACAATATTTTTTTACTTACTAGTGTAGCAAAGCTCAGCTCTAAAGAAACATAACCTAGAGAAGACCATTTCCAAGAAATGGCAGAGAGTTAGTTTAGATTATTATATAAAATGGCGCCAGTACACAAAATGGCGCCGGGAATGCTAACTTATGTGAAACAATACGGAGGCATGATTTTTAATCTAACAGACCCTCCTTTTAGCATGAGCTAAGCAAACATATCAGGATAACAAAAAAGGGAAAAAGACATGCTATACAATAAAACAGAGTAATTTGATCTTTAGGAACACTCCATGTCTTTGGCTTCAGGGAGAGAATCAGTAAGGAGGGAAGAAGTCTCAAAAATACCCTGGTCGATCTGCATAAGATCGCTTACCTCCTTTTGTAACATAATTGTTGCATTGGTATCATGAATCGATACTCTCTTAGGGGCGAAAAGGGTGGTGCAGTAAGAACAACATAAGGGAAGACACTGTACTAGAACACAGCAAGCAATCAGAATCACAATAAAATAGATCACCCTCTCAAGGATCCAACCCCATCCACCAAAGAGGGACCAACTCCAATTTCCACTCTCCATTCCCTTGACATTTTCCAAGATATCTAAAATGTGCTGGGTAATTTTCTTTTCCATATTAGTGATCCCGACTACACACTGGTCTCCTACTACTGCGCACACACCACCGCTCTTAGCTAGGATGAAATCAACAGCATATCTAGTTTGCTCAGAATATATCCGCATACTTTTCAATTGGGTGGTGATGTCACGCAGAGCTGCTACTGTGAAATTAGAAAGTATCTGCAGCTTACATCCAAAATATTCCCTGGCCCTTTCACCCCTAGCCATAGCGGTACCACCAAATGTAATAATGGAGGAAAGAATATTCCCAAAGGTGATACCTTTGCTATAGTTATTGACTTTCAGGTCTGTCATCCCTTCACAGAACTCCTTTGTCAGTGTTCTTTTCACCCATCTGACCTTTGGCTTTGCATGTTTGCAGGGCACACCTAAAGGCAACACCATCCCAAGGGCCATATCATCTGTACCATTATGCATGTTAGAATAAGTCCCATTAGACAGGAAGAAAAACCCGGGGTGTACATAAATGGGCCTATCATAATCTACAGCAGCATACCTAGAATTCCACCCAACAGTACGAGGGTCTTTTGGATCTACCATAGAGTACGTACCCTTACGTAAGATTATCCCTGAGCAATTAGCATACAAAATGAGGTCAGTGTAATTGACAATTGGGCAACATGCAGGGTAATAACCAGCCTCTCGGGGAACTGTCAATTCTTTGTACTGCCAACCCACCAGTGTGACATTCTGCTTCTCCATATAGAAATTATCACAATAAGGGGTCGATTTCGATCCGGGTCGGAAACCGTACCGACCGACACGGACCTGGAATGGAGACTGACCGACACGTACCGGCGCCGTACGACCCGCGCAGTACGATGCAATGCGTGTGAATTACAACCCACTAGGAAGGAACACAAGCAGCACGACCGAACCGTATGGGAAACAGTGATTCGCCAGTAAACGGACCTGGAACCGCACCCACCGACACGCATCAGGAATGGACGCGACCGACACGGACCCGCGCTGTACGAACCGTGTAATACGATGCAATGCGTGTAAAACGAGACCGACTCGCACGGAGCACAATCCGGAAGACCGAGACGTACAGAAAACAGTGACTACCAAACAGTAGACTCCTTTGCGTCCAACTCGGTCGCCAACGAAGAAACACAGCAGAATGTCAGTGTGACAGACTCGGATTACCCCGCAAGAGCCACTGCCAGCGTCCGTCCCGGTCAAATGAACGTCTCCATCACGCCCACCAAAACCTAAGGAAAAAAGACCAAAAAAGGACCAAACAAGCAATGACAAAGCCAATAAATAAAAAAATAAAAAAACATGGAACTAAGACACACCCACAACTCCACCTACATAAAGGCCCAAATCCACTCCCATGATCCTTTCCTATTTTCAAACACATGACAGCTGAGGAGACAACTACACAGCACCCGGAGCAACACCCACACCTCACCCACCACACAATATCCACACCATTACCACTTCCTAAACACACTCACAACAAGCAAGAGAAACTGACACCCACTCACCCTCACTTACACCCTCACACACACATCAACCACCACAACCACCCAGCACCATGCCCCCAAAGAAGAATCCAAAGTTCACAGCTAGTGAGTTGGTAGTCCTGGTTGATGAAATACTCTGAGTAGAGCCACATTTATTTGGAACCTTGGTCCAACAGACCCCCATGTCACAGAAAACAAAGATGTGGGAGAGGATCGTCGACAAGGTGAACGCACAAGCACCTTGCCTGCGCACAAAGGATGACATCCAGAACAGGTATTATGATGTGCGCAGGAGGGTCAAGAAGCTCATAGGCAGAGACCATGCCTTGAGCCAGCACACTGGCAGTGGCCCACCTGCAAAACCAACATACTTCACGTCCTGGGAGGAGAAAGTGCGGGCCATACTCCCACCGGAGGGCATCCATGGATTAACAGGAATACCAGAGCCTGGTGAGTACACAACCAATCTAGTCAATATTGTGTGGCAACACACACACATCACTGCCAAGGGGACATTGGAAACAA
This sequence comes from Calotriton arnoldi, assembly GCA_963921515.1. Classification (NCBI taxonomy): domain Eukaryota; kingdom Metazoa; phylum Chordata; class Amphibia; order Caudata; family Salamandridae; genus Calotriton; species Calotriton arnoldi. The sequence goes on along the minus strand of CAWUFW010006127.1, from coordinate 467,475 downwards.
GTAGCGTCAGCAAATCCAAAGTAAGCCAGAAAAAATGTAAATCTGTGATGTGTATGCCAGTGACACAAACGCAACAGCTGCTATCTCAGAGTAATATCGAACTAGGTCATAACATGTAAAAACCTAACAACAAATACAGCAAGGCATTGGCCCTAAACACAAACAAACACTGTCAGCCAACTTGTCAGCACTGTTACACCACCTCACAGGGAAGCAGAGTCACAGGAAGGAAGGTCAGGGATGCTGGGAGGGTGGGTGTAGCCAAAAGCATGTTGGGAGTTGTAGTCACAGACACCAGACCCCCTCACACATGGTCCATCAAGTCCACCCTGAACTATGTTCACCTCACAGGGAGTGGGAAAGTACTGCCCAGATGGCTGACGCTGGGGAGCACAAGGCCCTGTTGGGAGTACTGCTCATACAAATACCAGGACACCACTGTCAACCATCTTGCCAGCAGTGTTACACCACCTCACAGGGAAGCAGAGTCACAGGAAGGAAGGTCAGGGATGCTGGGAGGGTGGGTGTAGCCAAAAGCATGTTGGGAGTTGTAGTCACAGACACCAGACCCCCTCACACATGGTCCATCAAGTCCACCCTGAACTATGTTCACCTCACAGGGAGTGGGAAAGTACTGCCCAGATGGCTGACGCTGGCCTCTGCTGTGGGGAGCACAAGGCCCTGCTGGGACTTGTGCTCCAACAAACAACAGGACACCACTGCCTGACATCCAGAACTTTAACTTGGACTCCCTGCAATGGAAGCATCCTACAGGGGGGATTAGCTGGCCCCTGTGGGAGAAGGTGGGCCTGCAAGTACACCAAATACCAGCAATTCCGCAAATACACACACCTCCACAGCAGGAACAAATACACCCCTTGGGACCACTCACTCAAAAAGTAAATGCCCATGCGAGATGCCTGACACATTGTCCAGACGTATAAATTGGCTGCAAGTCACACCAATGCACTTGCCCCCTCAAACCCCTTCACACTGACAGCCATCGCAACTGTATGTATCCTCTCACTGTCTGGTCCTGCAATGTAGCAGGGGTGCCCCCTGGCCTGGTTGGGAAGGTGTGTGCCCTCTATGACAACTGGGGAGGAGTAGGCATAGCACATACCAAAAACCACACCCCAAACCACATATACACCATTCACAGGTGACACATGATAGTGAATGGAATGGCCACAGCAACATAGCTGACACCGTAGCATGGTGTCATTTACACAAGGCACTGTGGTGATCTGCATTCCACTCCTACATCGTGCAGCGTTGTTTGCATCCCTCACACAACAGTCCCCTCACTGCCATTGACACTTGCAACACAAGGAGCAACCTGGCCTGGGCAGGAGTAGGCATACAACTCACAGCAGCATAAGTCAAACACACAAACCTCTGGCCCCCTCTCATGAGCATGGGATAGTCTGCGATCTGCCGTTGTGAATACCCCTTACCATGGAGGACATTGACCACATAAATGACATCATCACGCACAGAACTCTGCCCCAACATCATCAGCTACGGATAACACCATCCAATGTGTGAAATGAGATGTGAACTAGGGACACACACCACAAAATAGTATCTTCACCGTGAATGCAGCCATACCGTACTGTGACCATGTTGTTCAGACACAACAATGTTACTCACAAATACAAGCACAAATGCCAGCACACAACGTCCAAACGTGCTACACATTGCAAGTGGAAGTGCATGTATGTCATTGTTAAAGTACGAATGTTGAGAGGAGGGACACACCTGTGTCAGGCACATGAGGGCACATGAGTAGCAATGCCTATGTACAGTCAAACAATCATGAAATGAGATGTTCATGCACACAGCCCTACGTGCCCCTCAAAATGCTCAAGCATCAAATGACATTGTGCTAAACCAAAATAGACACCCGTCACTGACAATGTAGGACAATGCAATGTAAATACACTCATCATGATGTGCAGTGGCAACTGATGTGTGCGAACCGTTGATGTGTGCAGAAACATTACATACATTGTGTGTCTCTTATACCCACAGGGGATGCTGGGGACCCAGCAAGAACAGAAGACGAATCCCAGCCCCAGACTCTGGATGACCCTGACCTCCCCGGTGTGCATGCCTCCATGTCCTCTTCGGACGAGGATGAACAACCTGGCACCTCCGGTGTGGTCCCGCTCCCAGCCCCAGCAGCTGCAACATCAGCATACCCTGCCACCACTCCTGGACCACCTGCAAACACCTCAACCACCCCTGCCAACACAGCCAGACCAAGGCAACAGGACAACGACGGCACAGGTACACAGGGCACCCAGGAGCTAACGGACAACAACACCAGTGCCAACACAAACAGGGGCCCAGTGTCACCTGTGCCTGCCCGTGTGGGCAGGGGTGGTGTGAGGGTGGTCAGGGTGAGGCCACGGCCTGCAGATGGGGCTGGACTGCAGGAAGATCCGCAGTTGGGACGCATCATTGATGCGTACCAGGAAAGCACCGGAGGATTTGGCCAGGTTATGGGGATCCTCAGGGACATGCAACAGCAGCAGGCTGCACATCATGCCAGAATGGACTCCCATATGACCCGGATGGAGTCCAAAATGGACACAATTGATGAACTCATGGCCGTGCATAGGGACATACTGACATGCCTCCGCCAGATAGCCAACTACATTACCACACCTCCCTGTGTGCCCACTACATCAGTTGGCACTACATCAGCAACTGCCACAGGGAGGGAGGTGGACTCTGGCGGAGAGTCCTCTGCACCGCAGCAGCCTGAACTTGAGGGTCCCCCTGAGAAGAAGAAGAGGGGTCGTCCGAAGAAGGACAAGTAAGAGGCAGATGGCCATGCATACCCACCAGGACGTGACTACCTGTTCTAGACATCATCCAATGTGTGCAAAGCGTTCACCTTGTTGACTGTCGCTAAACTCCCACACATGTGATGGAGGGTCTAAGTTGGACCAATGTTCCAAAGGACTGTGGACTTTACTCTATAAATTTCAACAATCAACATTACCAACTGCACTGTGAGCTTTGGATTCCTATTACACTGTACAGCACTTTCACCTACGTATAACTTACAAACACATGCATGTAAATAAATTCACTACAACACAATACATGCCTCTGTTGTGACTGAAACTTGGTTTGTGTTATTGAGAGGATGACCTGTGAAAAGATGTCTGTGCATGTGAACTACTACAGCGAAGTAAACACAGTCATGTGAGTCATGGTGATGTGACACATATGAGGTAGACACCCCACTACGTCAACACAACACATACTTACCATGCCCATCTAACTCATCGTCCTAACTTATGTGAACAGACAATGCAGTGAGATGCATATACACAACACCCTTCTTGAGTCTGTGGCAAGGCGCCCACAGGTACAGCATGCAAATGAATGTTGGATGTGTGGAGACCGACAACGCACATCCCAAAGTGAAGCACAGGTTTATTACACATCTGAAACATGTTAATGCCACCACAGATGCAAGCTAATCCCACGTGACAGTGGCCTCACAGTCACCAAGTGTGGAATAATTAAAGTCCAGGGGTGTGTGGCACATCACTGGTTGGTAGATGACTACCTCCACCCTGGAACTGGATTCTGGGAGTCGGGGGTCAGAGTCGACCAAACAGCCAAAGTACCCTGTGAAGGACAGAAGAACACGATAGAACAGCAATACACATGCCCGAAACATGTCACAAGATACCCACACAAAACCACGTAATCATGTCAACACTGTTGAGGAGTACAGACTACCTGAAAGGACACATCACTGCACGCATCCAGTCAAGTAGCACACAGCCACACTCACACAGCAACTGAGCACCACCAACACATATCAGGCAAACACAATACATTGACAAAACATCCCTGTATACTCACATTCAGGCGAAAAAGTTGTTGATGAGCTGTGTGCAGACATCACCCTCATCATCATCATCACTGGCATCGTGGCCCAGGCCAGGATCCTCCACAGGTGGCGGATGTTGGTCATCGTCATCCGGGATGAGAGGCAACTCCTTCCTCACTGCCAGGTTGTGTAGCATGCAGCAGACTATGATGATTTTGCACACCTTAGCAGGTGCATATGGGAGGGCCCCTCCTGTCTTGTCCAGGCAGCGGAAGCGGCTCTTCAGGAGACCAAAGGTCCGCTCGATCACTCTCCTGGTCCGACCATGTGCCTCATTGTAGCGCATCTCTGATGGTGTCACAGGGTTCCTGAGGGGTGTCAGAAACCACGGCATGTTGGGGTATCCGGAGTCACCTACATACAGACAATTGCACATTAGCTGAGTTTGAAAAGAGCGTGGAAAACAACATTGCCAAACACACACAATCAATCAATCAATCACAGAATTTGTAGAGCGCACTACTTACCCGCGAGGGTCTCAAGGCGCTGGGGAGAGGGAAGGGGGGGGGGATGCTGCTACTGGTCAAACAGCCAGGTCTTGAGTAGCCTCCTGAAGGTCAGCAGGTCTTGGGTCTGTCGTAGGCTTAGAGGAAGGGTGTTCCAGGTCTTGGCGGCGAGGTGTGAGAAGGATCTGCCGCCGGTGGTTGTTCTTCGAATGCGAGGGACGGTGGCGAGGGAGAGGTCGGCGGAGTGGAGCTGGCGGTTGGGGACGTAGAAGAAGAGTCGTCTGTTGAGGTAGGCTGGGCCAGTTTTGTGGAGTGCCTTGTGTGCGTGGATGAGGAGTTTGAAGGTGATCCTCCTGTCGACGGGGAGCCAGTGCAGGTTCCTCAAGTGGGGGGTGATGTGGCTGTGGCGTGGTACGTCGAGGATCAGGCGTGCGGAGGCGTTTTGTATGCGTTGCAGTCGCTTGATGAGCTTGGCCGGGGCTCCCGCGTAGAGGGCGTTCCCATAGTCCAGTCTGCTACTGACGAGGGCCTGGGTGACTGTTCTTCTTGTGTCTGTCGGGATCCACCTGTAGATCTTGCGAAGCATGTCAAACAGTCAGTACACACCGACAAGCCAGGCACGCTGGTTTTGCATCTGTGCCATCATCCTCGGGATGCGACTAATCCTCATGATGTACGCATCGTGCGCAGAACCGGGAAATCATGCACACACATGTGAAATAGACATGTCCGCCAGACATACCACCAGAGCATTAATTGAATGGAAATGTTTCCGGTTCCGGTATGGCAGCTCATGTGCATGTGGTGGTACCAAAGCCACATGTGTCCCATCAATGGAGCTGATGACATGTGGCATCCTCCCCAGTGCATAGAAGTCACTCTTGATGTCAGTGAGTTGTTGTGGGTTAGGGAAATGGATGTAGAGGTCCAGGAAAGTTAAAATTGCCTCCAACACATCGCGCAGCACACGGCTGAACATAGTCTGTGACATCCCACCAGCAGACGCCACAATGTATTAAAAGGTACAGGTGGCAAAGAAGTGTAGGGCAGCCATCACCTTCACCTTGGGGTCAGCGCTGTAGGGTATGGCTGGCCAGGTTGCAAATGTGGGGCCAACTGCTCCGCCAAATCCTCAATCAGTGGCCTGGTGAAGCGGTACCGTCGGATGCAGTCACGTTCAACCATGGTAGCAAGGTCAGGGAACGGTCTATGGACAGCTGGTCACCTGCAGTACATAGGTGAGCAAAGGAAGATAGTAAGTTCCCCTATCTATGTGGCACTGACCATGCTAAATTTCACATGAGACATCATAAAAAGACGCAAGTGCTTTATGTGTGTGCTGTTGTGTATGGACACATATGTCACCTACATGCCCATCATCTCACATCTCATCTCAACATGTGTACATAACAAGTTCCATGTTGTGCTGTGTCAACTCAATGGGCTGTGTCACAGTACATCTGTACTGATGTCACATACCAAACACACACCACAGTGACAAGCGAGGACAGATGTCTTCCCTGCATCACAGCTCCTTGACAGGCAGATACTCAGGGACCTTGTATTGCCACACGGACACTGGCATGATGTGGCGTATCATGTACACGCCACTACACGCCCATGACTTCCACAGGAAGTGGCCCCTGATGTCTCTGCAGGACTTACATGGACATCTGTGACACACAGACACAACATCAATGTGCATGCACAAACCACATGGATGTGGAGACTGTTTACCATTGGGCACATGGAATCTGAGACATCAGAAACACAATATACGCACAGACTGTGGATGTACATCACAATTGTGGCACTGGCACACCCTGTGACACACATACCATCCCACCTAAGAGTCAGGGTGCATGTAACATGTCATACACAAAGTCCCCCTGGAACTGTGTACATGCCTCAAGCTCTGAACTGTACAGTTGTCTATTACAGTGGTAATGTGCACGAACACACAAAGGAAGCTGTCCCCATGGACCCTTGCACAGTCTGGGAATGGCTGCCACAAAGTGCTACACAATAAATCATATGTAGACCCCCATACACACACAGGTAATGCAGCCTTACATGCCTTTGGATACACTGTGTCACAGGCTGTGGTGTTGCAGGTGTGCACCTGAGTCCCTGGCAAGTAACAGTGGGTGGCATCCGTTATCCAGTGACACCAACAGTGGCAGACGCGGGTGACTTCAGGAAAGACGCGTCGTACAGTATGAGACCGATCCGTGCACATGCCTGGCCCATAGATTGTAATGGGGAGAGACGCGGGTGAGTTTTCAAAATACGCGTTGTACACCCGGGGACCGAGCCGTGCATACGTTTTGGCTATGGACTATCATGGAGACGGGTGTGTGTTGTTATTCAAAATACGCGTTGTACACCCGGGGACCGAGCCGTGCATACGCTTTGGCTATGGACTATCATGGAGACGGGTGCGTGTTGTTATTCAAAATACGCGTTGTACAGTCAGGTACCAAGCCGTGCATACGCTTTGGCTATGGACTATCATGGAGATGGGTGCGTGTTGTTATTCAAAATACACGTTGTACACCCGGGGACCGAGCCGTGCATACGCTTTGGCTATGGACTATCATGGAGACGGGTGCGTGTTGTTATTCAAAATACGCGTTGTACACCCAGGGACCGAGCCGTGCATACGCTTTGGCTATGGACTATCATGGAGACGGGTGCGTGTTGTTATTCAAAATACGCGTTGTACAGTCAGGTACCGAGCCCTGTGCACGTATTGGCTATGGCCTGTCATGGAGACGGACGCGGATTCGAAACTTGTACGAATCGTGAGCCGAAAATTCAGTTGGCTCACCACAACAATGTTGCAATTTCAATGGTGTTCTGAAGTTGAAATTTCAAACGATGCGGAAGGCGTGTACGACTTCTGCAATTCCATGGATTGGCCAGATTCATTAGATGCAAACGTGTCGGACTTATTGCATTGTACGCATGGGACAGATTCTGACTCTGCAGCACAGATATAAGGCTGTGTGTGGCCCTGAGAGCTCACTTGCCTGCACTACATGCTCCAGATTGACATCTCTGCTACCACTGCTTCTGTCTCTGAATCCTCTGGCTTCAAGAATGGCACGTACTGTAGAGAGGGCCCCAGCCTTCACAGAGGAGGAGAACTAGGCCCTGATGGACAGCCTCCTACCACAGTACAGCAAGCTGTATGGGAAACCAGGGGAGCAGGTGAGTGTGCAAACCACATCCTTTCTCATTGTGCATGTTGTCTGACTAGCAGTACTAGCATTGTGTACACCAGTGGCTAGCATGCTCACTGAGTAGCTGTCACCCCCAAAGTGTGTAGTTACATGTACTGAACAGGTACTGTGCTGACAGAGTGTAAATTGAGTAGTTTGTCATTCCCAGGCAATGTTTGCATGTTGTAACTGCTGGACAACTGTCCATTACCATGGTTGCACTACCTGTGTACATCTTGTGCCCCTGTGATTGAGACATGTATTTGCAACTGTGTGATGCACAAATATGTTGCATGTGTTGTGATGCTCTTCTGACTTTGTCATCCTCACAGGTTGATGCCCATGAGAAGCAGGAGATCTGGCTGACCATCGCCCGGGCAGTACGATCTGTGGGGATCTACAGGCGCCGCATCCGGAACTGCCAGAAGAGGTGGCAGGACCTTCGTGGCTGGACCCGGCGGATCGCAAGAGTCCAGCTGAAGCTGTCGCCTCCTCGCAGGAGGGGCGGACGACGGCACCTGACACCCCACATGCTCCGGATACTAGCGGTGGTTTTCCATGACCTGGATGGGCAGTTGAAGGCAGGACAGCAGCAAGGAGGGGGTAAGTGCTAGCCTTTTCTGTGACCTTTGTCTCACATGCTGTTTGCACTCCTTTAGGCTGGTTACACTCCCACAGTGCGTCTGTCTGCTACAAGAGTCATGTTCCTTAATTGTGTTATGCCCCATCCTCATCTGATACACAGGTGTGGCCCTTTCAGTCTGTGACTTCTGTCACTTGGGTTCTGTGTCCTTGCTGTTGACTAAGGTTAAAGTTGGGGACAGCATCTGCTACAGGGACTTTGTTGTGGGCTTCATGAATGGGTCAATTGGTTACACATTTGCCGAAATCTGACATGTACTGTGTGTGGTCCATTTATATGTGTCCAACTGCTGATCTGACTCACCACATGTGTCTGGGGTATTTACAACACACCCATGCAGCAGGTGAGACCAATGTTGGGGCCACAGAAGAATGTACATCATGTGTGTCACACATGCATAGCCACCTGCCTAGTAATCCCATGTTGCACAGGGACCAGGACAGGTATACCCTCTCCGGCTATAATTAGCATTCTGCTCTCCTACTCCTGTGTGTCATCCAACATGTTGGACATTGTGTAATGTGCACTCAGGTGACTGCCTCTGTGTCATTGTGTACTGGCCTAGCTTTTCGGACTGCTGGAGTGTGACACAGTTTGGGGTGTGCAGCCATCTGAGATGTGGCTGTTGAGTCTGCACATGGGGTAAAACATGGGTGTATCATGACTTGAGTGTGCCCAATGGTCATTTCAACATTCAAGTGCAAGCAGCTCATTATCGTTCTCATCAGCCTGTGATGTGTAAATGTGTAGAGAGTTGTGTTTGCACTTACTCAGATGTCACATGTGAATGACGTGGGTGCATCAGAGTCCTAATGATGTGGGTAGCAGGGGGTGTACATGTGCACTTGACAGCTACCGAGGTTGCAATGCCAAAACATCCATGATGGTGGCACAGTGCAGAGTGCTGTTTTTGGTATGCACTGCCCCTGTGACAGGAGCCTGTGATGACTGATTTGCCAGACATGGCTGTGCCATGGCATACCACTTGCAAAGGTGTATCCTGCAGTATTGTGAGATGTCATGCATGCACCCCATTTTACATTGGCTATCAAGACATGACGCCATCATGGTATCTGGTGATGAGTGACGAACCATTATCTCGGCAATGACTCTGCCCATCCCTTTCCCTGACACATGTACTGAGTAACTGGCAGGAGAAGGGATATGTGTGTAGTGACACATTTCAATCTTAACTCTTGGAAGTTGGACAACGGTCTATGTGGTGCATGTGTGCACACATGATTGTTTCCATCCTACATGCACCACATAGATGGCTCCATGGATATGAGGGATATGAGGGGCATGGTTGAGTGGCAGGCCGACAAGTGGCTAGTTCAAATATATGTCAGCACTCTTTGCAATGTTTAGCAACTGATGCCAAGGCTTGATCTGTAATGTGCTGTACTTACTGTGGTGTGTCAGATCAATACAGGTGACTGATGTGGATCTGTTTTTCATGATTGTTTGCAGATACATCTACGGCCACAGGAGGAGACAGCTCCATGGACCAGGAGGAGCCGCAGAGCCAGACTGGGTTAGCTGCCGGGGAGTCGGAGGAACCCAGTGGCGGTGAGGGGAGCCACACCAAGGAGACCTCAGCGCCATCCACCTCAGCTGAGGAACACAGCAGCTCGGATGATGACTCCCTTGTGGAGGCGGGTGTCAGCAGCCACCAGACACCAGCTAGCAAGTCTGTCCCCACCACCACCACCACCCTCCCATCTGCTCCCATCCCTGAGGTCCGTGGAGGGTCCCATGTTGGGGCCCATGTCTCCTTTGTGCCAGGCACCGCACCCCCCTGCCACTGTCTCCCCTGCTGCCCTGAGTGTGGAGTCTGTGGACTTGCTTAAGTGGCTCCATGTAGGGCAGACATCGGTGCTGAGTGTCCTCAATGCTCACACCAGTCTGTTGACCCAACTGGTGTCCTTCATGGAGGGCATCTCATCTAACATGTCTGCCCTACAGAGGACCATTCAGTCCATGGCCTCCTCACTGACAGCAGCAGTGTCCCTCCTCCAACAGTCCCTCACCCCTCCTACCTCTGCCCCATCCACAATCCCCACTACCCTACCTGTCCAACACACACACACACCGGCACAGGCAAGCACCACCACAGACACGAGCATCACAAGGCCACGCAACCCAAATCCCAACGCACACGCATGCACACTCAGGGGACTGATACCACACACACAGGGGATGGGGCCCAAGCACACACACAGGCATCCATGAGCACTCCGCAGTCCTCAGATGCCTCTCCCTCCAAAACCCCTTCCCTTGCCTCACCTGCAACCCCCCCTTCCCAGAAGCTCTTCCTCTGTGACCTTGGCCTCTTCCCCACAGATCCATCTGATCCTACTCACAAGGGGAAGAGGAAGTCACCACGCACAGAGGGGAGTTCCCCTGCCACACGGACACCCTCCCCCAGGCACAGGAACACTGAGGCCCCCATATGCAAATCCCCCCGGACCAGGAAGAGCAAGACCCCACCAAAATCACACAGTCCCACCACACAGTCTCCATCCTCCAGCCCCCAGGCCACCACTCCACAGGTTCCCCCGCCATACCCTGCCCCAGGTTCCCACACACACCGATGCCACATCCCCAAAATGATCAGGCCCTCCCCCCCTGGCACATGCACTTCCACCCCCACCCCACATACTCAGCCTGTTCCTGCCACTGGTGTGGAGACCGTGTCCCCCCCTCTGTCCTGGCCACCTCATCTGCACCCCATTCCACTCCTTCGGAGATTGGCACTGCAGTGGAGTCCACATCCACCCCGTCTGACTTGGGCACTGCAGTGGAGAACCCGTCCACTACATCTGACCTGCACACTGCATTGGTGCCGGCACCCACCACATCTTGCTTGAGCCCTGCATTGGTGACGTCACCCACCACATCTGGCTTGAGCCCTGCAGTGGTGACGGCGCCCACTGTATCAGACACCTCCACTGCAGTTGCCAGTGACACTCCTGCACCCACCACCCCTCCCCTGCCTCATTCTGCTATCCCCTGATCTGTCCCTGTGGTGCCTGGCTGGCCCATATGTATGCCCCTCCAAGGGGGGATGTCCCCTGTCGGTGGCAGTGCAGGCAAGCAATGTGTGACATTTGTCACATTTCACCCTGTTTGGACTATGTGAATGGACTGGCCATTGGCCTTTGTTTACTTTGGACTTCCCAGTTTAAAAGTTCCAATTGCTGAATAAAGCCTCTATTGTTATCTAGTGGTTTTGCTTTTGATGTACATGATGTTGTTGAGTATTATCATGCATTTGCTGTTGTAATACTGTTGTTGAGATCAGGAAAGTGAAGTGTTGGTGTGATGGACTCCATGTGGCCCATGGGATATGTGTCCAATTGGGGTCTGTATCCATGTCATACTTAGCAGCAATCTGAGAGTGTCATGATTACCAAATTTGGCACAGGGATTTTCATCTTTCATTTGCCAGATGACATTTGTGGCTTGCAGTCATGCACATCTGTTGGGCTCAACATTGCTAAATTTGTCTATCTCCCTGACTGTGGGCCCATCTCCACTGGACATGCAGGTTTGCGCATCAATGATGTGGAAGTCTACTGTGTCATCAGTGCAACTTGCTAAACATGTGTATTGAGTATGTGCAGATGACTTGAGGGACACCCCCCTACACAGGCTGATGTGACCAGAGCCTTCATTGTGTTGTAAATGTTGGCTCAGTGACCAAGTTTTATGGTGACATGACAGAGCCCTGCATAGACAACCTTTGGCACAGATGACCTTCCACAGGAGTGGAGTCACCTCATAGCAGTGTGTTATTCCGTGACATTGCCTGAGCCCATGGTGTGTGTTCTGTGAGCATGTCTGTGTGTGTTTCCTTCCATTCCTTTTTACTACACAGGCTGTATTCCCTACAAATGTTCCAGTTTGTGGTGCTTGCTGAGTTGTCCTGTGTTCATCTCACAGCTTGGGACAGGGTTTTCTTGGCTGTTGGTACATGGCTAACTACTGCTCATTAGTGTGTCATCCCTAGGTGTGTTTGTTGTGAGGTCCTGGGATGTGGGCAAACGCACGTGGGACACATTCAGGATTCCCCAAGGCCATTTTGTGTTTCCGCCATCATGTTGTTATGTCTATGTGGTATCTTTCAGTGATTGTGACACGTGTATGTGTGTGTGACTGCTCCCACTCCTCAGGTACAGTGGTGCAATGTTGGAAGGTGTCAGCATGTGTTCAATATGGGTCTCCTTGGGTTCTTAATTGGTGTGTGACTGTGGCAGGGATCTCAATGATTCTAGTACATTTCAGCTCATGGCAATGTCCCGCATACTGTGCAGTGTGTCAGACATTCACGAGGGTCGTTGACTGGGCACGTGTGATGAATGATGGGTACCTTAGATCCCCACCCCTGGGATTGTCATGGGTGCATGTGCAGTGTCACCAGTCCATGTGGGCTTCACTGATGCACATTGGTGCAGATCCAGGTGTGTGGTGTTTGGAGTGGCAAAATGTGAGTTGTGTTGTAGCTAGGCCCCTACCTCCATTTGGGCCTTGCATTACAGGCCATGCCCTGTGGTTTCTGTTTGTGTGATGGCAGTTTGTTGGTCAGGAATCATGACCCAGTGTGCACAGGTGACTGTGCTTCACAGTATGTGCAACATCTACATTTGTCATCACAGGGGAATTACTATGCATGCTAGTGTCACCACATTGTGGGGTCCCTGAGGGTAGTGCTGTGGTGGTTGTGTCTCTTGCTGTGTTGGTTGATGTTCCGCCCAGCTTGTGTCACATTGATCTTTTGGGATCCCACTCATCTTACAATGTGTGATTGACCACAAAGGTGTGCCGAATCAATGAGTTTCCTTAGTTTGTCACTGTGTACACATCTGTGTGATTGCAGTTCTGTCCCCCTCATGTGTTGTGTAGTAGCCTGGGGACACTGACACACACAGTGTGTTTGATATGCAGTGTGAGTCTGGCTGGCTGTGTCTGTGCATCTGCAGCACTGCATTGGTATGTGTTTTGTGGGCCATTGGGTGGATGTTGGTTGGAGATTCTTCCCTACTGTCCCTGGGACTCTTGCCTCATCAGTGTGCACATTCATCATGTTTGGTATGTCCCATAGCTGCCATGGTCTGGGACTTTGTGACCTAACAGCTGCAGCATCCACGCAATGCTTAGTTTGTGTATGTGTTTGTTCAGGTATGTATGCTTGCATTATGATGGCCACTTCTGTCATTGTCCAATTGGACACTGGAGGCATTCTCAGCCCCCATGGGCGATGCTTGTCTGCACATGGCAGAGGGTGTTTTTGTTGCACAGCAATCTTTGCCTCACCACATCTGTGTCTGTGTGGGACACAACGACTACTTTGCCTCACACGTGCTTGTGGTTTTGGGACCAGGAATCATACATGCTGTTTGGCAGTTGCAACTTTTTCATGACAACACTCACCTTTAGCTCACTGTGGTGTGTGTGGGTTTAGACCCCATTACCACAATGTGCAAAATGTGCTGTACTTTTAAGCCCCACATTCACATTTTGCTCATTGTGGTGAGTGGGGGCTTAGACCCCATTTCCACAATGATCATGGATTGGTGTAGTTCTGAACCCCACACTTACATTTTGGTCACTGTACTGATGGGGGTTTAGAACCCATTACCACAGTGAGCATAGACTGCAGTGGTTTCCCACCCCACACTGGCCTTTTGGTCACTGTGGTGAGTGGGGGTCCAGACCCCATTACCACAGTGATCATGTAATGCTTGAATAGTGAAACACACACTCAGGTTTTGGTCACACATGTGATGGGAGGTACATTGTCTGTTCACTGTCAGATTCACTGTTGTAGGCATTTGACACGGGAAACCCACTATTGCCATGATGGTAGGGTGGTGTGTTTTGCATACACACTCACCCTATGTGTGTGGATGCTGGTAGTGTTATGCATCCCCCATCCTGTGTGTGGCTACTGCTAGTCCAGGTTGGCATCCAGCCCCTATGGGCTGGGCACTGGTGGTAGTGGTAGGCATCCAGCCCCCTATGAGTGAGGATGGTAGCAGTGATAGGCATCCAGCCCCCTATGTGTAGGGGGGCTGGTAGTGGTAGGCATCCAGCCCCCTATGAGTGGGGGTACTGGTAGTGGTAGGCATCCAGCCCCCTATGAGTGGCGATGGTAGCAGTGATAGTCATCCAGCATCCTGGGAGTAGGGGGTACTGGTAGTGGTAGGCATCCAGCCCCCTATGAGTGGGGATGGTAGCAGTGATACTCATCCAGCATCCTGGGAGTAGGGGGTACTGGTAGTGGTAGGCATCCAGGCCCCTATGAGTAGGGGGTACTGGTAGTGGTAGTCATCCAGCCCCCTATGAGTAGGGGGTACTGGTAGTGCTAGGCATCCAGCCCCCTATGAGTGGGGATGGTAGCAGTGATAGGCATCCAGCCCCCTATGTGTAGGGGGTACTGGTAGTGGTAGGCATCCAGCCCTCTATGAGTGGGGGTACTGGTAGTGGTAGGCATCCAGCCCCCTATGAGTGGGGATGGTAGCAGTGATAGTCATCCAGCATCCTGGGAGTAGGGGGTACTGGTAGTGGTAGGCATCCAGCCCCCTGGGAGTAGGGGGTAGTGGTAGGCATCCAGCCCCCTATGAGTAGGGGGTTCTGGTAGTTATAGGCATCCAGCCCCCTATGAGTGGGGATGGTAGCAGTGATAGGCATCCAGCCCCCTATGTGTAGGGGGTACTGGTAGTGGTAGGCATCCAGCCCCCTATGAGTGGGGGTACTGGTAGTGATGTGCATCCAGCCCCCTATGAGTGGGGATGGTTGTAGTCATAGTCATCCAGCATCCTGGGAGTAGGGGGTACTGGTAGTGGTAGGCATCCAGCCCCCTATGAGTAGGGGGTACTGGTAGTGGTAGGCATCCAGCCCCCTATGAGTGGGGATGGTAGCAGTGATAGTCATCCAGCATCCTGGGAGTAGGGGGTGCTGGTAGTGGTAGGCATCCAGCCCCCTATGAGTAGGGGGTACTGGTAGTGGTAGGCATCCAGCCCCCTATGAGTGGGGATGGTAGCAGTGATAGTCATCCAGCATCCTGGGAGTAGGGGGTACTGGTAGTGGTAGTCATCCAGCCCCCTATGAGTAGGGGGTACTGGTAGTGCTAGGCATCCAGCCCCCTATGAGTGGGGATGGTAGCAGTGATAGGCATCCAGCCCCCTATGTGTAGGGGGTACCGGTAGGCATCCAGCCCCCTATGAGTGGGGGTACTGGTAGTGATGCGCATCAAGCCCCCTATGAGTGGGGATGGTAGTAGTGATAGTCATCCAGCATCCTGGGAGTAGGGGGTACTGGTAGTGCTAGGCATCCAGCCCCCTATGGGTAGGGGGTACTGGTGGTGATGGGCTTCATGCCCCTATGGTAGAGCTGTTGCTAGTGTACGGCATATCAACATCCCTATGTGTGTGTGAATTATTGCGGGTACGTGTCGTTTGTTTCTGTGGTGGGTGTCTGACTTACCGTCTCCGACGTAGGCGTCGGTTCTTGATCCGGTTATAGATGTAAAGTAGTGGGATGACCTGCGCGATGGGATTCATGCTGTCTTCGTCTCGTACACGCTGATTGTTGCTCCGTCTCGTACCCATTGCTAGTTGGTCCGTCTCGTAGCAGTGGGTCGTGTTGTAGCGCGAATCGTGCCTATAATACTGCTCTCCCGGATGCTGTGACGTGCTGGAAGTGGCGACCCGTTCGGCGCGTAGGAAGTGCGCATCGTACTTGTCCTGCCGGAAACTGCTGTGTATTTGCTTCCGTGTGACTCGAATCGGCGTTTACGGATCCGGCTCGTACGGGAACTGTAGCTGGGATCGGAGCGTACGGCTCGTTCGGATTTTGAGCACATTTGCGCATCGTACTTCCTTGCCCGGATGGACCGCCTGCCGGTACGTGTCGTTCGGAAGGTAAGCCTACGAGCGGCTCTTTGAGGGCATACCGAGCGAGATCGGAATCGGCCCCTAAGTGTTGTTGTTACATCCTGGATATCCTGTACCTCGAGGCTTTCGATGATACAAACATGGACCTGGATTACCAAATCCAAATACTCCTTGTACCTCTACGAAATCAGGGGGCCAAGTATAAGTGTAATTAACAAGTGATAACGGATATGCAGTCCATAAGCTAGTAACAGACTCAGTAGGATAGCAAGCAGTACCTTCTCCAAAAAACCTTTTATGTGTGTCAAGAAACACATTACTCGGGGCTGCCCTTTTCGTACGAACTTGAGAAACAATCTGGCGTTTAGTACATGCATTCTGATTACATTCCAAAACCCAGGACACCCTGCCCAGAACCAACAGCAGCAATAACACAAGAACAGCACATAGTGTTTTTTGTTTAGTCAACCAGAATTCACCTGTATGAGAAAGGGGAACCACTGGCTGCTCTTCGTCGGCAACCATTCTGCCAAAGGGGTGCATAACGAATGATAAAGCAAAGGGGCAAATCTCCAGCAAAAGAAGTATACAAGTTCCCAGTGTCTGTCAGAGCCTCACTAGTACAGGCTCCTATTGTTCATCAACGTTGGCGCTCTTGAGCACCGGCGGTGGAGCTTTCTCAGTCCTAAGCTCACGATGAATCCCACGTCGCACAGGATAATGTATCCCCCTCCTAGGGAGCACGTTCAATCTATCCTGTCCAATGTCAGAACAGTGCACCAATATCACGACACCCTGAACTAACACCTTTGGTACTATAGCAAAGTACACCTTAACTTGCACAGTCCATCCCTGCCTAATCTGACTTCTCCTTTGGTGCACTATTCCTCAGCCGAGGGTGCAAATTGTACCTGGTAACTCCAGGCCCAAATCTCTGGAGGGGCTGCTGCATTTAGCACTTCATCATTCTCCGCATCCATTTGGGTCCATATTAACTTTGCATCGCTGTAGGGGACGAACTGAGGCACCTTCTCACACTCAGTGTCCCCTATGCCGTCCCTCACCCACTGATCATAGGGCAAGGGTATCCTGCGGCAGTGGCTGGCGTGGATCCAGTTCTTTCGGCCGGCGACCTTCACAGCGGTTCGAGTGGCCAGGAGGACCTGTTCAGGTCCCTTCCAGCGGGGCTCCAAGCTCTACTTCCACTGGAAGTTCTTGACTAATATCAAGTCCCCAGGCCGAATATCATATCCGGGCCCCTCTGGTGTGGGTGGAAGGGACTCGCGGACCTGTTGGTGAATAGAACGCAGATTTTCAGTTAACTGGCAAAGATAGTCTGTCAACAATAGATACTCTATATTTGAGAACCTACGAGGGCGCAGGATGACCCAGACATTTGCCGGGCGTCCAAACACGACCTCGTAGCGCGACAATCCTGTCCTAGAATGTGCTGTGGTTCTTGTCGACAAAAGAGCCAATGGTAAAGCATCTGGCCACTGTAATCCTGTTGTCTCCAGAATCTTTGCCAATTTCAGTTTGAGAGTACCATTGTTCTTCTCAACCAAACCTGCTGACTGTGGGTGATTTGCAGCATGAAACTTCTGTTTTATGTGCAAACCATCACAAATTAACTGAATGACCTTGACATTAAAGTGACTTCCGTTATCACTCCAGATCAAACGGGGCAAGCCGAAACAAGGAAAGAACTCCTTCAGGAGTACCTTTGCAGTCGCAATGGCTGTATTGTCTTTAGGGTGCACAGACAGAATAACGAGTTTTTAATTTCGACCTACCATAATATCGAGTTTTAAATATCGTAGGTCAAGAATATCGACTGCAAGAATATCGTGGTACAGAATATCGACAGTAAGGTAAGAAATATCGTTTTCTTTAATATCGAAGACAGTACTATCGTTTGTAAAAATATCGTTGTTAATAATATCGATGTTTATATTAGTGTTATGTATTTTAGTATGTGTGTTAAAAGTATGTGATGTAATTTTTTGGTATAAGTAGTTTTTTTAATGTATGTGTTACATTTTTAGCAGTAAATACTTTTATGTAAATTAATTTTTGCGTATTTTAGTTCTGTAGAGGGTTGTGGGTTTATAGGGGAATAGGGTGGGAAGTAAATTAATTATAAAAAAGTAATTATTCATTTTTATTCATTATTATTTATAATTAATTTATTATTAATTAATTATTAATTAATATTAATTAATAGATAATTATATAAATTGTGTTACTTTTTTAGGAGCGGGTTGTGGGTTTATAGGGGAATAGGGCGGGAAGTAATTTAATTATAAAAAAGTCATTATTAATATTTATTTATTAGTATTTATAATTAATTTATTATTAATTAATTATCAATTGGTTATAAATTAATATTAATTAATAGATAATTGTATTAATTGTGTTATTTTTTAGGAGCGGGTTGTGTGTTTATAGGGGAATAGGGTGGGAAGTAATTTAATTATAATAAAGTAATTATGTATATTTATTTATTAGTATTTATCATTAATTCATTATTAATTAATTAAAAAATTGGTTATTCATTTTTAGTAATTGATAATTATATTAATTGTGTTTTTTTAGGAGCGGGTTGTGGGTTTATAGGGGAATAGGGTGGGAAGTAATTTAATTATAATAAAGTAATTATTAATATTTATTTATTAGTATTTATAATTAATTTATTATTAATTAATTATGAATTGGTTATTGAATTTTGATAATTATTTAATTGATAAGTATGTTAATTTTAACCCTCAGCTATCCAAAGCTTTCCTTACTGTTGCACTCTCTGGAGTGGGAATAGTAATTTTTACCCCTCCGCTATCCAACACTTTCCCTACTGTTGCACTGACTGGAGTGGAAATAGTAATTTTTACCCCTACGCTATCCAACACTTTCCCTACTGTTACACTCTGTGTAGTGGGAATAGTAATTTTTACCCCTACGCTAACCAACTCTTTCCCTACTCCTGCACTCTCTGGAGTAGGAATAGTAATTTGTACATCTCCGTTATCCAATACTTTCCCTAGTGTTGCATTCACTGGAGTGGGAATAGTCATTTTTACCCCTCCGCTATCCAAAACTTTCTCTACTGTTGCACTCACTGGAGTGGGAATAGTAATATTTTTACCCCTACGCTATCCAACACTTTCCCTACTGTTGCACTCTCTGGAGTGGGAATAGTAATGTTTACCCCTACGCTATCCAACTCTTTTCCTACTGTTGCACTCACTGGAGTGGGAATAGTCATTTTTACCCCTTCGCTATCCAACACTTTCCCTACTGTTGCACTCTGTGGAGTGGGAATAGTAATTTTTACCCCTACGCTATCCAACACTTTCCCTACTGTTGCACTCACTGGAGTGGGAATAGTAATTTTTACTCCTCCGCTATCCAACACTTTCCCTACTGTTGCACTCACTGGAGTGGGAATAGTAATTTTTACCCCTACGCTATCCAACACATTCCCTACTGTTGCACTCTGTGGAGTGGGAATAGTAATTTTACCCCTACGCTATCCAACACTTTCCCTACTGTTGCACTCACTGGAGTGGGAATAGTAATTTTTACCCCTTTGCTATCCAACACTTTCCTAACTGTTGCACTCTCTGGAGTGGGAATAGTAATTTTTACCCCTACGCTATGCAACACTTTCTCTACTGTTGCACTTTCTGGAGTGGGAATAGTAATTTTTACCCTTACGCTATCCAACACTTTCCCTACTGTTGCACTGACATGAGTGGGAATAGTAATTTTATCACCTCCGCTATCCAATATTTTCTCTACTGTTTTAGTTAATGTAGTGTAAAATGTATTTTAAAAGATTACAAATATTGTAATATTTTAATTTGTTATATATATTTTTTATTTTTTATTTATATTATTGGTGTATGTGTATATATATATGTATTTCTAATTTTTAATATGTTTTTTTAACAATTTATAAGTTATTAAAATAATTATTTATAAATATTATTACGTAAGTATATATATTATATTTTATACATATATATGTTTATATGATTTTTACATTATATGTATTACTTATAATTTTAAACATTTTTTAATAATTTTAACTGTTTTGTTTAATTATATGTATTATTTACTTTATTTTACATAATTTTTTATACATTAAAAAAAACAATATTTTTAACGATATTTTTAACAACGATATTTTTTTATCGATATTTTTGTACTTACCATTATGTAGATAGGACTTTGATATTCTGGACATCGATATTCTTGTGTCGATATTGTTGTAGCTCGATATTCTGACTGTCGGTATTCTGTCAGTGATCCGTCTTTAGTGGGGTAAGCCTCAACCCATTTACTGAATGCACAAACAACCACAAACACATACTTCAAATTATTGACCCTCTCTAGCTCAATATAGTCCATCTGGAGGAGCTCAAAAGGGAAAGTGGGTGGTGCAAAATTACCGGGTGGTGTAGGGGTACCTTTCCCAGGATTGTGCATCATGCACACCATGCAGTACTTCACTAAATGTGCAGCAGTTTGTGAGATGTTATCATTCTACCATACAGGGTCTAACTTGCAAATACCCTTAGCACTGATATGGGCTGGGCCATGAGCAATCGTGACCACAGGGAGAACATACGCATCAGGCAACATCCATCTCTGCTTCCCTGACTTGTCAATCCAACATCCCTCATCGTTCAATTGTTCTGTACTTTCTTGCCACACTGCTAATTCCTCTACTGTGGCTTCACTTTGTATCTCCTTCACGTTCTCAAGTGTATCCTCAAACATGGTGACCTCGGGCACCCACCTAGCGGGACCTGCTACAAACATTTTTTCCATTCTAGTCCGGGCTGTTTCCTTGGCTGTCTGATCTGCAAAAGCATTCCCTTTACCTAAATGGTCAGTAACTTTCCTATGGGCACTACACTTTACTATTGCCAATTTGTTAGGGAGTGTCAAAGCAGACAGAAGCCTATATATAAGATGACCGTGCTGGATCTTTGTACCATGGGAAGTAAGGAACCCTCTCTCTGCCCAGAGTCGCCCAAAATTATGGGCGACTCCAAAGGCGTACTGGCTGTCAGTATAAATATTGACAACCAGTCCCACACTCAATTCGCAGGCTCGAATAATGGCAACGAGCTCTGCAGCCGACTGATAGGGAACTCGTGATGTCTCAACCACCGTACGCAGCATAGTAGTAGCGTATGCAGCAGTTGTATTGCCATCTAGTAATTTAAAGCAAGAGCCATCAACATATAGTTCCCCTTGAGGGTCAGATAAGGGAACATCAGTCAGGTCTACCCGTCCTTTCGTCTCTTTTTCCGTCCGGAAGATACAATCATGTATGTCAATCTCCTCATTCTCAGAAGGGAGGGGTAGTAACGTGGCTGGGTTCAGAGTGGCACATTGTTTAATAAGTAATATGTTTAGCAAACAGCGTTAGCTCATAACCTGTCAGACGTGCACTGGTGAGGTGCTGTGTCTTTGTCTTATTCAAAAGTGTATCCACAGCATGGGGTACCATGACTATGAGGTCAGTATCAAGTACGAGTGCAGTCGATTGTCTTATCGAGACAGCCACGGCCGCGACTGCTCTTAGACAGCTCGGGAGGGCTCGTGCAACAGGGTTAAGCACAGCCAAGAAATAAGCACACAACAGTTGCTTATCTCCAAATTTTTGTGTTAAAACAGAAAGCGTGCAACAGGCCATCTCATGGACGTACAACACAAACTGCTTAGCATAGTCGGAGGTGCCGAGTACTGGAGCCGAACAAAGCGCAGTTTTCAATTGCTCAAAAGACTGCTGACATTCAGGCGTCCAGGGCAGGGGTTCATGCACATCTTTTAGGGTTAGAGCAAGCAGGGGCTTAATTAACAGTGAATAGCTAGGTATCCACTGCCTGCAATAGGAAGTGATACCCATGAAAGAGCGCACATCTTTCTGAGTTTGCGGAACGGGCATTTTAACAATGGTACTGATGCGTTCAGGGGTCAATCTCCTACCCTCCTTCGACAGTAGGTGACCTAAGTAGGTGACCTCCTGGCGACAATACTGAAATTTGGAAAGGGAAACTTTATGTCCATGATGTGCCAAATGCAACAATACCTGAACTGTACTGTCCCTACAACCTTGCTCTGTGTCAGAAGCGATGAGCACGTCATCAACATACTGCACTAATACATTACCTGGTGGAAGTGAAAGAGAATCTTTAATGCCTGACTATAAATACTCGGGCTCTCTGTATAGCCTTGAGGAGCGCAACAGAACCTAAAGCTTCTACCAGCTAGGGTGAACCCAAACAGATACTGCTGTCAGGATGAATGGGAATACTGAAGAACGCGTTTTTCAAATCAATGACAGAAAAGAATGTAGCAGAAGAAGGAATCATTGTCAAAAGAGTAGTAATGTCAGGAACCACCAGAAACTGTGGACTCACTATTTTATTTACTTCACGCAAGTCAATTACAAAGCGATAAACGTCTGCATGATCATCAGAGGAACCCGAAGGAGTACGTTTGAGAATGGGAAGAATAGGGCTATTACAAACATTAGCAGTCGTCTCCTCAACCACTCCTTTCTCAATTAAGTCCTGTACAATTTTCAATAAAGCTCGCTCACCTGCCTGCGGTAGTTTATACTGAGGGATGCGAGGTACAATAGCATTGTCTTTAACTTGGATCGAAACTGGCGAGATCTGTAACAGTCCCACATCTGTGTCACCTGTCACCCAGAGGGTTGGCAGCACATCTTTAAACTCTGCAGGAAGAGGCACATCTTTGGACAGGCACTGCGTAGCGCGTACTACATCCGGATCCATTGTCATGTAAACACCCGCCGGGGAGCCTTAAACCGTAACATGCAATTTCTTCAACAAGTCCAAACTCATCAGATTTTCTCCACAATTAGATGTCAATAAGAACGGCGAATCCACAGTAAAAGGACCAATAGTCAATGCAAGAGGTTTTGAAATGGGGCTCACAACCGGTGCACCAGAAAAACCTACCGAAACATTATTATGGCCAGACAGAGCCACCCCAGGGACCAAGGAACGAGAAATAGAACTGTTTGTTGCACCTGTATCCACCAAAAACTCCTTAGCCGAACCATGCACATCCGCACTAACATACGGACTGCGTTGATCTACAGGTATCGGAACCGGTCCCCCACTCTGTCCCTGGCTGTACTAGCTGTAAGACATTCCTGTCACTTCATTCATATCAAAATGATCATGATAATACTGTCCGCCCCGAGGGTCAACGAAATAGTTCTGATCAGAATGACCTTGTGAGGCCACAGCATTCTGAGCCCTGTCCTGACCATTAGCTCCATGACCCCATCCACAAGAACCTCGTCCTCTCGGGACCACCACCTTCTGCAAAAGCACAGGACACTCGCTACGCCAGTGTCCCTCCTCTTTACAATATGCACACTGATTCGGCCCTAAAGGCGTGGTATTTGGCGGCCTGCTACTGCGTGGAAGCTGTCGGGCCAAACCACCACGTCCTCTACCATTCCCCCTAGAAGCCTGCTGCAACAACACCTTCGTCTTCAAATCCTTGTGCTTCTTCTCCGTCCTCTCCTTATCCTCATTTTCTCTATGTTTGTAATACTGCGCAATATTCAAAATAACAGAAGGGGAAGACGTGGACCAGGTGCTCTCGGAAGCCTGCAATTGGGTCGCAATCTCAGGAAGTAAATTGGAAACAAATATATTGACAAACAATCGAACACCACCTTCGATGGACAAATCCTGCCCACTATAACCTAGAAACACATCTTCAAACCGAGTGAAAAAATCAGACACACTCTCATCTTTCTTCTGACTACAAGCTGATAATTTGTCCCAATCAACTTTTCTCAGAGGAATAAGAGAATTCATATACGTAATGATACGGCCGGGCAAAGCAAGTATCTCTGGTCTAGGCTTATAACCTGGCTTCCGTTCCTGATCCCATACTTTAATTTGATCCCAGGTACCACCCAACTCCGCAGCATGATCTTGTGTGTGTACTTGTCTCCAAATATCAACCAGAACTAGTAAGCCAAAGAACATTTCAATATCAGCAAGTGTCATCACTGTTGAAGAGGCAGCTTCAGTCAATTCTTTATAATAAGCAGTGGGATTCTTCCTAGGATGAGGTAACTGAGTCTTAAGAGACAAAACTTCACTCCTTTTCCATGGAGTATAAAACCATTGTTCTAGGAAACGATCCGCTGCCCCTGGTCTAGTAACAACATTGTGCTGATCCCTTAGCTCTGGTATTTCAGGGTGATAGATAGGATGAACCTCCCGCATTGGAAACTGAGATGCCGGGGTGGGGCTCTTCTCAAGCCCGATAAGCAACCAACGTCGCAACATTACTAAAAACTTGACCAGGCGCCATATCAGTAACATATACATGATCCTTAATATCATATCAAATCTGCGGTGCTGCATCGTTGAAACACTGCTCCCAAAGACCGATCAAAGTAGCAGACATATGCTTAAGGGCATGCTGTTGCACAAAAGGCTCATAATCGTTCATTACACTCCACACATCTTCCACACCATAAATGGGATTTCGGGCCCACTGCGCAGCCTGATTAGCAACTACCTTTTTCTCTGCATCTCCCATCTCCGATCGCACATACGGACCCAATCGCTCTTTAAACTTCATCCAGTCTCTATCCTTGAATCCACGTACTGGTGTCCCACTACTCGGTAATGTCGGGGGATGGAAGAACACAGTGGGAGTAGAAACAGAAGTAGCAGGCACTAACGTCGCTGCCGGCTGCGTCGCAGGTATAAGAGCTGGTTAAAGGGACGCTGAAACAATAGGTGTGGCTGGAGTACTAACAGTCATAGTTGCCACAGACGGCGAGGGCAAAGAAAGGACAGGAGGTGCCGTGGCCAAAGCAGTCTGATTGACAGTAACAGAAGCAGAAACAGCAGACACAGAAGAAACAGGTGGCTGGGGCTGTAAGGGAAGAGCGGGATATATCCTCTGCGGGGCATATGGGGGTGGGGTTGAGTATCTAACAATTGTTCCACAAACGTATCATTTTCTTCTTGGGCCACATAAGATTTATCAATATTCAATCGAAATCTCCTATCTTCACGTTCAATCCCTATCTCTTGTTTCTCTCTATCATGTGCTACAGCTTTCTGGGTCAATGTTTGCATTCTCCCTTTCCGAGCCTCTTTCTCTGCTTTCATTCGTCTCTGTTTAGCCTCCTTTTGCCACGTTCGAAGATAATCAAACATAGACTGCCTACTTCGCCTTGTAAACAATTTTTCCAGTAAAAACCCAATTTTTTGTTCATCAAAAGTGCCCGTCAACAGCCACTGCAACTCGGCATTGTCCCTCGTATATTTGTGCCATAACATACTAAACATAATAGGGCCAAGGCCATGCTTCACATACATATCAAAGTTCGGAGTGCCTTCTGGAGGCGCCGGCTGACTTTCTTCCAGTCAAGCATCGGCAGAACAACAACGACAACAAGAAACCAAGCATCGACTAATTCCAGCCATTTTCAAAAGTGAGCCAAATTTGTTATGTTGCCTGGCAAAGTGTTCACAAACACTTTGTACCAAAATCAGTCCTCAGACCGTGCCAAATACAAACCAAAATAGTACCATATCCACAAAGAACCAAAACAAACTCACCTGGTGCACACAGGTCAAACAAATTTATTCTCCACTGCCAACTC
Source organism: Calotriton arnoldi (assembly GCA_963921515.1). Taxonomy (NCBI): domain Eukaryota; kingdom Metazoa; phylum Chordata; class Amphibia; order Caudata; family Salamandridae; genus Calotriton; species Calotriton arnoldi. Next base: position 441,654 of record CAWUFW010006127.1, on the reverse strand, counting down.
TTCGGACCAAACGGTCAGATCCAAGGGTTTTGCCGTTCAGGACTCAAGTCGGGATGACCGCTGGGCGAGGCACCGACCGGCCAGACAGACGGGGCAGCTGCGAGTTCAGGAACTCTCTCGTGCAGGGATCCCTGGTCCGCCCGTCTGACCCGACGATAGCCTCGACCTCCCAACCCGTCCTCAGGAGGGGAAGGGCCACTCGCCCGATGGAGTCCCTGTTCGGGCGCCAACTGAAGGAAATGGCCCGATTCGGGTCACTCGGGCCACTCACGACCACTTCTCTGCCTTCTACGAAATGAAGAGTCGGTCAGACAGTAGAGAATACAAACCAATAACAGTTTATTCAAAGTTCGCTCAGAGCGGAGCCCTGTCTGCCCAGTCGCTAAGAGTGCTGCAGAAAGAGTCTGACTTCAACAAGCATAACAATACATTATGTACATTTCAGAATCAATGAAAACCCGTCCACCATGGAATTTTCCAGAGGGACGCAGCTGGACAGTAAATTACAAAGGAGTAAGTTTCGATTCTGAGGCCGGGCACACATTATCTATCTCTCAAGGTTACTCTGCCTGTGCCCGCCACTAGACAAGTGGGAGAGGGCTACATAGAGAGGAAAGGTATGCGCTAATAAGAACAGTACATTCATTAGTGTAGCAAAACTCAGCTCCAAAGAAACATAACCTAGAGAAGGCCATTTCCGAAAAATGGCAGAGTTAGTTTCGATAATAATATAAAATGGCGCCGGTACACAAAATGGCGCAGCGAATGCTAACTTATGTGAAACAATACGGAGGCATAATTGTTAATCTAACACGACCCCCTCCCCGCGCGACCTCCCGCCCACCCACCATTGAGTCATGCCGGCCGCGCCTGTTTCTGGTGGATGGGGGTCTGGAAAACCGCGTTGTGCCGCCGCCGCTGATGGGGATTGCGGCGGGCCACGACTCTTCCTCTCCGTGGGTACCGCGCTGGAGTTGCCCTGCTGCCCGGAGGCCGCTACCCTGATCCATGGCAGCGGAGGCAGAGCCAGCACAAGTTGGATATCGTCTGGAATCGGCGTTGGTTTGGCAGCATCGTTTTTCCTGGAAGATTACGGTGGGGGTCAGGAATTTATTTTTTCCCAGGAGAAAGGAGTTTGTTATCCACCCACCTCGAAAAAAGTATGGCGGGATGAGGACTCTTCCTGGTCTATAGCGGCGTCTATAGAGGGGTGGCTGTCTCCTCTGACTATGGAGAGGGGCAAAAGTTTGAAAAACAGTTTTAACAACCCTGGGGAGAAAGTTTGCAGATATACCCTGGGTACTAAGGGAACCTCAATCACCCCTGTATCAGGGTCGGTGTCTGCACCGCTCCCTGGAGTGGTAGCCCCCGAGATCATTCTCCATACCAAAGGCTAGAGTTCCTTTGCCTGCCCCTACATGGAGTAAGAGGGGTCCTGCTATCAAATTGGAGAGAGTGGGGCAGGCTGCTACAGGGAAGAGTCCGCGGGGCAGGGGAAGGAGAGGGCCCCAATCTAAAGTTAAAGTCACCCCCTCTCTAAAGTCATACTACAAGGTCCTTGCATCTCCGGCTTCAACTGTAGGGGGCGGCGCATGGGGTACCATAAGCTGACATCATACCAGCATGGAGCAGAATCCCAATATAAGTAAGGGGGCAATATAATAAGTTCTGCCCCATTCTCTGCGGCCCAAAATTGTCTATCAGATGGCCTAAACAATCTTTCCCTGTGTCAGTTCCAACGTCCAACAGGTTTGAAGCCTTGACGCCCCAGGATGAGCAGAATCTGGGGAGCGGGGGCAGCGGAAGTTGGATGCCAGGAGCTCTTCCCAGGTCACCCCAGAGGAATACTTGGCTTCTATTCTCCTGGGATTAAAAGAAGAGATGAGGAGCAGGATTAAGATCTCTGAGCAGAACCAGGCGGATATCCAGGCCTCCTGTATAGCCTTAGCCCAGATGCTTGAAGAGGTCTCTGCCCGAACAGTTGTCCTGAAACAAGAGGTGACGAACATGAAACAGGTTATTGATGAGAATACTGCGGGCGAAAGTCGTCTGACTAAACAGAATAGGCCATGTCTGAACTGGGGTGGTGGAGTGAGCTAAAGAATGATGATGGATTAAACCCAGATCAGTTGACTGGGGGTGAGTGTTTGATTGGCTCAAGCGTTCCGTCCATCATCCCCTTTTGTATCGCTTTGGTCGCCCTAAGTTGGCGGGGGTATGCCCAGACGTGGGTCCCTTGCTCACTTTGCCACTGGATTCAAGCAAGCCTGGCTGATGATGGCTGAAATGCCAGAAACCGGTCCTAGGATGCTTGTTTCCGGTCCAGGGAAGACATGGCTTGGCAGTTCGGGCTGGACTGTTCCCATGAGGCACAGGGTCAGACTGATTTGCATATGGCCATGTCTGAACTGGGGTGGTGGAGTGAGCTAAAGAATGATGATGGATTAAACCCAGATCAGTTGACTGGGGGTGAGTGTTTGATTGGCTCAAGCGTTCCGTCCATCATCCCCTTTTGTATCGCTTTGGTCGCCCTAAGTTGGCGGGGGTATGCCCAGACGTGGGTCCCTTGCTCACTTTGCCACTGGATTCAAGCAAGCCTGGCTGATGACGGCTGAAATGCCAGAAACCGGTCCTAGGATGCTTGTTTCCGGTCCAGGGAAGACATGGCTTGGCAGTTCGGGCTGGACTGTTCCCATGAGGCACAGGGTCAGACTGATTTGCATATGGCCATGTCTGAACTGGGGTGGTGGAGTGAGCTAAAGAATGATGATGGATTAAACCCAGATCAGTTGACTGGGGGTGAGTGTTTGATTGGCTCAAGCGTTCCGTCCATCATCCCCTTTTGTATCGCTTTGGTCGCCCTAAGTTGGCGGGGGTATGCCCAGACGTGGGTCCCTTGCTCACTTTGCCACTGGATTCAAGCAAGCCTGGCTGATGACGGCTGAAATGCCAGAAACCGGTCCTAGGATGCTTGTTTCCGGTCCAGGGAAGACATGGCTTGGCAGTTCGGGCTGGACTGTTCCCATGAGGCACAGGGTCAGACTGATTTGCATATGGCCATGTCTGAACTGGGGTGGTGGAGTGAGCTAAAGAATGATGATGGATTAAACCCAGATCAGTTGACTGGGGGTGAGTGTTTGATTGGCTCAAGCGTTCCGTCCATCATCCCCTTTTGTATCGCTTTGGTCGCCCTAAGTTGGCGGGGTATGCCCAGACGTGGGTCCCTTGCTCACTTTGCCACTGGATTCAAGCAAGCCTGGCTGATGACGGCTGAAATGCCAGAAACCGGTCCTAGGATGCTTGTTTCCGGTCCAGGGAAGACATGGCTTGGCAGTTCGGGCTGGACTGTTCCCATGAGGCACAGGGTCAGACTGATTTGCATATGGCCATGTCTGAACTGGGGTGGTGGAGTGAGCTAAAGAATGATGATGGATTAAACCCAGATCAGTTGACTGGGGGTGAGTGTTTGATTGGCTCAAGCGTTCCGTCCATCATCCCCTTTTGTATCGCTAAACAGAATAGGGAGCTGAGAGAAGACTTAGAAAGGCTCAAAAACCACAAACGCAGAAATAACCTCAGGCTTCTCAACGTTCCTGAATCCATGGAGGGCTCAGATATTAAGGCCTTTGGCATCTCATTGTTACAGGGCACAGTTTTGAAAAATAGGCCAGATATTTATCTTGCCTCTGAGATCTAACGGATACATCGGGACCCCTTTAAAAGGAATCAAGAGAGGCACAAACCAAGGAAAATTGTAATCAATTTTCTCTCGTATACAGTAAAGGAGGTGATTTTGACCATGGCATTAAGGGTTGGCTCTTATTCAGCAGGTGCTTATTCATTCTCTATAAGATCAGATGTTTGCCATACCCCCCAGTGGGAGCTGGGGAAGAGGATGGAGGAGTTGAATAAACTGGGGGCTAAAGCACAGCTGAAATTTCCCGCTTCGCTACGGATTATGTGGAATAATCACATGTATAACTATCGATCGGTGGAGGAAGTGGATGGACTGATTGATACAATTAGGAAAGGAGCAGGCCTCTGACGTATCTCGGGAAGGAAAGGCTTGATGGGGAAAGGTAGGACGCGGTATAGTTCTTATTTACATCACGTTAGTTTCCCTCTGAGAGACAACCACTAGGCATTAATGCCTAAAAATCAAGGGAGGGTTCCCCAGGCCAGGGGGGTGGAGGGGGCACAGGGTTTGGTTTGGGGGTGGGATGAAGGTAGGGCATGCGGTGGGGAGCAGTGGGAAAAAATTCTAAAAAAAAGAAATACTCAATACCACCTTTAGGCATGAGTATAGCGCTGTGGCAGCTGTGTGCAGTATCATTCTTAAACGATTTAGATGAGGGGAGTTAATGAGCTATCCTTTCTGTCCTGGAATGCTAATGGTCTTAGGGCTAAGCGTAGGCAGAGGCTAATAATGAGATATCTGGAAAAAAGTCAAGTCAATGTCATTTTATTACAGGAAACTCAGTTAGCTGCTAGCGAGGGTAGAGGCTTCTAAATGTCGTTGGATAGAGAATTTTGTTGTTTCTGAACAGGCAGAGCACTGTAAGGGTGTAGCAATCCTGATCAGGAGGGGTGGCTGAATGTGTTATAAAATCCTCTAAGACTGATAACTCCAGGAGATGGATTGTAGCAACTCTTGGCTGTGGAGATGCCGAGTTAGTAAGTGTCGTCTTTTACGGGCTTAACATTGACGAATCTCGCTATTTATCTAATTTGGAGTGGAATTTAATTGTCATCGGGGGATTTTAATGTCCTCCTTGATCCAATATTGGATAGGTCTACTACAAAGAGACATGTCCACGCCCCTCGCGTATGACAGGCTCTTAAAAATATGCTGTACAATCTGGCTCTATTGGATGTGTGGAGACACAGGATAGGAGCCAGTCAAGGTTTTACTTTTCACATCAAAAAGTATGGACATTTCTCTAGGTTAGATTATTTCTTTGTAGATAGGACCATAGTGGATGGTATAACAACAATAAGCATTTTACCTGGCCATATTTTTGATCATGCTGCGGTCACTATGTCATTAAAATGGTATGGTGGACTGTCTGGGCCAAGATGGACCTTAAAAAGGGCTATTCTTTCTGACTTAGAGGTTGGGGAGGCGCTAAAGCGAGCAAGTATGGCATATTTTCTTGATAATATGGGGTCCACTTCCCCAGATGCAGTTTGGGATGCCATTAATATATATATTAGAGGGGTGCTACAGAATCTGGCACATACTGAAACAAAGACTGAGAGATTAAGCATGAAGAGATTGGAAGACAAGGTGGGATCTTTAGAGGCCGATTTGTTGCGGCTTGGCTCTAGGACAAGTGCTGGAAAGGAGCAGTTACTGAGGCAATTAGAAGAGGCGAGGTAGAATTTCAGGACTACATTTGATCACAAGTGCAGGAAGCAATGGCAAGCTGGCTATATGAAGAATTTTGAATATGGTGAGAAAGCAGGGGCACTACTAGCATGGAAAGCTAGAACTCCAACCGCAGGGGTGATGTTACAGATAAGATGGAAGAGATGCAAGCTTGCCATTTATCCCTATTCTCTGAACTATATACGGAGGAGGCTCGCCCAGATCAAGACTTACTTAAAGCTTGGCTAAGGAAAGTGCAATTGCCAAGATTGACAATCAGGGGTAGGGAGGGGCTTGACACTCCTATTACCAAGGAAGAGATCAGCTCATGTCTATCTCAGAGTAAGAATGGTAAGGCCGCCGGCCCCGGTGCCCTGCCGGCCGAAGTGTATAAACTTCTAATAGAAGAACTGGTCCCAGTTCTGGAGAGTCTGTTTAATTCAATCTATCGGCAGGATGGACATATTCCCAAAACATGGAAGGAAGCCACTATAGTCCTGATTTTAAAACCCTCTATAGACCCTGGTAGGGCCGATTCCTAACGATCAGACGATCTGTTGATTTATACGGCAGATCCAGTTACAACTATCCAGAGAGTAGAACATCTGGTTGCAGAATTTGAGGCCTTCTCAGGGTATTCAGTAAATCCCTCCAAAACTGAAGTGATGTGCTGGAATATCAAAGGTTGGGGTGGGAGGACTAGCCCAGGCATTAGATAGCTAGGGATCTCAATTGTAAATTAGGTGGGTGAAATTCCCCAGCATAATCTGCAAAGGGTAGCTAGAGAGATAGATCGCCTTCTTGCTAGGTGGAAGAACTTGCCACTAACAATGTATGGCCGTTCGAATTTAATAAAGATGGTGGTCCTTTCCAAACTGACGTATCTTTTCAATTGTATCCCTCTGGCATTCTCAAAATCCAGCATTGATAAAACTAACTATCTTCCCCTGAATTTTATCTGGACTGATAAGGGGGCCAGGCTAGCCTGGAAAAAGCTAAGACGCAACCTTAATAAGGGAGGCCTGGCTCTTCCTGATTTTAATCTGAATTGCGCAGCATTCCAGTTAAAAAATGTGCGAATGCTGTTAGGGAAACCCGACAAGTCTACTTGGGGGGAGGCTCTTGGGTGAAATGGTGAGAGAACTGAGCGAGGTGGGTTTCCTGTACAAGTTTGGAGCCCCCAGATTTTTTAAGAAAGTTTGTCTAAAAGTTTTGTGGTCTGCACTGAATTTATGGTACAAAATCAGGAGAATGTTCGGATTAGGGTATTACTCTGACTTCGCCCCAGTATGGGACTCTCCTGGACCCCGCTATGTTTGAAAGACGGCCTAAGTCTCCCATTAAGGAGGGCTGGCATCACTATCTGGGCCGATCTGATGACATCTGAGGGGAAGCTTTAAAAGCGAAAGTTGGAGATAGCCTGTCCAGGTTTAAACTTGTACAATTATCCTCCTGGTTTGTGGCCTCAAAGCAGGAGATAGGGCGCGACTGGGATTTGGAGTTTCCTCTTCAGGATGTAAGACCTAAGAGTAAGGAGGTCGCAGCTTGGTATTGGAAACTCTAGACCATAGATGAGAAGAACTTAACGCCTCCTTACTTAGTTTGGGAAGGAGCCTTTCAAGAGATGGATCTTCTACTGGCTTGGAGTAACTCTTTGAGGCTCTTGTACTCAGCTGTCAAACCAGCGAATCTAATGAGGAACCATTATTTACTATTAATCAGCTCTACTGGACACCAGCTAAAATCGCTGAGTTTGCCCCCTTTCTCTCCCCAAGTGTAAGCAATGTGGCTGTGTGGAAGCCAATGATGTCCATGTTTTCCTCCAGTGTCCCGGGTTAAAGCATTATTGGGGAGGAATTTAACTTATTTTGCAAGATATCTTTGGTGTGCTGATTGTTATGAACCCCATGCTAGCCCTCCTGGGAGTTGACGAGATAACACACAAATTCTTGCACTGTCAGCAGAGAGAGCTAATATTCTACTTAATACTTATTGCAAGGAGGGAAGTCTGTAAGATGTGGACCGATCCATTACCCCCGAAAGTGGAGGACTGGGTTAGGGCGGCTGTTTGGGTGTGGCACTCAGATCTGGGGTCTAAAAAGGGCCATCCCTCTGATCTATGGGCCGATTTTTCGAGTGGTGCAGCAACCAAGGGATAGGTCAAGCATTCCAATGATTACACCAAGGCACCGTAGAGGTGATAGTCCGGTTCTTTGTTGGGACCTTGGGTGAATGCAGTAGACCTCAGGGCGGATAGATTGAGTCGTTTGAGACTTGCAGACACCCCTGGTGTTATGAGGATTAAATAAATACATTCATTGATCAACTAAGAAACATGAATTATATATTTTGACACAATAAGAACACTGCCAGATACCTTGGACCGATAGTCCTAGACCATTCCAGGGACAATTTGTGTACTTCAACAGACAAAATGTCCATTTCATGGGCTTATTTTAAAATTACAGGATCCTGAGTGGTTACCAATAGCTTTGGTTAAAAGACATAAAGCCATCTATTTTCTAGAATTCCTTGTGTTCTTTTTGGAACAGCATTATACATATTGGCAAAATACTATTCAAGAAAAAAATATTTGGATTTAGCAGTCCTGGCAAATCAAATGGTATTTCCTGCACGTGTATATCCAAAGCAGTTTATTTCCCTTAATGAGATTGTTCAGCAAACTACCGGCCAGGTTTGCTTCCCTAACATATTTGAAGATTTCTTTGATACCTAAAGCCTAAAATACACAGTATTTCAATGAAAATGGAAAGGAAATTTGACTGAGGATGAGGTGAATGACATGATTCAAAAGAGTACTTTTAGTTTAAGATCATATGCTTAAAGTCGAGTCACCCTGTCGCCGACACACAGGAAGAACATGCATGGGCTCTTGTCTGAAGCTACAGGTCTTTTGGAAAGTATACTTCTGCTACACTTACTCCATACAGTGTAAGTATATTCTGGCAGTTGCGGCTGTCACAATCCAATCAGATCTTTGTTCTGTGAAAAAAACATTTTTAAAACTCATGACATTAATTTATTTTGTAGGCCTAATTCCTTTGAGAAAGAAACACAGTGTTCTTCCTGTAATTACTTATGGAGTTATGTAGAAATTGTAGCCTATTCAGCATGCGATGCTGCAGAGCGAATTAGTGAGATGGACATAGAGGTGTTGCAGATAAGTTTTTGCACTTTGGCTAAACCCATCTATACTATCACTTCTATTACCTCTTCAGCTTTAAACATACTCAGGTACTTTAATACTTAAATATCATACAGCAGGAACAAGCTCAAATGGGCTGAACTTGCACAACTGTGTCCGGCCCTACAAATGCTTAAATCTCTCTAAGTGCCTTGAACTCATTTCATCAAGGCTGCACCTTTTTCGCCACATAATCTTAATAGACAGCACAGGTTTTGTTTTAAAAAGAAGCATATTACAACCTCCTCTCGAAGCAACAGATGCAGGGTACTCTATTGTTTTTAACAGCAGATGGTCCACATTTAATGTAGTTATTACATGGGACTGTTTCTTCAGTTATTACTGCCTTCCATTTCTATGGCTGCCAAAAGCAAATGTCTCTAGGATGGTGTGGATCTATACACATTTCTCTTGAATAAAAGGTATTTACCATTTGAATTTCACTGCCTTTCCAATTAATTCCCAGTTTTCATTAGCACCTCTGGGCCACTCACTTCTTCTATTCGACCAGATTACTACACACTGCTCCCACAATCCTTTTAAGCCCACCCTTGCTTTAACTGCATCTTTCATCCCCACCTATTAAGCTCTCGTGAACAATGGTAGCCATGTTTTACATGCAAATATTTCAAGCAATGGTCTCACTCAAGGACACATTGCAGAAAATAGTAAAATGTTGTGGAGTTCCGTCTTACCCTCCTCCCACAAGGACTTCTGATGTTCATTTACGGCCAAAAGTTAATCTTCCAAGTATGCACTTTAATACATTGAATATACGTTTGTTAATTCTTACACAAAAAGAAGTTTCTTTAACCTCTTCTGCAGACATTTTTGACCTACAGGCAACATGATGTCTAGAGGAACTACAGCAGCTTCTAAACACTCTGGGCCATATGTACGACGAAGTGGCGGAGCGTGTCGTTAGCCTCCTGGGCTTAACGACACGCTCCACCACTTCGGAAACGCAAGGCCGCACCATATTTACAAGAATGTGGTGCAGCCTTGCGTTTCCCCCTGCGATGGTGCTAAGTTTAACAACTTAGCCCCAGCGCAGGCACCCTTGTACCAGAGTGCAAGGATGTCTGTGTGCAGGGGAGGATTGGTTATGTGTAGGAAGGTGTCCCTTCCTGTACATAAACAAACCTTTTAAAAAATGCCATTTTGTAACTTTCATGTGTGCCGCTTCATGCAGCACACATGAAAGTTACAAAATGGCATTTTTAAAAAAGGTTTGTTTATGTACAGGAAGGGACACCTCCTGTACGTAAACAAACCATGGCATTTTGCTTTTTCTATGTGTGCTGTACAAGGCAGCACACATGGAAAAAGCAAAAACGAGGAGAAATAATGCATTTCTCCTCGTTTCGCCACCTTAAGACCAGGATTTTCCTGGTCTTAATTTTGGCGCTGCCTCCTATGTACGCCACCCTTGTACATAGGGGGCAGCGTCAAATACAATGGGTGTTGCGGTGGAACGCCCACCACAACACCCACTGCACGCTAAACATAGCGTGAAAGGGTGCCTTATGTACAAGGCAGCGTCTAGCCACGTTAAGTGGCTTAACGCTGCCTTGTACATAAGGCAAGGCCCCTATCGCCACGGGAACGTCACAAAAAGTGACGTTCCCATGGCGATAGGGGCTTGTACATATGCCCCTCTGTTCCGGACTCACTTTGCTGGTCTACTTGTTGCTGGACCATTGACCTGCTTTAATACTATGTTTAGAACTATACCTGATTTTTGGGATTGCTGTTTTCTAACGTATTCAGCATCATTTCACCAACTTTAATTAGGCCGAGTCTGGTGGCTTAGTGGACTAACGTGTCCACCGTGTAGACCTGTGTTCGACCACAGGTTCAAATCCCACCGGGTCTGCCCAGCCTTTCATCCTTCAAAAGTCGATAACATTTGTACCGTTGGGTAACAATAAACATCTGTTATTCAGCGCCAAGATACCCTTGGGTGAACGTGCGCTTTACAAATACGTTATGTTAATTATTGTAGATGCCATGATCCTTCTAAGACCAGGAAGATGGATATGCTGTATCCAACTGAGCAACATTGTCACCAAGCGACAGCTACTTTGGAGTAGATGTGCTCCCCCAGCCTGACTGAGGACTGGACTGTGACACTTCACAAATTATGACCACCTACAGCTAGCCCTCTTCCCCAGTGCTGTGCCAGTTATCACAATGCCATCCATCTTCATCATTCCTTTGGAACAGCAAGCTGCACTTCGTGTGGATTGCTGGGAGTTTCAAAGAATGGTGCTGCATCATTTATATTGCGGTGCTGTGCACTTGCCTATGCTGCACTATTTGACTCTCCTGCACCACAACATTTAGCTGCGTCTTAACCAACTCCTTCGATGCAGCCTGTTGCTCGTGTATCAATCGGCGTCTACAAACATCAGTGTGGTTTGTTTCATTCTTGCTCCCAGCACTGGACTCTGTATTTAATGCGTCAGATTTAGAAGTGCAACCTTAAAACGTACCATCAAGGTCAGAATAAAATGAACTCAGTTAAATAAACGAAGAACAATCAGTTGTTGCTACTGGTCCTTGCACAGCTATATTTTTAAGCTTTTGCTTTTTAAAAAAAATAATTTTGCACCATGCTGTTTAGTCAAATTAGGCCTACGGCAGTTGCATACATTCATTAAAACATATTCATACATAATCAGCATTTAGCATGATTATACATATTCGCTCAAGCTGTTGTGTTATCCTTTTGGTAGCGGTGTTGCATGCCTTGCCTTACTTCTGGCTTTCAGCTTGCTAGGCTCATTGATGTCTATGGCTTCTCATATATTTTAACATTTATAACTGCTATATGTTATTTCATGTATGCGTATTTGCCATACAGCCGCAATGTTTTGTTACTCTTTGATAATGTATTTCTAGCTCATATGATATATATTCATTGTAACATTTACAGAAAAGCACAGTGAAACTGAATGTACGTGCAAGGAATTCACCATACATAACATGCTATAAGGTTATTTTACCCCAGAATAAGGTTGACAAATAGTACATGGAGCTTGTGCAAACGCCTCGAAAGGAGAAAGGAGTTTCAGAAATTGCAGGAGCATCTACAACAGTCTGACAAGGCTGCATTCCTTGCTGTCTGGTTTGCTTGAAAAACGCAACAGACAGACAAAAATTGGGTTTGTCTAGGAGTAGGTGACAGACTAGAAAAACACAAATATGATGAGCAGGTATACGTGGGTTCCATTTAGGAAGCAGCTATTTTTGGCAAGATTTTGGTGCTAATGTACACGTTATCTAGGACCACAGAAGAAGTGACTCCAAATATTCCATCAAAGATGTTCCTAATTGTTATATTATTGCTATATACTTCCTTCATATTGCTCACATAAATGTTTGTATCTGTAATTAGGCTTTTCATACAAAAATAGCAGGCTTTTCACTAAAACAATGCTTTAACAATGATAAGGTTTCTTTTTTAAATTTTTTAATAATAGTGTGGATTTACTTGTATGTGTACACCCGCTAGGGAAAAGTGTTTCAGTAACCCGCTGAAACAAAATGTATTCCTAACAGTCTCTGACAGGATTAGATGCAAAGATATAGGAGATATGTTGGGGCCAGAAATAGAACTCCCTCTCAAAATATTGGAAACTTAGTCAGTCTGTTCCAATTTCTTTAGTGAGGGTGGAAGGCCTTAAGGGAGACCGTTTTTAGCTACGCCCTGATGAAGAAGAGGCACTGTGAGATCTGGAGATGCAACTTGGGGAACTTGATGACACGCCCCAGGTCTAAGAGCATCGAGAACGTGGCCTGGTAAAGGAAAGCCAGATATCCGACTCACATCGTTGCTGAGGTTAGCCTAAGAGGGGGAATCACAAATGAATGGGTGCAGGCCACCACAAGATGCAGGTGCCTCTGGTGTGGATGCAAGATCTTTACATGAAAGAATACATCCTGCAAATCGAGGGAAGCAATTCGTTTTTCCTGCTCTAGAACCAAATAGACCTGCATGAGGGAAAGGACTTTAAACTTCTTCTGGAGGGATGTATTCAGAAGGTGAAGGCCCAGAACAGGACAGTGGTGTCAGTCTTTCATGGGAACAAGAAAATAACAGGTGTAGCATCCCTGCCCAATCTTGTTCGCGGTGGTAATTCCACTGCATCTGCTCAGCAGAGCGTGCATTTCCTGCTGCAGAATATGGGCACGGTAATCTGAGGCTGGAAGGGAAGGGCTTAGCCTTGCTCGACAATCTGAAGGACTCAACAGCACAAGGTGATAGATTGACATCATGGTCAAAGAAAACATACACTTCCTCCTACGAGTTGCCCATGCTCCCACCAGGGAAGTTACAGGGATTTTGCATGCAGGCTGTTGCTGCTGCCTCAAAGTACTTGGTGTCTGCGAAAACAAATTATTGGGCTGGCGGCAACTGAAAGGGCGAAGATCAAGAATATTCCCTGAACTTATTATACTGTTGATTAAACTGCAGAGTAAAGGAAGCCAGTCTCAAGGATCGAGCCATAACCAAACCCTGCTGGCATTGATCTAGAACAGTCTCTTCTCTACAAAGAGGCATACTTCATCAAAGTGCATACTCATAAAATTCATCTGGACATCCCTCAAAAAGCTTGTAGAATGCAGCCAGGCATGGCGGTTGATGGCGATGGAAGAGCCCATGTATTGCAGCATTGAATCCATCGTATCCGGACAGTGTGGAGGATATACTTGGCTGGGTCTTTCCCTTCATCTTCAGCTTGTGCAAAATGATCACAAAGGTGGTCTTGGCGGCATGGAACAACCCTTTGCACATTCTTGCATAAAGCATGGTAGTAAAGGGCCAGAAGGCAAGTTGAATTAGTCGAGCAAAGGGCAAGACTCACCCAAAGAGAAGACCATCTTCCTCAATGATTTTCACCCCCCTATCAGTGGGAGTAGAGGGGAAAAAGTCAGGGTTCTGCTTAGAGGAAAACGAAGCCTGGAAAAAAAGACTGAAGAGTGGGTGAGTTGTCAAAAACATTGGATCCCCAGGAGCAGGATGAAGACCGCAGTCTGCCTGGTGGATCACGGTAGAAGCAGATGTTTGCTCCATGTGTCAAAATGGGGTCCATCTATGCCTCATTGAAGGGGAGCAGTGGTTCAACCGTGGAGGATGCTGGCTGCAGAATTTCTACTTTGCCAAAGGCCAAATTAATCCAAGGACCTCTGTGGTGTGCATAGAACAGATGTGAATTGAGACAATATCCTTTGAGGGAGGCCCAGAGGACACTCTAGACCCAGCTCAAAGAAGATATCCAGGCTACCTGCAAACACCAGAGTAGACAGCATCCAGTGGAGGGAAAGTAGTTGCTTGCCTCACTGCTGTCATCATCGTGATAAATGTTTGGCTTCTGAATCAAAGCCAAAAAGCCGCTCCTGTCTGCCAGATTACTCATCTCTCATTCATTTCTATAAAAGGATGACTAACTCCTAAGATATGAGCCAATATTGGATCAGTATGGTTTTTATCTTCAGAAAATTCAAAAAATGTTGTAATACATCCAAAGTCGGCAGCAGAGCAACTGGCAAGGCCATCAGCAGAGGGGGAGGTGCATCTGAAATGCCGTCAGGAGGAGGATGAACTGTCTGACCGGTGCCAGGGATGGAGCAACCTAAAGCATACAAAAAAGTGATGGATGTAATGCTTGAATTAATCTCAGCCACAGGTGACTACTCAGAGCTGCATCCTAATCCATAGTTATTTTGCACATCATGCCACCTCAGTTTGGAACTAGCTAAATGCAAATCAGTCTTCACCCTGCTCCGATGGGAACAGTCTAACTTGAACTGCCAAGGCAGGTCTTCCATGAACCAGAAAACAAGCAACTCAGGACTGGTTTAGTCCTACTTAGGGCTCTTGATCTAGGTATAGCTTGTTTCCTGTGAAAGTGTGCACAGGACCAACATCTGGGCATACCCGTCCCACTTAGGGTGACACACTAAAGTAGACAAAAAAGTGATAGTTGGAATGCTTGAATGTTAAGACGTCATGGAACATTTTGAGCATTCCATTTAAGAATAAACCAAGACTAAAATAACAAGCATTAGTAAATATAATAGTTCAAGTCTCTGCAAACTGGTGTTTTGAGCTCTCGCGTAGTTTTAATTAACATGATAAAGCTATTACAGCCTTAAGATCAAATTTCATGTTTTCTTTTGTTACAGCGGAAGGGTGGTAACATTTTAGTATTATAAGCTTACTCTCCTTTCTACTCTAACCGTACTAGGCCCTTTAAGATTAGACAATCTGCAGCTTTTCCATTTACCAGAGAGGCAATGATCCTCTGACAAATCTTTCTCCGCCGATAGGAGGGGTGGAAATTAGGGTAGTCAAACACCTCTTTAGCTGTCCAATGAGGACCATTAATTGACAGCTAACTCACAAATGTGTGATCGGATTTAGGTACACCACTCTTAAAACCATGCTGTAAAAATAAAGAATAGCAATGGGAAGACCCAACTTCCTGAAGAAGTTAAGTCAGGCGAGAATTATGCAGAACAGAAACTCTGCAATAGCAACACAGAACAAAAGAAGTAATACTTGATGTTCTGACGGAGCTCGCTGATTCTCCCTACAACACATTTAAAACATTTGTAAAATAGCACAGTTTAAATGGAAGAACCAACAAGACTCAATAATAGACTCAGACAGGTATTAAATTAATTAGGTTATTGTATTAAAGATCCAAAATTGATAGCCATTAGTAGTCTTTTGAGAATTTCAGTTAAGAATATCACAGCTTGCATTAAAGGACAAAACATTAAGCAAGACTTTATCAGATGGTGATTATCAGAATCAGTTTATAGAGTCTCAATACCATTAAGGCAGAAGGATAGATTGTTTCTCTAACAGCTCAAATCCTACACTGAAGGGGGAAGGGTTCTGATTTAAAGTCTATTAAGGGCGAGTCCATTAGCATAGAACAAGGAAATAAAGGAAATTAAAAAATGAAAATGGTTCGGGAAGGAAGGTTTAAGTCCATCAGCTACCGACTGTAGCATCAGTAAAACAGTCCAAGTAAAAAGACAGTAGTATGGCGATGCCCCTCCTTTGGGGTTTCTTCTTTTATAAAGTCTCTAACAACGTCCCGGTGATGCAGCATCACACCACCATCGGAAGACTGCCATATGTTCAGATTCACATAATGTCACCTCGGACACTTACGACATTGAGATGCTTTCCCATTCTGGTCATGAGAAATGAAGAATTTGAGAGTGCACATAGGCCCAACATTGGTGAATTAGAAATACAAAGTAACCATCTATAGCAACAGCTGAAATCCTGTTCCCACAGGAATATTTCACTGTGAACATTGAAGAAACATTCAGGAATGTTGAGAATTATACATGTACTGGACAAATAAAGGAACATTTCACTAGTTGTAAGTGGAGCATTGTATTAGGTCAGGGAAAAGGTCAGCTTTAGAGAAAAAGCATTTTTCGAAAAAGCCTTTAAGTTAGCATCACACGTTTTAAATTAAATAAACTCTAAACCAACATCAAATATAATGTAATTAAATCAATTTCAAATACAGAATATATAAAACTTTCCCCTAACATTACTACACGAAGATAGCTAACATTAGAAATACCCTACTACCACAAATGTTCTCAACATTCATATGTGTATAATTTTCTACATTCATACTACAAAATTAGTTTTTCACTTTTCATAAACTAGAACATCTCACAGCCTTATGCCAAATTTCAAGATCGTATCTAGTTTCTACATGATTTTGCACCAACTTTTCCAAACAAAAAGCATTGGAAACACTAGGCTACTTTATTAATAGCAATTTTCATCAGCAAACGTTAATAAACAACATATTTATACGAAATTCATTAGTGCAACTCATTTATATGTATTAGTATTGCTTTGTATGTTTGTTTTCTTCATCTTGCATTTTAAAGCACACTTTTACAGTGCTTCTACTACACGTGTCTAACGTGTGCAAAGTGTACTTTCCGTTTTTCGTATCTTTAATCAGTAAACGTGTCGTGTATTATGGTTTTTAAAATTGTGCTTCATCAATTTTATGTATAGATTTAACTTTGATGCTTGTGTGTTTTGAGTAACTGAACCAACCAGGCTGACCTGCTAATGAATGCTGCTTTAATGTTTAGAGTGAGAGTGCATTCAACATTCTCTGTTCTCAGTGCTTTGAAGACTTTGGCTGCCACCCAAGGTCAACAGGAGATGGTATGGTTTTTAGCTAATGTTTTGTTTTCAGAAATGTATGGATTTAGAACAAAGAGCATTACAGATTTTGGTTGAGTTTCAATTGAATATGCCATTCAAGTACAAAGAGGCAATTGTAGTATGACCCCCTGGAAGGCAAAAACAGATTACCCTTTCTCACTCTTTCTAGTTTGAACTAGCCTGTAATGCGAGCTTCAACACAAGGGAGTTTACCATTGGTCATAAAAAACATTAACTTTTCAGGCATATGTAACTCCTACGTGAATTAGATTTGGTGGGATTTAAATGTGATACAATCTGTCCCAATAACATGATTGTAGTTGGCCTTAACAGACAGGAGAAATGGACTGAATCCTTTCTCAACCAGTCTTTTGAAGCGATGGAAAGGGCTCTTGAAAGCGGTCAAGATTCAATGAAAATGCTGCTTTGGTTGCTGCTTGAAATGATGCCAAAGGGAAACGGAGAAGTCCACATCTTTCACTGCCATATTTTTCTCTCATTTGAAAGGACCATCCTGAGCCAGGAACCTGAGAGAATAAAAAAACGTTACTTACCTGTAACTATAGATCTCCAAAATTGGCATCTTTCATAGATTCACATGTTTGAATGATCCCCATGGTAGACCTGGGAGGCCCACGGTAGTCATTATTGAGAAGTTGTCATGTTAATCACATCATTAACCTACCCACATCATTTTAGAAATAACCAAAGTTCAACTAATCAGGAGCAAGCTCATAGATCCCCACTCGCTTAGAGGCTACCATACCTCAGATTTTTTAGTACAAGTGTGAGAGGTATTTGTAAGGGGAGACCAAATTTGGGGAAGGGGTGGGATGAAATATACTAATTATGGAGAACTACAGGTACAAGTAAAGTAACTTTTTTCTTCCCCAGAATGAGATCTTTTTTAAATTCACATGCTTGAATCACAATAGAAAGCAATCCTTTAATAGCATACAATTACTTGTGTATGGTGGGTTATCAACTCAGTAGAAGGCTCATCTTACTGAAAAAGTTGGCATAGTACAGCTTGTAATACTGCCGCATCTTACTGTGCTGTAGAAACTAGGCAATACTGCTGCATAAACGTGTGCTTCTTTTTCCAGGTTGTCGCCCGGCAAATGTTTGCTACTGGTACTCCAGCGAACAATGCAGCTGATGTAGACACACTTCTTGAATGTGCTGAAACTGTACTCCACAAATGATGGCCAGCTTTACTGTGACAGTATACTATAGCAGCAGACATGCAGCGAGCTACACTCTGCTTCGAAAGCGATTGTCCTTTGCTGGGATGACTCTAAGCTATGAGCAGTTGATATAATTTAATAAATTGGCTTGTCCTGTCAAATTAAAATTTAATGCATCGCCTAACATCCAATCTGTGAAGTGCCGTCTGATGCAGTTCATGGATTTTTGAAGGTCTTAAGGATTACAGGTGTATTAACTAAAAATCAGATGGCACTTTAGGAATAAAGCGTGGATTAGTTCTTAAGATGACTATCGTCTTGAAATTGCTGGTAAGGTTGTTTTACTGTGAAAGCTTGAAGTTCACCTACTTGTCTTGCAGAGGTTTGACCAAACAGAAGTGCCCGTTTTCAAGCGAGAAATTTTATGACTGCCTGGAGTATTGGCTCAAAAAAGACTTTTTATAAGCTGAGAAGTACCATATTGAGTTGCAAAGGAATTGGTGGATGTTTGACAGGCCGTTCAGGAATTCCTTTACAATTCTGTTGGATAAGAGAGAACGCTGATTTTGTGTTCTTCTGTATTGTGAAACAGAAGTTAAGTCGAAGCTGAAGCATGGCTAAGGGCTGAATGTGATAACTGCAGAAGGGATGGAAGTAAAGGATGTGTAGCAGACGAAACTGGATGCAAACAGTTGAGTACACCAAATACAGAAGCATTTCTATTTTGGCTCTGTAAAGCTTATTTGTTGATACAGCTCTGGCTTTAGCCAACATTTCCCTGCAGGCATCTTCAATACCTAAGTGGTAAAACTTCTTGCTATGCCCATAAACTTTGCGGTGTCTGTTCCTGGTGCAGTACTGGGCCTTTGCAGCAGTGAAAAAGCAGGTTCAGTAAAGGTGCAACGGTATGGAAGGTTGCTACAACAACAGAAGCTCTGTGAATCAGCCTTGGCCACCATGGGGCAATCTGTCTCCATCTTGTTCAGAATCTTTGGGATTATACAAAGAGAGGGAAAAGCATTAGTAAAGGTCTCTGACCAAGATATAGAGAACACTTTCCCCACTACCCCAGTAGGTCATGTCTGCTGGTGTAATAGCAGCATTCGTGTTCTGATCAGTTGTAAACATGTCTAAAGTTGGCAAAGGAAATAGGATGACGGAGGCATAATATCTCTTGATGCATCCACTTTTATCTTATTTTAACCCTACCAGTTGCACCTCCTAATAAAGGTAATTGGCTCAGAATTACAAGGTAGTTTTTGTCCATTCCAGATACTTCGAAATCCAGCAATATTTATTTGGATCTCCTTCTTGGTTGGATGTTGAGATCACCCAGGTAGTACTATCTTACCAGAGTAGGACGCATCTGTCTATGTAGAAGCATGCCACCAAAGTGTAGGCGACGCTTTAACATCCAATATCTTGGATATTCATACCAAGGTTGGCTAGCAAGTAGTATACAACTGGAATGATGATGAGCTAATGATCACACTTATTGACTTTTCGTCTACATTTTGCTTGCCCCAGTGTCACATCATATTGTTCTGTTGGGTTTCCTGTAGCTCCCATTTGTGGCATTCTTTGTATGTTCTTAGGTTGTCTACCCATACATTCTGGTTTTCGGGAACTTGCTCTGCTGTTAATTGAATGCAGTGCTTGAGGGCACAGTTTAATATGTTCTCACCTTCTTTGGATAGTGAGAGAGACCTAGCGCCCCCATGCCTGTTTATGTAGTAAATGGTAGCATTGTCCTTTTATTCTTGGGAGGAAGAATTATAACTCTAGGGTGATGGATCATCTCCAGAAGACTGATGTGAAGGCAAGCTGTGTCCACCACCTAAAGCTGCTTACTGTCAAATCCTGTAGATGTGAGCCCCAGCCGTTCACAAAGGAATATGTTGTCATCACAAAGCATGATTTCTGCTGAAGGAATATTTATCCTACTCCTGTATTCTCATGCTGCATCCACCATTGTAAGCATTGTCTCCTCTTTAGCGTTATGGAGACAAGGTCGTCAAACAACTTTGGCTTTGCAACCACTGTTTGTTTAATTTATCTTGGAATGGTTGAATATACAGGCAGCAATTTAGGATTAAATGAAAGCAGGGTGACATCACTCCTAAAAGACAACTGTACAGTTTCATGTCGACCATCTTTTCACAGATGTTGTGTTAAGCTGGTTAATCACTCTTTGAATGGGAA
This sequence comes from Calotriton arnoldi, assembly GCA_963921515.1. Taxonomy (NCBI): domain Eukaryota; kingdom Metazoa; phylum Chordata; class Amphibia; order Caudata; family Salamandridae; genus Calotriton; species Calotriton arnoldi. The sequence continues at coordinate 421,465 of CAWUFW010006127.1, read as the reverse complement.
GGTTTTGCCTATGTTTGTGTCGAAAATTGCTCCAAGAATTGTATACTCTTGCAGGAATTGGCATTGATTTGTCTTCCTTTAGCATTAGACTCAAGTGTTGAAAAAGTCTTAGAGTGGCCTTCAGAATTCTGTTACCATCTGAGGCCAAATGGAAGAACGTTGAATTGATACTGGCGACTAACCACTTTGATTCTGAAATATATTCTGCATTTGGGATGGATGGGGATATGAACGTATGCGCCCTGTGAAAAACAACTTGGTTCTTCGTCATTTTAAGATCTTCCGACGAGATGTGGCCAATTATTGTGTCTCTCACTGTTTTTTTTGCCTTGTTCTTTAAAATCATATAAGAAGCAATCAGTTTCTTTTGACGGGATCAGAAGGTCAAACCTTTTAGATGCTTTGTCAATCATACTATGAGAGCCACTTATATCATCGGGAGGGGAGAATGACTAAGTTTGAACCACATCTTCTTCATCTGGGGCTATGTATTCATCCCATTTGGGAGAATGTCCCCTGGAGGAATCGGCAGACGTTTTTTGTGTGGGTCATCTGTATCGGTGCCTCCATTGTCACGCTGTCCCAGAAGAAGTATGTGGAATGGCGCTAGAGAATTAAACAGTTGAGTGTGCCGTGGAGTCAAGCTGTGTGGAATACCAGAAGGCATGCAAGTGGTGCATTGGGTTTGAGCTACAGCAGCTGGAGGTGAAAGTGGCACAGGGATTGTTTTCTTTGAACATCTAATACCGGTTGAGGAAAGTAGGTGTAGCAGGCTGCTGCCATTACCCACAAGTTTTTTGAGAACTAGGTTTGTGTGCCACACTCGTAGGGCTCATCACTGTATTGCTATTCTTCCTCCTGATATTCCTGAGCTGATTGAAAAGGAACTCTGCATATAGGACCTTCAGACTTCTTTCATACTGTATTCAGGTATAGCCTCACCATAATCATCAGTGTCTTGTTTTAAATTAAGCTGTCCAGGGATGCTGGTCTAATTATTCCCTCTTCTTCAGACTCTTTTGAATCAAAGAGGTGTTGAGGAAGATTTGGTGATCCCTGCATGGGAGAAGGTATTACCTCTCTCCTGCAGGGAGCCACATAGGTGTTAGCCCAAAAGGCAAGCTTCAAAGGAGAAGCCGCCATTGAAGGGCAAATGCATAACACTTAGTAGAGGGGTGCTCTATTGTTAGGCAGACAGGCTGGCACTGGGGACAGAAGAGAAGACAGTTGTCAAACGGATTTTTCCAGGTACATGCCACACCTGGTAGCCACACCTCTAGGGTGGCCTGAGGAGCTCTGAGTGTTGAGAGAGGGGCCTCGCCATGATGGGAGTGGAAAACATGGTGCATCCTGGGATAGCCAGATGCCACACTTCTCAGGAAGTGATTAGCAATAGAGAGGGAACCTGGTAGCCCATTGGCTAAAACCGCATCCTATCCTGAGTGAATTTTCTGCAGATGAATAGGGCACCCCTGGCACCTAGAACTCAGATCGCTACTGCCTGCAAGAAGGACCAAAGGAGGACTGCCCTGCTGCACCATGGAACTGGCAAAGAGAGGCTGTACTGCCATGGACTGCACCAAGTGGCCAGCAAGAGAAGGGGCTGTGTCTGCTGTGTCCTGCGAGGTGAGAAGTCATCTCCCGAGCCCAACCAAAGCCAGTGGCTCCAAGGGGTCTGTCAGTTGACCCCTTGTTCACCATACAGGGCCACAACAGAGCAAGATTTCAAAAATACATAGAGGGTCCCTGACTGACTAAATATATTTGGAGAAGAGGACAGGGAAAAGAACATATAGCAAAAGCGAATGTTTCTCCAAAACTTCATATAACAGAAAGAGTACGTTTATAGTGTACAGAAGCCATAAATCAGACCAGTGAATTTATATAATTTATTCATTTTAACTACAAAAATATTTTTTATTTCTTTTTGTTAAAATCAAGAACCATAGCACATATTGTTATGAAATTGACTAGACATGATTATATATACATGATCAGTGAGCACCACAAAAAAGAGCGGACAAAACAATTATTCAATCTAAATACAGCACACACAAAAATATAAACACATGACCAATTACAATACAGTGAAGACAAAAAATACATAACAATAATCACATAACAAACATCCAAAAACAGAGGAGATCAAAAAGGTAAAAATTGTTGCTCATTATGATAACAGTTCTAGTATGATAGGGATGGTACTGGTATAACATGTATTAAACCATAAGAACAGAAGTAAGCCGCCGCGCGTTTCGGAAGTTACAATCAATGTCACCAACCTTCATCAGGGTGCTGTCTGTGAAAATTAAACCTGTGGCAGAAAACCATCCATTCAAGATCTGTTCAAATGAACTGTGCACATGGCAGGGGGCTCACAACCATCTTCACAACAACTGGTTATCAGAAAAGGTTCCTCATACATCTGATAAAGTAACGTGTAGCCATAAACTCATAGGTAGGGAAGCAATAACTATCCCAATACGGCATCACAAAAAGAAAAATAGAAATTCACCGCCCGGATGAAATTCTGATCCGCCATGAGCAGGCGCATTTGACCCCAGACCGCATTGGCACATTTCATCAGAATTTCATCCGGGCGGTGAATTTCTATCTTTGTTTTCCGACCCGGGCTACTTGAGCCTAGCTACCCCATGGAGGGCCCCGGGAGATACTCGTTCCTGTGAGACCGGAGTGGTACGGTTCTTATTCCCACTTCCTCATTTTTGTGATGCCGAATTGGGATAGTTATTGCTTCCCTACCTATGAGTTTATGGCTACAAGTTACTTTATCAGATGTATGAGGAACCTTCTCTGATAACCAGTTGTTGTGAAGATTGTTGCGAGCCCCCTGCCATGTGCACAGCTCGTTTGAACATATCTTGAATGGATGGCTTTCTGCCACAGATTTAATTTTCACAGACAGCACCCTGATGAAGGTTGTTGACATCGATTGTAACTTCCGAAACGCGTGTCGGCACACTTCTGTTCTTATGGTTTAATACATGTTATACCAGTACCATCCCTATCATACTAGAACTGTTATCATAATGAGCAACAATTTTTACCTTTTTGATCTCCTCTGTTTTTGGATGTTTGTTATGTGATTATTGTTATGTATTTTTGTCTTCACTGTATTGTAATTGGTCATGTGTTTATATTTTGTGTGTGCTGTATTTAGATTGAATAATTGTTTTGTCCGCTCTTTTTTGTGGTGCTCACTGATCATGTATATATAATCATGTCTAGTCAATTTCACAACAATATGTGCTGTGGTTCTTGATTTTAACAAAAAGAAATTAAAAATATTTTTGAACTTAAAATGAATAAATTATATAAATTCACTGGTCTGATTTATGGCTTCTGGACACTATAAACGTACTCTTTCTGTTATATGAAGTTTTGGAGAAGTTTTCGCTTTTGCTATATGCACAACAGAGCAAGAAGCATACTGGGGCAAGTTGATAGCCCAGATCACCACTCCTCGCTGCTCTGTAGCGACCAGGACCAGTCGCTCAAAGTTGTACCCAAGTCTGCTGGACCCGGGAGAGCCATCGGAGTGCCCCATGGTCACCCACAAGGCAAGTTATCACCCTAGTAAGGATCCTGCTGTATCCGCTTGACTTTTGGGTTCCTGGAAAAAGCTTGGTATCTGAATTGACTGATTTATGAGGAAATGTGAAATGACTTTGGGTATAAATTGAGGATCTGTTCTCATAAGAATCCTGTCCTTGTGAATTTGCAAGTATGGCTCTTGGATCGTAAGTGCCTGCAGTTCACTCACCCTGGGAAGAGATGTTATAGCAACCAGGAATGCTGTTTTTAGGGTGAGCATCTTAAGTGATGCCTTGTGTAAAGGCTCAAAAGGGATCCTCATTAGTTGTGATAAATCCAGATTTAAGTTCCATGTGGGGGCTTGCACCTTCTTAGGTAGGTGGAGTTATTCTTTTACCTCACTCTAGGAACCTTTTTATTACAGGGGTTTTGATGAAACTTCTTCCTACATGACCTCTTGTGTAGGCCACTATTGCTGCTAAGTGTACCTTTACTGAAGAATAAGTTAGTTTGCAGTCCATGAGGTGTGTACAATACTTAAGGACTATTGTGTCCTTAGTATTGTTGTGTAATAGCCCTTTAATTTGGCAACATTTGGAGTACCATTCCCATTTGGCTATGTAACACTTCCTTGTTGTTGGCTTTCTTGCTTCTCTTGAGAATGGGCATTGTGTTTTGTTGTAAACCTAGATTACCAAAATCTGTCCTCAGGAGCTATGCTATTAAACTGAAACTTTGTAGTTCTGGATGTAGAATTCCCCCCTGCCCATTGACAGTAGGTCTTGTGGGTTCATTAACTTCCAAATGTTGCCCTGCGCCATTTCTATTAGATCTGCATACAAAGCTTTTCTCCCCCATGGAAGGGCAATGAGTATTAGTGTTATCTTGGTAAGTTTGCATTTGTTATGTACTCCATGTAACAGATTTATGGAGGGGGAGCGTACGCAAATATCCCTGACCAGTTTATCAACAGAGCATTCCCTTGGGATTGGTCACAAGCCACTGGGAGTTGGGACGATCTAGTGATTGTCATGCAAAAAAGTACAGGAGGAAATGGCATGGCGAACAGATTGAATTGGCCTCATATGTAGCCTTACATATGGTATGAGCGGGATGCGTGAGGCCATATTCCCAAGTATTTTTTCCCACAGTCCTCACCATCAGAGACTGCCCCTTCTGGTAAAGGTGAGTTTCCAGAATTATGAATGCTATCTCTTCTCGCCAGGATAACCCCTTCCTTCTGCAGAGTTTATTCTTGCTCCTAGAAAACTTTTTTTTCCCTTTCTGGGAATGTTGATGATTTTTCAATATTTATTGAAAACCCTAGCTTGAAGTGTTGCCAACACCCTCTGAGTAATCCTTTTGACATTTACTGAAAGAGTTTGATCTTATAAACCAATCGTCTAAGTAAGGATATACGTGTATCCCTTGTCTTCTTAAGTGCGCTGCCACTGCTACTAGGCCCTTCATAAACACTCTTGGTGCAGACTTTATTCCGAAGGTGAGTACCTTAAATTGCCAGTGTGTGTTGTTGACTACAATGCACAAGTATTTCTTGTGTCCGTGACTCAATGAGATGTGCAAGTAAGCATCTTTTAGGTCTATAGTTGTCATTTAATCTTTATTTATTTATTTGAAAGGTTTTATTTAGCGCAAACATGACCTGTAAGGGTCATGTTCTCTGATCAGAGCACTGTTCAGAGAGGCAGACTGACTGGCAGGTAAAAGCATAAATACTAAGCATATAGTAGGTTAACAAGTACAAAAAGAGCAAACCAACCATTTAGTACATGCAAGTAACAAAAATGTCATCAATAAATGAGAGACCCATGTTGTCGACAAGAAATAAAAGTTACTTTTGTAACTATGGTATGACTTCTCGCAGTGTTGCCATTTTGAATTTTTGAACCTTTATGAATTTATGAAATGGAGGTCAAGTACTGGATGTAGAGCCCCATCGTGTTTTGGAATCAGGAAATATGTTGAGCAATTTCCCTGATTGATCTCTTTTTTTGGGTACGCTTTCTATTCCCCTCTTTTCCAGCAATTCCTTTACTTCTTTGAGCAGGTGGGATGTTTCCTCTTGAGTGGACCACTTTCTTTGGTCCCCTTGCTGGCGGTGTCTTTAACAGTTCTATTCAATATCCAAAGTTTACAATGTTTAGTATCCAATTGTCTGTCAGCTTCCTCCACTCCTGATGAAAGTTCTTTAGTCAGCCTCCCACCGGTGATCTGTGTGAGAGGGTTTGATGGCTTGATAAGTCACTTACTGGTGGGGGCTGCACCTCCCCTATTGGGCTGAGCTCTGTCGCATGCACGTCCCCGAAAGGACGTATGATACAGCCTGTGTTGTGTTGGGGTTTGGGACTGACTTGTCCCCTGAAACTACTACTACAGCCGGTGCTGTTCCTCTACGCATGTTTCCTCTGAATTGCAGCTCTCCCATAGATTTGGCAGTCCCATTATCCTTTTTGAGCTGCTGCAGCGTTCCGTCCACCGTTCTGCCAAACATTTGTTATCCACTAAACGGTGTATTAATTAGGTTTGCTTGTACTTCTGGTTTGAAACCAGATACTCTTAATCAAGCGTGACACCTTAGAGTTGTTCCCACCATCATTTGGAGACTTGCAGTGTCTGTGCATTTAAAGCAGGCTTAAGGTATGTATTGATGATGTTTTTGCCTTCATCTGCCAGGCTTGCTGCTCTCTTCTTGCACTGTTCTGGCAGGTGCTTCATGAGCTCTGCCATCTCTTACCAATGTTGATAAGCATACCTATTTAGGGGAGCGTTAGAGTTGGCAATCCTCTATCGATTTACTGCACCTCTTTCAAATTTCCTGCCCATTAAATCCATCTTTTTGCTTTTTTTCCTCTGGCGGGGATCCAGATGCTGTAGGAATACTTGCCCTTTTCCTTGCCGTGGATGCAATGATGGAATCAGCTGGTACTGTTCCTCTTATATATAGTGGGTCTAGATGAGTGTTTATATTTCTTTTCTGCCCTCTGTGTCACAGCTCTGCACGTTGCAGACTCCTTGAATGCCTCTCTTCCTTGATCCAGGATACCGGGCAGCATTGGGAGGAAATGGTTTTTTGTCCGAGAAGACAGAAATGTTTCTAGGAGGCAGCATCATTGTGTTTTTCCTGAATAGGACACGTTACAACGCACACGTTTACAACGCATGCCATTATGACGACTGCGTTGTTATGACGCATACCATTACAACGTAACTCATTACGACTTGCTGCAGGGGGGGCTGGAGTTTGGAATAGTATGATTTACTAGTCCAACTCCAGTCTGTGCAACAGTAGGGAAGGTGTTGGATTTAAAATCCAACAGCTTCTGCCCCCTACAGCATGTCGTTGTTATGACTTGCGTTGTAATGGTATGCGATGTAACAATGTAGTCGTTGTAATGACCACGTTGTAATGGCATGCATTGTATCGACTTCGTTGCAAACTATGTTTACCGTTTTTCCTACTCCAGTTATACTCCATATTTTTCCTCAGCTTTCTTGATGATCTGGCCATACATTACAATATCATCTGGAGGCGAAGGCCTTGATGGATAAGAGGAAATCCCCTCCTCAGGGGAATCTGTTTACAGATCCTGCCACAGTGTTTCTACATACTCTGATTACTCAGACTCCTGAAATACCCCCATAGCTTCAGGGTCATCCTGTTCCAAGAAGTCTTGGTCTTCCTCTTGTGGCACTGGTGTTAAAGGAGGGTCCAAATCTTCAACCTCCTTCTCGTCCTGTCCTTGTGGAGGCCAGGCTTTTTAAGGGATTCAGAATTCCAGAAGGGAAGCGTCAAAATCATTTTTCTTTTAAAGTAAAACTGCAGTTTCTGCCTCGAAATGTATTTTCTTTCGTTCTATTTCAGCCAACCATTCTTTGGGGGTCAGGCGTAGGAATCGATTTTCTCTTCGACATCAAGGAGTCTTTCTACAATGTATTTTGTCTTTTGACCTCGAAACGTCTCGACTTCGAACGTCTTTCGATGTCTTTTCAGGGGTTTTGCCTCCTGCGGTGTCCCTGCCGGGGATCCGAGGGGTTCTTTATGTTTCATATAGCCTTCGATCGCTGATTATTTTTGACGTTGAGGCCCCCCTTTTGGGTTTTTGAGTCTGCTGTACGAGACACTGCACCTGAATGTTTTTTTGGCAATACCTGGGATATTTTTTCCTTATGCTTGTGCAACTACCTCTCACCGTCAACGATTCTCATCTCGACGTTCGAGACTTCTCCTTCAGCCTCTTCAGCGATGTTATCATTGTCGTTGCTCGACAAACCCAGGTCCTTCAATGATAGCATCGGCGTCTGTCCCTGCATTTTGTAGTGTGCCAGTCTCAGTCTCGTGCCCTTAGTGTTTTGGCTTGAACCCCACACAGGCCTCACAGTCGTCGCACTTATGGTCGAGGGGTAGACAAAGGTTACACACCTGATGTTGAGCTTTCTGGGCAACTTTATGGTGGAACTTTGAGCAGAATTGGAATGGAGGCTTCTCGATCACATGTTACAGGGAGTCCCTTGTCCAGGAATTCTCCGCAATAATCACAGAATCTTCGATTGTTGATAGAAATCCCCTCTGGTACCTCTATTCGGTGATCTTCTTCGACAAACTTTTCCCAAACCTCTTTTTCATATTGGAGAGCCTTCAGCTATGCTTCCAGACCCAATGGCAGAAAAAAAAGAATCTGAAGATGGCAACCACACGTGGGAGCTTTCGGGGAGGGCGTATGACGTCAGGGGAGGATGGATAGGATACAAAATGGTGGGATCATCGATGCCAAAAACAAAAAAGCGGGACTACTGGAGATAAAGGAGAATTCTGGAACCAACCACTAGATGGCGGAATAATGCACAGCATGGGAATCCAGAAATGATTCATTCTGCAAAACTATTTTTCACTCTACATATTTCACCATATGAATTGGTCTACTCAGTACACAATGAAAAACTATTGTACAGTGCAGCTCAGATGTTGGCTCTGGGTACTGTGGGTTCTTTGAGAACTTACAAACCCTATACATCTCCACAACCAAAAGGGTCTAGTGATTGTAATGGTATATTGCTTTGGTAAACCGTCCATCGTGACAAAAAGTTACAGATTCAAACATTCTCAAACAACTCATTTTCAATATTCCATTATCTCAACAGTTAGTTTCTTTGGGAAAAGCTTGAGGGATCTACAGATATGGCCCCTTGTTGGATTTGGAATTGTGTCTACTTTTCAGAAATATATAACTTTCCAGGATCACCCATGGGTTTCACACTGGTTTCCATGACAAACTGGATGGAGGTTGAAAGCACAAAAAATGGCAACTGTGGTAAAAAAAAATTATGTTTTTTTGATTTAGCTCTGCATGTTCCTGAAAGCTGGGAAGATGGCGAATTTAGCGCAACAAACCGTTTGTTGATGCCATTTTTATGGAGAGAAAAAACAGACACTTTTATCCAGAGCACTTTGTTCCTATTTTTCTCCAAAAACTCAAAATCTAGCTATATTTTGGCTATTTTCTCAGTCTGCTCCATGAGAATCCACAAACCATGGGTACCTTTAGAATCCACAGGATGTTGGAGAAAAGGATGCAAATTTGGGGTGGATACCTTATGTTGACAAAAAGATATGGAGGCCTAAGCACAAACTACCCAAAGTAGCCAAAAAAGGGCTCAGCACTGGGAGGGGGGGCACAGTAATTAAAGGGTTAAGAAAGTTGACTTGATGTGCTTTACTCACAAATAGGCTCTTTGGAGTCATAAAGGCAATGATTTTTTTTATTGCACCATATTTTAAAATAAATAAACCTGCCTCCCAATGCCTAAATATGGCAGCTAAACGCTGGTAGTACAAAATCACTGCACACATTTGAATGCAACAGTAAGGGTTAGAACTGGTACAGAAATCCTTTTTTAGAGCTACTGCGCAAGAGAATATGGTTCACATTAATGCAAAGAGAAGGTCCTATCGACACCTGATTTACTGTAACAGCTTAAACCCACAAGGATAACTAAAAAAAAATATTAAAGGATAACAAATGGAAAGAAAAAGTACTGGTAAAGTATCAATTAGTCAACCACCAGCCCTGGCACTGAAGTGCACCTCTTTAGGGTGGATGTACACATGATGAGATAAAGGCAGTCAAACAATTCAAAATAGTCAATGGTTGAAGTGGCTAACCAACATCCCAATGGTGTATGCAGTGTTGGGCTGAAGCAATGTGTGCATGATAGTTTAACAGGCCAATGGATGAAGAGCACCAGTCTAAGGTCCAGCTACATATGTAGGCATTTTCTATTTACAGATTTCTATTATATGATGCAAGTACCAGCTAAAGCAGTCTCCAGGCCAGACCTAAAAAATTAAAAACAGGACTATGCTCTACATAAAGACCCCCCCCCCCCCCCACACGCAGAAAAGAACTGGACTGTCACCCTGTGGCTGTCACAATGGGGCATGCTGTGATTAAGGTGGTCCGAGGGCAGGCTTAAATTGAAAGTGCTTTTAAGTCTGGCTTAATAGCGCAGTTGTCGACAGACCTTATAGGATCATTAGATAGAGGTTTAAAAAGTACTTAGAGAAGGGCCACATTTTGATCTTCATCTCTACAAACGTTTGAATGGGCAGGCGTGTGCTTCCCCTAAAAACAGAGTGCTAGCATTACACCGATTATGCTCAATAGAGCAAGCTAAAGAAGGTTATGATGGACAAGCCAATGATCAAGAGCCTTATTTCTTAATTGAGAAAAGTTATGTTAGGTGCCCTGAGTCCAATCTTTTTATTATGCAAGTTGCAACAAAGGCTGTAGGCCTCACCTATTTATTGTGAAAAGCACTGTTAAAGCAAACAGGCCTTTTAGAGTAAATTTATATTAGACTGTGTTAAAGTCTGCATATCAGTATTTTGTTACATGGAATCTCATAGCACAGGATAGGCTGGTTGGTAGGTAAGGGTTTTGGTGTTATTTAACCCTTCTGACAAAGGCAGCTGTAGACATTTGAACTGTGACAATATTTGTTAAATCCTTTCAAAAGGTGAGCGATGTGTTTTGCCAACTGTAATTTTGAACATATTTGTAATTTTCAGGTTATATGCTTGACAGGTGCCTTGCGGGACAGCTGTGCAAAATACTGTAGGCCTGAGGCGGTTTTGGGGAAAAGCCATTGATCCTGGCTAACCACCTGTTTGGTTCATCAGGAAAAGTTATGCCCTATGCCACAGGACTGATCTGTTCAATAAAAAAAATATACAAAGGTGGTAGGCCCAACAAATTTAATTTGAAAAGCATATGTTAAAGGCAACAGGAATTTAAGGGTGTTCTGTTGTTACACATTAACTTGTACACCAATATTTTGATACATGGAATCTCAAAAAGTACCTTAATATAGAAGGGGGTTGTGCTGCTTACCTCCTTTCTCAAACCTTGGAGGTAGAAGATTTATATTAGGATACTCACTGCTGAGTCCACTTAATAGGGATTGAATATTGTTTTGCAACTGTAATTGTGAACATACATAAGAACTTTCATGGAAATGTATTAGGCTGCATGGATAGTCAACTACATTGTAGAGTTGGCCCGAGCGCTTTAGCAATCTGGAAGGTTTCTGTAATAAAAAACAAAAGGCCCCACGCATTCTGCTTTCACCTGTTACATAAAGTATGGGGCAATGGGTCAGCTCACTACAGCCATTGACTCTACTGCCATGCGAGTTATGTTATGCAGATCTGTAGAGCGCACTGTCACCCAGAAGAGCATCATGGTGCAGAGCAGTTTTGAGTTTAGGTACACCTAGGGCCTAGTGGGATTACTCGAAATGCCAGGTCTTCAACTTCTTGCAGAATTCAAGAAGTGAGAAGAAGGCTCTTATGTGTAGCAGCAGGTCACTCCACGCTTTGGGAGGCTTGACTACCAGAACTGTTTTTCTGCATGCGTGGGATTTGTGCAAATAGTGGTCTGGACGAGCGGATGTGTTTGGATGTTTTGTGAAAGCAGATGGGATTGTTCAGTTATGCTAGACCAATGGTATATAGTGCCCTAAAAGTGTGGGTGAGGAGTTCGTTTTATGCTGGTTTGTGAATCGGGAGCCAGTTGAGCTCCTTCAGGTGTGGTGTGATGTGGGTGGAAGGTTGAGTATTGATTTTGGCCACAGAGTTCTGAATGGTCTGCAGCCTTCCGTTTTTTGTTTGTCCCGGCATAGAACATGTTCCCATAGCTCAGCTTGCTTGTGACCAGAGCGTCTGTGACAGTTTGCAGGGTACTGATTTCGAGCCATTTGAAAATCTTCCTCAGCATCTTCAGGGCATGGCAGCATGAAGTGGTGACAACACTGACTTAAGCGGTCTTGTCGAGTTTGCCGTTGATGATGATCCCATAGTTCTTGGCGTGGGTTGATCCTAGTTCTGTAGGCCACCAGGTGGAGTGCCATGGTGATGTGCTCTTCCCAAAGATCACAAATTCGGTCTTGTCGGTGTTTAGCTTCAGACAGGTGGCCTTCATCCAGTGAGCAAATTTAAGTCATGCAGGCATTGAACTTGATAAGGGTACTGCATGTCTAGTCTGTGAGGGAGAGAATGAGTTGCATCTCATCACATAGGACAGGCTGTTGATCTCATGAGAGCGGATGATGCTGGCTAGAAGGATAATGTATGCGAATAACAGGGTCGGGCTCAGGATCCTTGTGGAACACCGAAGATGAGGTAACAGGCATCAGAGGTGTATGGTGCCAGACTGACTGGGTCCTTCCAGTCAGGAAGGAGCAGATCCACTGGAGTGCGTGTTCTTCGATTCCGATGCCATGTAGGCATTGGATGAGGAGTGGATGGAGTCTAAAATGCTGCTGAGAGTTCCAGGAGGATGAGGGCTGCGTGTCTCCTCTGTCCAGAATCATGTGGATGTCATCCCTGGCATCGATGAGGGCAGTGTCCATGCTATGGTTAGGTCTGAAACCAGACTTATTAGTGTCAAGGAGTTAGTGGTCATTGAGATATTTGGTGAGGTGTCGGTTGATGATTTTTGCCAAGACCTCGGCCGGGAATGGTAGCAGGGAGATAGGTCTGTAGCTGGCAAGCGTTGAGTGTCCTAAACTGGTTTCTTCAGCAATGGGAGGACAGTTGTGTGTTTCCAAGCATCTGGGGAGGTTGCTAAAGAGGTGGAGGCATTTAGTGTTTCATGTTGCCCTACAGTTAGCTGCATTTCGCACCACCACTGCTTCAATTTATTTTGACCTTTTCAGATGGCCACAACGATGCACAATATCACTAAAAGAAAGCTGCACTCCATATTGGATTATTTTTTGTGCGACAGTTCCTTTTTCCGGGTTTGGTTTTTAACTGCTAGGGGATGCCCCTTGAGTTGATTCCCCTTCCCCTTTTTAATAGATGTGGTGCTGTTTGCATTTAAGCCTTCATAAGTTTTTCTACAAAAGATATCCAGTGGCAATTTTTTTCCCCACTTGTTTGGGGAATGTGAACGTATACCCAGCCAGGGTTTGTGATCTACCCTGCTTACCAAAATAGCTAGACGTAGCCAGTTTTCTTTTTAAATAAAAATTGAGAAACAGTGCTGTGCAACAAAGCAAGTGTTTCTGTTTTTCTGATGAATGGCAACAAAAGGTTTCCTGTGCTAAGATTGCTCTTCACAGCTTTCCGAATCTAGCACAGTGGAAAAAACTAGAAAAAAATCTTCACTCTGCAAATTGTCAGTTCTGTGAATCATTCAGGGTTTACCCAAAGAAAGAAATTAACCGTTGCAATTAAAACAAATTGTGAATTTAGGCAGGAAATAGGACAAATGGGTGACGGTTCATCTCTTAAACTTTTTGCATTGAAGGATGATCCGCAACAGTATTGTACCATTATGGCCCACAGGCTATTCCAATCACATAGGCAAAAAGAACAGATGACGGACGGAATGCTGAACAATGGAAACATTCAACCCCAGTCACCAGATCTGGGTTTAATCCATCTTTTTTTTTGCCCACCACGCCACCCCAGTTTGGACCCAGCCAAATGCAAATCAGTCTTCACCCTGCTCCTCACGGGAACAGTCCAACCTGAACTGCCAAGCCAGGTCCTCCCTGGACCAGAAACAAGCATCTTGGGACCAGTTTTGGGGCATCACCCCTCATCAGTCATAGCTTGAATCCAGTGGCGCAGTGAGCACGGGACCCACGTCTGGGCAAACCCTTCCCACTTTGGGCGACAAAAGCAAAAAGAACAGATGATGGACGGAATGCCAGAGACAGAACATTGCATTACTTGCAGCCAACAGGAAAAGTCATACTTTCCTGCATTCCAACACTTCTGATGAAAATGGACAACACATTTGTGGGTGGGCTTGTTGGACTGGGGAAAATAGAGAGAGTCATAACCTGGACCTGGTGAAGGCAATGTAGTCAGTGTAGTTTCACATGGTTGAAGTTTTGAGCTGATCCGGTCATGTGCCTTAGGCCCACCCACATGTGGATTACCCTTTTTCTTTTGCCCTTGGCAGGAAGCTACCAAAATGTATGTCACAAATACAGGGAAACTGTGTTTACTGACCCATATTTAGACATTTGCATGTCATTCTAGGTAACTAAAGAACAAACTGTTTTGGGATCCATAAAGGGAGTCTCCGCCATGGGTATTTAGAGGTGACCTTCCTGTCCATAGCACCCAATAGGTTACTTGATCTTACCTATGGTTGTTGAACTATTTTCTCTGTTTTAATGTGGATGGCTGAGTGGATGAATGCAAGAATGAGTGTGGATGGAGGAACAGATACAGGAGTAACAGAATGAATGACAGATTGCCGGTATGATGACTTACTGAGTGTACGAACTCAACCGGTGACTGAAGAGGAACCTTCAATTATAATCCAGACCTGTTGCCATTGCCAAAACTGGTTCTTTATATGAGGGTGCATGCCTATTGAAACAACTATATTTTTTTAATGTTTTTACAGGATTAAATAAGAAGTTGGCAATGCTATCACGTGTTTTCGACCCCTTTCTAAGCTTACATTAGTTTTGGAGATATTTTTCGTCTGTGATCTTTAAAAAGTAAATATGTAAAGCAAGTTTTCCCATACATGGTGTGAGAATGTAAGGCAATAAAGGACTGTGGTACCCTCAACAACTGAAAAAATGCACCTTGGTAAGAGAAACTCTGCTCAACCCTGGTAACTGAGGCAGGCAATTAGCCAGAGAGATGCGTGTTAATTTCATGCAGGACAAGCAATATTTAAGTCCAAGAAACAAAATAATAAAACTCCCAAATCAGTTTAGAAAGACATTTAATAATCAAAAAGACAACAAGAGAATCAAAATAAGAAAACGGGAACTGGAAGTATGACTTAATTTTTAAGTTTGTGCAGAAAAGAACCAACACCACACAAAATGCCAATGTAAACGTCCAGTTTCGGGTTAAATGGGATTGAAGTACAATTTCAGGCTAACTGTGAATGAGCTGTATCAAGTCAGCTATATCAAGCAGGTCACAAGGCCAAAGGTTTAACCTTTAGACAGAATACGTTTTGGAAATAGATTTTTCCAGGTGGGTATGGTCTTAAGGCTGAAGTTTGCAAGTAACCCTTGAAGTCTGAAACGCATCACCAAGCTCTCCCTGAATTCATTGAGTTTGGCATCAAAAGCGCTGAACAGGCCCAAGCTGGATTTCGTAGCCACTGGGATCGCTTTGTCAATGGCACAGATTTCCGGGTAGGTCTTGACTCAAGGGGGCATTTTCTCAAGGACTTATAGCCGATTTATCGGCACTTTAGCGCCGCAAAAGTGGCGATAGATTTATCGCCCTATTCTCAAGCTGGTGCAAACTGCCGATATCGCCAGTTTTCCAGCGATAGCTTCCGCAAAAAACATCGCCACGGATGAGAGCGACAACTAACTCTAATGATATGAAGAGTAGGCGTTCCCGTGCAAAAACACACGAAAACACCACTTCTCGATATTCTCAATGACTAGCCAGATCTGCGATGCGATCCAAAAACAGGCGATAAGGCGCGTTAGCAGCAGGGATTTAACACCTGCCTTTTACTGGTGTTAAGCAGGACGACAACCTGCAGTATGAAAGGGAGCCCAGCCCAGAGCCACATCTGAAGACCAACACATGTCATGGAGCTACTGATCATGCAGCTCGGAGACCCAAGAGGTCCACAACACCCACCGCCACCACCCCCAGGCCCCCCCCAGACTACCACCGAGGCAGCGCACAACAAGACAGCTGACCTTCTGAAAATGGCATGGCCCCTCAACCACACAATTGCAGAATGTGGGGAGAGGTGGGAACCAAGTATGTGTGAAGGTGGCAAGTCACCCATGAATAAGAATGTACACAATGCCAAGTGTGGCGGTGATGTGCTGGACAGACTTCAGTATGCAGAGCACAGACATTTCCATGTGGACATATACTGCTGGTGTTTGTAGTGTTGTGGACAGTGGACGCAACCATGTTACCTCAGGCAGTGGGGAAGACCTCGGTCATGTAGCTGTGTCGTCGTCCCCTGTAAGCATAAGCGGAGTGGGCTTGTCCGGCGTACGCCAGTCCAGCGTAGGAGTGTGAATAAATAGGCCGGGGCTCTGGGCATGGTTCAGTGCTGGCCTGGACAAGGAAGTGACTAATGCGTGTGTCTCTGTTGTAGTGTCGGCACCACCCGGCCCGCAATCGACCATGTTGCCATGTAGAATGCACCCAGAGGGCGGGCTCGCACGAACGGAGAAATGAAGGAGTGCAAGACCGCTCGGGGTCTTGGCTCATACATGCCAAGTGTTGTATGTATCTGTATTGCCGCAGCAGGAGCCAAATGCCTAGCCTTAATCGCAGCGCAAGTTCAGCCAGGCATGAACTCTACATCTGTGTCTGCCCTATCCTTACCATAGGCCTACACTCACGTGGCCGCCCACCTTCAACGGCCAACATCACAGTGTCGTTGTCAGGCTTGTGGCCATGCACAGACAGGCATGACAATGGTGTGCCGTAGGAGTGCAAGTGATGCAACCGCGCAGCGCACACAAGTAAATAGGCTCGGGGGGAGGGAGGAGCAGCTGTGAGGCAACGTAACACACAGTGATGCCGCTCATTTGCCACATGCAAGACATGTCAAACATGAATCCCAAAGTCGCACACATCCCACCCCACCCCCAACAAGCCACATCACATTTCTTGAATGCAAGCAGATGACAAACTAACATTAAGGATGAAAGCTCCTTTGTCTGAACTATCAGGCGGAAGCACATCTGCACCTCCAACCTCGGAATTGTGCCCGGCACCCCCTGACAGATACTATAGCAGCTGACGACACCCACACTACGCACAGCCCGATGAAAGACTAACGTATACACACCCCACACACAGAAGTCCTTGCTCGAAGTTATCTTGCATGGAATGGCCTTCACACTTACTCCCACACCATCCCAGGCGTACAACCGTTGCACACTAAAACAACTCATTGATCCGAGCTGTGGCACTTCATCCACAGAACTGGCGCAGGTCAGAACAGTGCCGCTTCAACCAGAGCCACTAACGCAATGGCAGAACATCCCGGACACATGCACAACCCCTGTCATGTGGAACTGTACCGTGCACGTATGCTGCATTTACTGGGGGCACTGCCATTGGCAGTGCTGCGGATCAGTTACCACCTAAGCTTGTGCCTTGCCAACGTCACCTGCGTTCAGCCTGTGTTGCATTGTCGATCGTGCATATTCGAGTGATCCATGGATGTCTGCCTATCCAACAGGACGATAGCTGAACTGGATTTTGACATATGTGTGCGCCCCCTGTTGGCCCACGACCAGGAGTGTCACCGTGATACCCGTTCATGGGATGCCTTGATACTTGGCATACATGCTGGCAGCTGGACCTGGGAGATTGCACAACTCCTCGTGTGCAGTGACCACATTGAACCGCTCCCCTATTGGGCTGTAGTGCTAATTGGTGAAAGGGGGTGGACGCAGCACATCTGTCCGGACCTGCTAATGGATTGCCTCACCGTCCTGTTTGATGAAGTCGACAACGACCTCATGTTGGAAATGATAGCCTACGAAGCTGCAATCGCTTTCATGGACGAGTATCTACGTACCTGCAGCCACAACAGAATGGAACCCATTGCACATGTCCCAACACCTTGTTGCATCTTGGAGATCTGGTCACATATCCCACGACAACAGTGGACATGGCTGCATTTGCCTGGACTCCGAATACATGAGCGGACAACAACTCGGGCTAACACACACCTGTGAAAGGTGAGGCACTCCCCTGGAGTGGACAGCGGCGCTTGGCAATGTTCCTCATTCTGACATACTGCTGCATTGGTCTGCATGTTGTGGCACTTATCTTGTCCGTACTGGCACGCATATGCTAATAAAGTCTACGCACCTTCACTTGTATTCAACTGTGATGAGTGTTGATTTGAATGACAATGTGTGTCTCACTGCCTATCTGGGTCACGGCCATACATGCGCATTGATAGCATTAGCCAGGGAGTACCTTTTTGTGGAATCACTGTCCCTACATTCATCCATACTTTGATACTTGATTGATCATAGCCATGACACATCTGTGTGAATTAGAATGTATTATTCGCATTCAGTGGAGTGTTGAAGCTGGACCAGTGGAGGGCCATGCAAACCCCACTTTACATTGTTGCCCCGTGGAGGGCCAGCCAGAGTCCTTTAGGGATTGACAAGTTCATTGGAAGAGGAAGACTTCAGTCCGCAGTGTGATTGCTGTGTCATTGGTAACAAAACAAAATATGGCAGTCCATGTCGAGGAAAAGCTGAGAAATGACGGGCTGATGTCTCTCAAAATCTCCACAAGGGAGAAATCCCTTTTAGGACGAATACCCTCACCCACCATAGGTGGCATGCTTCATCATATGGGTTTCTCCTCCCAATGGGAAAACCTAGTCCCACTGAGGGCTACAACTCCCTCAATGTGAGGAAGGAGCTCAGGGATGTTTTTTTAGATGTTGCTACAGTGTCGAGGATGCTAAAATCCCATCGGAGAGTTTATGGTGTAGTGAGGACGCAGCGCAAGAAATAAAGGAGTGAATTAAAATAGTGAGATTAAAACTACCTAGTGGGGGCAAAACAGAACGCTTTATTCACTTGCTCGCACTGGTAGGGTTAAAAAGCAGTGCAATAAGCAGTATGGATTTAAACTGCTAAGTGTCAAAAACGGTCGACATGTTTCAGCCTGGTTGATCTAAGTGAGTATCTAGGCTTTCATCAGGACCAAAAGGAACTAAAGCTGCTGCTAATTTATAGTGAAAGAAAAGTGATGATACTAAACCAGTAATCCTATGTTTCTTTGTTGGATATTACTGGATATACCTATAAGAATGATTCAAGAATGAACAAATGCAACAAGTCAAACAAACATTAATCCGTCATTCATAATGTGATTCGTGCTGCTTGAGAAGGATTACTATTATATCTTCTCAAAACCATCTGGGTGCTCATACATGTTTAAGTAGATACACTTACCCAAGAGTATTGGATAAGTAGCCTCACCTCAACCTGGCAACAGCTCAGGGAAGGGGGCCCCGCTCTGAAAGAAATAAGATCATGTGTCACGCATTTACAATCTGAATGTTGACACTGATCTACAAGGTGGTGTATTGGTCAAGAACTCACAGTTCGAACAATCTCAGTATAAGGAAACTCCTAAAAAATCTAAGTCATAGTTCAGTACTATACAAGTGTGGGCTCTGCTGTGATAGTCCACCTCGTGGAGAGCCAGTCCAACAACAAGATGAACCTGAAGCGGGATTTTGAGTCAAAATGACAAGCAGTCACAGTGCTATGCTGTACGGTATGCAAACAGGTCTGATATGTGGGATATATAGACCTAGGTCGAGAAGCGACGTTTGCAAGGAGTTAGGCTAAGTGTGAACACTCTATCGGAACTGCTCGGTAATTGTAGTCACGAATCAAGAGGTAGTGTTCAGAACAATGCTTCGCCATAAAGCATCGACATTTTGTAGAAATGGATAAGACTTTATGAGCTATTGTCAGGGATTCCCCAAAATCGTGTAGTACAAAGCTGCCGATTCAAGCTCGAGTGCGAATTTCTACGAAAGAGGCCACCCAATGGTTAGCAAAGGTAAAATAGTTAACAACTAAAAACTTAGTCAGTGCAAAGTTGCCGAATATGCACAAGTGAGAGTTTGGAAAGAGGCCACCTAATGTTTGGCTGAGGTAAAATAACCAGCAACGATAAGCTAAATCAGAGCAAACAAGTCCCCTATCACTGGATACCACTTACCTCTCCGTCGGTACCCTGTCGTGGTACAGGAGCTACGGCCGCAGGTACCGACGGGAGGGAAGGACTGCAGTATAAGTAGTCTTAGGAGGGCGCACTTTTCCAGCGGTCAAACGCGCACCTGTGCGTGGGCCTATAGGTGTCTAACAAAGACGCCTGTGCTTGTCAGCTAACGAGTGTAATGCGCATGTGCGCTACCGAGCCGCTGTGCTCGACAAACAAGAGCTGTTCTGGAATAACTTTATGGTTCGGCTTGCAACAAGTGCTGTTACAAGATGACAATATCGCGCTTTTTGTATGCCGCGTATGTGTGTTAATGGGCCGCAATGATTACCAGACAAATGATGCACGGGAAAAACAAATGTTCAGTTCCATGTAGCGCTGTTGTTAAAGTATGACAACAGAATGACTTAGTGTGGCCTATACTTGTTAGGTTACTTAATTTCACATTAATACCTTCCATGTTTGGTACAGAAGCTCCAACTCCTCATGGTAGTGACAAGCTGGAGCAGATTGCTATTCTTTGTGATAATATGTAATAAATAGCAACGTCAAGCATACTCATAGTGATCGTGTAGTGAACAACGCTGGGTGTACAGACTTAAGAGTGATACTACTGGGCTAAACAATGATATTCCTTGGCTATCACTATAATCTACGAATACAGCACCCTCACGAGCTCTTTACAGTACCTTTGATCTACAGAAACAGTCACTACACGATCACTATGAGTATGCTTGACGTTGCTATTTATTACCTATTATCACAAAGAATAGCAATCTGCTCCACCTTGTCACTTCCATGACGAGTTGGAGCTTCTGTACCAAACATGGAAGGTATTAATGTGAAATTATGTAACCTAACAAGTATAGGCCACACTAAGTCATTCTGTTGTCATACTTTAACAACAGTGCTACATGGAACTGAACATTTATGTTTTTCCCGTGCATCATTTGTCGGGTAATCATTGCGGCCCATTAACACACATACGCGGCATACAAAAAGCGTGATATTGTCATCTTGTAACAGCGCTTGTTGCAAGCCGAACAGTAAAGTTATTCCAGAACAGCTCTTATTTGTCGAGCACAGCGGCTCGGTAGCGCACATGCGCATTACACTCGTTAGCTGACAAGCACAGGCGTCTTTGTTAGACACCTATAGGCCCAGGCACAGGTGCGCGTTTGACCGCTGGAAAAGCGCGCCCTCCTAAGACTACTTATACCTCAGTCCTTCCCTCCCGTCGGTACCTCCGGCCGCAGCTCCTGTACCACGACGGGGTACCGATGGAGAGGTAAGTGGTATCCAGTGATAGGGGACTTTTTTGCTCTGATTTAGCTTATCATTGCTGGTTATTTTACCTCAGCCAAACATTAGGTGGCCTCTTTCCCAACTCTCACCCGTGCATATTCGGCAGCTTTGCACTGACTAAGTTTTTAGTTGTTAGCTATTTTACCTTTGCTAACCATTGGTTGGCCTCTTTGGTAGAAATTTGCACTCTAGCTTGAATCGGCAGCTTTGTACTACACGATTTTGGGGAATCCCTGACAATAGCTCATAAAGTCTATCCATTTCTACAAAATGTCGATGCTTTATGGCGAAGCATCGTTCTGAACACTACCTCTTGATTCGTGACTACAATTACCGAGCAGTTCCGATAGAGTGTTCACACTTAGCCTAACTCCTTGCAAACGTCGCTTCTCGACCTAGGTCTATATCCCACATATCAGACCTGTTTGCATACCGTACAGCATAGCACTGTGACTGCTTGTCATTTTGACTCAAAATTCCCCTTCAGGTTCATCTTGTTGTTGGACTGGCTCTCCACGAGGTGGACTATCACAGCAGAGCCCACACTTGTATAGTACTGAACTATGACTTAGATTTTTTAGGAGTTTCCTTATACTGAGATTGTTCGAACTGTGAGTTCTTGACCAATACACCAGCTTGTAGATCAGTGTCAACATTCAGATTGTAAATGCGTGACATATGATCTTATTTCTTTCAGAGCGGGCCCCCTTCCCTGAGCTGTTGCCAGGTTGAGGTGAGGCTACTTATCCAATACTCTTGGGTAAGTGTATCTACTTAAACATGTATGAGCACCCAGATGGTTTTGAGAGGATATAATAGTAATCCTTCTCAAGCAGCACAAATCACATTATGAATGACGGATTAATGTTTGTTTGACTTGTTGCATTTGTTCATTTTTGTCTCATTCTTATAGGTATATCCAGTAATATCCAACAAAGAAACATAGGATTACTGGTTTAGTATCATCACTTTTCTTTCACTATAAATTAGCAGCAGCTTTAGTTCCTTTTTGGTCCTGATGAAAGCCTAGATACTCACTTAGATCACCCAGGCTGAAACATGTTGACCGTTTTTTGACACTTAGCAGTTTAAATCCATACTACTTATTGCACTGCTTTTTAACCCTACCAGTGCGAGCAAGTGAATAAAGAGTTCTGTTTTGCCCCCACTAGGTAGTTTTAATCTTACTATTTTAATTCACTCCTTTATTTCTTGCGCTGCGTCCTCACTACACCATAAACTCTCCGATGGGATTTTAGCATCCTCAACAGTGTAGCAATATCTAAAAAAAAACATCCCTGAGCTCCTTCCTCACATTGAGGGAGTTGTAGCCCTCAGTGGGACTAGGTTTTCCTATTGGGAGGAGAAACCCATATGATGAAGCATGCCACCTATGGTGGGTGAGGGTATTCGTCCTAAAAGGGATTCATCCCTTGTGGAGATTTTGAGAGACATCAGCCCGTCATTTCTCATCTTTTGTTCGTGCTAGCATAGACCCGAGGATTTTTTGTGTTATAACTGTATTTGAATAGGGGATATTTTCCTCGCAGGTCTTTAAACCTTCACCCTTGGACCCTCTCCTCCTGTCCCTTGTGTTATTAGTCCATGTCGAGGTCCAAGGTGAGTGTCGCTGAGTGTATCGGGGGACAGTGGAAGGTGTTATTACAGGGCATGATGCAGAGGGCAGAACCAAGCTGAAACAGGCCATATGGCGGAGATGAATGCTACCACTTCATTCTTACCACAAAGCCAGATTCATCATCATCTTCGTCCTCTGATGTGTCAGGTGCCTCACATGTGGGTGGTGGTGTTTAGTTTGCATCACTGTGTGGAACTGACACATCAGGGGCAGGAGGTGGAATGTCTGCCGCACTGTGTGGCACTGGCACTGACACTACAGGGTGCGGAGATGTGGATGGAGTAGTAGCAGCAGCATTCATCCGCGGCAGGCCTTGTGGCGGCAATGCCATGACGAGGGTCTGCAGGGCATGGAACATCACAGCTACATCTCGCTGGTGTGCAGCCGTGGCAAACATTCTTTCCACCTGCATCCGCTCCAAGCTCTCCATCATTCTCCTTATGTGTCCCAACTCCCGGCTGACATCGCTGGAGCCACTCTGACTAGACAGTTGTTCTTGGCTCAGTCATGACTCCAGCGATGTCAGCCATGGATTGTTGGAGAGCATGGAGCAGACAGTGGGTGTCCGTTAGGGACTGTAAGTCGTCCCTGATGGGAATTAGACACCCACGTATGGCATCTAGTTTGGCTGCCATGAGGTCGAACCCCACCCGCAGCTGATCAGCCATCTTCTCCTGGCACCCTAACACACGGCGTTGGAATGCCATGTGTTGGTCGTGGGGGTCCTGGGAGACAGCCGTGGTGGTGGGTGCTTCCTGCTGTGTGGTCTGTGCAGGGGTGGGGTCTCCTCGATGCAGCTGGGCTGCCCTGCTCCTGGAGGTGGGGTGCCGAAGCGGTCCATGAGCTGTTGGAGGGCGTCGGTGTCGATGTTGGGGAGGTCCTCTTCATCATCAGTGCTGAGTTGTTGGGTCTGCTCTGCAGGAGGTGTTGATTCTCCCTCTGCAACGTGAAGGGGAGATGCAGATTGACATTGTGTTCACATGTATGTTCACGCATTGTACAAGTTTACTAACAGACTGCATGACAATGTACATTGTGACTGTTTGTGAGGAGATGCCTATTTGATGCGGGACAGTTGACATTTCTACACCATCAGGGATGTGAGGTTGTACTTGTACATTATCATCTCACAGTTTCCTGCTATGCCAAATGCGAATGGCCATTTTCTACACACAAGCGGCAGCAGTTGTGTCCTCTGTTCTGTTGTGAAAGTGTTGCAGTTTGTACCACATTGTTGTCAATGTTGAGGTGCTCTGATTCTTATGTGTGTGCGCTGCATTGTGGGTGTGTTGCCCCTTCAGCTCTGATTTGGCTGGCCCTTATCCCTTTCAGGCGGTGTGCCTTTCACTTCTGTGCTTATACAGTGCTGAGATATTGCAGACTTGGGTAAATTGGGATTTTGGTCGGAGTTGTGAGTCTTGGGCATGGTTTGTCCGCAGATGTGCTATACTTAATTGTGCATGTGTGCCATTGTGCCCATCTCCCCCCGTCCCTGGTCGTTACTCACCCTGTTGCTGTTGGCTCAGGTCATGTTGTGCAGTGTCCGATCCCCCAACTCCTGCCACCGTCTCCCCAATGATGACTTGGGTCACCATTTCCTCCATCTCATCCAGCCCCTGGTGTGTCGCTGGACTCCCACCTCCAGTCTGCATTGCTGCTTTCAGGTTGGCTGCGAGTTTCAGCTTGAGTTTGTGCTTCACATCAGTCCAGCGCTTCTTGCAGTTGTCCACTTCCCTTCTCTTCACTCCGACTACATTCACCTTGGCCAAGATGGACTGCCATATTGTATTTTTAGTTGCCAATGACACAGTGGAGGTGATGAACAGTTGGTGATGGTGTTCTATCACCTCCGTAATGAGGATCTGGTTTTCCTGCGTACTGAAACGTGGGTTCCTCTTCTTCTTCTCCTTGCCCTTCCCTGACCCCGAGGTCCCAGGCTGGTCCTCCGTGGGGCTTGTGGGGCTCCGGCTACCTCCATGGTGCTTCGCAGTTGTTTGTGTTTTTTGTTGCCGCTTTTATACTGGGTTTTCCCCGCCTGACTTGTGGGACTTGCAGGCCTGGCGCTGCTTATCACTGAATTTATTATCGCAGTTGGGCCCATCGCAACTTTTTTCACGTTAGGGTTTAGATTTTTATCGCCGTCCCGGTAATTTTATCGCGAACATTTGACCCGTTATCGGGAAACTATCGCATGTTACCGCTGTGTTGAGAATACAACGTTAACATGGAGTTATTTTCCCGCGATAGTCGGCGATATGTAAAATTGCGTTAGTCTATTTTGGCGATGATTATCGCACGTTCTTGAGAATATCCCCCAAGGTCTTAACTTCAGACTTGGACATTATTTTTCGCCTCAAAACCCACCCACCACTCTGGCAAGGCGGGAAGCTGTAGCCAGATAGGGCTTTATGAGGCTAGACACCTTCACCCTAAGGATCAGCTGAATCAAATTTCATCAAAGAAAAAATCTAAGCCGAATGAACCACATTTTCTTGGCTGCATACACCTGCGGTATTTCGGTTTCTCCTCAGTCCTTTGGCGGTAGAACAAATTAGTTTTTATTTTTTTAAAGCGCTGGAACAGTTCCTCATGGTCAATCGTGCTCCTCGGTGTAGGCTTCTACGCACCAGGTCTTTCTCCAGCCTTGCTCATGCAGGCTTCAGTCCTCAGTGGTTAGCATGATCTTATTGGAACCTTGAATAATTCTGCTCTGTGTGCCTCTGATACAGGTAACAGAAGACCAACCACTTTACCCAGGGAAGTTCCAGGCTGAGGGAACCAGCAGGGTCAGGAGCCCTTGGCTCTTTTTGTAGCAGCCAGTGTTCTGTCTTCAAGATGTTTTCTCAGGTCCAGCAATGTCCTAAGATGGTCTTGGTGAGGTATCAGTATTACCCTGTGCAATAGCCAGTGGTTAGATAACTCACAACACCCAATCTTACTTTATTGCAGTATGCCCACGCCATTCATCACTTCCTCTTAGTTCACAGCAAACCAACTCAGAAGTCCTAAAACAAGATGCCTCCCCCATCGCCACCTGGAGGAGCTCTGGTTCTTGCCTTAACCACACAACTATGGAGGCTCGATGTCATCCTCCTTGGTCCGGGCCAAAAGAGGTTTTCCCACATGCTAGTGATTGAGACGTAAAGTAGAAGGACTATGCTGGGAATTTATGGCAGCGGTTTCCAATAGCCACACTTCGCATCTCCAAGTCAAAGGAAGAACAGTGAAAAGAGTTCTATTTTCTGTGATCTGCACCTGCTGCTCACCCACTCATATAGTTAATCCATTTTAAGTGACCACTTGTTGAGAAAACCCGGTCTTTTTGAGCCCAGAGGCCAAAAAAGTCTCTCCCAAAAGCATGATTGTTTTCAAGTCAGCCAAGGATACGGAATGGGGCTTTTGGAGCAGGGCAGAGGCAAACCAATTCTAAATTAGTTTTCACTTTGGTAACACAAACTACACTTACTTAAAATTAATTTTCAACTTAAGATATCAAACACCTGCTTTTCATTTTTAAAACTGTAAAAAATAACTTTTTATTATCTCTCTTGTACTTTCCCAGGCAGGGATATGAAATCATGATTTTATTCATAGCTGTGTGTGTGTTCTCTCAAAACACACATTTACCCACAAAGTAAAAAGCAACCCACCCTCTGGGGTTTCAAGGTACAATGGGGGGATTCTTGAACTAATAAAGGATTATGTTACTTATCCTGGAAGCATCTGTTCATTCCATGCAGTGCTGTAGATTCACAGGCTCTGCATACTCATGCCTCTAGTGTTGGTCTAGGACAGTTGCAACTTGTTAATCTTCGAAGAAGTCTTTCCACACCTCCAATGATACTAGTGTTGAGCTGCTCGGATAGAGCTATGGCCAACACGCAGGTCAGCATTAACACAGTGCTATTTAACCACTTAGCCAATGTTTACTGCAGGACTGTTGGGAAAGGGGAGATGGGAGGGGTAGACTTCCTCCTGGATGTCCCACTCCCGCGACTTACAAATGAGCAGAGTGAAGATTTGGAGGCAGCACTCCAATTAGAGGAACTGCAGGAAGTCCTACAGGGCATGGCTCCATGCAAAGCACCGGGCCCGGATGGAATCCCGGTTGAGTTTTATCAGACATACGCAGATATCCTCCTCCTGCATCTGTTGGACACCTTGCAGGAAGCCAAGAAGGCTGGATATCTGCAACCATCCATGCGGGAGGCGCAGATTGTCATGCTCCCCAAACCAGATAAGGATCCTGAGGACCCAGCTGTATACAGACCCTTGTCCATGTTGGGAGTGGAAGCTAAATTATTGGCCAAAATCCTGGCCATAAGACTAAGAAGAGGCGTAACCTCGTTGGTACATAAGGACCAGTGCGGTTTCATGCCGGGGAGGGGAACACACATGAACTTACGGCAATTATCACATGTCTTACACTCGGTGGCGGACAGTGATCTTAGGGTGGCAGTTGTCGCCGTAGACATTGAAAAAGCCTTCGACACGATGTGGTGGGACTATCTTTGGGCAGTGCTGAAAAGAATGGGGTTTGGCAGCGAATACATAGCTTGGATTAAAATTACTATATTATCAACCAAGAGCCAGAGTACGGAACAGGGGACAGGTGTCAGGGACTATAAAAATAGAGAAGGGCACCCGACGGGAAGCCCATTATCCCCGCTGCTCTTTGCGCTAGCCATGGAACCCCTGGCAGTGCGATTGCGTAGAGATATGGAACCATGGGGTATAGCGGTAGATGGCTACACGCACATGGTCTCCATGTACGCGGACGATGCACTCCTCTATATTACAGAACCGGAAGAGGCGATTCCAGTGGCCCGGGGAATATTAGCCTAATTTGTGTCGTCCTCCGGCCTCCGAATCAACTGCCAGAAAAAAATATTGTTCCCACTTGCGGCTCTGGCGCGGATGACACCTCGAGATCTTGCAGAGGTTAGTATGGATTGGAGGTGTGATTGCTTTCGATATCTCGGTATTCAGGTTGCCCATCAACCGGAGACCCAGTTCGAACTCAATATGGGGGAAGTCCTCACAGGACTGCGGGCATCGATAAAATTCTGGAACATGTTACCGCTGTCAGTTATGGGGAGAGTGGCAATATCTAAGATGGTGCTCCTGCCCAGTTGTCTCTATGTACTGCAGAACTCATTTTGTAAAATTCCTAAGTCCACGTTTGACACCCTGAATGGTCTCCTGACTTCATTAGTGTGGGCTGGTAGATGGAGCAAAGCCAAGTTGGAAATAGTTAAACTGGACATGGACATGGGTGGTCTAGGATTGCCGGACCTCAGGCTAGATTATATAGCAGGATTATTGCAGTATGCAGCACAATGGTGCATGGGGGGGAACGCACAGTTGAGACTGACTTACTTGGTAGATGGAACGAGGGGACACAGTTACAGCAGTTCCTAATGATGGGTTTGAGGGTTCCTAGAGATTGCCCTCACACAATACAAGTCACGGAAGACTGGGAACAGGCAGTGGTGTTGGTTCTGAGAAGGGTCCGGTATGCTAGCGCACTGCCCCTCCGGTGGTTGAGGGGATTTCAGAATATTCAGGCGACTATGGACATCTAGAAGTGGTACGAGGGGGGACGTGAGTCAGTGGGAGATCTCTACCAGAAAGGAGCCTTTCTGACCTTCAACGAGGCACAGACTGGTTCCAGGTACCAGCCGGGCACTTTCTGCAATATGCTAAAATATCACGTACTGTGCGCAAGATGTGGATTACGTTCCCTGATGAGGGAGTCCTGCACGTTGACGACGCTGCAGGATCCAGGCTTCAGCGGGGTCTCATTTCACGTATATACAAAGCATTGAAGGAGGATCGCGGGTCCAACCTTATTGTAATCAGGGGGAAATGGGGGGAGGACCTACCTATCCCGCTAACCGATGGTGAGTGGAAGAGGGCGCTAGCGCATGTAGCCGACACAACATGTAACGCAAGGTTTAAACTTATTCAGTTCCATTACTTACATCGCACGTATCTGACCCCACAACGCCGTGCACGATTCACTCCGGGACTGTCCCCTCACCTGCCCGCTGTGCAGTACGGACCCCGCCACATTCCTACATTGGACCTGGAGTTGCTTGCGCCTACAACAGTACTGGAATCGGGTGATACAATCTCTTCGTACGGCAATAGCGGTGTGGATTGAAACCTCCATAAAACAATGCATCCTGGGCGTATTCCCAACACTTAAGAAGGGGACCAGGATAAGATACACTCTACCCACATCAACGGACACCAACATTAGGCTCAAATGCGTGCTCCTAAATTGTAGATCGGCTGTTAAACATACTGCGGACATTGTCGACCTCATCCTTGCCCAGGTCCTTGACCTTGTTATGTTGACGGAAACTTGCCTAAATGACTCAGCTGCTCCCATCCTGGACTTTTTAATGCCCCCCAATTATATCATCAGGTTGGACAGAACTAGTGGTCAAGGTTGAGGCATCGCATGTTTACATCGTAGCAATCTAACTGTTAAAGTACTACATGCCGTCCTCCTGCCGTCTTGTGAATACCTTTGCATTGAAGTGAATGGTTGCAACAATCACTCATGCAAACTGCACACGTTCTACCACCCCCCTCACGACAACCTTCCCTTCACAGAGCAGATCATGGACATCATTTCGGCCAATGCTGATTATCATGGCACTCAGATCTTCCTGGGAGATTTCAACCTCCACTGGAACGATGGAAATGATGTGGTGGTCAATAGCCGTAAATCCTTCCTACTTGATCTCAACCTCATCCAAATCTGTGACAGCCCCACTCATATCAAAGGAGCTACCTTAGATATTGTCATTGTTAAGCCCAACTCCATCCTCCTGGATTCGATCCTCCCATGTGCTTGGACTGACCACTTCTGCATCACCTTCCTCATCTTGGAATCGGGAAGAGCAAATAGAGCCCAGCCTAAGAACACAAAACAGCTGAAAAGATGTCTACGGAACATTAACTCCCAAGATCTGACTGCTCTCTGCGATAACATCCTGTCCCCTCCCTTGAACATGTCGGATGTCCACGACCTTACAGCCCACTATAACCACTCAATGCTTAATGTTCTAGACTCGGTTGCTCCACTACAGCTTAAAAGAATGTCCGCTAAATCCTCCAAACCATGGTTCAATGATAGTCTTAATTCCGAAAGAAGAAATTTAAGACTTGCAGAAAGGGTGTGGCGATCTGATCCCTCCCTCGAACATCTCTACCATTTGAGATCCCTGAGAAGCATATACAATAAACGCATCAGATGCTCGAAGGCCGCCTTTTTCAGAACTCAACTAGACCAAGCAAAAAACCGTCCAAAAAACAGTTCGAACTCATCAAGTCCCAAGCTAACAGTCT
The DNA here is from genome assembly GCA_963921515.1 of Calotriton arnoldi. NCBI lineage: Eukaryota > Metazoa > Chordata > Amphibia > Caudata > Salamandridae > Calotriton > Calotriton arnoldi. The sequence continues at coordinate 391,340 of CAWUFW010006127.1, read as the reverse complement.
TCCTAATCTCTCGTCACTAGGTCAAGGGACATTGCCGAACTGTGAAGAATTCGCTGATTTCTTCACGGATAAGACTATTAAGATTGAAACTGAACTACGCTCTGCCCTTGATCACCTATCGATCAGTCCACTGAACTCCCTCCATCCCCAGGTGTGGTTATCATTGACCCTGCTCAGCCCTACCTCCCCAAAAACAATGCATCCTTGAGCCTGTTCCAAACCTTGGATGAATGCACAATACGCAAAATGCTGTCGACTTTGAAACCTTCCAATCACTACAACGACCCTCTGCCATCTAACCTTTTCCCGGAAGTGAGATCCTCCTTACTAACACTTTGGACTATGATCGTTAATGCATCACTTCGGCAAGGTGCTATTCCAGATGGCCTAAAATCAGGTCAAGTTACCCCGATTCTAAAGAAACCCTCTGCTGATCCCACGGACCTTCATAACTTTCGCCCACTATCCAACATCCCCACCTTGGCAAAGCTCCTGGAGAAATGTGTGCTCTCCCAACTACGTAATCACATCGACCATTTCCAACTCCTGGACCAATGCCAATCTGGTTTCCGCCCGGGCCATAGTACTGAGTCTGCACTAACGCTCATTGTCGATGATGCCTTAAGAATGTTGGACCATAATGAGTCGTGCCTATTGATCCTGCTTGACCTTTCGTCAGCATTCGATACTGTCAAACACGATGACCTCCTGGAACATAGAATGGGGCTGTCGGGGCCTGTACTTAACTGGTTCTCTTCGTTCCTCCAGAACAGATTCCAAAGCTTCAAGGTGAACCAATCCCTGTCCCATCCTGCACCGGTTACTCTGGGGGTTCCACAAGGCTCAGCACACTCTCCCACGCTCTTTAACCTGTTCATGGAGCCTCTGACAGAAATTCTGAAATCATACAGCATTCATTATCACATGTATGCGGACGATACCCAACTGTACCTGAAGATTGCCTCCCCCGAGGACATTCAATCCCTCAACTCAGTCCTGCTGGAAACACAAAGCTATACCAAAGGGAATGATGGACGGAGCGCTAGAGCAAATCAAACACTCACCCCCAGTCAACTGATCTGGGTTTAATCCATCATCATTCTTTAGCTCACTCCAACACCCCAGTTCAGACAATGCCATATGCAAATCAGTCTGACCCTGTGCCTCATGGGAACAGTCCAGCCCGAACTGCCAAGCCATGTCTTCCCTGGACCGGAAACAAGCATCCTAGGACCGGTTTCGGGTTCATAACCCTCATCAGCCAGGCTATCTTGAATCCAGTGGCAAAGTGAGCAAGGGACCCACATCTGGGCATACCCTGCCAACTTAGGGCGAACAAAGCGATACAAAGCTGGCTGACACGTAACCACCTGAAGCTCAATGCTCTAAAAACTGAATTCCTCCTAATTTCACCCCACAAACAATCTCCGGTCTTGGAACTTTGGTTGAATCGGCTTACTGCTCTTAACTGTAGACCTCACCTCGTGGATTCAGCATCCTCTCTGGGTATTATATTAGACAAATCGCTAAACATGCAGAAGCACATCAGTTCCCTCACCAAAGGAGCGAACTTCCAACTCAGCATCCTAAGAAAACTCAAACCCCATCTACCCGCTCATGACCTAAAGGTTGCAGTGCAAGCATTAGTGATCTCAAAGCTGGATTATGGTAGGACAACGCTCTGCGGCTTGCCCAGAGTGAAGACGGCTCCTCTTAGGGTTGCCCTCAATTCTGCTGCTAGGCTCATAACTGGGACAAAAAAATTCAACCATATCTCTCCAGACTTGCTGGCCCTGAATTGGCTTCCATATGAAGCTCGGATACAATTAAAAATTGCATGTATGGCACACAAAGCCATCCACTTCAAGACCCCGCTGTACCTCGCACAGAAACTGGAGCTCTCTTGTGGTTCTAGAGCCTCCAGAAGCGCTAGCACCCTATTGCTCAAACCACAAAAAATTCAAGAAAAAAAAGACCTACAATCGAGCCTTCTCAGGTTTGACTCCGAGGATCTGGAACTCCCTTCCACTCGAAGTCAGGGCGAACCCTTCTATGGTCCTCTTCAAAAAAGAAGTCAAAGGGCTCCTGATGAAGAAATTTTTGCCTCAATCTGGCTTCTCCATTTGATTCCGGGGACATAACCGCTAATTTGTGGCCCAGCTGCCTGGCTCATGAGATTGTCTGACATTTTAAGACTGTGAAGTTTTCGCTTTGTTTATTCTGTTTTGTTTGCTTGTACCCTTCTTGTTGCATAATCTGTAAAGCGCTCTGATACCCTCGGTGGTCATGTTCGCGCTATATAAAACTTTCTAAATAAAATAAATAAATATAAATTTGCAATGTTGGGGCTGGTTCTGGCGAAGAGACATGCTAGCGATCCACTGGATTCGCCCGGCCCCCCCACATGGGATAGGTGGAGGTATGATCTGCATGAGTGGGGAGTGACTTAGGAGTGCCACCTTAGAGCAGTAAGAACAGACGAGAATGCTGAGTGATCGATTAGATTGGCGCCAAATGTTAACGGAGGTGAATGCAGCAACCACCCAAAGTGAGAATGAAACCACACACGATTCGCAATCCACATAGCACTCTTTGCCATCTAATGCAGAATTAGAATAATGGCCCTCTCACACGAATTTCTAGCCAGCTTCCTGCAAATTGCCATATCGCCCATATCAGGAAATAGTCACAATTGCCAGTCGCTGGAAGGGGGGGGGGGTGGGGGGCGGGGAGGGAGAGGTTGGAAGGGGTTAGAGAGTGGGGTAATTTCTGTTCTGGTTTTGTTTTCTTTTTTATTGGTTATGTTTTCATTCATTATAATAACTCAAATGGCACGGTTACATAAAGTACTTCACCTTGCGCGCAGTGATGGTGAAGTAAAGTGAAGTCATATAATTTATCTATTGGAACAAAAACAGCAGTTGAGATGTAAATGTATGAGCATGACGAATGTTACTGTACCTGTAATGCAATGCTTTAATAAAAACAAGTTACAAAAAAAAAAAAAAGAGAAAAGTCTTTCCAGTCACAAGTTCTCGGTGACTCCTCCGCTGGTCTTGTATGCACATGTTCACCAACTCCATTATTAGATTGATTTTTTGCCCATTGGGTGAGAGAAGGAATGGAGTAGTGAGCAGAAAAGAATAGTATCCTTGCACATACACAGACAAAAATCCTAAGCGGAAGAAATCCGAAACAAACATTGGTTTCCGTGATGGGTGCATGTAAATGTACATCACTACATGCAACAGATGCTTACAGGGTAACATAATCCGTTCATAGCACATGTGGCTGTGGATACACATGCTCTGCAGAAACTATAAAGCAGTACTCCCCTAAGCGGTGGCTAGCCAGTGAATGGTTTAGGGGTCTGAAACAGAGTCCTAAGGAGAGCCTGACCAACTTTAGTTTTCTGCTTTGTGTAAGAAAGTGTCCTCTTTTTGCATGGTTGCACCCACTTTTTGCTAAACTGCTGATGTGCTTTGACTGAGTGTGCCATGGGTTCCTACCAAACTGGTACCCAGGGCCTATGTTCTTTCCCTAAAACTGCATTTAAAATGAAACCCAACTGGCACTCCTAGGCCACAGGTCAGTCCTTTGTAAATGGTACCACAGGTACCAAGGGCACTGTGGCCAGGGAAGGCCTCTAAGGGCTGCAGCACTTATTGTGCCACCCTTAGAGGACCTGTACCTTTACTTACACACACACACACACACTCGGCCTTTGCAGGCTGCATGTTTTGGTGCAGAACAAAGTGAAGAGTCAACATGGCACACATCCCTGTGTGCCATGCCTACAACCCACTGCCCTGGCATAGGTCAGCCACCCCTCTAGCTGGGTGCACTATACCAGTGGTGAGGGTACAGGTGCATGAGCCATGTACCCCTACAGTGTCCAAGTCAATTCTTAGACATCGTAAGTGCAGTAATGCCATTAAGAGTATATGGTGCTGGGACTTTGCCATTACAAACTCTACAGTACCATAATGGCTTTACTGAAAACTGGGAAGTTTGGTATAAAACTTCTCAGCACATTAACCCACACTGATGCCAGTATGGGATTTTATGAAAAATGCACACAGAGGGCATCTTAGAGATGACCCCTGAAAAACGACATAGCACTAGTGTCCAGGCTGAGCGGCTGCTCGCCAGCTGCACCACCAGACATGTTCCTGGACCCCTAGGTCGAGAGCCTGCTGCTCTCGGGGGTCTAAAACAATGCACATCCTGGGACGAGGTGCCAAGCCTCCTCCCCCAGGATGGGCAGGGCCCACGAAGGGGAAGCTTCAAAGGCTTGCCACCTTTCTGAGCTTCCCCAGGCCTTTTGCTGCTTCCAGCAACTGGCCCCCACCGATTCTGACCTCCACTATGGGCAGGAGAATCGGCAGGAAAACCAAGTGAGGAAGGGAGGTGTGCCCACCTCTGCCAACCCCACCGTCAGGTGGGGGAGGCGAGGTGCAGCACAACTCTCAGTCCCGCCATCTTGCAGATGGGGGGACCCAGCCACCCAGAGGGTGGCATAATGGGGGTGTGTACCCACCCCAAGGAAGGGCACCATTGGTCCCAACCTTTACTTACCTGTAACGCCCCTAAATCTAGTATTTAGGGGCACCCTTGAACCTTGCCTCCTCAGACAAGAACCGACTAAGAAGAAAAGATGAAGGACCGAAGAGCCGTGCTGAAGCCAAGAAGAGGAGGACGCCCACTGACTTTGCCCCAGCCTTACTGGACTATCCCCACCTCGAACCTGCAGAAGCGAAATCACGGTGTGTCCTGCAGCCAGCAACCTCAAGAACCCCGAGGACCTGCCCTGCCTTCCACAGAAAAGACTCCCGTGAGCACCGGATTTGCTCACCCACAAACTCTGGCCAAATCCGCGAGTCTGCACCAAACGCCCACAGCCCGAGTGGTCCAACACCACGAGGAGGTCTCCCTGGCGATCCTAACCTGAGAACTGGTGATGTCTGACCTGCCTCGAATCTCCCAGCAAAGCCTGCAGACTCTTTCTGGAGGATCCCCCCCGACCGGAGCTGGTCAAACCCGAAGCCTAAAAACACACCTGCACCCGAAGTCCCACGGCCTTGGGTGGCACAACCAACGGTGTCCCAGCATCCCCAGGCATCCCAACTTACCTCTCCAACCGGTGGTCAACTACAGAAGATCTTTGTCCCGAGCCTGCAGTCTTTTGTTGAAACCGGAGAATCCCCATTGAAATCAACAGGGCACCGACGCCAAAACAGCACCCTGCCGCCCCTGTGCCGCTGCGGGGGTGCTTACTCGGATCCCCCTTTGCCCTGAGCTAAACCCCAGGAGCTTTGCTCCCACAACCTTGTGGCCTGCTCGTGAGCAGCCACCAACCGGAGGCCCCCTATTCCTCATTGGATAACATTGGGCCTCAGCACTCTGCACCCGGCTGCCCTGGTGCAGCTGAGGGTGCTTTGAGAGTGCATCCTTGACCCTGGGGGAACCCTTGTTCTAACCCCACAAACTCAACCCCAAAGACCGAATACTTACATGTTAACTGATAACCTCATTTCTCTCCATAGGAATACACCGACTGTTTTCCCTTCAAAAATGTTCTAAGTGTGGAGTTGATTTGTATGAAAACATGAAAAACTACAACTCTGCAAAACTGATTTTACTTACCTTTTCTCTAGGAAATGTCCCAGTGTGATATCTAGGCATAGCACACTGAGTAGAAAAAGTAACTTAAAAAGTAATCTGAAAAGTAACTGAAAAGTAATTGACATTTTAACTTACCTGTATTTCCATCAATTGCATTTGAACCTACATTCAATTGTAAAACATTGCATAAGATTTTGCAAAGCATTTATTTCACTTACCTGTGCCAGGCTTGGCTTGGTTCTAGAAATAAAATAACTTAATATTTTTATACAAACAAAATTGTTCTGAGTTCAGTCTTTGAGTGTGTGACATCATTTGCAAATTAAGTGTGTACAACAAATTCTTAACACTACCCTCTGCTAAAGCCTTACTGCTCGCCCACACTACCACAAATAGAGAGTAAGGTGCCATCTACTTTTACCTCTGCCTATCTTTGGGGTTCCACTGGACTCTGTGCACACTATACCTCATTTTGGTATGGTATATAGAGAGCCAGCTTCCTACATTGCTGGGTCAGCGGTGGGATATACAACTTTTCATTTGTTGGACTAACTTGGTTACCACCTGATCACACAACAGAACTCTTAAATTGGCTTTAGAATTCAGATTTTTAAATTGACATTTTTTTCCCAAATTACTAAAAGTCTTGTTAGGGTCTTGGTTAAGTCTCTTTCGAATTTTTGAAAAATAAAAGCTCACTTTAGTGAGGGGTAAGAAGTTTTTTTTTTTTTTTTTTTTACAATGTCTCTTAACAAGAACCCAGCTGTTAGTGAAGATAACCACAATGGCATAGAGAACCAGGTTGAGGAGCTCGACCTCACCCCTTATCTTCACCTAGAATGTAGGGAGTTAAGGTCTCTATGCAAACTTAAAAATATAATCATGGGGTTCCATCCCTCCAAACAAAAGCTCCAGGAGCTGTTGGCAGGGTATGCTAAGGACCATCCTTCTAAGAATGGTGAAGACCTCTCAGATGACGAAGAGGAGGGAGGGGATGAGGATTACTACCAACCCCCCTCCCCCACTTCATAGGGAGAGAAGGGCACAAGTGCCCCGGACTCCAAGAGTAAACCTCTCAGTACCTAGAGCCCACACAGGTGGATCAGGTGCTACTGAGGACATTGAGGACAGCCTCAATGAGGAGGACAACCTTTTTGTAAGGTTGACCAAAAGATTGGATCAAGAGACCAGACTCCTGGCTCTAGAAAAAGAGAGAGCAGAGATGGGCTTAGCTCCCATCAATGGTGGCAGCAATTTACTAAATAAGGATAAAGAGCAATGTTATGATCCTAAAACCCCCAAAGGCATTGTCCCTAAATATGAAGAGGGTAATGATATCACAAAATGGTTCACAGCGTTTGAGAGGGCTTATGAAATGAGAAAAGTGAAGAAGTCACACAGGGGGGCACGCCTCTGGGAACTGTTCACTGGTAACTGCAGGGACAGACTCCTGACCCTTACAGGGGCAGATGCTGGGTCTTATGACCTCATGAAGAGTACTCTGATTGAGGGCTTTGGACTCACTACTGAGGAATATAGAATTAGATCAGGGGGGCTCACAAACCCCAAAAATCAGTCCGGGATTGACTTTGTTGACTACTCAGTTAAGACACTAGATGTTGGTTAGCTGGAAATAATGTGCATGATTTCAATGGACTTTACAATTTGTTTATGAAAGAACATATTTTAAGTAATTGCACAAATGAAGTTACAACAGCATTTGGTAGACCTCGGGCTAATTTCTCCCCAAGAATTGGTAAAGAAGGCAGACCACTGGGTCAAGACGAGGGTGACAAAAACAGCCACTGGGGGGTGACCAAAAGAAAGGGGTTACAAAACCTCCCCAGGGGACAGGTGGTGAGAATCCCCAAGATAAAAAGCCTGTGTCTTCAAAAGGGCTCCAAAAACCTGCACAGGGGGGTGGGTCCCAAAACTCTTCCCAGTCCAATAATAGGTACAGAGGGGAAAGAACTTTGATCCTTTAAAGGCCTGGTGTAACAACTGTAGAAAGTTGGGACACTTAAATGGAGATACTACTTGTCCTAACAAGAAGGCCCCTAGTACTAGTACAGCTACTCCTGGTGTAGTCAGTCTCCAGATGGGATCAACAGTGTGCCCAGAGCAAATCAGGTTGCACACTGAAGCAGATCTAGTCACAGAGGGTGAAGTTGAGTTTCCCACTTTAGCTGTGTGGCCACCCAACTTAAAGAAGTATTTCCAATACCCCTGAATCAATGGGACTAGAATAGAAGCCCTGAGGGATACAGGTACCAGTGCCACTATGGTGAGAGATACACTGGTTTCCCCAGAGCAATACCTAATTGGGAAAACTTACCCAGTCACCAATGCTGACAGTGTTACCACTAACCATGCCATGGCAGTTTAGATGCGGGGGGGTTACTGGCCTGAAACAGGTAGTGGTCTCTCCAAAGCTTCCAGCTGCATGTCTGCTTGGTAATGACCTGGAAACCTCCGCATGAGCTGAGGTAGAACTAACAACCCATGCAGCAACGCTGGACATCCCTGAGATTGTGTGTGTCAAGACTAGAGCACAGAGCCAAAAGCAGGGTGAACAAGAAGTGTTGGAGCCTGAAAGAATGGCCCAACCTTCCAAGAGGAAAGGTAAGAAGACTGGGAAACCACCTTCTGTACAGAAAAAGGATCAGGACCACTCTCCTCAGGGAGAGAACTTGGAAGCCCCAGAGGGAACTGAGCCCATTGAGCTTGACCCTTACCAGGTTGAACTTTTTGGCACAGGGGGACCCTCTAGGGAAGAGCTGTGCCTTGGACAGCAGGACTGTCCAACTCTTGAAAGCCTGAGGCAGCAATCTGCTACCAAGGAATAGGGAGATGGCAGTGGTACCCACAGTCTATTGGGAGGAGGGACTACTGTACACTGAGGCCAGAGACCCCAACCCTGGAGCCACTAGGAGAGTGGTAGTGCCTCAGAAGTATATGGAGTTCTTACTAACTCTAGCTCATGACATCCCCCTAGCTGGATATCTGGGCCAAACCAAAACCTGGGAAAGGCTAGTCAGCCACTTTTACTGGCCCCAGATGTCTCAGAAAGTAAAGGTGTTTGTCAGCTCCCGTGTCACCTGTCAAGCCATTGGCAAAACAGGGGGACACCCAAAGGACCCCTTGATTGCACTACCAGTGGTTGGGGTTCTCTTTGAAAAAGTAGGTGTGGACATGGTGGGTCCACTTGAACCTCCCGCAGCATCAGGAAACACATTTATACTAGTGGTAGTGGATCATGCCACTAGGTATCCTGAGGCAATTCCCCTTAGGACTACTACAGCTCCTGCAGTAGCCAAGGCCCTCATTGGTGTCCTCACCAGGGTAGGGTTTCCTAAGGAGGTGGTTTCAGACAGAGGGTCAAACTTCATGTCTGCTTACCTAAAAAACATGTTGAAAGAGTGTGGAGTGCAGTACAAGTTTACTACACCCTATCACCCACAAACCAATTGTCTTGTTGAGAGATTTAACAAGACATTGAAAGGCATGATTATGGGGTTCCCTGAAAAGCTCAAAAGGAGATGGGATGTCCTATTACCATGCTTGCTTTTCGCATACAGAGAGGTGCCTCAGAAGGGAGTAGGGTTTTTCCCCTTTGAACTTCTGTTTGGCCATCCTGTTAGGGGACCACTCTGTCTTGTAAAAGAGGGTTGGGAGAAGCCTCTCCAAGAACCCAAACAAGATATTGTGGACTATGTACTAGGCCTAAGGTTCAGAATGGCAGAGTACACGGAAAAAGCTTCCAAAAATGTTGAGGCCAGCCAGGAGCTCCAGAAGCACTGGTATGACCAGAAAGCTGCACTGGTAGAATTTCAACAAGGTCAAAAAGTATGGGTTTTGGAGTCAGTGGCACCAAGGGCTCTCCAGGACAAGTGGAGTGGCCCTTAACCAATCTTAGAAAAGAAAAGTGAGGTCACCTACTTGGTTGACCTGGTCACAAGCAGGACACCCAAAAGGGTGATCCATGTGAACCGCCTTAAGCTTTTCCATGACAGGGCTGACATCACCATGCTGATGGCGACTGATGAGGATCAGGAGACAGAGAGTGAACCTCTCCCTGACCTCCGCTCTTACAACCCCAAAGATGGGTCAGTAGATGGAGTTGTTTTCTCAGACACCCTCTCTGCCCAACAGCAGGCTGATTGCAAGCAAGTCTTGCAACAGTATGCTAAGCTCTATTCCTTGACCCCTGGTCAGACAAACTGGTGTACCCATGATGTGGACACTGGTGACAGTGTACCTGTCAATAACAAAATCTATCGACAGTCTGATCAAGTCAAAGAAAGCATCAGAGCTGAAGTCAGCAAGATGCTGGAGTTAGGGGTTATTGAACCCTTTGAGAGCCTCTGGGCCAGCCCAGTGGTTCTAGTCCCCAAACCTCATCCACAGGGTGGAAAGAGAGAAATGAGGTCCTGTGTCCACTATAGAGGGTTTAACTCTGTCACCAAAATTGATGCTCAGCCTTTCCAAGGAGCTGATGAATTGATAGATAAGTTAGGTGCAGCCAAATTTCTGAGTACCTTTGACTTAACTGAAAGGTACTCGCAGACCGACAGGGCATCAGAAGCAAAATAAAAGACATCATTCTCCACACCTGATGGGCATTAGCAGTTTACTGCTATGCCTTTTGGTTTAAAGAATGCCCCTGCCACCTTCCAAAGTCTGGTGAATTAAGTCCTTGCTGGATTGGAGTCCTTTAGTGCAGCCTATCTAGATGATATTGCTGTCTTTAGCTCCACCTGGCAGGACCACCTGGGGAAGGTTTTAAAAGCCCTGCAAACTGCAGGCCTAACTATCAAGGCATCCAAATGCCAAATAGGGCAGGGAACTGTGGTATACTTGGGCCACCTTGTTGGTGGAGACCAAGTGCAACCCTTACAGCCCAAGATCCAGGTCATCCTGGACAGGCCAGCTCCAACAACCCAGGTCCAAGTCAGGGCATTCCTCGGCTTACATGGTTACTAAAGGAGGTTTGCCTCCCCTCTAAGAACTTAACTCCAAAAAGATGCCCAAAAAGGTAAACTGGACAGTTAGCTGTCAAAAGGCTTTTGACACCCTGAAAGAGGCAATGTGCTCAGCACCAATTCTCAAAGCTCCAGACTATACTAAGCAGTTCATAGTGCAAACTGATCTAGGGATAGGAGCGGTCCAATCCCAGACCAATGATGAAGGCCAAGACCAACCTGTTGCTTTTATAAGCAGAAGGCTTCTCCCCAGGGAGCAGCGTTGGAGTGCCATTGAGAGGGAGGCCTTTGCTGTTGTTTGGTCCCTGAAGAAGCTGAGAACATACTTGCTTGGTACTCACTTCCTAGTTCAAACTGACCACAGACCTCTCAATTGGCTAATGCAGATGAAAATCCTAAACTTTTGAGGTGGTCCATCTCCCTACAGGGAATGGACTTTGTAGTGGAACACAGACCTGGGACTGCCCATTCCAATGCAGATGGACTTTCCAGGTTCTTCCACTTAGACAATGAAGACTCTCTAGGGAAAGGTTAGTCTCATCCTCTTTCGTGGGGGTGTAAGAAAGTGCCCTCTTTCTGCATGGTTGCCCCACTTTTTGCTAAACTGCTGATGTGCTTTGACTGAGTGTGCCCTCGGTTCCTGCCAAACAGGTACCCAGGGCATATGTTCTTTCCCTAAAACTGTTTCGAAAACAAAACCCAATTGGCACTCTTTGGCCAGAGGTCAGTCCCTTGTAAATGGTACCACAGGTACCAAGGGCACTGTGGCCAGGGAAGGCCTCTCAGGGCTGCAGCACTTATTGTGCCACCCTTAGAGGCCCTGTACCTTTATACACACACTGCCTTTGCAGGCTGCGTGTTTTGGTGCAGAACAAAGCGAAGAGTCGACATGGCACACATCCCTGTGTGCCATGCCTACAACCCACTGCCCTGGCATAGGTCAGCCACCCCTCTAGCTGGGTGCACTATACCAGTGGTGAGGGTACAGGTGCATGAGCCCTGTACACCTACAGCAGAGGTCTTCAAACTGTGGGGCGCGTGGATGCGTTCCCAGGGGGGCGCACATGCCTCTGCAAGTGCATGTAAATGAAGATGGCCTGGAAGTGCAGCAATGTTTATTTGCTGCATTTCCAGGCGGTCTTCATTTACTTCGAGCCCTTGTGAGAACTGTGATCAGAGTGCCGTGGGGGTGGGGGTCAGAAAGTGTTCTGGCAGGGTCAAAAAGGTTACTAAAAAACCACAATCATTTGCAATGCAATAGGTCTCGCATTTGTGAGAGTTAGAGCTATTGCATTGTAAGGAAAATGCTACTTACCAGTATGCATCTGTTCTTGGCATGTAGAGCTGCAGAGTTGTACACTTTTGCATAGATCGCCATCTGGTGTTGGGCTCGGATGTTTGCATGTTGTTTTTGTCTTCGATGAAGGCTTTGTAGTCACGAGGTTGGTGACTCCTCCTTCGGTCGACAGTGCGCATGGGCATCGGCTCCATCATTAAATTGTTTTTGCCAGGTAGGGTTAGATGGAGTAGTGAGAAATAGAAAGATGTCCATGTGTAATGTATCTAAGTAAGATTATACTGGAACAGATAGAGGTATCCGGGGAGGCGGGTGGGCGTGTACAACTCTGCAGCTCTACATGCCAAGAACAGATGCATACTGGTAAGTAGCATTTTCCGTTCGAGGCATATGAGCTGCAAATTGTACACTTTTGCATAGACTATACAGCAGTTACCTCCTTAGCGGTGGCTACCTGTATCTGTTGCAGTAGTTTGAAAAAGTGTTCTTAATACAGCCTGGCCCACACTAGCTTGTTGTTTTGCCTGCACATCTACACAATAGTGTTTTGTGAAGGTGTGTGGTGTAACCCAAGTTGCTGCTTTGCATATGTCATCTAGGGGCATGTTCCCTAAGAATGCCATAGAAGCCCCTAGTTTGCGTGTAGAATGAGCTCCAGGGGGAATGGTTAATGTGCGTTTGGCTTTAGCGTAGCATATTTGTATGCATTTTAAAATCCACCTTGCAATTCCTGTTTTGGATATAGGATTACCTTTATGAGGTGGGGAGAAAGCCACAAAAAGTTGTTTAGTTTTCCTAAAAGATTTTGTTCTTTCAATGTAGTAGAGTATTGCTCTTTTAACATCTAAGGTGTGTAGAGCTCGCTTCTGCCACTGAGTCTGGTTGAGGAAAAAATACTGGGAGTTCAACAGACTGGTTTAGATGGAAGGCAGATACTACTTTGGGTAAACATTTTGGGTTTGTTCTAAGAACCACTTTGTTATGATGCATTTGTAAAAATGGTTCTTGTATGGTTAATGCCTGGATCTCACTTACTCTTCTGAGGGATGTGATAGCAACCAAAAAGGCTACATTCCAGGTGAGGAACTGCAGCTCATATTTGTGGAGGGGTTCAAAAGGAGGACCCATTAGCCTGGTAAGGACTATATTAAGGTTCCATACTGGAGAGGGTGGAGCTCTTGGTGGAATTGTTCTTTTAAGTCCTTCCATGAAAGCTTTGATAGCAGGAACTCTAAACAAGGACAAATGTTGTCTGTTTTGTAGGTAGGTGGCTATGGCGTCTAGATGTAACCTAATAGATGTATACGCTAGGTTACATTGTTGTAGATGCAGTAGATAACAGATGTTCTGAATGGAAGCGTCTAGTGGATTGATGTTATGCGTGCAGTAAATGACGAATCTCTTCCATTTGGCCGCATAGCATGCCCTTGTTGTAGGGCGTCTGGCTTCCTTGATAATATTCATACAGTCTGGCGGGAGATTGAGGTAGCCAAACTCTAAGACCTCAGGAGCCAGATCGCAAGGTTGAGTTGATTGGGATCTGGGTGTCTTATGTCTCCATGGTTCTGAGTGAGACGTTTTGGTGAGAGGTGTAGCTTTGATGCGGTACTACTGATAGTTCCAGTAGAGTTGTGAACCATGGTTGTCTTGCCCATGTTGGAGCAACTAGGATCATTTTGAGAGAATGTTGTTTGAGTTTCCGCACCACTAATGGAATGAGTGGGAGAGGCGGAAAAGCGTAAGCAAATTTGTTTGACCAATTCACCCTTAGCGCATTGCCTTTGGACAATGGGTGTGGGTACCTGGATGCGAAGTTTGGGCATTTTGCGTTTTGGTGTGTGGCAAACAGATCTATCTCTGGGTGTCCCCACAGTTGAAAGAATAGGAGAAGAACTTGAGGATGAAGTTCCCATTCATGGATCTGTTGTGCCTGACGGCTGAGCAGATCCGCAATCTGATTGTGTACCCCTGGTAAGTGTTCCGCCAGGAGGTATATGTTTTGCGGAATGGCCCATCTCCATATGCTTTGCGCGAAGTGTGATAGCTGTAGGGAGTGTCCCCCCCCTTGCTTTTGTATGTAATGCATTGCTGTCATGTTGTCTGTGCGGATTAGGACAGCTTTGCCTAGAAGGTGCAGTTGAAAAGATTTTAATGCCAGGAATATTGCTAACAATTCCAGGTAGCTGATGTGAAATTGTTTTTGTTGGGGGGTCCAGATACCTTGAGTGGTATGGGTTTGAAGATGAGCTCCCCAGCCGGTGAGCGATGCGTCTGTTGTTAGCACTATCTGTGGAACTGGCTCGAGGAACGACCACCCTTTGGAAAGGTTCTGTGTGTTCCACCATTGCAGAGAGCGGTGGGAGCGGTCGTCCACCAACACCAGATCTGTTAGCTGACCTTGAGCCTGGTTCCACTGACGTGCTAGGCACTCTTGTAATGGACGCATTTGTAGTCTTGCATGAGGAACGAGAAAAATGCAAGAGGCCATCATCCCTATTAGTTGCATGAACACTCTTGCTGGTAGGGAGTGTTGCGGCTGAAATTTTTGAATTAACATTTGTATAGCGCTTAGCTTGACTGGGCTGGGATATGCTAGGGCTGTGGAAGTATTTATTGTAGCCCCTAGATATTGTTGTATTCTGGACGGTTGGAGATGGGATTTGCCCTGATTTAGTGTGAATCCCAGACTGTGAAGCAGTTGTATGGTACAGAGTGTGTGTTGAACACAGCTGCTGTGGGATTTTGCTTTTATGAGCCAGTCGTCCAGATAAGGGAAGACATGAATGTGTTGTCTTCTCAAATGAGCTGCAACCACTGCAAGGCACTTGGTGAAAACTCTGGGTGCCGTGGTGACTCCGAATGGTAGAACCTTGAACTGGTAGTGTTGGCCATCTACCACAAACCTGAGCTATTTCCTGTGAGCGGGATGAATGGGAATGTGGAAGTAGGCGTCCTTTAGATCTAGGGTGGAGAGAAAGTCGCCTTGCTGGAGTAGTGGAAGCACTTGTTGTAAGGTGACCATATGGAAGTGATCTGATTGGATGTAAAAGTTTAGCGGTCTGAGGTCCAGTATAGGCCTGAGAGAGCCGTCCTTTTTGGAATGAGAAAATAGAGGGAATAGACCCTGTGCCCTGATGGGGCAAGGGAACCGGTTCTATTGCATGTTTTTGTAATAGTGCAAGAACCTCCTGTTTGAGAAGCGTTAGGTGTTCTGATGACATTGGACGCTGTTTGGGAGGAATGTTGGGAGGGGTAGAAGTGAGTTCCAGGCAATAACCATACTGGATAATTTGTCTTACCCACCTGTCTGTTGTGATGGAATCCCAGACAGGTGGGAACTGTGAGAGGCGTCCCCCGACAGGAGTGGAATGGTCGTGGGGAAGCACAGGGAAGTCGCTGCTTGGTGCTAGGGGAGCTGCGGGTGTTATTACCCCTGCCTCTGCCCTTATTGTTGTTTCCCCTGTAACCTCACCTGGAGTATCCTCTAGAAAAGGAGCCCTGGTTGAGACTTTTATAGGATGAGGACGGGTGCTCTGGTGTATTTGTTTTGGAGCCTGCTCTATAGAAGGAACGCCGAAAGGAGCCTCTGGTAGAGGGTGACTGCAATGCTCCCATAGACTTGGCAGTCTCCGTGTCCTTTTTAGGTCTTGCCTAGCGTTGCTGCGCACATGCGCAGCTCGCTCGGCGAGATTTATTGCAGATGAGGACTTTGAGAAAAGGGCTTGAAGCCCCGCCCCTTATTCCCATTGGCTTGCGTCACCGTTTATGTTAAACAGTGGGCTGCCATTTGAAATAAGGTTTCTGGGGTGCCTCCTTTTCGCTTTTCTGTCCGGCCCATCCAAACTGGCTCGCCTGCATTACGGCTGTCGTGACGAAGTTTCTTATCAGAAGCTTCGTCACGCTGCCTTGCACGCGCCAGTCCGGCTCTCTGATTGGGCGCTGTGAGAACGCTCGTCATATGGTAACGGGCTTGTTTTAGTAGGATTTCCGCATCTTTGGGCGTCCTTCCAAGGTGTGCATGGCTTGCGTAGCTGCTTTTTCTTACTTTGTTTTTCTTAACATCTTAACATTTATATAGCGCGAACTCGACCCGAAGCTTTCGGAGCGCTTCACATAAGCACCATATTCCAGCACTGTCATCACCAGTCGCCCTCATACACCCGCCAGGCTCCAACAGACATACACGGAGAAGCCCGTTAGGGGTTATAGCCACAACACAGACACCTGGGCGCCGTGGCGGGTGTATGCACGCGCAACAAACTGAATTCGACCCAAGTGTGCACGCCGGCACGGGCACACTCCGGCACCTACAGCGAATGCACGGACACGCCCAAGCCACCCGGGACACCAGGAGGCACAATCTGACTGAAGCAGAATACCACCGGTCAATCCGTTCAGCCCATCCTTTCCGGCTCCTTACACGTAAACTCTACCTAGCCTCCAGTGCCACCCTTGCCTGCTGAGCTACAGTAGGAATCCACTTATATACACCGTGGCATGGGAACGGTCAGAATGCACGCCTGGTCTTTTATAAAGTGATCTACTCATAAATAGCGCGAACTCTAGCTGAAGGTATTGGAGCGCTTTACATGAGCTCCGGTTACGTTACACAAGGGCACATTCAGGCACGGGGAGATTATGTGATCGGCAGGCAGGGCTGCTCGGGAGGAGCGCTTGAGGCAGGCTGGCACTGTTTTTTTTTTAATGCAGCTTTCTATAGCGCGAACTCTACCTGAAGGTATTGGAGCGCTTTACATGAGCTCCGGTTACGTTACACAAGGGCACATTCAGGCACGGGGAGATTATGTGATCGGCAGGCAGGGCTGCTCAGGAGGAGCGCTTGAGGCAGGCTGGCACAGTGTTTTTTTTTATATGCAGATTTCTACAGCGCGAACTCTAGCTGAAGGTATTGGAGCGCTTTACATAAGCTCCAGTTACGTTAAACAAGGGCACATTCAGGCACGGGGAGATTATGTGATCGGCAGGCAGGGCTGCTCGGGAGGAGCGCTTGAGGCAGGCTGGCACAGTGTTTTTTTAATGCAGATTTCTATAGCGCGAACTCTAGGCTGAAGGTATTGGAGTGCTTTACATAAGCTCGGGTTACGTTACACAAGGGCACATTCAGGCACGGGGAGATTATGTGATCGGCAGGCAAGGCTGCTCGGGAGGAGCGCTTGAGGCAGGCTGGCACGGTGTTTTTTTTTAATGCAGATTTCTATATCGTGAACTCTAGCTGAAGGTATTGGCGCGCTTTACATGAGCTCCGGTTACGTTACACAAGGGCACATTCAGGCACAGGGAGATTATGTGATCGGCAGGCAGGGCTGCTCGGGAGGAGCGCTTGAGGCAGGCTGGCACAGTGTTTTTTTTTAATGCAGATTTCTATAGCGCGAACTCTACTTGAACGTATTGGAGCGCTTTACATGAGCTCCGGTTACGTTACACAAGGGCACATTCAGGCACGGGGAGATTATGTGATCGGCAGGCAGGGCTGCTCTGGAAGAGCGCTTGAGGCAGGCTGGCACAGTGTTTTTTTAATTTTTTTTATGTATGGCGCCGCCCCTAACTCCTTTGGAGACCTCATCTCCAGACCTTCTTCGTGACAGTGGAATCCCCTCTAATTCTCAGACGTGAACAGCATGGGACTTGCCTCAATTTGGGACCTTCATGCCACAGCTTTAGCTCATCAGCGCGCAACTTAGCCTCCCCAAGTTAATACGCTTAAACTTTTTTTATTCATTGCTTCTCTTTTCAACCTCGTTCGCGTCTCACGTTCCTGACTTATATTTAAAAACTAAGTTGTGTGTCCCGTATATCGTGTAGAATCTGCGTTCAGGACCTGGACACTGTAACCGTGACCAATAGGAACAAGCATTAAAAATGCAATAGGTCTCGCCTTTCATTAAGTTAAAGCCATTTGCTTTGCTACACAATACCATTAGCAAAGCAAATGGCTTTAACTTAATCAAAGGCGAGACCTATTGCATTTTCAATGCTTGTTTATCTTCTCTAAAGATGTGTCCACTGCAGGGCCAAAGAGGTGCTCCTGATCAAAAGGCTGATTTAGGATGGTATTTTGTACCTCTTGTTTAAAGCCAAAGACCCTGAGCCAGGCATGTCTGCGTAGCAAAACACTAGTGTTTATGGCGCGGGACGCGGTGTCTGCTGCGTCGAGCGCGCAGTTTATGGAAGTATTAGCAATCAGTTTGCCTTCTTGTATAAGGTCATTGGCTTTGTCCTTATATTGTTGAGGGAGGTGTTGAATGAGCTTTTCCAGCTCATCACAGTGAGCCCCATCGTACCTTGCTAGAAGGGCTTGTGTGTTTGCTATTTTCCAGGAGTTGGCAGCTTGAAACGCCATACGCTTGCCTGATGCGTCTAATAACTTAGATTCCTTGTCAGGAGGTGGTGTGTCACCTGATCCCTGAGAGTTTGCCCATTTGCGCGCATTGGCTACGACTAGGGAATCTAAAGGGACTTGACCCTTGATGTAGATGGGGTCGGTAGGAGCTGCCTTGTATTTTTTTTATCTACTCTGGGGTTAAGAACCCTAGTTCTAACTGGGTCTTTGAACACCTCAGAAGCCTGTCTAAGAAGACCTATAAGCATTGGCAATACATGGGTATGTTTTTGTGGTTGATCGAAGGTCTCTAAGAGAAAATCCTCTTCTACAGGGTCTGAATGCAGTTTGACTCCATGGTATGTTGCGGCCCTATTGATTAACTAGGCAAAACCCACATTGTCATCTGGTGGAGATGGTTTTGAGTAGTCTGGATCATTATTAAGATCAGGATCAGTATTGTAATCATGCCATGGGTCTGGATCCTGTGGTGGATCATTAGGATCCTCATGGTCAAGTGGCACTACGTCTTCGTCTTCTTGCCCATCCCCATGTTCCTCGTCACTATCCTGTGGTTGTGGAGAATGTGCTGGAGAAATAAGTAAATTAGGGTTAATTGGTGGGGGGGGAAGGTGGTGGTGAAGTATTAGTAGCTATGTGTATTTTCTTGAGAGGAACTGGTACATGTGATAAATGTTCTGGTTTCCTCTTTGTAGGTAGTTTGGTAACTATATGACCAGTCTTTGGGTGAATTAAAATGGTAGTTTGCTTTGGATCGGGGAGAAAAAGTTCTTCGGGACCGATGGCTTTGTTCGGTGTGGAAGATTTCTCCTTAGAAACTGGTCTTGGCTGTTTAGTGGCAATGTCCGGTATAGAAGCCTTTCCTGGTACCGAGACCTTCGGTGCGGGTAGTTTTGGCTCCAGAGGTGTTTGTTTGGGAGGCTTCTCCTTTGATGTTTTCGGCTCCGACGTTTTCGGTGTCAAAGGCTTACCTGTATGCTTCAGTGCCGAGGTGTTATCCGGGTGCTTCGGTGCCAAGGGGTCTTTTGCCGGGTTCGGTGCCGAATGTGTCTCGGGTGCCGACGGAGGAGGACGCGGCATCTCGGGTGACTTAATTTTCGGTGCCGAAGATGGTTTTTCTGAACCGTGTGGCTGGCTCGAGCCGGAAGGCTTTTCTCTATCCTTCGGAGCCGGGCCCGGAGGCGGGGCGCCCGAAGTTTTCATTCGGTGCGGACCTGAGCCCGGAGGCGAAGGTGCCACCGGAGCCTTTGGTATGGGCTTGGGTAGGGCGGGGATCTTTCACGTCCCGTTGCGCCGGGGTGATGTCATCTTCGGCGTCGGAGTCGTCTGCTTCGGAGACCGAGACCTGTTCCTCTTCAGGTTCCGGAAGGCTGTCGGGACCTGGATGGAAGATGTCCAGAATGGAACCTGTGCCTCGGGACATCTCGTGGCGTCGAGCTAGTCGATCCCGGATAGTCTTCTTGGATTTGAATGAAAGACAAGCCTCACAGTTGTCCTCTCTATGTTCTGGAGAGAGGCACAGATTACAAACGGGATGGAGGTCAGAGTGTGGGAACTTAGCACCACACTGGGGACATTTTTTAAAGGGAGTCCGTTCCATCGACGTCCGTCGCTACCGGCGCGGATAGGCCCAACGGCCCTCATCGAAGTTTGCTGATGTGCAAGATTTTCGAAGTTTTCGTCGAGGGCGCGTGGAAGGATACGCGATCGAGACAATACCGTCGGTTAGCTGTGATTGCGCGTCGAAAGGGGGTTGGATAACGACACCGACCCGGAGTGCAGCAAGTCACATCCGAACCCGATGGCGGAAAAAAACAATCTAAGGATGGAGCCGATGCCCATGCACACTGTCGACCGAAGGAGGAGTCACCAACCTCGTGACTACAAAGACTTCTTCGAAGACAAAAACATGCAAACATCCGAGCCCAACACCAGATGGCGATCTATGCAAAAGTGTACAATCTGCAGCTCATATGCCTCGAACATTGTTTTTTGGCGATTTGCTGAAAACAAAAGACATTTATGTATTTTTATTTTTGCCCCATTTCAATTCCTGACCTATGTGAGGATGGCTCAAGAATGTATTTAACTAACATCCTGCTATAAGTACTTCAAAACCCATTGAATATCATTGAGTAAACAACTGGCTATATTTATTGTGATGCATAAACATCGATAGTTAGGCCTTTATTAGAGACATTTCCGTGGTCCCGAATCTGGTGGAAGTTGTTTTTTTCTGCTTGAATCATGATTATAAGATATGTGGTAATTACAGAACCACACAGTATTGGTAAATTCAATTGTGCTATTTACTATGAAGTTTACAGGCACACCACACGCAGAGGGACTTGCAGGGCACTCTGTGGATTGGACGGTACTGCCCTCTTCACCCACAGAGATTTGGGAGTGGTATTTGCTTCAAAGTGCTGAATTTGTGACAGAGCATTTGCTCTAGGGAAGCACTAAGCCTCCCAACCCACCCTGGTACAGGGACAATAGGCTTCAGCAGCAAGTTGGGCACTGGGAAAGAGATGCAATCAGAGGAAGAGGTATTAGCCATAGGGGTCGAGCTCATCGAAGGGCACTATGGACGAGTTTAGAGGTAACAGGGAAAAGAACAGAAAATAAGAGGAAAATGGGGGAATGAATGGAAGGCAGGCTTGGTCCAGGGTCAGACAGGCCGGTTCGGTGCAAAGAAACATTGGAGTCAAGAGAAAGGGCAAAAGGGCTCATTACTAACGGAAGTTGTCAAGATGAAGTTAAATAAGAAATTGTTAAAGGGGGGTGGGAATGGTTTAGCGGCAAAGGGAATAGTTAATGTTTTTTAGAGTGTTGCGAGGACATATTAATCTGCGCGGCAATAAGCAGATGGTTGGTTTTATGTACCTGAGCTCAAACGGCCTTATGACAACAGCAACAAAGTGTCCGTGGTGATCCCGTCCCAAAGTAGGTTTGGGAGACTAAATGGCTGCTGAATCCACGCTCAACATATTTAAAAAACATGTCAGAAGACCACAAAAGAAGTGAATTGTGCAGCAAAAAAACCATCAACATACATAGAACTAGGTTCACTTAAAAACATAAGTGTGTAACAAGAACGCATTTGTCTTCTTTTACTGCACAATAAAGCAGAATCAAAAATACCATAAATCTGTCCTTCAGAATAGAATGTTTGTAAGTACTAGTTTACAGCACTGAAGAATTGGATATGCATTACTATACAGCAGATGATGGATTATGTAGCAAATACGTTACTATAAGTGGCCTTTCTCCCCCCCCGTTTTTTTTCTTTAAAAAAGGCTATTCATTAGTGAAGCAGGTGCTGCTGCCAGGTGTGTAAGTGGCCACTGCTGGTTATCAATAAGTAAGTAGATGCAGCAGGACTGGGGCCCATGGGTTTGGGGGGCCCACTGCATCACAATTATCACTGTCTACCTTTAAACAAGCATTGGCATAGCCAATAGGTCTCGCTTTTGGGACCTTATAAGTATTTAGTTATGCAGCACAATATCCTTGGTGCAACAACATCAGCTGTTGCATGGCTAAACCTTGTACCTTATAAGTGTTTAGCCATGCAACAGTTGATGTTGTTGCACCAAGGATATTGTGCTGCATAACTAAATGCTTATAAGGTCCCAAAAGCGAGACCTATTGGCATTGTTAAAGCGCCAATAGGTCTCGCTTTTGGGACCTTATAAGTATTTAGTTATGCAGCATAATATCCTTAGTGCAACAACATTAACTGTTGCATAGTTAAACACTTATAAGGTCCCAAAGGCGAGACCTATTGGCCGTGGCGTGGGCGCTGCGTAGGTGAGACCTAAAAGGGGGGGGGGCTGCCCATCTCACCCGACCAGACGTCACCTGGTCAGTAAAATACTCAAGAAAAAAAGAAAGGTCAGCGTACCATATGTATACATTTGTAAAAAAGAATTGATACCACGTTGAAATAACTAATTTCCACTGGGATACAGACCCAATCAATCATCAATTCCCTTATCAATTAATTACATGAGCCTGTGTGCATATCTGTAAACGTTTCAGCATATGTATAGGTCTCTGGACAAAAGATAAAACAGCAACATAAATTACAACGTACAGAAGCGAAGCCTTCGCACAGCACAGGCAAGCCATGTACCTGGCCTCCACCAGACAGGCAGCAGCACTTCCAGCTTACCATCTAGCTTATCATGTCATCTCATTTATCATGTCGGATAGATTTATAATTTGCTCCACCCCATGAGAAAGAAGGTGAGTCAGACTTCCAGGTACTCTCATGCGGACACATTTGGCTGTATTGCCTCAAGTGCACGTCACTTTGTTTACACCAAGTTACATCTCAGAATCATTCAGAACCTATTAGCGTAAATGTACCACGCCCGCATCTGCTCATCTTTGCATCAAAAATTCTAAATCATGTAATTGGCAAAGAACGCTGCCCAATTAGAAGAGCCGCCTCGGGCCAGGCCGTCCACAACTGTTCACCATGTGGAACTAAACAAGCAGCAAAGCCCTGCAGCAGAAGCACCAACACAGAGAGCACAGTGCAAGATCCGGACCCAGACAATTTTACCGATTAACCAAGATGACACTTACTACACAACACACTGAAGAAACTGATCTTCACTGATCAAACAAAGTGACATCAAATCCGCATGACTTAATTGAATGTGAAATACCAAAATTGTACACTACAGGCCCTTATAAATGGGAAAATGCTGATTTTCATACAAAGCAGTGACCAAGATGCAAATTGAAACTACCGGGCCCTTAAAAAAAAAAAAGATTTAAAAGAAAAAAAACGTGACCGGGAAAGGAGGACAATGGTGGAGTGTGGGAATAGGAAGTAAAATAAATGCTGACAAGTGTCTGTAGCAGAAGAGGGCATGAGGAGCAACATAGGGGTTTAATGGGAGGGTGTTGGGGAGAGAAAGAGGAAGCAACAGCGACAGTATGGATGAACTTGGTAGGGAGAGCAACACAGAGGGAAGGGAAGGGAAGCAGTACACGGGGATGAGAGTAAGAAAACTACATGTACCTACATGCAGTTCTGGAAATAAAAGAAAAAAAAACAAGCTGCGAGACGTGCTCTGTGGTGGGGGAGGGGCATTGAAGCGAGGCGCGCGCTACGGCAAAAGGAAACCAGGAGTTGTATGCGCGCGGCGCGAAAGTGCATCGCGATTCACTTAATGACCCGTGACAGGAGGAAAGACAGATGGCGGCTGCGCACGTGCACGCAAGCTTGAGGCCACCAAAATGCCTGTGGTAGCACTTTCAAAACCCGCTTTCTAAATGTCTCGCAGAGAAGCGCATGCGCTGGCTCAGGCGAGACCTAAAAAGGGGCATGGGATCTTATTTTCCTTTTTAGCATTAGGACCGAGGGCACCTTTGCAGAAAAAAGGGAGACAACATGTGGGAGCTTTTTTTTCTGAAAGTGACAGAGAACCGGATTCAAAATCGGAGTGATGGTCAGGCATGGTGGGGAAGAGGTGAAAGATGCGGAGGAGATAGCCTGCTACTCAGGACTGTTATCAATAACACAGCAGGTGTAGTTGCATTGGGGTCCAAGAGTGTGAGGGGCTCACAACACCCCAATTATGGGGAGCAGTATTTTTGGGACCATGCATGTTTTTGTTTGATGCATTTGCTGTTTTAGAAGTATCATACTTAGGGGCCGATTCCGATCTCGGCCGATAGGGCTCCGAATCGGATTCGGCTTTACCGGATCCGATTCGGAGCCCTATTTCCCGACCGATTCGTACGTGCGTCCGGGCGAGCGAGTACGATGCGTGCGCTCGCGAAATCTCCGACCGACTCGTTCGCAGGACTTGACCGCCTCGCACGGGGACGACTCACACCGCGCAATGGAGACGTTCCCCGGCCGGGTAAGTACGATGCGCACCTCGACCGCTCCGACCGACTCGCGCAGTCCGGCTCCAAGGAGCTGTCGGAGCCGCACTTTGGGGGTCCGTGTCGGACCCCCCTGGAAGCATAGGCGCGCGAGTCGCGCACAGGGGGGACCCATGGGTCCCCCACTACACGTGCATGTACGGCGCGACCCGCATCGACGCGAACACGCTGTAGGGGGCGCCCTTGTTCGCGTCGTGCCCATTGAGTCAATGGGAGCCCGTGTACGCGTCGTACGACTGGCTCCCATTGACTTCAATGGGAGTCCGACCGAATCGAGTCCGATGGCATACGTGCGCATCGTACTCGTTCGGTCGGGCTGCTGGGGTCCGATTCGGTCGGAAATCTCTCCGGGTCCGGCTCGGTCGGGGAGATTTCCGGCCTGAATCGGCCCCTTAGTGTGGTTTATGAGCTATAGAAAACGTACTCCTAAAATCATCTCATAAGCCCCATCCCTTGCACACAGCCATGTCCCTCCCGCTCCCCCAATCATTGCCTTAAAGTTTTGGAGGGGGGCCCGACCTCAAAACATTTTGCTTAGGGGGGGCTCAGAGCAAAAAAGTTTGAAGACCTCTGCCCTACAGTGTCCAAGTCAATTGTTAGACATTGTAAGTGCAGTAATGCAGTAATTATATTGTGCTGGGAGTTTGTCATTACGAACTCCACAGTGCCATAATGGCTTTACTGAAAACTGGAAAGTTTGGTATCAAACTTCTCAGCACATTAAATCCACACTGATGCCAGTGTGGGGTTTAATGAAAAATGCACAGAGGGCATCTTAGAGATGCCCCCTGAAAAACGACCTACCACTAGTGTCCAGGCTGAGTGGCTGCTCGCCAGCTGCCACCACCAGATATGCTTCTGGACCCCTGGGTCGAGAGCCTGCTGCTCTCGGGGGTCTGAAACAATGCACATCCTGGGACGAGGTGTCAAGCCTCCTCCCCCAGGATGGGCAGGATCCATGAAGGGGAAGCTTCAAAGGCTTGCCGCCTTTGTGAGCTTCCCCAGGCCTTTTGCTGCTTCCAGCAACTGGCGCCCATCGGTTCTGACCCCCACATTGGGCAGGAGAATTGGCGGGAGAACCAAGTGAGGAATGGATGCATGCCCACCTTTGCCAACCCCACCCCTCAGGTGGGGGAGGCGAGGTGAAGCACAAATCTCAGTCCCCGACATCTTGCAGATGGGGGGACCCAGCCAACCAGAGTGAGGCATATGCCCCCCTCCCACTCGAGGGTGGCATAATAGGGTGTGTACCCACCCCAAGAAAGAGACCCATTGGTCCCAACCTTTACTTACCAGTAACACCCCTAAATCTAGTATTAAGGGTCACCCCTGAACCTTGCCTCCTCAGACAAGAACCGACTGTAAGAAAGTGGCTCTGTATATACTGAACCAAAGTAAGGTTCAGTGTGCACAGAGTCCACAGTGGTTTGGCAGAGGCTAAAGTTAGATATAACCTTACTCTCTAAAGTGGTAGCTTGGTCGAGCAGTAAGGCAGTATCAGAGGACAGTGTAAAGCATTTGTTGTACACACTCAGTCAGCAAATGGTCTCCCACACTCAAGAACTGAACTCTAGGCCAATTGTTTTGTATATAAAAATATATTGATGTTTTATTTTAGAACCACAGGTAGGTATAAAAATACTTTCTCAGAATGAGATGCTTTAGTTATATACTTTCAATATACACTAGACTGTTGAATGCAATAGCTACAGTTGTTGCAATAGGCAACACAATTCAAACACAATTATAACATTGAGCTCAATGGGATTTTTAAGTAAACTGCAATAGAATTACTTTACGAAGGTTTTTCTTACTCAGGGCTGGATCCTGGATTCAGCCCTGGTGCATTTCCTGTAAACAGTTGAAAGAAATCGTTTTTGTTACACAGGCGATTTTTAAGGAATATTTGTATGTTGCAAAAATCGACACTTAGAAGAATTTCTGGCAAAAACCAGGCAATGTTATCCTATGGAGGAAAATCAAGTTATCGGAAAATCACAGTTGTGGTCACTTTTTCCAATCAGTGCTGGGTACCTAGATCCAGCACTGGGATCTCTCCCGAGAACAGGCGAGTAATTTCGTTTTTGGTACACAGGCGATTTTTAAGGAATATTTGTGTGTTGCAAAAATCGACACTTGGAAGAATTTCTGGTAAAAACCAGGCAATGTTATCCTATGGAGGAAAATCAAGTTATCGGCAAGTACAGTTGTAATTGCTTTTCAGGGTCAGTGCTGGGCACCAAGATCCAGCACTGGGATCTCTCCTGATAACAGGTGAGTAATTTCGTTTTCGTTGATCGGACGATTTTTAGTAAATATTTTAAAGTTTCAAAACTCGACACTTAGAAGAAATTTCAGTGTAAACCAGTCAATGTTACCCTATGGAGAAAATGTAGGTTATCGGTTTTCAGGTAAGTACTCGGCTGGCAGAGTTAAGGTTCTGGGCATAGACTCAGGGGTCCCCCAGGGTCAGGTAGGTACAGTTGGTACACCCTCAGCGGCACAGGGGCGGCCGGGTGCAGAGTGAGTTAGGCCCAATGTTAGCCTATGGCGGTCAGGGGGCCTCTGGTTGGTGGCTGCTGGCAAGCAGGCCACGCGGCTGTGGGAGCTGGGCTCCTGGTCACTTACCCAGGGCAAGTGGGGAAGTAGAGTAGGATCGGTGTTGCACTCCCAGGGGCACTCGGGCGGCTGGGTGCAGGGTGCTTTTGAGCCGTCGGGCGCTCAATGGGTTTCAATGGAGAAGCTGGAAGTTGAACAAAGGCTGCAAGCTCGGGCACGGAGATTCTTCAGGTGCGACCACCACTTCGAGAGGTAAGTTGGGTAGCTGGAGTATAGGTAGGCACCCCGGAGTTGGGCACAGGAGGCCGCAGGGCGCCGGGTGCAGGGGTGTCTTTTCGCGTCGGGAAATCTTACCCTCTGTTGGTCGCGGTTGGAGGGGGCCCAGGTTCTGAGGCTGCAGGCGTCGTCAGGGTCGTCGAGGAGGGTCCTTGGGTGCTGGATTCTGGGTCACAGTCGCCGGGGGGACGTCCTCGTGGTCTTTGTCCACTCAGGCACAGGCCGGGCGGGTGCAGAGGGTGCAGGAGTCGCGGTTCCTGGCTGGCACCAGGGTTTGCTACTTGCTTTTGAGCAGTACCACTGCTCGTGGGAGTTCCAGTTCTTTTAGAGTCACAAGGCAGTCGGGTCCTCTGGGGTTTTCGAGGTTGCTGACCACTGGAGATGCCGGGGTTTAGCAGGAGCAGGTTCGAGGGTCGACAGGCCTGTAGGGCTGGGGCCAAGTCAGTTGGTGTCGTCCTCTTGTGAGCAGCTGCACGGCAGGTCTTCTTTCTTCTTGTTCTTCTTGCTTGTTTCGAATTCGGGATCTAAGGAAGGAAGGTTCAGGGTGCCCCGAAATACTAGATTTAGGGGTGTTACAGGTAGGTAAAGGGCAGGGACCAATGGGTCCCTTCCCTGGGGTGGGTACACCCCCTATCCTGCCACTCTCCAGTGGGAGGGGGGCAGGAGCCTAGTCCTGATTGGGTAGGGCTCCCCATCTTCAAGATGGCGAGAGCCCGGAGATGTGCTTCACCTCGCCTCCCCCACCTGAGGGGTGGGGTTGGCAGAGGTTGGCACACCCCCTTTCCTCCCTTGGTGTTTCCCGCCAGTCTTCCCGCCAGAGTGGGGGCTAGAACCAGTGGGGACCAGTTGCTGAGTACAGCAAGTGGTCTGGGTAAGCTCACAAAGGCGGAATGACTTTGAAGCTTCCACCTGCCCATCCTGGGGGAGGAGGCCTAGCACCTCGCCCAGGACGTGCATTGTCGCAGGCCCGGGAGAGCGGATGGCTCTCTACCCAGGGGTCCAGCAACATGTCTGCTGGGTGGCAGCCTAGGCAGCCTCTCAGGCAAGACGTGGATTGTGGGTTAGGTTCAGGGGGCAACTCTAAGTTGCCCTCTGTCGTGCATCTTGTATTAAATCCCACACTGGCATCAGTGTGGGTTTAATGTGCTGAGAAGTTTGATACCAAACTTCTCAGTCTTCAGTGTAGCCATCATGGTGCTGTGGAGTTCGTGATGACTACCTCCCAGCACCATATACTTTTAATGGCAGCTCTGCACTTACAGTGCCCAGGAATGGACCTGGGTACTGTAGGGGTACAGGGCTCATGCACCTGTACCCTCACCACTGGCATAGTGCACCCAGCTAGAGGGGTGACTGAGGTATGCCAGGGCAGTGGGTTGTAGGCATGGCACACAGGGATGTGTGCCATGCCGACTCTTCACTTTGTTCTGCACCAAGACACGCAGCCTGCAAAGGCAGTGTGTGTGTGTCAGGGTACAGGGCCTCTAAGGGTGGCACAATAAGTGCTGCAGCCCTTAGAAGTCTTCCCTGGTCACAGTGCCCTGGGTACCTGTGGTACCATTTACCAGGGGCTGACCTGTGGCCAGAGATGCCAATTGGGTACAGTTTTGCAGAAGGAACACAGGCCCTGGGAACCTGATTGGCAGGGACCCAGGGCACATCAAGTCAAAGTGCATCAGTGGTCTGGCAAAAAGTGGGGGGGTTACTGCAACAGAAACCCACTTCCTTACACCGACCAAGAAGAAAAGATGAAGAAGGACCGAAGAACCGTGCTGAAGCTAAGAGGAGGACGACGCCCACTGACTTGGCCCCAGCCCTACCGGCCTGTCCCCAGTTCGAACCTGCAGAAGCTAATTCCCGGTGTGTCCTGCAGCCAGCAAACTCAAGAACCCAGAGGACCTGCTCTGCCTGCCACAGAAAAGACTCTTTCCCCCGTGAGCACCGGATTTGCTCACCCACAGACTCTGGCTGCGCCCAAATCCGCAAGTCTGCACCACTCTGCACCCGGCACCCACGGTCCGAGTGGCCCAACACCACGAGGTGGTCTTCCCGGCGATCATGACCTGAGATCTGGTGATCTCTGACCTGCCTTGAATCCCCCAGCGAAGCCTGCAGCCTCTTTCTGGAGGATCCTCCCCAACCGCGACCGGAGCTGGTAAGAAAACCAGACGCCTAAAGACACCCCTGCATCCGAAGTTCCACGCCCTTGGGTGGCTCAACTGACGATGTCCCAGCATCCCAACTTACCTCTCCAACCGGTGGTCACCTCCAGAAGATCTTCTTCCCCGAGCCTGCAGTCTTTGTTGAAAGTGGAGAATCCCTATTGAAATCAACAGGGCACCCGACGCCAAAACAGCACCCTGCACCCAGCCGCCTCTGTGCCGGTGTACTTTGGGTGCTAACTCGGATCCCATTTGCCCTGAGCTAAACCCCAGGAGCTTTGCTCCCACAACCTTGTGGCCTGCTCGTAAGCAGCCCCCAACTGGAGGCCCCCATCCCCCATCGAATAACATTGGGCCTCAGCACTCTGCACCCGGCCACCCTAGTGCCACTGAGGGTGCTTTGAGAGTGCATCCTTGACCCTGGGGGAACCCTTGTTCTAACCCCAGAAACTCAACTCCAAAGACTGAGTACTTACCTGTTAACTTCATTTCTCTCCATAGGAATACATGGACTGTTTTCCCTTGAAAAATGTTCTAAGTGTGGAGTTGATTTGTATAAAAACCAAAGACTACAACTGTACAAAACTGATTTTACTCACCTTTTCTCTAGGAAATGTCCCAGTGTGATATCTAGGCATATCACACGGAGTAGAAAAAGTAACTTAAAAGGTAATCTGAGAAGTAACTGAAAAGAAATCTGAAAAGTAATTGACATTTTAACTTACCTGTATTTCAATCAATTGCATTTGAACCTGCATTCAATTGTAAAACATTGCATAAGATCAAAGCATTTATTTCACTTACTTGTGCCAGGCTTGGCTTGGTTCTAGAAATAAAATAACATAATATTTTTTATACAAACAAAATTGGTCTGAGTGACATCATTTGCTAATTAAGTGTGTACAACAAATGCTTTCACTACCCTCTGATAAAGCCTTACTGCTCGCCCACACTACCACAAATAGAGAGTAAGGTTCTATCTACTTTTACCTCAGCCTACCTTTGGGGTTCCACTGGACTCTGCACACTATATCTCATTTTGGTATAGTATATACAGAGCCAGCTTCCTACACTTAGAAAGAATAACCACACATTGTTTTGTGAAAGTGGGTAGAGTGGACCATGTGGCAGCTTTACAAATATTTACTATGGGTATGTTCCCTAGGAAAGCTGTAGTACCATCCTGTTTGTAGGTGGAGTGAGGATTGGGACAGGAAGGTCGGATTCTTTTAGCTTTTGCAGGTTTGGATGCACTTGACAATCTACCACCCGGCAATCCCTGCCTTAGAAATGGAATGACATTGTTGAAGTTGTGAAAAGACTACAAACATTTGTGCTTTTGCTAAAGGATTTGGTTCTATCAGTGTAGTACATAAGAGCACACTTTAAATCAATTGTGTAATGTGCCATTTCAGCTACCAAGTCTGGGCGTGGAAAGAAGACCGGGAGCTTGATTGTCTGGTTAAGGTGGAAAAGAGACACCACCGTGAGCAATAATTGTCCTGATGTACCTGGAAGAAAGGTTCCTTGTAACATTTGAAGAGAGAAACTGCAAGGAGCATGTGTAGTAAAGTGCCCCTTTTTGCATGGTTGACCCCCATCTTTTGCCTAATGTTGATGTA
Organism: Calotriton arnoldi; assembly: GCA_963921515.1. Taxonomy (NCBI): domain Eukaryota; kingdom Metazoa; phylum Chordata; class Amphibia; order Caudata; family Salamandridae; genus Calotriton; species Calotriton arnoldi. The sequence continues at coordinate 360,546 of CAWUFW010006127.1, read as the reverse complement.
CTTTGACTGAGTGTGCCCTGGGTTCCTGCCAACCAGGTACCCAAGCCCTATGTTCTTTCCCCAAACTGTACTGTTGCAAAACCCAATTGGCAACTTTCTGGCCACATGTAAGAGGTACCAAGGAAGGCCTCTAAGGGCTGCAGCACTTATTGTGCCACTCTTAGAGGCCCTCTACCTACCTACACACCTACACACCTACACACACACACACACACACACACACACACACACACACACACACACACACACACACACACACACACACACACACACACACACACTTTTGGTGCAGAACAAAGTGAAGAGTCGGCATGGCGCACATCCCTGTGTGCCATGCCTACAATCCACTGCCCTGGCATAGGTAAGCAACCCCTCTTGCTGGGTGCACTATAACAGTGGAGAGGGTACAGGTGCCCGAGCCCTGTACCCCTAAGGTGGCTAAGTCAATTCTTAGACATTGTAAGGGCAGTTATGCCATAAAAGAGTATATGGTCTGGGAGTATGTCATTACGAACTCCACAGTACAATGACTTCACTGAAAACTGAAAAGTTTAGTATTAAACTTCTCAGCACATTAAACCTACACTGATGGCAGTGTGGGATTTAATGAAAAATGCATTCAGAGGGCATCTTCGAGATGCCCCCTGAAAAACGACCCAACTCTAGTGTCCTGGCTGAGCGACTGCTTGCCAGCTGCAACCGCCAGACATGTTTCTGGACCCCTGGGTCGAGAGCCAGCCACTCTCATGGTCCTGAAACAATGCACATCCTGGGACGAGGTGCCAAGCCTCCTTCCCCTGGATGGGCTGGGTCCACGAAGGGGAAGCTTCAAAGGCTTGCAGCCTTTGTGAGCTACCCCAGCAACTGGCCCCCACTGGTTCTGACCCCCACTTTGGGCAGGAGAATCAGCAGGAAAACCAAGTTAGAAGTGTGCCTACCTTTGCCAACCCCACCCCTCAGGTGGGGAAGGAGAGGTGAAGCACAACTCTCAGTCCCCGCCATCTTGAAGATGGGGGGACCCAGCCAACCAGAGTGAGGCTCACTGGAGGGTGGCATAATAGGGGGTGTACCCACCCCAAGGAAGGGAACCATTGGTCCCAACCTGTACCGCCCCTAAATTTAGTATTTAGGGGCAACCCTGAACCTTGCCTCCTCAGACAAGAAGGACCGAAGAGCCGTGCTGAAGGAGGACATCAACTGACTTGGCCCCAGCCCTACCGGCCTGGCATAAATGCAGTGGCTCAAAGGGCCCCCCCCCATAAGTCTGGTGGGGACAACAAAGATTCCAGACTGGAGCCGAGGGTACCCTAAGTGGAATGACATTTGAGGACTTCGATAAAAGGTTAATGCCAGGCATTTTGAAGAGGGCCCTCCGTTTGGCATATATGCAGCAATGGCGGCTAAATATAGCTGAATTGACATGTAGGCCAACCCTGCATTTGAAAGTGTAGGGTAGCAGATAATATCTTGCACTGTAGGTGCACAAGGTTTTATGTGGTATGGTGGACAATAGTGGACAAAGCTGTTCCATTTAGCAGCATAGCAGGTGCATGTATTAGGCCTATTCCCTTAGGATGCCTATATACTCATGGGGTAAACTGAGGTGACCAAACTCCAAGACCTCAAGAGTCAAATCACCAGGTTGAGCTGTCTGAGGTCCGGATGTATGACTTTGCAGTGGTTTTGTGTGAGAAGGCCTGGCCTGTTTGGGAGCTTCTCGTGGTCAGCGATGGACATTTCCAGAAAAGTTGAAAACAAATAGTTTACCTGTCGGTGTAGTTTTGCAGCTTGAAGACTTTCTGGATTCACTATGCTGTGCATTATTCCGCCATCTCGTGGTTGGGTCCGGATTCGTAGTCTTTTCTTTGTTTTTGTGTGTTTTTTTTTTTGTTGGCCCAGGTGGGCGGCGACGCCCCACCATTTGGTGTCTTCGGTGACGTCGTCGCGCTTCCGGCAGAAGCTCCCACCTTTGGTAGCCATCTTCGGATTCTTTTTCTTTTCCTCTTACAGTTTTTTGTTGTCTATGTCTTTAACCTTTAATCCTTCAATTATTCTTTGATCCCTTTAACCTTGTATGTAGTTCAGTTGTACCCTTAACCTCCTATGTTATCTTTCCTGGCGGAGGCGGGTGGGATCGCTAGTGAATCCAGAAAGTCTTCAAGCTGCAAAACTACACCGACAGGTAAGAAACTATTCGTTTTGCAGCGTGAATCTTTCTGGATTCACTATGCTGTGCATAGACTTAGTAGCGGTTTTGTTATTGCGGTGGTTGGGTGGAAGATGAGCATTGGTTGCTGAAAATGTGCTGTAAGACCTTCTGTACTACTTGTGCCTCTTTGTTCATCTGGATATCCACACAGTAGTGTTTGGTGAACGTGTGCACGGAAGACCATGTTGCCGCTTGGCAAATGTCTTGTATAGGTGTGTTCGCTAGGAACGCAACCGTTGCTCCCTTTTTCCTTGTTGAGTGAGCCTGGGCGGCTCCTTGTAACTCTTGTCCTGCCTGCTTGTGGCAGAGTTGTATTGCTTGTGCAATCCACCGTGCAATGGTATTTTTTGTTACTGGTCGTCCCAGGAAACTGCTTGCGAAGGAAACGAAGAGTTGTTTTGTTTTCCTGCATTCCTTCGTCCTTTCTATGTAGTGCATCACTGCCCTTCTGGCGTCTAGCGTGTGTAGCGCCTTTTCTGAGGGTGTTGAAGGTTTCTGGAAGAAACTTGGTATCTGTATTGTTTGATTGATATGGAACCGCGACACCACCTTTGGCAGGAAGTGTGGGTCCGTCCTCATGACAATTCTGTCCTTGTGTATTTGCAAGTAGGGCTCTTGTAGTGTGAGAGCCTGTAGTTCACTGACTCTTCGCAGTGACGTGATAGCCATTAAGAAAGCCGTTTTTAGTGTGAGCATGTGCAGTGTGATCTTGTGTATGGGTTCAAATGGTGATTTCATCAACTGTGTCAGTACAGTGTTGAGGTTCCAGCTTGGGGCTGGCATCCTTTTAGGGGGCTATTCTTTTAGCCCCTTCCAGGAATCTTTTGACCACTTGGGAGGTGAAGAAGCTTTTCACCGCTTCTCCCTGGTGTAGGCCACTATGGCTGCTAGGTGAACCCTTAGTGACGAGTAGCTCAGCCCGCTTTGTAGTAGGTGTGTTAAGTATCGCAGTACTGTTGATTCTTTTGTGACTTTTCGTTGCAGTCCCTCTGTAATGCACCATTGTGAGAACCTTTTCCACTTTGCAATGTAGCATTTTCTTGTAGTGGGTCTCCTTGCTTCTCTGAGTACTGCCATGGTGCTTGGAGGTAGTTTGAGGTGTGCGAATTCTAGGTCCTCAGGAGCCATGCTGCTAGGCAGAGGCTGTCTGCTTCTGGGTGGAGCACTTTTCCGTCTTGCATTGTGAGGAGGCCTTTCCTTCTGCTGAACCTGTGTGCTGGTTCCTGCGCCATTTCCATTATCTGTGAGAACCATGTTTGTCTGGCCCACTGAGGTGCCACCAGTATGAGTGTCATGCTGCTGCTCCTGCATTTGCTGAGTACTTTGTGTAACAGTGGTATCGGGGGAAAAGCGTAAGCAAATTGCTCGACCAACTTATCCATAGGGCATTCCCTAGGGACCTTTGGTCCGGCTGTCTGGATGCGTAATGTTGGCATTTTGCATTCTGGGGTGTTGCAAAGAGGTCTATCCGTGGTGTTCCCCACTTTTGGAACAGTTGCTGCACCTCCTGTTGGTTCAGTTCCCATTCGTGGGATGCAGACGTCTGCCTGCTGAGTCGGTCTGCTTCTACATTGTCTATTCCTGGGAGTTGTATTGCTAGCAGGTCTATCCTTAGAGGGATGGCCCATCTCCAGATCTGTTGTGCCAGACTTGACAGCGGTGCTGATTGTGTCCCACCTTGCTTGTTGATGTAGAACATTGCAGTTGTGTTGTCTGTTTGTATCAGCACTCGCTGGCCGTAAAGCTGCTTTTGAAAGGCTTTTAAGGCTAGGAACACAGTTTTGAGTTCTAGGTAGTTGATGTGTTTCACTGCATCTTGTTGTGACCAGAGCCCCCTGACGCGGAGTCTGGTCATGTGCGCGCCCCAGCCCTGCTGTGAGGCGTCTGTTGTGATGGTCACTGTTGGAGTTGGCTGTGTGAATGGCTTCCCTTGTAATATGTTCTCTTCTTTCCACCACGCTATTTCTTTCTGCACTGCGTGTGTGACAACCACTAGATCTTCCCAACTCCCTGTGGCTTGTGACCATTGCTGTTGTATCCATTCCTGGAACGGTCTCATGTGCAGTCTGATATGCGGGACAAGGTGGATGCATGATGCCATCATTCCCATTAGCCTGCTCACCGTCCTCACTGTCAGAACTTGCTCCCTTGCGGTAATGACGTGTTTCCCTCAGGAGCGCTATACTTCTCTTGTCGGTGGGGAACACCTTGGACTGTGTGCTGTCTATTTGTGCCCCCAAGAATATCTTGATTTGTTGGGGTTCTGTTGACGATTTTTCCCAATGTATTGAGAAACCTAATGTGGACAGTGTTTCTATGACTTGTTTGATGTGTTTTTTGCAGAGTCTGTATGATCCTGCTTTTACCAGCCAGTCGTCGAGGTAGGGGTATACATGTATGCTCCTTCTCCGAAGGTGCGCTGCAGCTGCTGCTAGGCATTTCGTGAACACTCTTGGTGCGGACTTTAGTCCGAAGGCTAGCACTGTGAACTGGTAGTGATCGTGGCCTATCACGAATCTTAATAGCCGTTTGTGTTTGCGGTTGACGGGTATGTGCAGGTATGCATCTTTTAGGTCTAAGGTCGCCATGTAATCCCCTTCTTGGAATTGGGGTATTACTTCCTGAAGTGAAATCATCTTGAATTTTTGAGTTTTTACGAACTTGTTCAGGAATCTGAGGTCCAGTATTGGTCTTAGTGTATCGTCTACCTTTTGCACTAGGAAGTACGTTGAGTATATTCCCTTGTTCCTTTCGTTGTTTGGAACTGGCTCTATTGCTCTTTTTTGTAGCAGTTCCTCTGCTTCTAGGCGGAGGAGGGCTAGTTCTGTTGCGGGTATTGACCGATGTCTTGGTCTTCTCCCTGGCGGGTGTTTTTGGAGGTCTATGCAGTACCCGTGCTGTATGGTGTTTAGTATCCATTTGTCCGTTGTAATTTTCCTCCATTGTGTGAGAAATTTTCCTATTCTTCCTCCCACTGGTGTCGTATGCTCGGTGGTTATTTGCTGTGTGCTTCTGCTCTTTATCTTTTCCTTTTGCGGACTTCCCCTCAACCTTGGTGTTAACGGTGGGGGGCTTGTTCTGTGTGTGGAGTCACTTTGAGGCGGGCTGCTGGCCCCCTCTTCGGGCCTGTCCCCGTCCGTACCCGCGCCCTCGAAAGGACCGTCCTCTGGGTTGGTACTGCCAATTCTGCTGCTGTTGTCCCTGCAGGTTTTGGCCCTGGTTGTTCCCTTGGTACCCTTGTTGTTGTGATTGGTGTGAAGTGGTAGGTGCATTGCCTCCTCTACCACTGGCTCGCCTTGAGGGGTTCCCTCTTCTCATTCCCCTGAACTGCAGCGCTCCCATGGACCTTGCAGTTTCGTTGTCCGTCTTTAGTTGTGTTAATTTGTTGTCAACTGTTGCTCCAAACAGTTTCTCACCGTCGAACGGTGTGTTGATGATGTTGCTCTGTACTTCTGGTTTGAAGCCGGAGATCCTGAGCCATGCGTGTCTCCTCTCAGTCATCCCTATCATCATTTGCCTGCTGGAGTTCTCTGCTGCGTCCAAGGCTGACTTTAGGCAAGTGTTCGCGATGGCCTTGCCTTCTTCTGCTAGGTAATTGGCCCTTTGTTGGTGTTCTTCTGGCAGGTGCTTAATGAGCTGGCTCATTTCTGCCCAATGCTGGTATGCATGCCTGCTGATGAGGGCGTTGGAGTTGGCGATACGCCAGTGTATGGCTGGGTTCCTCTCCACCTTACGTCCTGTGAGGTCTATTCTTTTGCTCTCCTTGTCTGGAGGTGGGCCTGTGTTGGTGGGCACACCGGCCCTCTTCCTGGCTGTTGCAGCGATAATGGAGTCTGCTGGTACAGACCCCTGTATGTATGCAGGATCTTTTGTGGAGTGCTTATACTTCTTTTCGCTCCTCGGGGTAACCGCCTTGCAGATTGCTGGTTCCCTGAAGGCCTCCCTTCCCTGGTCGAGAACGCCAGGTAACATGGGTAGAAATTGGCTCCTTGTCTGTTGGGGGAGCAGGGTTTCGAAGAGGAAACCTGCTTTTGTTTTTTCCTCCTGCATTTCGACCCCATAAGTCTTTGCAGCCTTCTGCACGACCTCATTGTAGACTCCGATGTCGTCTGGCGGCGAAGGTCTCGAGGGGTAAGTGTCTACCCCTTCTTCTGGTGACTCTGTGTCGAGGTCTTGCCAGTCTAGGTCTTGTACTTCAGAGGACGCCGAGTCCCTGTAAGACAGCATCTCTTCTTCGCCTTCGAAGTAGTAGTATTCCTCGTCCTGGTCTTCGAGCTGTTCGGGTGTCCCCGGGGCCTCGACGACTTCGGCCTCGAACTCGACTGCCTCGTGGGCTTGCTTCGACGGAATAGCGTATTGTTTCATCTTCTCGTCGAAGTCTTTTTGCGTTGCAGGATGCTCGCCATCTCTGCCTCGAGCCTCCTCTTCTTTTTCGCCATCTCGTGGACCTTTTCGGCGTCGAGTGGTGCAGTGCCTCTCTTCGTGGTCGCGGTCGTCTAAACAGACGCCGGGCCTTCCTTTCTCGGTGTCGATGTTTCCTTTTCGGGGACGACCTTCGACGCCTTCGTTTTCGGAGGCTTTCGCCGATTGAGAGTCCTTGTCCAAGGATCCGCTCGGCTGTTTGTCCCTTGGTGCTGTTGCTTTCGTCGAGTGTTTCGGCGGCAACGCTCCCTTCGAGGACTTTGCTACACTTCTCGGAGTGTCGCTAGGGATTCTGGCTTCACTCTTTCGAGCGTCGCTTGGTGTTTTGGGGTTGACGACTCCCTTACCTCCTTCGACGTTTTCTTTTCGATTTCGACGACAGCGCAGTCCTCTGGTCCCTCTGCGATGTTGTCCTCCTCTCCGCTCGAGAGACCCAGGTCTCGGAGAGATGGTGCTGGTCCCTGGCCCTGCATGCTGTAGTTCGCCCTTCTCTGTCTGTCTCTCACCCGGAGGGTCTCGGGTGAACGCCGAGCACGCGTTGCAGTCTTCGCTGGCGTGGTCGAGCGGCAAGCAGAGGTTGCAGACTGGGTGCTGGTCTTTTGGGCGTATTTGTGGTGGCAATTTCTGCAGAACTTGAACGGAGTCTTGTCCATAACCGCGCTTAGGGAGCCCCCTGTGAGCGCATTCTCTGTAGGCGTCGAGATTTCGGTCGTGGACCTTCTACCTCGTCGTCCTTCTTCTCCGGCTACTAGTGTCGTCGTCCGGTGTCTCAGGAGTACATCTTCTGTGATGAAATTTCGACTTTGAGATTCTTCGTCCAAACTTTCTGGAACTTCTCGGCAACGATCCAGACCCCACGGCGGAAAAAAGAATCTGAAGATGGCTACCAAAGGTGGGAGCTTCCGCCGGAAGCGCGACGACGTCACCGAAGACACCAAATGGTGGGGCGTCGCCGCCCACCTGGGCCAACAAAAAAACAAAACAAAACACAAAAACAAAGAAAAGACTACGAATCCGGACCCAACCACGAGATGGCGGAATAATGCACAGCATAGTGAATCCAGAACGATTCACGCTGCAAAATCATGGTTGTCTGGCCCACTTTGGAGCCACCAGGATAAGACTGAGGGATGTTTGATTTAATTTCCTGACCATGTAAGGAATTAGGGGGGAGAGGAGGCAGAGCATATGCCAAGATCCATGACCAGTTCATCCACAGAGCATTGTCCATGGACTGGGGATGTGGGAACATGGCTGCAAAGTTTGGGCATTTTGTGTGTGGCGAAAACGTCTATGCTTGGGGTGCCCCATCTTTGGGAGTGAGTGTTGCTGTGCTCTGCTGAGCAGGTCTGCAAAGTCGTTGTTCACTCCTGGAAAAGACTCTGCCAGGAGATTAACATGGTGATGGATGGCCCAACAGCTGAGGGGGCTGGGTGCCTCCTTGCTTCTGTAGGTAGTATAAGGCTGTTATATTGTCCATCCACACAAGGGCTACCTTGCCTAGAATCTGTTGAAGAATAGCTTTGAGAGGTAGATGAATGACTAACAGTTCCAAGTGGCTGACGTGGAGACCTCTTTGATGAGGTAGTCACAGGCTTTGAACTGCCATGTTGCTGAGGTGTCCCCCCCAGCTAAATAGAGTTGCATCCGTAGTGATGGTCTCTTAAGGGAACTGGGTCTGCAAAGGGCACGCTCTGCAACAGCTTGCTGCTGTTCTACCACTGCAGAAAACGAGGGGCACTGACCCTTACCTACACTAGATCCTCCAACGGACCCTCCGCTTGTGAACACTGGCTCGAGAGGCATTCCTGTAGCGGGCGCATATGTAGTCTGGCATGTGGCACAATGGAAATGCTGCTTGCCAGCATACCCAGTAGGAACATTTTCATGTGAACTGGCAGTGGACAGAGAGGCTGAAAAAGAGGGAAAAGCTGATAGAATGCTTTGCCCATTACAAAGTTGAGTACTGACCATAGGAAGGGTTGAATCTGAAATGACTCCAAGTTGGTCTTGGTGGTATTTACAGTGAACCCCAGGCTATGCAGCAGGGAGATCGCAGTCTGGGTTAAGCACTCCTGTCTACTTGTGCTTGGTCAGCCAATGGTCTAAGTAAAGGGAAAGGAGAGTTACTTCCCTTCTGAGGTGAGCAGCTACTACTGCTAAACACTTGGTACAGTCTCTTGGGGCTGTGGTAATGCCAAAGAGTAGTACCTTGAACTAGTAGTGTTGACCACTTACCATGAAACAGAGGTAGCGCCGGTGAGCTGGTTGGATTGGGATGTGAAAGCAAGCATCCTTCAGGTCTAGCGTGATCATGAAGTCATCTTGCAGCAGTAGGGTGATGACTGTAAGGTGACCTTGTGAAAGTGTTCCGACAAGATGGAACTACTGAGAGGATGGCGGTAGGGGATGGGTCTGAGGGAACCGCACTTCTTGGGAATGAGGAAGTATAGGGAGTAGATGTCTATGCCCTGTTGCAGCAACGTAAGATGTTCTGGCAGAAGATATGGAATGTTTGGAGGGGTTGAAATGAGCTCTAGGCAGTAGCTGTGTTCAATGATGGATAGCATCCACTGGTCTATTTCCTCTGAAGGAGCCCCATGTAAAACCTCTGGCGTTGATAGCCCCATTGCTTCCTATGGTAGTACTAAGTGGGTGGGGTGGGAGGGGGTAGGGGGGGGAGCGGCTTTTGAGACCACTCTTGGCTTCTGCCTCCAAAAGGAGCCCCTGCCAGAGGGAACCTGTAAGCACCTACTGCCTTACGGTCTGTGTCTCTTTTTTGATGTTTCCAAACATTGTGTCAACCTGCAGAGTGAAGTGCTGTTCTCCATCGAACTATAGGTTTATTGAAATCAAAGACTGAGACAGGAGTTGCACTACAGGATTACTGAACTGTTTACTGTCCTGGCAGCAGTATTGGCGGCATCCAAAGAACACCTAATGGTTGCATTAGAAATAGCCTTACCTTCCTCTACAAGGTCTTCCTCCCGCTTGCAATATTGGTCTGGGAGGTGCTTCAGGAGCCCCTACATTTCCTCCCAGTGGGCTCTAGCAAATCTATAGAGGAGGCCTACGGAGTTGGCGGATGCACCAATGCATGGCTACACCTACAGCCACTCTTTACTGCAGCATCTATTTACTTGCTCTCTTTGGCAGGAGGCGGAGCATCACCGGCAGCCTAGGCTGCTCCGTTTCTAGTGGAAGTGACTTCTAAGGAGTCAGGTGGGATGTGACCCCTGATGCAAAATGGGTCAGAGGGCATCGGTTTGTATTTTTACTCAATTTGTGGTGTGACCAGAAAGATTCACATGGGTCCTTAAACATTTCAGGGGTGGACGTAATAATACCCATGAACACAGGGGGATATTGGATGGAGCGCTCAATCTTTCAGAGTGTCTCCAAAAAAAACTCACCCTCCTCAGGGGTGGCGTACATCTCCACCTTATGGCAAATGGCCGCACGCTGGATTATGCTGTGGTATGTTGTGGTGTCATCCGGCGGGCAGGCCCCGACTGCGATGATGCTTTAGGTCTAGTTCTGCTTTAGGGTCAAAGTCATAGTCCTTCCAGGGATATTCAAGACCCCAGGGTAGAGTGAGGCAAAGTCCTCCGCCACGGAAAAAGGGCTAGCACTACTTGTATCAGAGTAAAACTCCAGGGACCCCTGAGAAGAAGACATAGCGGGTGAAGGTGGTGGAGGAGGAGAGGATGGGGTGACTGTGGTGGAGGACAAGGTGGGAGCGGAGTGTCGCGAGTCTTACCTCGTGAGGCAAGATGGGCACAGAAGTATCTGGTCATGGGACTTCCTCAAATGCAAGTCTGCATTACTTGAGTAGAGTTTTCTCTGAGGCCAAGATCTTTGCTGTGCGTTGATGGATGATGCTCTTCCTATGCCTTTTGTCTAGCTCTGGCTCTAGCCTCTCAAGGATTGGGGGGTGTTCCTCTGCGTTGACATCTGAGGGCTTCAGAGCAGACAATGATGTTGGCACTGATAGCAGCAGCTTCAGAGCCGGTGATCACTTTGGCTAGTGATGCCAACTTGACAGTTAGGTGCTGACAGAGGTCCTTTGGCTCGGAGCAGGTCGAAGATCCAGGCCTCTGGGAGGGTCTTCTATTGGCTCAGAAGCCTCGATTTGTGTCAACCAGCACTTTGAGAGTGTGGGTTGGTAGCTCCGGCACGAAGCTCATCGCCCATCCCCTGGAGGCGTGGCTCTAGGTTCCAGTGTACACCCGTTTTGGGTGTTTTGGCGGGGTTGGAGCATTGATATTACGCGAGGCGTGGTCTTCAAGACTGGATCAGAGCCAACCAAGGTGGATGGAACATCCTTGGGTGCTTCTTCCTCGTAAATTTCTTTCTTGCCTGACTCCGAGACATTGGAGTCGAACACAGGATCGGACTGGTGTGCCGGAAGGTCAGGCGACTCACCGAATGCTTCCTCCTCTTCTTTGGTGCTGAAGGAAACTGCCTTGACGAAAATATTCAGCGTTTAAGAGGATTGCTCTAACCTCCTGGGGGCCCATCATATGTCTTGCCATATTCTACTTGTGCAGAATGCCAAACAGTTGCAGCGAACCTAGTGCTTTGGTGAGGTGCAAAGATTGAAGATGGTGTGGGGATTAGCCACGGGGTAGAGCAACACTAGGGGCCTTCCGTTCCATTACCTCTTATTTGTTCTTCGAAGGGTAGGCCGGAGCACACAAACAAGTGGCTGGAGGAATAGAATCAACACCAACAGCGAAGAAACGCATGGAAGAACTCTTGTAACGGGGTTGAAAGCAACGTGCTCCAAAGTAACAATGGGAAACGAAAAACTCTTCAAGAACAGGAGCATGCTGAATCATGTCCATACCCGATGGCAGAGAAAAACAAGCATTTGCAATGCAATAGGTCTCGCATTTGCAAAAGTTTGAGCTATTGGCATTGTAAATGACAAACCTTTTATCTATGTGTTGGTTTTGAAAACAGATAAATAAAAGGCATTGTCATTTACAATGCCAATAGCTTAAACTCTCGCAAATGCGAGACCTAGTGCATTGCAAATGCTTGTTCATAAAATGCTGGTGTGTGCTTTCCAGCCTAATGCATTTTGTAGTACAAACACTCAATTATTCCAGACTCTATTAGAAACAGAATATATTTAATTTTATAAGTTTAGTTTTTGTATAACAACAGTTTTATAAATGAAGATGATATGCATAAACCGCTCTCCAAAACTTGATTGGCCGCATACCAGCACCGATATGGGTTATAGACAGGGCCCCTGGAATGATGTGATTTTTGTGCTCAGTGCGTTTTTCGCATAAATTATTAATTTAGCACACAATCCATGATCTTCTGCATAATCTGCAGATTGTCAAAAAAATGTCGCTAGATCAAGCAGATCAAAAGTTACTAAAAATGCAGCAGCATGGGGGCAGAGAAGCATCTAATGGGTATGCTAAACAAATCTAGTATTTGTCTATGTTGCATTGATCCACGATATATTTTATTATTTCATATGTTGCTGACTTGGTTCTTTGCAATAAAAGCAGAAATAAAACAACAACAAAAAGCGGTGACATGTGTTGCTTTATTTGGGTGTTAAACTGATACTAATGAGGTAAAACATTTGCCCAGACATTGTTAACCTGAGAACAAATGACAAAATAATGAAGTAATACCATCACAAAATGTGCTGCATTACGCCGCTCGATTCGGCGTTTTTGTTGCATATTTTAGTCAGATCTGCCGCATAATTTGATCGTCCGCTGCCGCATAATTCCAGAGGCTCTGGTTATAGAGGAATGCATGGAGCGCAAAGGGTGAAATTATTTGCCCAGAATATCACAATGTGTTGAAGCAGGGAAGCCGCGATCAAAGCCCACGTTTCACAGATGGCGCATGGAGCACAAAGGGTGAAATTATTTGCCCAGAATCACACGATGTGTTGAAGAGGGGAAGCCACGACCAAAGCCCACGTTTCACGGATGGCGCATGGAGCACAAAGGGTGAAATTATTTGCCCAGAATCACACGATGTGTTGAAGCGGGGAAGCCACGACCAAAACCCACGTTTCACGGATGGCGCATGGAGGCAGTCGGCCTCGTCCCCCGTTGCAGGCAGAGCAGCGCCCCCCCTCCTCTGGACAATCGCTGCGCCGGGATGCTCCTCTCTCTGCTTTGGGCGAGCGGAGGCAGCGTTAGCAACGCTATTGTTTAACCAAACAGTTTGCAGCACTCACTCATGTATCTCAATGTGACCACCACCTCACCCCGCAATGACCTTAAATGCCACCTTGGTAAACACCTGTGGCATATACGCTTCCAAATTAGTGCAAAGGGTGAAATTATTTGCCCAGAATCACACGGTGTGTTGAAGCGGGGAAGCCGCGACCAAGCCCCCGTTTCACGGATGGAGCACAAAGGGTGAAATTATTTGCCCAGAATCACGATGTGTTGAAGCGGGGAAGCCGCGACCAAAGCCCACGTTTCACGGATGGAGCACAAAGGGTGAAATTATTTGCCCAGAATCACGATGTGTTGAAGCGGGGAAGTCCGCTGACTGCGAAGGCGCTACAAAACTGCCTATGGGTGCGTTGTTTGTGTTTGCGGAGAGAACAAGTGGGAGAGGAGGGGGAAGTGCTGGGAACACGCGCCCTCGGAATGCCTGTGCTCATCTGCTTCACGGCCGACGTGAAGACTTTTCTTATCTGCTTGTTAAATAAACAAGCAGATAAGAAAAGTCTTCACGACGGCCGTGAAGCAGGCGAGCCAGTCCAGGTGGGCCGGACCAAAAAGCGAAAGGGAGGCAACCCAGAAAGCTCATTTCCAATGGCAGGCCACCGTTTAGCATAAACGGTGACGCCAGCCAATGGAAATGAGGGACGGGGCTTAAAGCCCTCTTCTGAAAGCTCTCATCTACAATAAATCTCGCCGAGCGAGCTGCGCATTTGCGCAGCAACGCTAGGCGAGACCTAACAAACAATGGAACTGGTGCCCATGCGCATCCAAGACCAGAAGAATCACCCCAAATCTTATGACTTTAAAGACTTCTTCGAAGATAAACAAGTTGCAATCATCCATGCCAAATACTAGATGGCAGGAGTATGCAGAGCATGAGTATTTACAGCCACACATGGTACGAACATAATTCTTTTTTCTATATAGCAAAGGCACTTTTCCCTGCCATGTATCCGTGTTTTTAAATCCAGCAAGACCACAATGTTGTTCCTCAAACCTATATATTTTTGTCATACTTGTAGATGGCATAATTACAAACTGCAGTCCAAGTAATATTTAGCTTCTTGGCCACAGGTGCAATTTCGACAACATATATAATGGCATTACTGGAAAGACCAATAGATCATTTGGGGGGAAACCAATTTTACAGTACTTTTTAATAAAAGAGCACACAAAATGTGACACTGAAAAGCAGTGTAACAGTGAAGTGAGTCATAATACTAGCAAAAATAGGGCCCATAAAAAAGGGGGAAAAATCTGAAGAGAGCAGGCAAAATAGGCTGGATTATCAACATAAGGGCATTGAGAGTTTTGGTTTATTTTGAAACTTTTCTTCTCTCTTAAAGTGTTTCAGAATCCACACAAAGGTGGGATAATTCAGTGTTTATGGTTTCTTCTCTTCCTCTTATGTGACATTCTTCCCACCTGTTTGCTTTCCACATTTTGATGGAAGGCAGGTGGGTCGCATGTGGATCCAGAAAACTCTTCAAGCTGCAAAACTACTACTACTGGTAAGTAACCATTTCGTTTTGCAGCATGAATCCTTTTCTGGATTCACATTCTGTGCATTAGATTTTATAGTGGTTTCCCCTTTCTTTGATTGGCAGGGGTGAGATGAGAAAGTTTGTGAACAGGTGTTGAAGTACTTTCTATCCCACTTGAGTTTCCTTTGTCATGTGTATACCCACACAAGTTTGCTAAAAGTATGTGGGGATGCCCATGTTGGAGATGCACATATAGTGTGTATTGGCACATTTGCCATAAAGGCTAGGGTTTCAAGCTTTTTCCTTGTTGAATGTGCTTTTGGTCGTAAGGTTAGAGTTTTTCCTGCTGAGGAGTAGCATGTCTGAATTGCCTCCATATCCATTGTGCAATTGTTCCTTTTGTAACAGATGAACCTTTGCTGGACTTTGCATGAGAGACGAACAATTGATTCCCCTTACGAAATCTTATTTTGTTTCCTGTAGATAATATAGTAACGCTCTCCTTATGTCCAGGGTATTTAGGCTGTTTTTCCAGCCATGTTTGAAGGTTCATAAAAAAAAAACTGGTAACTGAATGCTTTGATTCAGATAAAATTTGCTCACCACCTTGGGTAGAAAGGAAAATGCTACTCATCAGTATGCTTCTGTTCTTGGCATGTAGAGCTGTAGATTCGTATACTTGTGCATAGATCGCCATCTGGTGTTGGGCTCGGATGTTTGCACTTTGTTTTTGTCTTGGAAGAAGTCTGTGTAGTCACGAGGTAGGTGACTCCTCCTTAGGACGATAGTGCGCATGGGCATCGACTCCATCTCCAGATTGTTTTGCCATGGAGGGTTATGATGGAGTTAGTAAGAAATATAAAAGATGTCCATGTGTAATGTATCTAAGTAAGATAGTACTGGAACAGACAGAGGTATCCGGGCAGGTGGGTGGGCGTATACGAATCTACAGCTCTACATGCCAAGAACAGATGCATACTGGTAAGTAGCATTTTCCGTTCGAGGCATATGAGCTGTAGATCGTATACTTGTGCATAGACTATACAGCAGTTACCTCCTTAGCAGTGGCTACCTGCATCTGTTGCAGTGGTTTGAAAAAGTGTTCTTAATACAGCCTGGCCCACACTAGCTTGTTGTTTTGCTTGCACATCTATACAATAGTGTTTTGTGAAAGTGTGTGGCGTAGACCAAGTTGCTGCTTTGTAGATATCTTCTAGGGGAATGTTCCCTAAGAATGCCATAGAAGCCCCTAGTTTGTGTGTGGAATGAGCTCTAGGGGGAAAGGTTAGTGTGCGTTTGGCTTTAAGATGGCATATTTGGATGCATTTAACAATCCACCTTGCAATTCCCGCTTTGGAAATGGGATTGCCCTTATGAGGTGGGGAGAAAGGCACAAAGTTGTTTAGTTTTCCTAAAGGATTTTGTCCTTTCAATGTAGTAAAGTATTGCTCTTTTAACGTCTGTGTGAAGAGCCCGTTCTGCCACTGAGTCTGGTTGTGGGAAAAAAACTGGGAGTTCAACAGACTGGTTAAGATGGAAGGCAGAAACGACTTTAGGTAAAAAGTTTGGGTTAGGCCTAAGAACCACTTTGTTATGATGGATTTGTAAAAATGGTTCTTGTATGGTTAATGCCTGGAGTTCACTAACTCTTCTGGGAGATGTGACAGCGACTAGGAAGGCTACTTTCCAAGTGAGGTACTGTAGTTCGCATTTGTGCAGAGGTTCAAAAGGGGGACACGAGTCTAGTAAGAACAATATTTAAATTCCATACTGGAGAGGGTGGAGCTCTAGGTGGAATTCTTTTAAGTGCTTCTATAAATGCTTTAATAGCGGGTACTCTAAACAAGGACAAGTTTTGGAGAGGAGCTGCAATTGCAGCAAGATGTAGTCTTATGGATGTATATGCTAGGTTACATTGTTGTAGGTGTAGGAGATAGCATATGAAGTTTTGAATAGAAGCATCTAGTGGGTTGATTTTGTTATTTGTACAGTAAATTACAAATCGTTTCCACTTTGCGGCGTAACATGCTCTGGTGGTAGGACTTCTAGCTTCTTTAATGATGTTCATGCAGTCTGGTGGGAGATTGAGGTAACCGAACTCTAAGACTTCAGGAGCCAGATCGCAAGATTGAGTTGATTGGGATCTGGATGCCTCATTTCTCCATGGTTCTGAGTGAGAAGCTTGGGTGAGAGGCGCAGTTTTTGATGAGGAACTACTGATAGTTCCAAGAGGGTTGTGAACCATGGTTGTTGAGCCCATGTTGGAGCAACCAGGATCATTGTGAGGGAATGCTGTTTGAGCTTCCGAACCACTAACGGAATTAGTGGGAGAGGCGGAAAAGCGTAAGCAAATTTGTTTGAGCAGTTCATCCATAGCGCATTGCCTTTGGACAATGGGTGTGGATACCTGGACGCGAAGCTTGGGCATTTTGTGTTTTGATGTGTGGCGAACAGATCTATTTCTGGCTGGCTCCACATATGAAAGAATGGAAGAAGACCTTGAGGATGAAGTTCCCATTCGTGGATCTGCTGTATTTGACGACTGAGCAGATCTGCCATCTGATTGTGTACCCCTGGGAGGTGTTCTGCAAGAAGATATAGGTTTTGCGGAATGGCCCATCTCCATATGCTTTGAGCTAGGTGTGGAAGCTGTAGAGTGTGTGTCCCGCCTTGTTTCTGTATGTAGTACATTGCTGTCATGTTGTCTGTACGGACTAGGACAGCTTTGCCTACTAGATGGAGTTAAAGGATTTTAGTGCTAGAAAAATTGCCAGTAGTTCTAGGTAATTTATGTGGTGCTGTTTTTGTCGAGGGGTCCATATAGCCTGGATGGTATGGTTGTGAAGATGAGCTCTCAAGCCGGTGAGCGATGCGTCTGCTGTTAGCACTGTCTGTGGAACCGGGTCGAGGAACGTCCGCCCTTTGGAAAGGTTTTGTGTGTTCCACCACTGCAGAGCGCGATGTGTGCGGCTGTCCACCAACACCAGATCTGTTAGCTGACCTAGAGCCTGGTTCCACTGGCGTGCCAAACACTCCTGTAAGGGACGCATTTGGAGTCTTGCATAAGGGACAATGAGAATGCAAGAGGCCATCATCCCGATCAACTGCATGAACACTCGAGCTGGTAGTGAGTGTTGAGGCTGAAATTTGGATATTAGAGCTTGCATACTGCTTATCCTGAGAGGGTTGGGGTATGCTAAAGCTTTTGAAGTGTCTATTGTAGCACCTAGGTATTGTGTGTTGGACGGTTGGAGGTGGGATTTGGTGAGATTCACAGTGAATCCCAAGTTGTGAAGCAGCTGAATTGTTGTGTGTGTTGTACACAGCTGCTGTGTGACTTGGCTTTTATGAGCCAGTCGTCCAGATAAGGGAACACGCGAATGTGTTGTCTTCGTAAGTGAGCTGCTACTACTACTGCGAGGCACTTGGTGAAGTCTCTGGGTGCTGTAGTCACTCCGAAGGGAAGGACTTTGAATTGATAGTGTTGACCGTCCACCACGAGCCTGAGATATTTCCTGTGAGCGGGGTGAATGGGAATATGAAAGTAGGCGTCCTTTAGATCTAGAGTGGAGAGAAAGTCGCCTTGTTGAAGCAGTGGGAGCACCTGTTGGAGAGTGACCATGTGGAAGTGGTCTGACTGAATGTAGAGGTTTAACGGTCTGAGGTCCAGAATTGGTTTGAGAGCCGTCCTTTTTTGGGATTAGAAAGTAGAGGGAGTAAACCCCTGTGCCTTGATGAGGCAAGGGGACTGGTTCTATTGCAAGTTTTTGTAATAGAGAGAGAACCTCTTGTTTTAGAAGAGTCAGATGCTCTGAAGACATTGGACGTTGTCTGGGAGGGATATTTGGGGGTGTAGAGATGAGTTCCAGGCAATAACCATACTGGATAATTTGTCTTACCCACTTGTCTGTTGTGATAGAATTCCAGACAGGTAGGAACTGAGAGAGGCGTCCCCCGACAGGAGTGGGATGATCGGGGGGAAGTGAAGGGAAGTCGCTGCTTAGTGGGAGGGGAGGTGCGGGTATTGTTACCGCGACCTCTTCCCTTACCTTTGTTGCCTCTGTACCCTCCGCGAAAGTATCCTCTGGAGGAATTGTTTTGATTGGGGCTATTATAGGAAGAGGGATGCTCCGAGCCAATAGTTTTGGAGCCAGCCCTGTACAAGGAGCAACGAAAAGAACCTCTAGGGGTTTGCAAGGCCCCCATGGCCTTGGCAGTCTCTGTATCCTTTTTTATCTTCTCTAAAGATGTATCTACTGTGGGCCCAAAAAGATGCTCTTGGTCAAAGGGCTGACTAAGAATAGCGGACTGCACTTCCTGTTTGAATCCGGAGATTCGGAGCCAAGCGTGCCTGCGTAACAAAATGCTGGTATTAATAGCACGAGAGGCAGTGTCGGCTGCATCAAGCGCACATTTGATGGACTTGTTATTTATTTTCCCTCCTGTATAAGGTCATTAGCTTTGTCTTTAAATTGGTCAGGAAGATGTTGCATTAGCTTTTCAAGCTCATCATAGTGAGCTCTGTCATATCTGGCCAACAAAGCTTGGGCATTGGCAATCCGCCAATGATTTGCAGCTTGTGATGCGATGCGCTTTCCAGATGCGTCTATAAGGTTGGATTCCTCATCAGGAGGAGGGTGTCGCCTGTGCTTTGTGAATTTGCTCTCTTTCGTGCATTAGACACTACAAGAGAATCTAGAGGGACCTGACCCTTAATGTATACTGGGTCATTGGGAGCTGCCTTGTATTTTTTGTCTATTCTGTTGTTAAGAATCCTGGCTCTGACGGGGTCCTTAAAAACTTCTGGTGCATGTTTCAACATGCCTTTTAACATTGGCAGGGTGTGTGTGGACTTGTGTGGGTGTAAATGTTTCCAGTAAAAAGTCTTCCTCTAAAGGGTCAGAGTGTAACTGTACCCCGTGGTACTGAGCAGCTCTATTAATGAGTTGCGCAAACCCAATATTGTCATCTGGTGGTGATGGCCTAGAGGGATACAGGTCCGGGTCATTGCGTGGGTCGGGATCTGTGTTGTAATCATCCCAAGGATCTGGATTGTGAGGAATGGTATCTGCGTCATCATTATCTGGGTCTCCATTCCCACCCTGATCACTATAGTAATCTTCATCATCCTGTGGTTGAAGTGAAAATGTATGTTGTGGGGAGTGTGCTGTTGAAATTAGTAGATTTGGATCATCTGGAGAAGGAGAGAGAGGTGGAGTAGTGTTGCACAAGTTACTAACTTGTGTAACGATATATCTGTAAGAGACAGTAGTTAGTGATAGATTCCTTACCTTAGAATATCCCCAGGCGTCAGGCTGGATCCGGAAAGTTTTGCGTAGCAGTACCCTTGCGCGTCGGTAGGCGGCGTCGTGCGGCTCCGCGTCCGTCGTCGGCGTCGTGATCGCCGGGATGACGTCGCGGGCAGTACTTAGGCGCCGCCCCTGCGCGCTGACGTCAGTTCTGTACACGACTTTCCGCGCCAGGAACGCAGAGCCATGCAAGAAGCTGACACAGGTGTCTGAAAAATACTAGGGCCCTGAAAGGGATGTCCTTAACCCTAGAAATCAGTTTGCAGAACGGGGAGGATGGGTGGGGCGGTAGGAATCTATCACTAACTACTGTCTCTTACAGATATATCGTTACACAAGTTAGTAACTTGTGCATCTGAAAGAGACACGTTAGTGATAGATTCCTTACCTTAGAATAGATACCCCAGCAATACCAACCCCGGTGGTGGGTCTGCGAACAAAGATCAGACAAGGAAGTCCTGGAGGACAGAACGGCCAAAGAAGCCGTCCCTCCGGACCTGACTGTCAAGGCAGTAATGCTTAGTAAACGTGTGCAGCGAGGCCCACGTAGCTGCCTGACAGATAACCGGCAGCGGAACACCGCGGCCCAAGGCCGTGGTAGCAGCCGTTGCCCTGGTGGAATGGGCACGCAGCCCAACAGGAGGCTCCTTCTTAGCCAAAGAATAGCAGGTCTTGATGCACAAGGTAACCCAGCGGGAGATGGTCCTCTTGTGCACCGCCCGACCTTTTTTGGCGCCCACGTAGCCAACAAAGAGCTGGTCATCCACCCGGAAGTGTTTTGTGCGGTCGATATAGAAGGAGAGCGCACGTTTTGGGTCCAGACGGTGGAGCCTCTCTTCCTCTCTGGAAGGATGCGGAGGCGGAAAGAAGGTGGGCAAAGTGATGGTCTGCCCAATGTGGAAAGCAGTAACCACCTTTGGCAAGAAGGACGGACGCGTCCGAAGAACAACCTTGTCTGGATGAACAGACAGAAAGGGAGGTTTGCAAGAAAGAGCCTGGAGCTCACTCACCCGCCGAGCGGAGGTGATGGCCACCAGAAAGGCTGCCTTTAGAGTCAGAAGACGAAGAGGACAGTTATGCAGAGGCTCAAAGGGAGCGCACATTAAAGAGTAAGAACCAAGTTCAAGTCCCACTGAGGCATTACAAACGGAACAGGAGGGAAGAGGTGAGTAATGCCTTTTAAGAACCTGTTAACAACAGGGGACTTGAACAGGGAGGGCTGATCAGGGAGCCTGAGGAAGGCCGAGATAGCACAAAGATAACCCTTGATGGTACCCAGGGCAGAACCCTGTTGGGCCAGAGAGAGAAGGAACAGAAGGACCTCAGAAAGAGGGGCAGAAAGGGGATCCACAGCCTTTGCTGTGCACCATGCCACAAATTTGTTCCACCTGCAGGCGTATACCACCTTAGTGGAGGGACGCCTGGCTGCCAGAATCACATCACAAACTTCGGGAGGCAAGTCGAAAGGAATCAACTGCCGCCGCTCAATCTCCACGCAAGCAGGTGTAGACTGGACAGGTTCGGGTGGAGGACCGTCCCCTGCTGCTGCGACAGAAGATCCTCCCGAAGAGGCAGACGGATCGGGGGATCTATGCTCATATTGAGTAGCTCGGGATACCAAACTCTTCGAGCCCAGTCCGGAGCCACAAGAATGACTTGGGCCCGGTCGTGCCGAATCTTCTTCAACACTCTGGGTAGAAGTGGTATAGGCGGAAAGGCGTACAACAGACCGCAACTCCACTCGCGACGAAAAGCGTCGCCGAGCGAGTGCCGCCTTGGAAATTCCAACGCGCAGAACTGATGACATTGCGCGTTCTCTTCGGTGGCGAATAGATCTAACCAAGGCTCTCCCCACTGTAGAAAGAGTCCTTGCGCCACTTCCGAGTGAAGACGCCATTCGTGATCCATCATGCACCTGCGGCTGAGTTCGTCCGCCCTGGCGTTCAGAGAACCTGCCAGGTGTTGAACCATCAGGAACATGCCCTGATGTTCCAGCCATGTCCAGAGGCGCAGAGCCTCCTGACAAAGGGTCCAAGACCCCACCCCGCCCTGTTTGTTGCAGTACCACATGGCGGTGGTGTTGTCTGTGAACACCTGCACTACCTTCCCTTTGACAGAGGGAAGGAATGCCTTGAGTGCAAGCCGGATCGCCCGGAGCTCCAGAAGGTTGATATGGAGCCGGGACTCCGCCGGAGACCAGAGGCCTCTGATCTCCGCCTCTCCCATGTGACCGCCCCATCCCAGAAGGGACGCGTCCGTCACAACTGTATGCTCTGGCTGGGGAAGGGAGAGGGATCTGCCCATGACCCATTGCCGGTTCGAGAGCCACCACTGCAACTGTTTTGCAGTCCCCTCCGAGATCTGGACGTGATCGGACAGGTCGCCCTGGTGCTGCGCCCACTGGAACTTCAGGTCCCACTGCAGAGCCCGCATATGCCATCTGGCATGATTGACCAGCAGGATGCAGGAGGCCATGAGGCCCAGCAGCCTCAGGGTCATCCTTACCGAAACCCAGGATAAAGGCCGAAAGATCGGAATCATAGCCTGAATATCCCGGACTCGCCGTTCGGGAGGATAGGCCCGAAACTGCGTCGTGTCCAGAACTGCTCCGATGAAAAGGAGCTGTGGAGAAGGAATCAGATGCGACTTCGGCACATTGATGGAGAACCCCAGCGAGTGCAGGAGTTCGGCCGTAGTCTGGAGGTGGGAGACGACTGCCTGGGACGAGCCCGCCTTCAGCAGCCAGTCGTCGAGGTAGGGGAAGACTGAAACCCCTGCCCGGCGCAGATGAGCTGCGACCACCGCCATCACTTTCGTGAACACCCGAGGGGCACTGGTAAGGCCAAAGGGGAGCACGGTGAACTGAAAATGCTCGGGGCCTACCGTGAACCGAAGGTAACGCCGGTGGGCCGGCAGGACGGGGATGTGGAAATACGCGTCCTGCAAGTCCAACGCTACCAACCAGTCTCCTGGGTCGAGGGCAGTCAAGACCTGAGCTAGGGTGGAGCATCTTGAACTTCTCCTTCCGGAGGAAGCGATTGACGTTCCGGAGGTCCAAGATAGGACGCATGTCCTCCTTGTCCTTTTGGGCACCAGAAAGTAGTGGGAGTAGCAACCACGCCCTACTTCTGGGGTCGGAACATGCTCGATGGCCCTCTTGGTCAAGAGGGCCGTGACTTCCTTCTGTAGAAGCACCAAGTGATCCCCTGACATGCGGTGGAATTGAGGTGGCATGGCTGGGGGTGGTCTCGAAGGGGAGGGAGTAGCCCCTTCGGACAATGTCCAAGACCCACCTGTCCGAGGTGATGGTGCGCCAGTGGGGAAGGTGATGGCGGACCCTGCCCCCTACTGGCGTGCCGTGCACCTGAAAGGAGGGACTAGGAGGGCTTGGAGGCCGCGGACGGGTTGGAGGTGGTGGCCTGACCCGCACGCTGGTTGCCCGATCCGCCACGGCGGAATCCACGTCCTCGGCCACGCGAAGACGCCTGCTGCGCGGGCCGGTGGCTGGGCTGCTGACGTGAAGGGGCGCCCCTACCGTGGCCACGATAGGGGCGAAAAGCAGAAGGCAGCGGAGGGCGTGTAGCAGAAAGGCCCAGGGACTTGGCAGTAGCCCGTGAGTCCTTAAAGCGCTCCAACGCATGGTCTGCTTTGGACCCAAAAAGACCGACTCCATCAAAGGGCATGTCCATGAGAGTATTCTGAACATCCCCTGAAAAACCAGTGGTTCTCAGCCAGGCGTGGCGGCGGAGCGCCACCGTCGTTGCAATGGACCTGCCCAGCGAGTCGGCGGTGTCAAGGCCACAACGGATAGTGTATTTGGCCGCATCCCTTCCTTCCGCAATGGCGCGGGAAAGCAGTGCCTGGACCTCCTCAGGGCACTGGGGCAAAACATCCGCCACCGAATCCCACAGAGAGTGGGTATATCGGCCCAAAAGACAAGCGGTGTTAACGGACCGCAAGCCAGCACTGGAGGAAGAAAAACCTTTCTTCCCAAACTGATCCAGGCGTTTGGATTCCCTATCCGGAAGAGCGGTAGGGAAGGCGGTTTGGGAAGCGGAGGCTTGGACAACCAAGCTCTCAGGAGTGGGGTGGACAGAAAGAAACAGGGGTCGCCCGGAGCGGGGCGATGGCGTCGTGACACGTTCCGATCCACAGGAGCCCCTGTGTTGGGCTTGGACCAGGCGCCCAAAAGAACGTCTGTGAGGGCGTCGTTAAACGGCAGCACAGTCTCCGCAGAGGAGGCTGCCGGCTGAAGCACCTCTGTCAAGATGTTAGGCTTGACCGTCAAAGTAGGGAGCTGGAGACGTAAGGCCCCAGCAGCCCTACGCAACACCGTACCAAAATTGGCCCCCTCCTCCGTAGCCACGGGAGGAGACAGCATGCCAGTGTCAGGAGAAGTATCCAGACCACTGGCCTCCCTAGACTCTCTGTCCAGTCCTCATCATACTGACAGTTGCGAGTCAGAGGGTCATCAGACCCCTCCCAGTCCTCCTGGTCCTCCTCTGGTTCAAAATAAGGAGGAGGAGGAACATTTGGGACCCAAGGTCCCATCGGCGCCGGAGCCGGCGTCGAGCGACGTCGCTCCGGGTCCATGTCCGGAGCCGGAAGGAACTGGGGGACGACGCCGCCCGGAGCCCAGGGCGGCGTCGAGAACGGCACCGGAGACATCGGCGCCGGCGGAGGTGTCGTGAGGTCGACCGGCGTCGATGGGGGTTGTGGAGCCGGGATCGAGGCCGGGGCCGAAGCCGGAGCCGGGATCGAGGCTGGAGGCCCGGGCTACGCCGGAGCCGGAGCCGCCGGCGACGCCGGAGCAACCCCATCAGGGCCCGCGGGGCCCGAAGGCGCACCGGAGGGGCCTGAAGGCCCGAAGAGGCGGGCCATGGCCGACAGGAACTCCTGTACCTTGGCCGGATCCGCCCCCGAACCCGGGAAGGGCGGGTATGACGGGGGCGACTCCACAGGCAAGTCCGGGGCCGCGGGGACGGTGCCGGGAGGGGCCTCAGCCGAGTCGCGAGACCGGCGAGGCGAAGTCCGAGAGCGACGATGCTTCTTGGACTTCTTGTGCTTAGACTTACCGGACGAAGAAGACTTCGACGCCGACGACCGGTGTGCACTCCGCGAGCGACCCCTGGACCTCTCACGCGACCGGGGCCTCCGTGGAGCCGAATGCCGGGCCTCGAGGAGCTTTCGAGACCGCTCTCGCAAAGCTTTCGGGTTGAGGGCCTGGCATTCGGGACAAGACTCGGTGTCGTGGCCTCGGCCGAGGCAGAAGAGACACTCCCAATGCGGGTCGGTGACGGACATCATCCGCGCACAGGCGCCGCATCGCTTGAAGCCGGGCATCCCTACGACACCTTAAAGATGGAAAAAACAGTGAAAAATCACCAAAAATAATGGTCAAAAATTGACCAGGGCACTGCTCTTCCCGGATCTGCGCTTGCTGGCGCGGAAAAAGAAGAACTGACGCCAGCGCGCAGGGGCGGCGCCTAAGTACTGCCCGCGACGTCATCCCGGCGATCACGACGCCGACGACGGACGCGGAGCCGCACGACGCCGCCTACCGACGCGCAAGGGTACTGCTACGCAAAACTTTCCGGATCCAGCCTGACGCCTGGGGATATTCTAAGGTAAGGAATCTATCACTAACGTGTCTCTTTCAGATAGTGCCCATCTCTTTTCGCTTCATGGGTATTTCAGGGTCTTCTTAAGTGTCCAATTTTCTCTTTTTAGGAGGCTTGGCCACAACTTTGCCAGTCTCTGGGTCAATGCAGAGTCTTTTGTTTCGGATCCGAAAAATCTGTTGGAAGTTGTTGTACGGGTACAATGTCCTTTGTCGGTGCCTTAGATTTAGGGTCAGAATGTTGTTTAGCCCGTGTCTCTGAAGCTTTCTGTGGTGTCTTGGACACTTTTGCTTTTTGTATAGGAGTTTGTGGCTTAGAGTGTTTTTTCGGCTCCGAAGATTTTTTCGGCTCCGAAGATTTTTTCGGCTCCGAAGATTTTTTCGGCTCCGAAGATTTTTTCGGCTCCGAATGTTTGTCCTTAGTTTGTCTCGATGCAGAGGGCTGCGGCGCCGACGAAGAAGGGCGTGACACCTCCTTGGTTTTGGACTTCGGTGCCGAAGGTGGTTTTTCGGCACCGGAATGGGGTTGGCTCGATCCCGAGTCGGAAGACTTTTCTTTATGTTTCATCGACGCGCCCGAGGGCGGGGCGTCTGAAGTGTGTTGTCGGTGTCGACCTGAGCCAGAGGGCGAAGGTGTTACCGGAGCCTTAAGTTTGGTTGGGAGAGGGGTTTCGGTACTCACGGACCGCTGAGCCCGAGTGACTGCCTGGTCTTCGACGTCGGAGTCGTCTGCTATCTCTCCTTCATCTGCTTGTTCCGGCTGGAGATTGGGATCTGCTCTGAAGATGTCCGGAATTGAGCTGCTTCCGCGAGACATTTCGTGACGTCGAGCCCGACGGTCACGCATGGTTTTCTTCGACCTGAAAGATGAACAGGCCTCGCAGTTCTTATCTTCGTGCTCCGGGGAGAGGCTGAGGTTACAAACCTCATGTAAGTCCGTGTGTGGCAACTAAGCACCACACCTGGGGCATTTTTTTGAAAGGAGTCCTTTCCATTGACTGGCCCGCGTCGAAGATCGAGGTTTTTATATATTTTGAAGATACGCGTCGAAAAGGAAACGCGATCGAGACAATACCGTCGAGTGGAGAGGGATTGCGCGTCGAAGGGGGTTCGAAAACGACACCGACCCGGAGCGCAGCAAAACACATCCAAACCCGACGGCGGAAAAAAACAATCTGGAGATGGAGTCGATGCCCATGCGCACTATCGTCCTAAGGAGGAGTCACCTACCTCGTGACTACAAAGAGTTCTTCCGAGACAAAAACAAAGTGCAAACATCCGAGCCCAACACCAGATGGCGATCTATGCACAAGTATACGATCTACAACTCATATGCCTCGAACCTGGGGATTAGTTCTAAGAACTATTTTGTCCTTGCGGATTTGCATATATGGTTCCTCAATAGTGAACGCCTGGAGTTCACTTACTCTCTGTAGTGATGTTATCACTATTAAGAAGGCAGTTTTTATTGTGATATGCCGTAGTTCAGCTTTATGCATATGTTTAAAAGGCTCTGACATAAGCTGTGCTAGTACAGTGTTTAAATTCCACATAGGAGTGGGAGCCTTCCTTGAAGGATCTATCCTTTTGAAACCTTCTTAGAACCTTTTGATCACTGGTGATGTGAAAAAACGTTTACATGATGCTCCCCTGGTGTACGTCAAAAATGCCGCCAGGTTCACTTTGGGGATTGAATAGTTAACTGCACTGTCCAGAAAGTGGGTCAGATATATCATCACTGTCTCCTTTGTAAATACTGAATCTAGGATACTGTTGCCTTTGCACCAAAGGAGATACCTTCTCCACTTAGCTGCATAGCATTGTCTTGTTGGCTTTCATGCCTCCCTTACTACCTCCATTGATCTTTGGGTAAGTTTAGGTGTCCAAATTCTATGCACTCAGGCTGCTAGGCTGGCTCCAGGTTGAACACTTGTCCCCTTTGCATTGTGAGAAGGTCTTGCTCCAGCTTGATCTTGATCATCTGTTCCTTGGACAGTTCGAGCAGGTGTGAATACCAGGTTTGTCTCACCCATTGAGAGGCTATGAGGATTAGGTTTATTCCTAGTTACCAGGCCTTCTCTAGTATCTTGTGTAGTAGAAGGATGGAGGAAAGGTGTAGGCAAATCTCCCTGACCAATTTAGTGACAGGGCATTCCTTTCTGACTGGTGGTGTTGAAACCTGTAGGCAAAGAGTTGGCATTTCCTGTTCTCTGCTGTTGCGAATAGGTCTATTGTTGGTGTTCCCCAGAGCCTGAAAATGTTGTCTAGGCTCTTTTGTTTTATTTCCCATTCGTGTGAGCTGCTGTTTTGTCTGCTGAGTTGATCTGCTTCTGTGTAGTCTTTACCTGGTAGATGGATTATTTGCAGGTTGATCCTCTGTGATATAGCCCATTGCCATATCTCTTGTACTAGTTTGCTTAGGGTGATTGACTTTGTTCCTCCTTGTTTGTTCAGGTAACACATGGTTGTTGTATTGTCCATCTATATCAATACTGTCCTTCCTGTAATGTGAGCTTGAAAAGCTTTCACTGCTAGTAGCACCGTTTTCATCTCTAGTAAGTTGATGTGCTTTATGGAGAACGAGTCATTCCACTGACCCCGAAATCTTAAGTTTTCTGCATGCACTCCCCATCCCTTGTGAGATGCATCTTTTGTGATGGTTACTGAGGTAGTGGTCGTCTTGAAAGGTCTGCCTAGGGTTATGTCCTTGGAAGCCCACCATTGTGTCTCCTTCAGTACCGTTTCTGTTACAACCACTAGATCTTCCCAACTCCCGGTGGTTTGTGACCAGTTTTTGCATAGCCATTCTTGTAGAGGGCGCATGTGCAGGCGTGTGTGTGTAAAGAGGGGGATGCATGATGCCATCATGCCCATCAGTTTCACGACTGTCTTCACTGTCAGACTGTCCCTTCTGGTAGAGGAGTCTCTGTTCTATGATTGCTTGCATCCTCTTTTGGGTAGGATACGCCTGTGCCACTTTGGAATTCAGTCTTGCCCCTAGGAAGAGCTTTTCCTGTTCTGGGTTTGGCGATCATTTGAGGCTTATGGAGAACCCCAGCCTTTGTAGAGTTGTGACCACCTTTTGAATGTGTATGTAACATTCTTGTTTTGAGTTTGTCTTCACCAAACAGTTGTCAGGATAAGGTGAGATGCTAATTACCTTCCTTCTTAGCAATGCTGCCATTGTAGCTAGGCATATTGTGAAATCTCTTGGTGCAGATTTTATTCCGAAGAGTAAGACTCTGAATCGGTACCAAGAAGTAAGGTGAGTAGTTTACTTTGTTGCGCCCCCCTGTTGGCACTTTTTCTATTGCCCGTTTCTGAAAGAGTTCCTTTACTATTTCCCTTCATTTTAAAAGCGCTGTTTTTAGAAACCTCTTTTTTTGGGGGGGTTTTAGTGGTGGGATGTTTGTTAGTTCTATACAATAGCCGTAGTGCACCACATTTAAAACCCAATTGCCTGTGATCTTTTCCCATTCTTGTGAGTATTGAGCTATTCTGCCTCCCACTGGTGTTGTGAGGGGCACGTTCTTGTATCCGAGTCACTTGAAGCCTTCTCCTCCCCCTCTGAAGGATTGTCCTCTAGCCTTTCCTCTACCACGAAAAGGCTGCTTTGTAGGTTGTTGCCAGGATTGGTATCCGGACTGCTGGCTTGACTGCTGTCAGCTGCCTTTCGTTTGTTGTTGCCGATTCTGCCCTGCATAGAAATTTCCTCTTGCTGCGGTTTTTCTGAGATTGCTTCTTCTCCTTTTGAAAGGGCCTCTGTACTGCAGAGCACCCATCGCTCTTGCTGTTTCGTTGTCTTTTATCTGTTGTAAGGACTCATCTACCTCTTGGCCGAACGACGGGTCTCCTATAAAAGGTTTATTAATTATTGTAGTTTGGATTTCCTGTTTAAAGCCAGAAATCCTCAGCCAGGAGTGTCTTCTGAGGGCCGCATCTAGGGCTGACTTTAGGAAGGTGTTTGCATTATTATTTCACTCCTGAATGATTGACTTGGCTCTTTTCTTATCCTCTAGGGGTTTATTCATTAACTCCTCGATCTCGTACCCGCGTTGATGGCCATATCTATTGATGAGAGCATTAGAATTGACAATATGCCATTGTGTTGCTGCCTCTCTCCATCTTCCTACCCCCCATATCTAGTCTTTTGCTTTACCTCTCGGGGTGGACTAGTGGAAGAATGAGCGTAGCTCCTCCTTGCTGTGGTGACGATGAAGGAATCTGCCACTGTGTTCCCTGTATGTACTGGGGGTCCCTTGAAAAGGGTCTGCATTTCTTCTCCACCCTTGGTGTGATGGCCTCGGTTGAGGCTGGCTCCCTAAAGGCTTCTTTGCACTGGTTCAACACACTTGGCAGCATTGGGAGAAATTGGCTACCCTTGGAAGATGGCATTAGTGTCTCGAGGAGAAAACATGAGTCTGCTTTCTCCTCCTCTAAGGTAACACCAAAAGTGTCTGCTGCTCTTTTTACCAGACTATTATAGAAGGCTATGTCATCTGGTGGAGAAGCCTTCAAGGGGCAAGTACAAACCTCCTCCTCTGGCCTTTTTGTCAAGCTTGTTCCACTCTTCCTCGAAGCTCCCTGCTGCCTCTTCCACTTTTGGGTTGTCAAACACTTCTTCGGCTACCTCCTCATAAGGTTCCAGAGTTGCCAGTGCCTCAAGGGCAGTCTCTTCCTCTTTGATGTCAGAAGCTGTGGAAGATCTTGCAGGAAATCCTGTATTCCTTTAGAGCGTCAGCTAACTCCTTCTTGCATTGAAGGAGCGCAGTCATTTACGCCTCTAATTTCCTTCTCCCTTTTCACCTCAAGGGCCTTTTCAACGTCTTGCATCAGAAATGCCCTCTTTCTTGGTGTAGCGGTTTCTGCCTCTGTAGTTTTGGTGTTTTCCTTCGGGGCCTCTCGACCCGAGCTGGTCTTCATAGATTTGCCCTCGTCGGTATCCCTGGTATGGGATCCGTGGGACTCCTTTGGTCGCGGCTGACCCTCAGTCGTAGTTCTAACACCTGGGCTGCCTTGTGCGCTTTTTTATCGTGGCCCTTAGTATTCGAGGGAGTTTTCTTACCTTTGCATGTCTCTTTTCGACGTCCTTCATCGCCTTCTTTGCCGCACATTTTCTCTCTGCGTCCCCCTAGAGGATTTCTTGAGAGACCGGTACATTGCTGCGTGATGTTCCTCTCTCTGTTTTCGGCAGGCCTTGAAAGTGACACAAATATGGTGCAGACCTCGCCGTCCTTGTCCCCGTGGCCCCTTGGTAGGCAGAGGTTACAGACCTCATGGGGACGCGGTGCGCAAACTTGTGATGGCAGTTTGGACAAACTTAAAGGTTGTATTTTCCCTGACCCCTACCTTGCCTCATCCTCCGGCCACATGCGATGTTCTGACGGGATCCCTCGTAGGGTTTTGTGGACTAAGGTCCCCTTCCTTCTTCGGTACTTTACTGCCCTTCGTTCATCGTCACCAAAACTTTGGAGCTTCTTCCTTTGCTTCCAGACCCAACTGCGGAAAAAAGAATCTGAAGATGGCTACCAGGCACAGGAACTTCTGTGGTGCCGTCTGACATCATACAAGGGACGGACCAAGCACCAAATAGATGACACCCACGGGGGAAAAATAAAAGAGAAACAAAGACAATTTCGGGCCCAACCACTAGATGGTGGAATAATGCACAGCATGTGAATCCAGAAAAGAATGAATGCTGCAAAACCAGACTTCCACAATAAGATTTAGGAAACAAAATATAATGCTGAACCCCAGGACTGTTAATAAAACAATCAAATGCTCCAACCACAAAATTTAGTGTTTTCTGCTAACCTATAGCATTCACTACCAGATCCAAAGAGTTAGCTGAAAACAAATATATGCTACAATGAGCCTTCAAAATACAAACACAGGTAAAAAAAAGTTAACATCCGACAACTGTTTGCGAAGCATTCTTATTTAGTCATGTGGCATTAAAAACTTGATAAGACATTTTAAGATTATTTAATTAGAGGACATTATTTATTACAATGTTCAACATGAACTGCTCCAATATGAAACAAAAGGTTGAATTGTAAAATATAGCAAACTATGTAAATGAAAATAACAAGTGTTTTCCTTTGTTTAACATGTTTATTACAACAGATACAATTCACATCTGACTATCTTGCTTCCTCTTTCCCTCCCACAACCATGTTTATAAATTTGGGGCTAGCTGCTTATATCTGGGCAATAAATGTCCTTCAGCACGCATGCCCAGCAGAACTTTAAAGTCCATTCTTATCGGGTGCAAATGGAAATACATTTCAATAATTTATACAAACAAGTGGGTTATGCTCAATCACTGCAATTTTAAGCTACTGTACACAGGAATGAAAAGATTATAGAAAAAAGTGCCTTAGAGTTAGAAGCATGACAAACGGATACAACTGGTTAAAGGGCTCTTTCTGGAAGAAACTGGAACAAAATGATAACATTTATCTGCAACAAAATAATGTAGCACTGCTTTTGAACAGGGTCGAAAGTATGGAAACAGCGGTTTCATGATATTTTTTTTTACATTGCCCAAACTGTCCCAGCCTAAGACATGGCTCGGTGCTGGCATTGAATAGTAGGGGAAACAAGATTTCTGAATGATAAATTAAATAAACAAAAAGCAATTTTGCAGACAGGTTTACATGTAAAAGGCTATGTTTTTTGCCACCTCAGCATTGATTAGTTTGGATGTCAAAGCTTCGATACACATGGCTTTCCATGGCTCCACTTCTACAAAACATATTTACAACGTGAAGGATACATCTACAAGAAATCTACAGTTCAAGGGTTTCACAAATCCATCTTGCATCTTTCCCCTGAATGGACTCCCTCCTGTCCCCTTCCATTGCCACACCCTCTGCCCAGCTCAACGGTCCAAAGTCTACTTAAATGCAGCTCAAAATGTTGAGACTGAGCAGCCAAATGTACAGTTTCCACGCTGAAAACACGTGCAGTTATTCACGTCTCACACCATG
Organism: Calotriton arnoldi; assembly: GCA_963921515.1. Classification (NCBI taxonomy): domain Eukaryota; kingdom Metazoa; phylum Chordata; class Amphibia; order Caudata; family Salamandridae; genus Calotriton; species Calotriton arnoldi. Next base: position 328,292 of record CAWUFW010006127.1, on the reverse strand, counting down.
AAGGAATTCTGATTCTTTAATTTTTCAAGTTCTTTAATTTGTTGTCGCAAAAACAGTATCCTGCAGTAAAAAGCATGTTTGAATTAGAATTAAAATGCATGTCCAAGTAAAAAGGCAATGCAATATGCATGACAAATTAAAAAACTTATGTCCAATAAAAGCAAAAGGGGTAAGAATCTTTGCAATTTGTTCTTACAGATCTCAACTGTGTCAGAGTGTGCACTAAGAGTCCACAAAATGGATGCAATGAACAAGTAACTTACCTTCGATAATACTCTTTCTGGTAGAAACTGCAGATTCCTCACCTTTTGAATACTTTCGCAGGCGTCAGGTTGAATCTGTAAACTTTCAAGCAGTACCTCTGTGTGCCGGTAGGTGGCAATGAGCAAGTCCACACTGATGCCAATCCACTCTGAAAATGAGGTGCAGAGCCAATATAAGCACCACTTCCGCGTGTTAGTTGCCTTTGAGGTTGTCCACACCCGCTGACGCAGAGCCCCAAATGCAAACTGGAGTCAACCAGTATGTAGAATCTTAGACTCAAGATCTTTTTTATGGAACAAGCTCTATTCAACTCCAGGCATATACAGTTTTTGTCGAGGGACAACTGGCTGCCAAGATAACATCGACCACCTCCGGAGGATGAAGGCAGAAGGCGTTTAGCTGTCGCTGCTCAATCTCCAAGCATGAAGGTTGACATTGGAGAGGCCCAAGTGAAAGACCCCTACCCTGTTTCTGCAACCGCAGACTATCCTGGAGGGGCAACTTCAACAGATGAGAGATGCTCATGCCCAGGAGCTCTTGATATCATACTCGCCGTGCCCAATTCGTGGCCACTAGGATGACTTGGGCCCGGTTGGTCCTGATCTTCAGAACTTGGGGCAGGAGAGTTATCAGCGGGAAGGAATACAGAAGTCCCACCACAGGTGGTTTAAGTCTTAGCGAGAGAGAAAGACACCTTGAAAACTCCAACACACAGAGGTGCTGACATTGAGCGTTCTTGGAGGTAGAGACGAGCTCAAGCCAAGGTTCTTACCATGCGTAGAAAATATGTTACGCCACCTCAAGGTGCAACTGCCACTCGTGATCCTTTAGACGTTACCTGCTGAGTTTGTCTGCCTTGGCGTTCAAAAATCCTGCCAGGTGGTTGATGGTCCAGCCATTTCCAGAGGCGCAGAGCCTCCTGGCACAGGGTCCAGGACTACACACATATTGTTTGTTTGAATACCACATGGCAGTGGTGTGTTCTACGAGTACCTGCACCAGCCTTCCCTTAATAATGGTCAGGAAGGCTTTCAACGCCAAGCAGATGGCTCTCAGCTCCAGGAGGCTGGTGTGAAGCTGGGCGTCGGAAGGAGACCAGAGGCCTCTGATCTCTACCTCTCCCAGACTGCAGCAGGGCAGGGGACTGGGGAGATTGGGGAAAATGTAAAGCGGACTGTACGCTGACCCTGACTAGGGAATCTGTGGGTGCCACTGCTGAATCCACAAAATGCTAGTAACCCTGCTGAGGCTGAAGTGGTAGTCTGTATGGGAAGCCCTTGCCAGAACCACGCAAGGATCGAAAGGGCTGCAATGGTTGGTGGGGCAAGGCAGACCAGCCCAAGGAGTGCGCTGTGGCCCTTCTTTCTTTGAAGAGTTCCAGAACAGTCTTTTTCTCCATAAAATGAGAGTCCTGTGAAAGGGCATGTCCATAAGGGACAACTGAAGCAAAAGGAACAAATGATGGACGGAATGCTGAACAATGCAAACATTCACCCCCAGTCAACAAAGATCTGGGTTTAATCCATCGTTCTTTTGCTGAACACGCCACCCCAGTTTGGACCCAGCCATATGCAAATCAGTCTTAACCCTGCCCCTCATGGGAACACTCCAGCTCTTACTGCCAAGCCAGGTCCTCTCCAGACCAGAAACAAGCATACTGGGACCGGTTTCAGAGCATCACCCTTCTTCAGCCAGGCTAGCTTAAATCCAGTGGTGTAGTGAGCAAGGGACCCAAGTCTGGGCATACCCTTCCCACTTAGGGCGACATATGCAAAAGAAAATTGATGGACGGAATGCTAGACAATGCAAACATTAACCCCCAGTCACAAGGATCTGGGTTAAATCCATCATTCTTTTGCTCACCACACCACCCCAGTTTGGACCCAGCCATATGCAATTCAGTCTTGACCCTGTTCCTTGTGGGAACAGCCCATCCCGAACTGCCAAGCCAGGTCCTCCCTGGACCGGAAAAAAGCATCCTTGGACTGGTTTCAGGGCATCACCCTTCTTCAGCCAGGTTAGCTTAAATCCAGTGGTGTAGTGAGCAAGGGACCCACGTCTGGGCATACCCTTCCCACTTAGCAGCATAACCAGGCAAGTATGTAAAGCATTGTACTCGGGACATTTTATGCTGAATCCCGGTCAGTGAAGTGCCATAGCCAGGTGAGTATTCACCATGAAATAGTTTATGTTGGGGTGTGTGTGTGTGTGTGTGTGTGTGTGTGTGTGTGTGTGTGTGTGTGTGTATATATATATATATATATTTTTTTTACAAAACAGATAAATAAAAGGCATTGTGATTTACAATGCCAATAGCTTGAACTCTCGCAGATGCGAGACCTATCGCATTGCAAATACGTTAGGAGTGAGCCCACTGACCCTTAGAGGCGATTAAGGGCCTAAACATGTCGACCTTTCACGATTGAATATTAGGTGCAGTGGATCACTTACACATCCACCTGAGCACCGCCCACGTTTTGAAATGTTACCCCTTCCGGTCTATTAAACTCAACAAACAGGAAAGGAGGTATTTTTAATTCTCACTATATCTCACATCCTCTTCACGACTGTCAAAAAGCCAGATGGTCTCCCTCCAGGTGGAGTTCACACAGCCTGGAGAACTGGAAACTCAGATGGTTAAGACCCAATGATGACACTACTCACCTAACTGATAAGGTGGAGAATGAAAAATATATATCTCTTTCAAAAGCTAGAGTGAATGAGGGTTTTTTAAGGACAAATAGACCCTGGTACTATTAGACACGTGATTCATTCTCCTTTGATTGATAGAAGGGCTACACATGCAAACATGACAAGAAAGGGACACAAAAGAGACACAGATGATGGACGGAATGCAGAGCAAATCAAACATTCACCCCCAGTCAAGAGATCTGGGTTAAATCCATCATTCTTTTGCTCACCATGCCACCCCAATTTAGACCTGGCCATATGCAAATCAGTCTGCCCCTGTGCCTCATGGGAACAGTCCAGCCCGAACTGCCAAGCCAGGTCCTCCCTGAACCGGAAACAAGCATCCTAGGAACGGTTTCGGGGTTTCACCTCTAATCAGCCAGGCTAGCTAGAATCCAGTGGTGCAGTGAGCACAGGACCCACGTCTGGGCATACACTTCCCACATAGGGCGACAAAAGCAACAGGAACAAATGATGGACGGATTGCTGAACAATGCAAACATTCACCCCCCAGTCACAAAGATCTGGGTTTAATCCATCGTTCTTTTGCTCACCACGCCACTCCAGTTTGGACCCAGCCATATGCAAATCAGTCAGTGAGAACCGGGTCAAGACTGATTTGCATATGGATGGGGCTGAACTGGAAAGGGATGGGGAGCAAACAAACGATGGATTTATGCCCAGATCTCTGTACGGGGATGAATGTTTGACATGGTGCAGCATTCTGTCCATCAATTGTTCTTTTTGCATTTGTCACCCCGAGTGGAACAGGTACGCCCAAATGTGGGTTCCATGCTCTCCATGCCACTGGAGTCAAGCTAGTCTGGCTGATGAGGGGTGATACCCCGAAACTGGTCTGAAAATGCTTGTTTCTAGTCCAGGGAGGACCTAGCTTGGCAGTTTGGGCTGGACTGTACCCATTGGGAACAGGGTCCAAACTGATTTGCATATGGCTGGGTCTGAACTGGAAAGGCATGGGGAGCAAAAAAAACGATGGATTTAGGCCCAGATCTTTTTACTGGGGTGAATGTTTGACATTGTGCAGCATTCTGTCCATCAATTGTTCTTTTTGCATAAGGGACGACTGTACATCGCCGGGGAAACAGATTTCAACCAGGGGTGGAGACCGATAGCAACACTAGTGCCAATGGCTTGCCCAATAGAATCTATGGTACTCGGGCCACAAGAGATTGTAAACTTGGCAGCGACATGGACATCCTGTATGGCTTGGGTTAGCACAGGGTGAAGGTCTTACGGGACACCTTGGGGGACTTGAGGAATAGAGTTCTAGAGAGCGTGAAAATAGTGGCCTAAAAGACAGCAGGCATTGACCGAATGGAGAGAGAAACCTGTGGAAGAAATTTCCCTCTTTGGCTCCCTATCCTTGGGAATGCCAGGAAGGCATTAGGGGTTGTCCTGCTGTAAGCTTGCACCACCAGCTCTCTGGAGTGCTGGGTGAGAAAAATTAAGTCACCGTGGCTGGGCGAGGATGGAAAATAGGACAGTATACGGTGCCACCTGAAACAATGACATCAGTCCCTTAATTTTTTTTTTCATTGGCCATGGCATGCTGGAAAATACCAAGCGAGCTTGATAACAGTTAATGAACAAGAGAATCAAAATTGCACACCTTATGATCATATTATGAATAACACTTTCATAATGGGAGAAGGGAGAGTAGTGAGGAGCATAGAGGAACATTTAGTATCCAGCAAAAGTAAAATGTTACTTACTCTGTAAGCATCTGTTTGTGGCAGGTAGTGCTGTAGATTCACATGCTCTGCATACTCCTGCCATCTAGTGTTGTGCTCGGACATGCACAACCTGTTTTTCTTTGAAGTCTTTCGAGTTACAAGGTATAGTGACTCCTGTGACTGGTAAGGCACATGGCCATCAATTCCATTGTTAGACTGTTTTCCCGCCCCGTGTGACGATGGGAGAATGAACACAGAAGTGACAGATGAGGACCATGCGCGTGAATGTTAAAAAAAAAAAGAAAAGGTAAAGTAAAGCATCTGCAATAACCAAAAGCTTCTTGGGTGGGCGCATGTGACTCTACAGCACTACATGCCACAACCAGAAGCTTACAAGCTAAGTAACATTTTCCGTTCGTAGCATGTGTAGCCCCCCCCCCCGCACAAGCGATGATTAGCCAGAGTATTGAAAAGGTGTACGTGGTACAGCCTGGCGCGCTGAGCTTGTTGACGTGCTTGTACATCCACACAGTAGTGTTTGGTAAACACATGGGGAGTGGTAGCTGCCCTACAAAGGTCAGCTATTTGGATGTTACCCAAAAAGGCCATAAAGGCCACTTTCTTGCTTGTAGAATGTGGCCTAGGGGGAGCAGGGAGCTGTCTTTTGGCTTTGGCGTAGCAAGTCTGAATGCACTTGACTAGCCAGCAAGCTATCCCCGCTTTTGAAATGGCACTGCCTTTGTGTGGTTTAGTGTAGGCTCCAAATTACTGTTGCATTTTACTAAATGGTTTGGTCTTATCAATGTAGTAGGTGAGAGCCCTTCTGACATCTAATTTAAGTGCTCTCTGTGCCAAAGAGTTTGGGCGTGGGAAGAACACGGGGAGTTCAGTTCTCTGCTTCAGGTGGAAAGGGGAGATCACCATGGGCAGAAACTCTGGGTTAGTTCCATTTTATCAGTGTGGACCTTAAAGAACAAGTTACTTACCTTCGGTAACGATATATCTGTAAGAAACATAGGTTAGTTATAGATTCCTTACCTTAGAATTACCCCCAGGCGTCAAACTGGATCAGGAAAGTTTTTCGTCAGCAGTAACCCTGCGCGTCGGAAGGTGGCGTTGATCGACTCCGCGTTCGTCGTCGGGATGACGTCGCAGTAGCTACATAGACACCGCCCACGCGTGCTGACGTCAGTTCTGTACGCGGCTTTCCACGCCAGAAGCGCAGAGCCATGCAAGACACTGACCACTGGTGCACAAAACTAGGGCCCTGAAAGGAAACTCTTAACCCTGGAAATCAGTTCGAACGGGGAGGATGGGTGGGCGGTAAGGAATCTACAACTAACCTATGTTTCTTACAGATATATCGTTACCGAAGGTAAGAAACGAATAGTTTCTTACCTGTCGGTGTAGTTTTGCAGCTTGAAGACTTTCTGGATTCACTATGCTGTGCATTATTCCGCCATCTCGTGGTTGGGTCCGGATTCGTAGTCTTTTCTTTGTTTTTGTCTTTTTTTTTTTTTTTTTTTTTGTTGGCCCAGGTGGGCGGCGACGCCCACCATTTGGTGTCTTCGGTGACGTCGTCGCGCTTCCGGCGGAAGCTCCCACCTTTGGTAGCCATCTTCGGATTCTTTTTTTCTTTTCCTCTTACAGTTTTTTGTTGTCTATGTCTTTAACCTTTAATCCTTCAATTATTCTTTGATCCCTTTAAAACCTTGTATGTAGTTTAGTTGTACCCTTAACCTCCTATGTTATCTTCCTGGCGGAGGCGGGTGGGATCGCTAGTGAATCCAGAAAGTCTTCAAGCTGCAAAACTACACCGACAGGTAAGAAACTATTCGTTTTGCAGCGTGAATCTTTCTGGATTCACTATGCTGTGCATAGACTTAGTAGCGGTTTTGTTATTGCGGTGGTTGGGTGGAAGATGAGCATTGGTTGCTGAAAATGTGCTGTAAGACCTTCTGTCCTACTTGTGCCTCTTTGTTCATTTGGATATCAACACAGTAGTGTTTGGTGAACGTGTGCACGGAAGACCATGTTGCCGCTTGGCAAATGTCTTGTATAGGTGTGTTCGCTAGGAACGCAACCGTTGCTCCCTTTTTCCTTGTTGAGTGAGCCTGGGCGGCCCCTTGTAACTCTTGTCCTGCCTGCTTGTGGCAGAGTTGTATTGCTTGTGCAATCCACCGTGCAATGGTATTTTTTGTTACTGGTCGTCCCAGGAAACTGCTTGCGAAGGAAACGAAGAGTTGTTTTGTTTTCCTGCATTCCTTCGTCCTTTCTATGTAGTGCATCACTGCCCTTCTGGCGTCTAGCGTGTGTAGCGCCTTTTCTGAGGGTGTTGAAGGTTTCTGGAAGAAACTTGGTATCTGTATTGTTTGATTGATATGGAACCGCGACACCACCTTTGGCAGGAAGTGTGGGTCCGTCCTCATGACAATTCTGTCCTTGTGTATTTGCAAGTAGGGCTCTTGTAGTGTGAGAGCCTGTAGTTCACTGACTCTTCGCAGTGGCGTGATAGCCACTAAGAAAGCCGTTTTTAGTGTGAGCATGTGCAGTGTGCTCTTGTGTATGGGTTCAAATGGTGATTTCATCAACTGTGTCAGTACAGTGTTGAGGTTCCAGCTTGGGGCTGGCATCCTTTTAGGGGGCTATTCTTTTAGCCCCTTCCAGGAATCTTTTGACCACTTGGGAGGTGAAGAAGCTTTTCACCGCTTCTCCCTGGTGTAGGCCACTATGGCTGCTAGGTGAACCCTTAGTGACGAGTAGCTCAGCCCGCTTTGTAGTAGGTGTGTTAAATATCGCAGTACTGTTGATTCTTTTGTGACTTTTCGTTGCAGTCCCTCTGTAATGCACCATTGTGAGAACCTTTTCCACTTTGCAATGTAGCATTTTCTTGTAGTGGGTCTCCTTGCTTCTCTGAGTACTGCCATGGTGCTTGGAGGTAGTTTGAGGTGTGCGAATTCTAGGTCCTCAGGAGCCATGCTGCTAGGCTGAGGCTGTCTGGTTCTGGGTGGAGCACTTTTCCGTCTTGCATTGTGAGGAGGTCTTTCCTTCTGCTGAACCTGTGTGCTGGTTCCTGCGCCATTTCCATAATCTGTGAGAACCATGTTTGTCTGGCCCACTGAGGTGCCACCAGTATGAGTGTCATGCTGCTGCTCCTGCATTTGCTGAGTACTTTGTGTAACAGTGGTATCGGGGGAAAAGCGTAAGCAAATTCGTTCGACCAACTTATCCATAGGGCATTCCCTAGGGACCTTTGGTCCGGCTGTCTGGATGCGTAATGTTGGCATTTTGCATTGTGGGGTGTTGCAAAGAGGTCTATCCGTGGTGTTCCCCACTTTTGGAACAGTTGCTGCACCTCCTGTTGGTTCAGTTCCCATTCGTGGGATGCAGACGTCTGCCTGCTGAGTCGGTCTGCTTCTACATTGTCTATTCCTGGGAGGTGTATTGCTAGCAGGTCTATCCTTAGAGGGATGGCCCATCTCCAGATCTGTTGTGCCAGACTTGACAGCGGTGCTGATTGTGTCCCACCTTGCTTGTTGATGTAGAACATTGCAGTTGTGTTGTCTGTTTGTATCAGCACTCGCTGGCCGTAAAGCTGCTTTTGAAAGGCTTTTAAGGCTAGGAACACAGTTTTGAGTTCTAGGTAGTTGATGTGTTTCACTGCATCTTGTTGTGACCAGAGCCCCCTGACGCGGAGTCTGGTCATGTGCGCGCCCCAGCCCTGCTGTGAGGCGTCTGTTGTGATGGTCACTGTTGGAGTTGGCTGTGTGAATGGCTTCCCTTGTAATATGTTCTCTTCTTTCCACCACGCTATTTCTTTCTGCACTGCGTGTGTGACAACCACTAGATCTTCCCAACTCCCTGTGGCTTGTGACCATTGCTGTTGTATCCATTCCTGGAACGGTCTCATGTGCAGTCTGATATGCGGGACAAGGTGGATGCATGATGCCATCATTCCCATTAGCCTGCTCACCGTCCTCACTGTCAGAACTTGCCCCTTGCGGTAATGACGTGTTTCCCTCAGGAGCGCTATACTTCTCTTGTCGCTGGGGAACACCTTGGACTGTGTGCTGTCTATTTGTGCCCCCAAGAATATCTTGATTTGTTGGGGTTCTGTTGACGATTTTTCCCAATGTATTGAGAAACCTAATGTGGACAGTGTTTCTATGACTTGTTTGATGTGTTTTTTGCAGAGTCTGTATGATCCTGCTTTTACCAGCCAGTCGTCGAGGTAGGGGTATACATGTATGCTCCTCCTCCGAAGGTGCGCTGCAGCTGCTGCTAGGCATTTCGTGAACACTCTTGGTGCGGACTTTAGTCCGAAGGCTAGCACTGTGAACTGGTAGTGATTGTGGCCTATCACGAATCTTAATAGCCGTTTGTGTTTGCGGTTGACGGGTATGTGCAGGTATGCATCTTTTAGGTCTAAGGTCGCCATGTAATCCCCTTCTTGGATTTGGGGTATTACTTCCTGAAGTGAAGTCATCTTGAATTTTTGTGTTTTTACGAACTTGTTCAGGAATCTGAGGTCCAGTATAGGTCTTAGTGTATCGTCTACCTTTGGCACTAGGAAGTACGTTGAGTATATTCCCTTGTTCCTTTCGTTGTTTGGAACTGGTTCTATTGCTCTTTTTGTAGCAGTTCCTCTGCTTCTAGGCGGAGGAGGGCTAGTTCTCTTGCGGGTATTGACCGATGTCTTGGTCTTCTCCCTGGCGGGTGTTTTTGGAGGTCTATGCAGTACCCGTGCTGTATGGTGTTTAGTATCCATTTGTCTGTGGTAATTTTCCTCCATTGTGTGAGAAATTTTCTTATTCTTCCTCCCACTGGTGTCGTATGCTCGGTGGTTATTTGCTGTGTGCTTCTGCTCTTTATATTTTCCTTTTGCGGACTTCCCCTCAACCTTGGTGTTAACGGTGGGGGGCTTGTTATGTGTGTGGAGTCACTTTGAGGCGGGCTGCTGGCCCCTCTTCGGGCCTGTCCCCGTCCGTACCCGCGCCCTCGAAAGGACCGTCCTCTGGGTTGGTACTGCCAATTCTGCTGCTGTTGTCCCTGCAGGTTTTGGCCCTGGTTGTTCCCTTGGTACCCTTGTTGTTGTGATTGATGTGAAGTGGTAGGTGCATTGCCTCCTCTACCACTGGCTCGCCTTGAGGGGTTCCCTCTTCTCATCCCCCTGAACTGCAGCGCTCCCATGGACCTTGCAGTTTCGTTGTCCGTCTTTAGTTGTGTTAATTTGTTGTCAACTGTTGCTCTAAACAGTTTCTCACCGTAGAACGGTGTGTTGATGATGTTGCTCTGTACTTCTGGTTTGAAGCCGGAGATCCTGAGCCATGCGTGTCTCCTCTCAGTCATCCCTATCATCATTTGCCTGCTGGAGTTCTCTGCTGCGTCCAAGGCTGACTTTAGGCAAGTGTTCGCGATGGCCTTGCCTTCTTCCGCTAGGTAATTGGCCCTTTGTTGGTGTTCTTCTGGCAGGTGCTTAATGAGCTGGCTCATTTCTGCCCAATGCTGGTATGCATGCCTGCTGATGAGGGCGTTGGAGTTGGCGATACGCCAGTGTATGGCTGCGTTCCTCTCCACCTTACGTCCTGTGAGGTCTATTCTTTTGCTCTCCTTGTCTGGAGGTGGGCCTGTGTTGGTGGGCACACCGGCCCTCTTCCTGGCTGTTGCAGCGATAATGGAGTCTGCTGGTACAGACCCCTGTATGTATGCAGGATCTTTTGTGGAGTGCTTATACTTCTTTTCGCTCCTAGGGGTAACCGCCTTGCAGATTGCTGGTTCCCTGAAGGCCTCCCTTCCCTGGTCGAGAACGCCAGGTAACATGGGTAGAAATTGACTCCTTGTCTGTTGGGGGAGCAGGGTTTCGAAGAGGAAACCTGCTTTTGTCTTTTTCCTCCTGCATTTCGACCCCATAAGTCTTTGCAGCCTTCTGCACGACCTCATTGTAGACTCCGATGTCGTCTGGCGGCGAAGGTCTCGAGGGGTAAGTGTCTACCCCTTCTTCTGGTGACTCTGTGTCGAGGTCTTGCCAGTCTAGGTCTTGTACTTCAGAGGACGCCGAGTCCCTGTAAGACAGCATCTCTTCTTCGCCTTCGGCCTCGAAGTAGTAGTATTCCTCGTCCTGGTCTTCGAGCTGTTCGGGTGTCCCCGGGCCTCGTCGACTTCGACCTCGAACTCCTCGACTGCCTCGTGGACTTGCTTCGACGGAATAGCGTATTGTTTCATCTTCTCGTCGAAGTCTTTTTGCGTTGCAGGATGCTCGCCATCTCTGCCTCGAGCCTCCTCTTCTTTTCGCCATCTCGTGGGCCTTTTCGGCGCCGAGTGGTGCAGTGCCTCTCTTCGCGGTCGCGGTCGTCGAAACAGACGCCGGGCCTTCCTTTCTCGGTGTCGAGGTTTCCTTTTCGGGACGACCTTCGACGCCTTCGCTTTTTCGGAGGCTTTCGCCGATTGAGAGTCCTTGTCCAAGGATCCGCTCGGCTGTTTGTCCCTTGGTGCTGTTGCTTTCGCCGAGTGTTTCGGCGGCAACGCTCCCTTGGTGGACTTTGCTACACTTCTGGCAGTGTCGCTAGGGATTCTGGCTTCACTCTTTCGAGCGTCGCTTGGTGTTTTGGGGTCGACGACTCCCTTTACCTCCTTCGACGTTTTCTTTCGATTTCGACGACAGCGCAGTCCTCTGGTCCCTCTGCGATGTTGTCCTCCTCTCCGCTCGAGAGACCCAGGTCTCGGAGAGATGGTGCTGGTCCCTGGCCCTGCATGCTGTAATTCGCCCTTCTCTGTCTGTCTCTCACCCGGAGGGTCTTCGGGTGAACGCCGAGCACGCGTTGCAGTCTTCGCTGGCGTGGTCGAGCGGCAAGCAGAGGTTGCAGACTGGGTGCTGGTCTTTTTGGGCGTATTTGTGGTGGCAATTTCTGCAGAACTTGAACGGAGTCTTGTCCATAACCGCGCTTAGGGAGCCCCCTGTGAGCGCATTCTCTGTAGGCGTCGAGATTTCGGTCGTGGACCTTCTACCTCGTCGTCCTTCTTCTCCGGTACTAGTGTTGTCGTCCGGTGTCTCAGTAGTATATCTTCTGTGATGAATTTTCGACTTTTCGAGATTCTTCGTCCAACTTTCTGGAACTTCTCGGCAACGATCCAGACCCCACGGCGGAAAAAAGAATCTGAAGATGGCTACCAAAGGTGGGAGCTTCCGCCGGAAGCGCGACGACGTCACCGAAGACACCAAATGGTGGGCGTCGCCGCCCACCTGGGCCAACAAAAAAAAAAAAAAAAAAGACAAAAACAAAGAAAAGACTACGAATCCGGACCCAACCACGAGATGGCGGAATAATGCACAGCATAGTGAATCCAGAAAGATTCACGCTGCAAAACTTGTTCATCTGACAAAAACAGTTAGTTATAGATTCCTTACCTTAGAATAGATACCCCAGCAATACCAACCTCGGAGGTGGGTCTGCGAACTAAGTTCACACCAAAAAAGTCCTGGAGAACAGAACGGCCAAAGAAGCAGTCTCTCCTGACTTGGCTGTCCAGGCAGTAGTGTTTGGTGAATGTGTGCAGCGATGCCCACGTAGCTGCCTGACAGATGTCATTAAGGGGGACTCCCCGTCCAAAAGCAGTGGTGGCTGCCGTCGCCCTGGTGGAATGGGCGCGCAGTCCCACTGGAGGCTCCTTTGCCAAAGAATAGCAAGCTTTGATGCACAGAACGACCCACCTGGAGATGGTCTGTTTGTGCACGGCCCGACCTTTCTTTGTGCCCATGTAACCAACAAAGAGCTGGCCGTCCACCCGGAATTGCTTTGTGCGATCCAGGTAGAAGGAAAGCGCACGTTTTGGATCCAGACGGTGGAGCCTCTCCCTCTTTTGAAGGATGAGGAGGCAGAAAGAAGGTGGGCAAAGTGATGGTTTGGCCAATGTGGAAAGAAGTAACCACCTTGGGAAGAAAGGAAGGTCTAGTTCTAAGGACGACCTTGTCCGGATGGACAGCCAGAAAGGGAGGCTTGGAAGAAAGAGCTTGTAGCTCACTCACCTTGCGTGCAGAGGTGATGGCCACCAGAAAGGCAGTTTTCAAAGTAAGAAGCCTGAGAGGACAGTTATGTAGCAGCTCAAAGGGAGTGCACATAAGATAGGTAAGCACCAAGTTCAAGTCCCACTGGGGCATTACGAAGGGAACAGGAGGAAAAAGATGAGTAATGCCCTTAAGGAATCTATTTACAACAGGGGACTTGAAAAGAGAAGGCTGATCAGGAAGCCTAAGGAAGGCTGAAATGGCAGAGAGGTAGCCTTTTAGAGTGCCCAGAGGAACAGGAGAACCTCAGAAAGAGGGGCGGAAAGGGGATCCACAGCCTTTGCTGTGCACCATGCCACAAATTTGTTCCATCTGCAGGCGTATACCGTCTTAGTGGAGGGACGCCTGGCAGCCAAGATAACATCGCAGACTTCAGGAGGCAGGTCAAACGACGTCAACTGCTGCCGCTCAATCTCCATGCAAGGAGGTGGAGGCTGGACAGGTTCGGGTGGAGGACCGTCCCCTGCTGCTGCGACAGAAGATCCTCCCGAAGAGGCAGTCGGATCGGAGGATCAATGGCCATGTTGAGCAGCTCGGGATACCAGACTCTTCGTGCCCAATCCGGAGCCACAGAATGACTTGGTCTTCAGCACTCTGGGCAGAAGTGGTATAGGCGGAAAGGCGTATAGAAGACCGCAACTCCACTCGCGACAATTCCAACGCGCAGAACTGCTGACATTGCGCGTTCTCTTCGGTGGCGAATAGATCTAACCAAGGCTCTCCCCACTGCTGAAAGAGACCTTGAACCACCTCCAAGTGAAGATGCCATTCGGGATCCATCATGCACCTGTGGCTGGGTTCGTCCGCCCTGGCGTTTAGGGAACCTGCCAGGTGTTGAACCACCAGGGATATGCCCTGATGTTCCAGCCATGTCCAGAGGCGGAGGGCCTCCTGACATAGGGTCCATGACCCCACCCCGCCTTGTTTGTTGCAGTACCACATGGCGGTGGTGTTGTCCGTGAACACCTGCACCACTCTTTACCGGACAGAGGGAAGGAATGCTTTGAGTGCAAGACGAATCGCCCGAAGCTCCAGAAGGTTGATGTGGAGCCCGGACTCCGCCGGAGACCAGAGGCCTCTGATCTCCGCCTCCCCCATGTGGCCGCCCCATCCCAGAAGTGATGCATCGGTCACCACTGTGATGGAGCAAGGACTCGTAAAGGAGACTTGCTCGGAAGCAATCCTCTAGTTTAACCCGCTAACGAATTACTAACAATGTCTTGTAAATAATAACACGCAAATACAGAAAACACACGGGTTAGAGAAGCTTGCATATGTGTTTTACTAACGCTAACAATATGAACGAAGGACTAAAATCGCTCTAACTGGGAAATCTTTACCGCGCATGCGTCAACTGCGTTTACGTAGTATGACGGTACTAATGCTTGGAGGGAAATTCTAGCGCATGTGCAGAAGGCATTAAAATGGAGTCTTGAAGACTCGTGTGCATGGCATCTGCTTAGCCGAAATGAAAACCAGCTATTTTATTAATGCTAACGAGGAGAAAGTATTAATAAGTAAACAGGGTTAGAGTAGAGAGGGGTGGTATACAGTGAAACCATTTATTTTTTAAAGTAACATTTCTTCTTTTGACTTTATTAGTGCGCATTTGGGCCTTTCACGTTTGTCTGAATTGAGCCGACTGATTCAAGTTGCGCATGCCTACACGAGAGCGAATCCGGACGGATGAGCAAAGTTTGACAGCCGTCCAAGGACGAAAATGACGTGCCCTGTCAACAGTGGGTGAAGAGTTCAAGCAAGAAATCTTGTATTCATAGTGTTGAAAGAAATGTAACAAATAAAGTTTGGATATGTATGGGAACTGAAGGGAGGAAAAAAGTTTAAAGGGGATGGGTTTACGAACAATAGTTCAATGGAAATAAGTAATATGTAAGCATCGTGTGATGATCATCCCCTTGCCTGACCAATCAGAATACGTATTTTTGCGATATTGAAAGTTTAGTGGGTGGTCCATGGTCAACGAAAGGTATAACTGAGGTAGTTTTAGTTAGTTAATGAGCAGAAGAGGGATCATCATCGATGCTGGAAGTCGAGAGCTTGGGATGCTGTGGGTGGCGCTGATGCTGAAAAGGGACGCTGTGAGATGCTGATGAAGACTCTGAATGCAGAACCATCTATCTTTAATTAATTGGGTTAGACAAGAAGATTGCGGAAGAAACTCGAGGAGGAAGAGAGTGTCAGAGAGGGGTGCGACGCAGTCGTCGGTATTTTAGAGAGTGAAGTATCCTGTCCTGATTCCTGAAGTCTTTGTCTCCTGATCTATCCCGGGGGCCCCCTACCAGCCCTTTGGCCAGAGGGTTTGGTCTTCACACCATCCTTGGTAACTATAAATTCATGGTATTTGTTGATGCTCTTCTCTCTCTGTCCTCTCCTTTCCAGGCAAAGTTATTGTATGTGTCTGAAATATTTCCTTAATGAAAGATTTGACTTGCAATCCTACGAATGAGGGCGTTTGTACTGTAATTTGAAATGGTTCACATTCACTTAATTTAGATAAAGATTTTAAAACTTCCTGAGTCTGTGGTTATTTTCTTTATTTGAAGAATAGTTAATAAGTTATGTTAATTATCACCATCAACTAGTTCAACTAATGGTCCATTGACCAGAGGAAAGAACTTTTTGATCAGTGAAACGTTAGTTAGGAATGAGAAATAACCAATCCTGAATAAAGATAAATATAAACTAAACCCAGCGGTCTACTTGGATCTTTGTAAGTGTTTATGGGCCCAGGTGAGTATATGGTAGTGGAGTATCTGTTAGTACACTGCTGGATCAGTTTTCTGGTAGCAGAGCTATGGTTATTATGGACTAGTTTGGCGATAAGTATAGATTATTAATTATTGATTTATGTTTTAACAAAAGAGTTAGCGTCTTTGTTTTATGTTGTCCAGAATTCCTGGGGAATGAATATCGGGTGGCGATAGAAACCACACTGCAGTGAGGTTACTCGTCTGTTGGAATAGCACTGAGAAGCTACGCAGGGCTGGCAGTGTTAAATTAGGGACTATTTCGTATAAAAGTTGAGTGCGAATGATGGCAAAAGGGGTTCGCTGGTGAAACTTTGGTCTCATTTCCCAATACGGGTGACACTGGAGGAATAGCAGGTTCTCTGGAGCTTGAATTTAGAGTAAGCGGAAGGGTTTTACCCGTAGTGTATGAAGAGTAAGCGGAAGGTTTTACTCGCAGCAGAAAGAAAATCTATCCTTTGGTTTTAGTGGAACAGGCAGAGTAGCGAATGTTTTTATGTAGTTAATAACAAAGACTTTAATGCAAAGTATTAAGAAAATAAGTTTTCGTATTACCTTGTGAAGGGAGGGTCAGTCGCCGGAGTTGGACTGACGACACAAAGAGCCGCGCTGGGATAGGTTGAAACAGCGGGCGTGTGACAGAAGCAGCCTTGTAAAGGAGGGGTTAGTAATAAGGAGCAGAACTGACGTCAGAAAAGGCCGCGCTGGCATTGGTCAGATCACGAGCGTGAGTCTGATTTAACTGGATAACCAGTTAGAAGTCGCGCTAGGATTGGTGGAAAGAGATTGTATGTGGAATTTTGATTTGACTACTAGTGTGAGACGTGCAGATGGAAGATTAAGGGTTTGCTGAATATAATTTTATATATCGTTCATCTAGGATGTATGGAGAAAAGAGAAAAATGTCATTTATAAAGAAAATTAAGAATTTCTTTAAGAAAGACAAGCCTGTGTTGACTAGAGAGGGAATTCCTATTCCGCCACCGAAGACCCCAGCATCTTTTATGATGATGGAAAGAGGATATCATACTTGCGTATGGTTGGAAAATTGGATAGAAAATACGAAAGGTGATGGAGTATTAGCATTTCCAAAAAATGGTACGTTTAATGGGAGAATTCTTCAAAATTTGAGAATGAATGATTTGGAACCTAGGCTAACTCAATATGAGGCGTTGGAAGAATGGGAGACTGAGTCATATGAACGCGAGAAAAATAGAGGTGGGAGAGATAGAGGGTTCTTTCCCAGATAATTGCAAGAATCACGCGAAGGGCAGATGAAGCAGTGGAGGAGAGCTATGGTATCTGAAGGTTTATATCCAGTATTAATGGCTGCGGAACAGTCTGGAGGAAAGTGTAAAGAGAGAATGAAACACTTGAATACAACCGGATATGGTGAATCAGATGATGAGTTGTTAGAGGATATTTTAATAAAAAATCCACCACCGTATCAAGAAGCAACTAGAAAGGTTACCCAAAGTGCACCAGCGATAGGAATGCCTTTAACCCCACAAATTTTACATGATACGTCATTTAATAGGGTGCTGCAAGATAATGAGAGATGTTTTAAATAAAACTAGAGAAGAGTTAGTAAAGAAAATAAGTCAATTAAATTTGAATACTGAAGCTTTGACAGTACCAGTGACTATTGGTCCGGTAATCCCATTGTACGGAGATAAAAAGACTTGCCAGAACCCACAAACTGTAACAATTCCGTTAAATAATCCTAGAAAAGTAATCATTACAGATGATCAGGTCAGTGAAAGTGAATCAGTTATTTCATTAATGGATCTCCCGAATGTGGAAACCTTAAACTCTGAAAAGAGTTACGCCTATGAATCTGAGAGAGAGGAGACCTTTGGTTCCTATAGGAACTGGAGGTGCAACAGTAGTTACCTCCGAAGACATAGAAAGATGGGCACAGGAAAGAGATAACCGGAACCCAACGCCAAAGATTTTAGATATTAGTAGATTGAAAATGGAATTAGAAGAAATGATAGTGGGAAGTGCGGGCACAGAAAGATTGAATGCTTACAATGATGAATTATTATTTTTATGTAAGAGTATAACCAGAAGAGCAAGAGTATTTCATGAGAAATTAACAGAAGTTGCTTCAGAATTTGGAATAGATATAGGGAAATCAAAGTTGTTGCAGAAACCATATCGAGCGGATTTTACTGATAAAGATTTAGAAAGTGTTAATGCATCTGGAAAGAGACTACAGATAAAGGAGTTAATGAATATTTTGCGAAAATGGGGAGACATTGATAAATGGAGAATTAGATGGATAAGAAAGAAAGAGGAAGTTCAAGCGAGAGAAGCGTCATCTGCATTTCCAGTAAGGGAAACAGAAAAGGTTGAGAAATTGTGTCCAATGAGAGAGGTTCCAGGAGGAGGATATGTTCATGTTCCTTGGAGTAGACAAGATATTTTGTCATTTACAAATGATTTTCCAAAATTGAGAAAAACACCAGTTGAATGGTATAAACAGGTAGAAAGATTTGTGAAGGTTTCAAAGGTCTTATTGAAGGATCTGGATGGTTTGTTTTTCATTGTGGTACCTGCTGATTTATGGACGGAGTGCAAGATTACAATAGATTGGCCAAGTGAAGAGTATGCTAGACACTCAAAGACAGGAGCACCCTCAGAGGAGGTGATGAAGAAATATCACCAAGTGATTAACCCATTTGAAAGGGAAAACTCCTCCTAAAGAAACAGATTCGGTAAAAATAGATAGGACAACACAAGAACCAAATGAATCTGTACATGCGTTTTATGAAAGGTTATTGCAGGTGTTTAAGCAGTATAGTGGTTTTGAGAATATTGGTGATAAGGACATGGGACATTTTGTGTATCGGTTTGTATATGGTTTGAAACCAGAGATTAGTCAGATGATACAGCAGCATATGTTGTGTTGGCAAAGCAAGACAGTGGATGAGATTTTAAAGTATGCAAAATACTGCGGAGACGACATAGAAGCAAGGCGTAGAAAACTAAAAGAGAAAATGATGTGGGCACAGGTAAAGTTGGCAGAGCAACAGGAGAATAAACCCAAATATTCAGGCTGTTAATCAGGTGAAAGAGCAAAGTCAGAATGATCAAGTGGCAAATGGTAAATATAGAGGACGAATGAACAGAGAAGAAGCAAAAAAAGTTTCCTTGTCATGCGTGCGGAAAGCTTGGACATTGGAAGAACGAGTGTGAGAGTATTCAGAATAATAATGGGCCAAATCAAAATTTAATCCCACAGATGCAGTATGAAGTACTTATGAATCAGCAGCAGCAGGCAGTTACTCCACAATATCAGGTGCCACCAGCTCCTATGCCAAACTTTGTGAATAACAAAAGTTCAGTACGAACACCGGATTTCAAGGAGAAAGTGGTAAGAATAATAGAACTGTTGCGCAATATTTGTTGCAGAATGATGAAGAAAATTCAAATTTTATGCAATGATGGTGCCTGAGGGGGGAGGAAGAGGAGTGGGTGCTTGGCGCATCCTTGCCGGTAGATCAGCCAGGTCCATTTGTTGATGGAAAAGTGGAAGGTAAAGAAATCACTTTTCTATTGGATACTGGTGCTACCCGGTCTACTGTGAGAACAGCAGACATCCCAAACCTACCCCTCTCGGGAGAGACAATCAAGTTGTAGGCGTGTCGAATAAACAGATTAGAACCCCGATCACAAAACCAATGGAGGTGCACATTGGAAACTTTAAAGAAATGCATCGGTTTGTAGTCTGTGATTCCAGTCCAGTAAATCTGTTGGGAAGAGATCTACTGTGCAAAATGAATTGCACAATCTATTGTACACCAGATGGTGTCGCTTTCCAGACCCCCGATGAAGATGTTATATACAAAATGATGCTAGTCAAGCAAGGAACAGAGGTAGATGAAATGTTTTCATTAATGACTGAAAATTAATTACCAGAAGAGTTGAGAGCCACAGTCAATCCGGAAGTGTGGGATTTTACTGGAAAAGATATTGGGCTGATGTCAAATATAGATCCAGTGAAAGTGACAGTGAAGGAAGGTGCAGTTTATCCAAACACGACAATACAAGATGAGTCCAGAAGTAAAAGCAGGAATTATTCCAGAAATCGACCGAATGGTTAAACAAGGCATTTTAAAAGAAATGAGTAGTCCTTGTAATTCACCAATCATGGGACTTAAAAAGCCTAGTGGAAAATATATGATAGTGCAAGATTTACGAAAAATAAATAAAATTGTAGTACCATGTTGCCCAATAGTACCAAATCCAGCAGTGATCCTTTATCAGATACCTTGGAATGCGGGCTGGTTTACAGTGACTGATTTATGCCAAGCACTCTTTTCTATTCCTTTGCACCCAGACAGCCAGTATCTTTTTGCATTTAAGTTCGAGGATTGTATCTATGCATGGTGCAGAGTTCCTCAAGGGTACACAGAGAGTCCCTCGATTTTTAATCAGATCCTGAAAAAGTGTTTAGAGTCATTAGTCATGCCTGGAAATTCGGTTCAGGTTCAGTACATTGATGACCTACTGGTGGCATCAAGAACACGAGAGGATTGTGTCTGACACAATTGCATTACTGAACCATTTGGCTGAAGGAGGACACAAGGTGTCTCCAGAAAAATTACAGTTCTGTCAACAAGAAGTTAAATATTTAGGGCATAAAATAGAAAGAGGAGTAAGAAAAGTGACACCAGAAAGAATAAAAATAATCAAGGAGATGCAACTACCTCAGACCCAAAAGGAAATGAGAATGTTTCTGGGAGTGGTTGGGTACTGTAGACAGTGGATTAACAGTTTTTCCATGCTAGCAAAACCATTGATACAATTGACATGAAAGAGAGCTAAAGATCCAATTGATTGGAATGATGAAAGTTTGGAAGGCATTGTGAAATTGCGGAATGGTTTATGCGAAGCTCCTGCTTTGGGCATGCCTGATTATTCAAAAGAATTTGCGTTGTTTTGCTGTGAGAGAAAATTGTGCACTTTCAGTTTTAACACAGAGACATGCATTGAGCCGACGTCCAGTGGCGTATTTTTCTGCCACATTGGATCCAGTGGCTTCAGCTTTACCTGGTTGCTTAAAAGCAGTAGCTGCTACTTGTATGAGTCTGGAGCAAAGTGAGTCAATAGTGATGGGACATTCAGTAAAGGTCTATGTTCCACACTCAGTTGAAATTCTTTTGACAAGAACACAACATCTCACACCTAGCCGGCTGACTAAACATGAAAGAGTGATTTTGGGAGCAGAAAGCGTGACAGTAATAAGATGTACGGTTATGAACCCTGCCACATTATTGCCCGAACCGTGCAATGAGGAAGTAAGAGATGAAATTGATCATGATTGTTTGGATGTGACTGAATTATGTACCAAGCTCCTTCCTGACATAAAAAACACCATTAAAGGAAGCTGATCATGAGTTATTTGTGGATGGGTCCTGTTTGAGGATAGAAGATGGAGGATTAAGTGCTGCATACGATGTATGTAAGATAACAGGGGTAATTGAAGCATCCTGTTTACCGAGAGTCAAATCTGCACAAGTAGCCGAATTGGTGGCCTTAACAAAAGCATGCAAAATTGGGAAAAATTGGAGAATAACCATATTTATGGACAGTCAATATGGTTTCGGCGTTGTGCACGATTTTGGCCAACTCTGGATGCAGAGGGGATTTCTGACTTCTTCAGGATCTCTTATAAGAAACAGTAAAAATGTGAAAGATCTGCTGGAAGCATTACAATTGCCAAAAGAAGTAGCAGTTGTTAAATGCGCTGCACATCAGACAGGAAATGACTATGTGGCAGCCGGCAATAGATACGCTGACCAAATTGCTCGATATTGTGCGAAAAACTACAATGGCCAGGCAGGAAGACAGTGGTTAGCTGGGGAAAAATTGGAAAGGCAGAAGGACCCTTCACCAGGTTGCAGTTAGATTTCATAGAGTTACCTCCTTGTAATGGACTAAAGTATGTACTAGTCATAGTGTGTCTGTTCTCAAGATGGGTGGAGGCATACCCCACCAGAAGAAATGACAGTCTTACAGTTGCTAAATTACTGTTGAGGGAGTTGATTCCTCTTTTTGGTTTTCCAGTCACTTTGGAATCAGATAGAGTACCTTATTTTAATAATGAAATAATTCGATTAATCTGTGCTGCATTTAACATTGAACAAAAACTGCACTGTGCTTATCATCCAGAGGCTTCTGGAATAGTTGAACAGCTAAATGGCACAATCAAGTCAAGATTAGGGAAAGTGTGTGCATCCACGATGCTGAAATGGCCAGATGCATTACCTCTTGTATTGATGGGTCTCAGAAGTATTCCTGACAAAGACAGGAATGAGTCCTCATTAGGTTCGCATGGGAAGGGCAATGAGGCAAGCGTTTATTCCTGGAAACAAATTAATGAGTATAACTGATGATCTGGTATTGGACTATTGCAAAGGATTGGCTGAAATAGTGCGTTCTGTCTCTCACCAGGTTGGAGAAGACGCAGTTGAAAGACAGCCAGACCAGACACATGATTTGAATCCTGGAGATTGGGTGCTAGTGAAGAAACACGCAAGGAAGTCGTGTCTAGCACCAAGGTGGGATAAACCGCGTCAAGTCATACTGGTCACTACCACAGCAGTGAAGTGTGCAGGTTTGCCCAATTGGATTCATGCTAGTCATACCAGAAGAGTACCGAACCCATCAGAACAACAAGAGCAAACACTGACTGAGCAGGCTGAAACGTCAGAAGTTGAAAGCTGTGAAATTGAAGAGTCTAGAGTGATAGATTCTGAAGAACAACTGAATGACGAACAGCCAGGTACAAGTCAGGAAGATTGGATACCAATAATTGAAATACCTGATGATGCTGTCGTAACAAGAAGAATAACAAAACTGAAAAGGCAGGAAGGTAGACAGGAAAGGACAGGGGAAGAAGAACACACTCTGGTTGAGATAAAGACATTCAGGAACCTGAGGAGGGAAAGGCAGAAATAGAAGAACAAGTTCAGGCAGAAGGACAATCAGAAATAAGACCTGAACAGGATCAGGTAGATCTAGAAGAACGAGTTCAGGCAGAAGAACAAATTATAATAAGACCTGGATAGGTGCAAGTAGAGGAAGGTCCAAACACAGAAAATAGAGAACAAGGACAGATTGTGCCTAGATTAAGTGAAAATAAAAGGATTTTGGAAGAAGTTAAAGAAGGTGAAAGTGCAGTTCAGGTCAAAAGAGTTAGAAAAGGAGACAATTGGCCAGTAGGAGTGAAGAAATTAAAATATTATTTGAGAAAATCAGAAAAGAAACCAGAACAAGTAAATGAAGTCACAAGTCAAACACAATCTAAGCAAACTTTAGTAAAACTCACTCGAAGAAGCCCAAGACTGAGAAGTTTAAACAGAAAATACAAGGCCCCTGAGTGGACTTACGTTATACTTGAAGAATTTGAAAACTTAGGTTTAAGTGAAGAAACAGAAAGGGTTCATGTTGCACAGATTGATGAAAGCAAATTGAGACCTCCTTAAAAGAAAAGAAATTTAGCAGACGAAAGAAAAGAGAAGAAATTTTCTCAGATTTAAAATGGCAGAAGTTGAAGTCACCGGAAGACCAAAACGAGGTTTAAAAAGAAAATGTTTTAGAATTTGTTTTTGTAGCATTTTATTGATAGTATTAGTATGGTTATTCCTAACAGTAGGAGTACCTTTGTTAATGAAAACAAGTGATAAAAATAATACTATTACTAATGAAAAGGTAGATAAAATAAAGGGAACTAAAATAGAAATAGGAGGAGAAGATGAGGCAAATTATCATAATGAGTCGGATTATAATATGTCTTCAAATGTGTTTACTAGATTATTTGAGTATGTTAATACAATGGAAATTAGAAATTGCTATGTCTGTATGAAGTTACCTTCATCAGTATCAGAAGGGGTGACCACCATATACCTCTAACATATGGTGTGTCGTGTAGTATTTTATCAAGTTTATTTTATGCTACAGGTAGACTTCAGTATTTTTATTCAAATCTAGATGTAGTATTTTCAGAATTGCCTATTAGAGAGAAAATGAATCCAGTAGCTAGTAGTAAGAATGCACAATTTATGGGTGAATTCTTTTTAACAATGAGTTCAATAGATATAGCTCGAGCACACGAAAATAATTTAACATGTACATTACGTGAAGAAAAGGAGTTTTTGAATTTAGAAGAAAGGAGACAGGATTTAATAAAGAAAGCTGCTGAACAGAAAACCCATGTACCTCCTTGGGTTGGGAAAGAGGGAATCTATGCAAGTGGCAAGGCTCATGCTGCGATGTCCCTGGATTTTGTGAAAAAGGGAAAGTTCTGCCTCCATAGATTAAAGACAGATTATAATAATTACATTGGTTCCAGTGAGTGTGAACACAACTTCCTAATTTTAGGAGGATGGGGACTAAAAGGGGGAACTGATCCTGTATTTCCAGGAGTTTATTATGTCTGCGGGAACAATGCCTATTATAGGTTACCTACAAGATGGTACAGGAGCTGTTATTTTGGAATAGTTTTCCCGAAAATATACCAGGTGGACGGAATCAATGGAAAATCTAATGAACTAACACGAAGAAGAGCTAGTTTTTCTGAAATAGTAGGAGATATATTCAGTGCATTGATACCCTCAGTTGCAATCATTCTAAATTCGCAGAAAATTTGTAAGTTATCGACCATAGTTGATCGTCTTTCTACAGACACTGCAGGAGGATTCTTGATGATTAACACAGAGATGGTTGCAATCAGGTCTATGGTTTTACAGAACCGTCTTGCTCTTGACATTTTATTAGCAAAAGAAGGTGGAGTCTGTGGTATGTTGAAAATTCAACATTGCTGCACTTATATTCCGGACAAGAGCAGAGAAATTAAAGGATATATTGAAAACATTACAAGAATGCATAAAGACTTGACCCAACTGGAGCTTGATAGTGTGTGGGGAAAACTAACAAAAAGCATAACATCAATAGGGAAATGGTTTACTAATTTTGGGAAAAGTTTTCTAGGTCAAATAATATTACCATTAGTTGTGATAATAACAATAGCAATGATAATGATTACATATAAATGTTGCAAAAATAAAGGGAAAGGAAGAATACATCTAGAAAGAGAAGGAAAAGGAAAGAAACGGAAGAGACAATATGAGGAGATACAACTAGAAGAAATGAAAGGAAAGATATATAAGAAGATGAAAGATTTAGAAGGAAAAGAAGTAACAAACGGAAGAATGAGAAAAGAAATAGAAGATTGAGATGTGCTAAAGTTGGCATCTGGAATGAGATGGGTAATTTTGTGATGGCTTAAAATGCCATCAGAGAGGGGATTGATGGAGCAAGGACTCAAAGGAGACTTGCTCGGAAGCAATGCTCTCGTTTAACCCGCTAACGAATTACTAACAATGTCTTGTAAATAATAACACGCAAATACAGAAAGCACACGGGTTAGAGAAGCTTGCATATGTGTTTTACTAATGCTAACAATATGAACGAAGGACTAAAATCGCTCTAACTGGGAAATCTTTACCGCGCATGCGTCAACTGCGTCTACGTAGTATGACGGTACTAATGCTTGGAGAGAAATTCTAGCGCATGTGCAGAAGGCATTAAAATGGAGTCTTGAAGACTCACGTGCATGGCATCTGCTTAGCCGAAATGAAAACCAGCTATTTTATTAATGCTAACGCGGGGAAAGTATTAATAAATAAACAAGGTTAGAGTAGAGAGGGGTGGTATACAGTGAAACCATTTGTTTTTGAATTAACATTTCTTCTTTTGACTTTATTATTAGTGCGCATTTGGGCCTTTCACGTTTGTCTGAATTGAGCCGACTGATTCAAGTTGCGCATGCCTACACGAGAGGGAATCCGGAAGGATGAGCAAAGTTTGACAGCCGTCCAAGGGCGAAAATGACGTGTCCTGTGAACAGTGGGTGAAGAGTTCAAGCAAGAATTCTTGTATTCATAGTGTTGAAAGAAATGTAACAAATAAAGTTTGGATATGTATGGGAACTGAAGGGAGGAATAAAGTTTAAAGGGGATGGGTTTACGAACAATAGTTCAATGGAAATAAGTAATATGTAAGCATGGTGTGATGATCATCCCCCCTTACCTGACCAATCAGAATACGTATTTTTGCGATATTGAAACTTTAGTGGGTGGTCCATGGTCAACGAAAGGTATAACTGAGGTAGTTTTAGTTAGTTAATGAGCAGAAGTCGGATCATCATCGATGCTGGAAGTCGAGAGATCGGGATGCTGTGGGTGGTGCTGATGCTGAAAAGGGACGCTGTGAGATGCTGATGAAGACTCTGAATGCAGAACCATCTATCTTTAATTAATTGGGTTAGACAAGAAGATTGCGGAAGAAACTCGAGGAGGAAGAGAGTGTCAGAGAGGGGTGCGATGCAGTCGTCGGTATTTTAGAGAGGTTAAGTATCCTGTCCCGATTCCTGTCCTGAAGTCTTTGTCTCCTGATCTATCCCGGGGGACCCCTACCAGCCCTTTGGCCAGAGGGTTTGGTCTTCACACCATCCTTGGAAACTATAAATTCATGGTATTTGTTGATGCTCTTCTCTCTCTGTCCTCTCCTTTCCAGGCAAAGTTATTGTATGTGTCTGAAATATTTCCTTAATAAAAGATTTGACTTGCAATCCTACGAATGAGGGCGTTTGTACTGTAATTTGAAATGGTTCACATTCACTTAATTTAGATAAAGATTTTAAAACTTCCCGAGTCTGTGGTTATTTTCTTTAATTGAAGAATAGTTAATAAGTTATGTTAATTATCACCATCAACTAGTTCAACTAATGGTCCATTGACCAGAGGAAAGAACTTTTTCATCAGTGAAAGGTTAGTTAGGAATGAGAAATAACTAATCCTGAATAAAGATAAATATAAACTAAACCCAGCGGTCTACTTGGATCTTTGTAAGTGTTTATGGGCCCTGGTGAGTATATGGTAGTAGAGTATCTGTTGTTAGTACACCGCTGGATCAACTGTGAACTCCGGTTGAGGAAGGGAGAAGGATCTGCCGTCAACCCAATCCTGGTTCGTAAGCCACCACTGCAATTGGTGTGCAGTGCCCTCCGAGATCTGGACGCAAATCGGACAGATTCCCCATATGTTGTGCCCACTGGAACTTCAGGTCCCACTGCAGAGCCCGCATTTGACATCTGGCATGGTCCACCAGCAGGATGCAGGAGGCCATCAGACCCAGCAGCCTGAGGGTCATCCTGACCGAAACCCAGGGAGAGGCTGAAAGATCAGAATCATACCCGGAATATCCCGGACTCGCTGTTCGGGAGGATAAACCCGAAACTGCGTTGTGTTCAGAACCGCTCCGATGAAAAGGAGCTTCTGAGAGGTGGTCGGGTGTGACTTCGGCACATTGACGGAGAACCCCAGCGAATGCAGGAGGTCGGCCGTAGTCTGGAGGTGGGAGACGACAGCCTGGGGCGAGCCCGCCTTCAACAGCCAGTCGTCGAGATAGGGGAAGCCTGGAACCCCTGATCTGCGCAGATGAGCTGCGACCACCGCCAACACTTTCGTGAACACCCGAGGGGCGCTGGTAAGGCCAAAGGGGAGCACGGTAAACAAAGTGCTTGTGGCCTACCATGAACCGCAGGTAATGCCGGCAGGACGGGGATGTGAAAGTAAGCGTCCTGCAAGTTCAACGCTACCATCCAGTCTCCAGGGTCGAGGGTAGACAAGACCTGAGCGAGCGCCAACATTTTGAACTTCTCCTTCCAGAGGGAGCGGTTGACGTTCATGAGATCCAAGATGGGACGCAGGCCTTTATCCTTCTTGGGCACCAGAAAGTAGTGGGAATAGCAACCACAACTTACTTCTGGGACAGGAATGCGCTCGATGGCTCCCTTGGCCAAGAGTGCCGAAACTTCCTGTTGGAGAAGGACCAGATGATCCTCCGACATGCGATGGTACTGAGGTGGCATGGAGGGAGGGGTAGTCTCCAATGGGAGGGATTAGCCCCTTTGGATTATCTGCAAAACCCACCTGTCCGACGTGATGGCGAATCCTGCCGCCCACTGGTGTTTGGTGGCCCTGAAAGGTCGGACTAGGAGGGTTTGGAGACTGCTGCAGAGGGGGCCGTGGTGGACTGGCCCGCCCGCTGGCCCCCAGAACCACGGCGCTGGTTCCCACGTCCCCGGCCGCGCAGAGGCTGAACAGCTTGTGCCAGCCTGTGGCTCTGGGCGGGACGTGGCGGGGCACCCTTCTGTAGCCACTAAAGTGGTGAAAGGCAGACTGCGCAGGGCGGGTGGTGGAGAGGCCTAAGGACTTGGCCATAGCCCGAGAGTCCTTAAAGCGCTCCAGCGAGTTGTCTGCTTTGTCGCCGAAAAGGCGACTGCCATCAAAGGGCATGTCCATAAGAGTGGATTGGACATCCCCGGAAAAACCAGTCGACCTCAACCAGGAGTAGCATCAAAGGGCTACTGACGTGGAAATCGTCCTGCCTAGTGAGTCGGCGGTATCCAGCCCACAGCGGATGGTAAACTTACCTGCGTCTCTCCCCTCGGCATCTGCACGGGAGAGCACGGCACGGGCCTCCTTCGGGCACTGGGGCAGCACCTGCGCTACCGTATCCCACACAGAGTGGGTGTAACTGCCCAATAGACATGCGGTGTTTACCGACCGCAGTCCCAAGCTGGAGGAAGAAAACATTTTTTTCCCCAAGGTGGTTCAGCTTTTTGGATTCCCTATCGGGTGGTGCGTTAGGGAATGTGTCTTTGGAGGTGGAGGCTTGGACCACCAAGCTCTCGGGGGTGGGGTGTTGGGAGAGGAAAGTGGGTTCGCCCGGGA
This sequence comes from Calotriton arnoldi, assembly GCA_963921515.1. NCBI lineage: Eukaryota > Metazoa > Chordata > Amphibia > Caudata > Salamandridae > Calotriton > Calotriton arnoldi. Next base: position 300,004 of record CAWUFW010006127.1, on the reverse strand, counting down.
CTGGGCGGTGGCGTCGGGCAATCAACCTGTCCACAGGAGCCCGTGTTGGGCCTGGACCGGGTGCCCAAAAGGATGTCCCCGAGGGCTTCATTAAACGGCAGCAGGGGCTCCCAAGAGCTCGCTGCCGGTTGAAGCACCTCTGTCAGGAGGTTAGTCCTGACTGCCACCGTAGGTAGCTCGAGATGGAGAGCCTCGGCCGCCCTACGCAACACCACTGCATATGACGCTCCCTCCTCCGTAGCCAGGGTAGGAGGAGACAACATGCCATGGTATGGGGAGGTATCCAGACAACTGGCTTCCCCCAGTTCCTCTCTCCAGTCCGGTTCATAACCTAACTGGTCGGTTAAAGGGTCCCCTGACCCCTCCCAGTCCTTTTCACTCTCCTCTGGCTGCCAATCTGGTCTCAAAGAGCCAGGGTAGAACAGGGGCACAAAAGTACCCATCGGCGTCGGTCGACGCCGGTCCGGCTCCGTGTCTACCTCAAGGTGGAGGCCGGGGTCGATGTCGGCTGGGGACACAGCCGACGCCGGCTGCGGAAGTGGTGCCGGTGGAATCGGCGCCGGTGGAGGCGTAACAAGGTCGACTGGCGCAGATCCAAGCCTGGATCCAAGGGGACCCTGCGGCGCCGAGGCCACAGCCGCCCAAAGGCCCCAAGCCGAGTCCGCGGGCCCGAAGGCGCGCCGGCGGAGTCGGGCTGCCCAAAGATGGCGTGCATCGCTTCGTAAAACTGATGAAGCTGGGCAGGGGTCGCTCCCGGTCCCGGGAAGGGGGGGAAACCCAGAGACGACCCTTTGGGCGCCGCACGCGGGAGGGGCACCACCCGCATCCCTTGTCGCGTCGGCAGACAGACGGGGAGAAGTCGAAGAGCGACAATGCTTCTTCGACTTCTTCTTGTGCTTCGACTTACCTGACCCAGAGTGCGAAGACTTGGATGAAGAATGGTGTTGGCTCCGCGACCGGTCCCTCGACCTCCTACGTGACCGGGACCTCGAGCGACGCAGAGCCAACTGCCGGGCCTCGAGTAGCTTTCGGGACCGCTCCCGCAAAGACTTCGGGGCCGTGGTCTGTCAGTCGGAGCACAACTTGGGGTCGTGGTCGCGCTCCAGGCAGTAAAGGCACACGCGTTGCGGATCCGTCACCGACATCAGTCGGTTACAGGAACCGCAAGCCTTGAAGCCGGGCATCCCTTGTGCACCAGGAGTTGATGGACTCAAAAAACAAAGTCGACAAAAGTCGAGAAAAAGTCAGTGAAAAAGTGACTGGAGGTACTGCTCTCTCCGGATCTGCACTTGCTGGCGCGGAAAAAGAAAGAACCGACAGCGCGCGAGGGCGGCGTCTATGTAGCTACCGCAACGTAATCCCGGCGACCACGACGAACGCAGAGTCGACCAACGCCACCTTCCGATGCGCAGGGGTACTGCTGATGAATAACTTTCCGGATCCAGTCTGACGCCTGGGGGTAATTCTAAGGTAAGGAATCTATAACGGTTTCTTTCAGATCTAGGGCCCTGAAAGGGATTCCCTGACCCTAGAAGTCAGTTCACAGAACGGGGAGGATGGGTGGGGCGGTAAGGAATCTATAACTAATCTATGTCTCTTACAGATATATTGTTACCGAAGGTAAGTAACTTGTTCATCTGAAAGAGACAATTAGTTATAGATTCCTTACCTTTAGAATAGATACCCCAGCAATAGTAACCCCGGTGGTGGGTCTGCGAACCAAGTTCACACTAGAAAGTCCTGGAGAACAGAACGGCCAAAGAAGCCGTCTCACCGGACTTGGCTGTCCAGGCAGTAGTGTTTTGTGAACATGTGCAGAGATGCCCACGTAGCTGCCTGACCGATGTCATTGAGGGGGACTCTCCGTCCCAAAGCAGTGGAAGCTGCCGTCGGCTTGGGAGAATGGGTGCGCAGTCCCACTGGAGGCTCTTTTGCCAAAGAGTAGCAAGCTTTAATGCACAAAACAACCCACTTAGGGATGGTCCGTTTGTGCACCGCCTGACCTTTTTTGGCGCCCACGTAGCCAACAAAGAGCTGGTCATCCACCCGGAATTGCTTGGTGCGATCCAAATAAAATGAAAGCGCACGTTTTGGATTCAGACGGTGGAGCCTCTCTTCCTCTTTAGAAGGATGCGGAAGGCGGAAAGAAGGTGGGCAAAGTGATGGTTTGACCAATGTGGAAAGAAGTAACCACTTTGGGAAGAAAAGAAGGTTGAGTTCGAAGGACAACCTTGTCCGGATGAACCGCCAGAAAAGGAGGTTTTGAAGAAAGAGCTTGGAGCTCACTCATCCTGCGAGTAGAGGTGATGGCAACCAGAAAGGAATCTTTAAAGTGAGAAGTCTGAGAGGACAGTTGTGTAGCGGCTCAAAGGGAGCGCACGAGGAAAAGTAAGAACCACGTTCAAGTCCCACTGAGGCATTACGAAGGGAACAGGAGGAAAAAGATGAGCAATGCCCTTAAGAAAGCGATTTACAACAGGGGACTTGAAAAGAGAAGGCTGATCAGGAAGCCTAAGAAAGGCTGAAATGGCTGAGAGAGAGCCCTTAAGAGTGCGCAGATCAGAGCCCTGCTGGGCCAAAGAGAAGGAGAACAAGAGAACCTCGGAAAGAGGGGCAGAAAGGGGATCCACAGCCTTTGCTGCGCACCATGCCACAAATTTGTTCCATCTGCAGGCGTATACCGTCTTAGTGGAGGGACGCCTGGCTGCCAAGATTACATCACAGACTTTGGGAGGAAGGTCTAAGGCTGTCAACTGTTGCCGCTCAATCTCCACGCAAGGAGGTGGAGGCTGGACAGGTTCGGGTGGAGGACCGTCCCCTGATGCTGCGACAGAAGATCCTCCCAAAGAGGCAGTCTGATCAGAGGATCGATGGCCATGTGTAACAGCTCGCGATACCAGACTCTTCGTGCCCAATCCGGAGCCACAAGAATGACTTGGGCCCGGACGCGCTTGATCTTCTTCAGCACTCTGGGCAGAAGTGGTATAGGCCGAAAGGCGTATAGAAGACCGCAACTCCACTCGCGACGAAAAGCGTCGCCTAGCGAGTGCCGCCTTGGAAATTCCAACGCGCAGAATTGCTGACATTGCGCGTTCTCTTCGGTGGCGTATAGATCTAACCAAGGCTCTCCCCACTGCTGAAAGACATTGCACCACCTCCGAGTGAAGACGCCAATTGTGATCCATGATGCACCTGTGGCTGAGTTCGTCCGCCGTGGGGTTCAGTGAACCTGTCAGGTGTTGAACCACCAGGGATATGCCTTGATGTTCCAGCCATGTCCAGAGACGGAGAGCCTCTTGACATAGGGTCCACGACTCCATGCCGCCCTGTTTGTTGCAGTACCACATGGCGGTGGTGTTGTCCGTGAACACCTGCACTACTCTTCCCCGGACAGAGGGAAGGAATGCCTTTAGCGCAAGACGGATCGCCCGGAGCTCTAGAAGGTTGATGTGGAGCCCGGACTCCGCCGGAGACCAGAGGCCTCTGATCTCCGCCTCTCCCATGTGGCCGCCCCACCCCAGACGTGATGCATCCTTCTCCCACTGAACTCCGGTTGGGGAAGGGAGAGGGATCTGCCGTTGACCCAATCCTGCTTCGTTAGCCACTGCTGCAATTGTCGTGCAGTGCCCTCCGAGATCTGAATGCAATTGGACAGATTCCCCTGAAGTTGTGCCCACTGGAACTTCAGGTCCCACTGCAGAGTCTGCATATGCCACCTGGAATGATCTACCAGCAGGATGCAGGAGGCCATGAGGCCCAGCAGCCTCAGCGTCATCCTGACCGAAACCTGGGACAGAGGCTGAAAGATCGGAATCATAGCCCGAATATCCCGGACTCGCTGTTCGGGAGGATCGACCCGAAACTGCGTTGGGTCCAGAACCGCTCCGATGAAGAGGAGCTTCTGAGAGGGGATCAGGTGTGACTTCGGCACGTTGATGGAGAACCCCAGCGAATGCAGGAGGTCAGCCGTAGTCTGGAGGTGGGAGACGACAGCCTGGAGCGAGCCCGCCTTCAACAGCCAATCATCGAGATAGGGGAAGACTGGAACCCCTGATCTGCGCAGATGAGCTGCGACCACCGCCAACACTTTCGTGAACACCTGAGGGGCACTGGTAAGGCCAAAGGGGAGCACGGTAAACTGAAAGTGCTCGTGGCCTACTGTGAACCGCAGGTTACGCCGGGGGGACGGCAGGACGGGGATGTGAAAGTAAGCATCCTACAAGTCCAACGCTACCATCCAGTCTCCAGGGTATAGGGCAGACAGGACCTGAGCTAGCATCAACATTTTGAACTTCTCCTTCCGGAGGAAGCGGTTGACGTTCCTGAGATCCAGGATAGGACGCAGGCCTTTGTCCTCCTTGGGCACCAGAAAGTAGTGGGAATAGCAACCACGACCAACTTCTGGAGCAGGAACTTGCTCGATATCTCCCTTGGCCAAGAGATCAGTAACTTCCTGTTGGAGAAGGGCCAAACGATCCTCCGACATGCGGTGGTACTGAGGTGGCATGGATGGAGGGGTAGTCCCGAAGGGGAGGGAGTAGCCCCTTCGGACTACCTGCAAAACCCACCTGTCCGACATGATGGTTCACCAGTGGGGGAGGTGATGACGAATCCTGCCACACACTGGCGATTGGTGGCCCTGAAAGGTCGGACTAGGTGGGTTTGGAGGCTGCTGCAGAAGGGGCGCTGGTGGACTGGCCCGCTCGCTGGCCCCCAGACCCACAACGGCGGGTCCCACGTCCCCGACCGTGCAGGGGCTGGACAGCTTGCGCCGGCCTGTGGCTCTGGGCGGAACATGGCGGGGCACTCCTTCCGTAGCCACGAAAGGGGCGAAAAGCAGACTGCTAAGGGCGGGTGGAGAGGCCCAAGGATTTGGCCGTAGCCCGGGAGTCCTTGAAGCACTCTAGCGCATTATCTGCTTTGTCGCCGAACAGGCGACGGCCATCAAAAGGCTTGTCCAGCAAGGTAGCCTGGACATCCCCGGAAAAACCAGTCGACCTCAGCCAGGCGTAGCGTTGAAGGGCTACCAACGTTGAAATCGTCCTGCCTAGCGAGTCGGCGGTGTCCAGCCCACATCTTATGGTAAACTTGGCTGCGTCTCTCCCCTCGGCAACTGCACGGGAGAGCACGGCCAGGGCCTCGTCCGGGCACTGTGGCAGCACCTGCGCTACCGTAACCCACACAGAGTGGGTGAAACGGCCCAACAAACATGCGGTGTTCACCGACCGCAGTCCCAAGCTGGAGGAAGAAAACATCTTACCAAGATGGTCCAGCTTTTTGGATTCTCTATCAGGTGGTGCGTTAGGGAATGCGCCTTTGGACGTAGAGGCTTGGACTACCAAGCTCTCTGGGGGGGAGTGGGGGGGGGGTGGTTGGGCCTGGACCAGGTACCCAAAAGGATGTCAGTAAGGGATTCATTGAAAGGCAGCAGGGGCTCCGAAGAGGCTGCTGCCGGTAAGAAGAAACTAAATAATATTTTTATACAAAACAAATGGGTCAGAGTTCTTTTGAGTGTGTGACATTTCTCGTCTGAGTGTGTACAATAAACGCTTAACACTCCCCTCTGAAAGCCTTACTGCTCGCCCGCACTACTACAAATGGAGAGTAAGGTATTATCTACTTTAGCCTCTGCCTACTTTTGGGGATCCACTGGATCTGAGCACACTATACCATACTTTGGTATAGTATATACGGAGCCAGCTTCCTACAGTAAAGCCATAAAGAGTATAGGGTCTTGGCGTTTGTTATTACGAACTCCACAGCACCATAATGGCTTTACTGAATTCTGGGAAGTTTGGTAGCAAACCACCTCAGCATAATAAACCCACACTGATGCCAGTGTGGGATTTATTATACCATGCACTCAGAGGGCATCTTAGAGATGCCCCCTGAAAAACGACGAGCCTCTGGTGGGTTCCCTGACTGGTACACACCTGTCTGCCACCACGAGACATGTTTCTGGACCCTTGAGGTGGGAGCCTTTGCTCCCTGTGCCCAGAAACAAAGCCTTTCGTGGGCGGAGATTGTCGCACCTCCCCCAGGTCAGAAAGAGCCATCTGTGGAAGGGGAGCTTAATAGGCCTTGCAACCTTTGTAACACAACCACCAGCCTCTCCTGCTACCAGGAGCAGGCCCCTTTCCTGTCTCACCCCCTTTTCGAAGGGAGGACAGGCAAGAAAAATTAGAACAGCCCAGGAGGTGTGGCCACCTCTGCCAACCCCACCCCTCAGGTAGGGGAGGCGAAGCCCACACTTCAGTGCCCGCCATCTAGCAGATGGTAGGCACTCTCCAATCAGTGTTAGGGATTGTGCCCACTCCCCCACGTGGGGTGAGCTCACCAAGGGAGTAGTCACCCTAAGGTCAGTAGCCCATTGGCTAAATAACTTGAGACCCCTAAAACACCCTCTAAATATAGTATTTAGGGGGCAGCAGTGAATCCAGATTCCCGCAACCTACGAAAGAAGAAGCCCAGCAGAGGAGACTGCAGAGAAGAACTGACTTGGCCTCAGTCCTACCGGCGCCAAAAGTCGTCTTGTCCTGCAGCCAACGACCTCCAAAACGCCTGGGAGGACGGACTGCCTTCAACACAGACCGGATCTCCTGTGAACAGCAGCTCTGTTCAAAAGATTCACCATAGAAAGACTCCGAGCCTGCTGAGGACAAAGAAACCAGACACCTGGAACCACCGCTGAGCAGCCACCAGCCAAAGACCCCCTATCCCCCATTGGATTAAATTGGGCCTCAGGACTCTGCACCCGGCCGCTCTAGTGCCGCGAAGGGTGCTCTTTGAGAGCATCCTTGACCCTGGAGGAACCTTTGTTCTAACCCCAGAAACCCAACTCCCACAACCAAGTACTTACCTTTAAATCAATAACTTCATTTCCTCCCATAGGATTGCATTGACTGCTTTTCTTTGAAAAAAGTCGTGTGGAGTTGGAAATTGTATGGTAACTTAAACTGTGTTTACAAAAACTGACTTACTTACCTTTTATTTAGGAAATGTCCCATTGTGATATCTAGGCATATCACACTGAGGCGAAAAAGTTATCTGAAAAGTAATATAAAAGGTAATCACAAAGTAATTGCAAAGTAACTGAAGAGTAATTTCCACTGTTTCTGTACATTTGACCTACCTGTATCTACTTTCAACTGCATTATCAGAAAAGTACTATTTTTACTTACCTGCATCAAGTCTGGATTGGTTTTAAAAATAAAATACAACAAAGAAATATTTTTATATAAAACAATTGGTCAGAGTTCAGTCTTTGAGTGTGTGAAATAATTTCTTGCCTGAGTGTGTACAATAAACGCTTAACACTACCCTCTAATGAAGCCTTACTGCTCGCCCACACTATCACGAATAGAGAGTAAGGTATTATGTACTTTTACCTCTGTAAACCTTTGGGAATCCACTCGTCTCTGTGCCCAAAATACCTTACTTTGGTATAGTATATACAGAGCCAGCTTCCTACAACTCTGCAAGCAGATGTACCTTGTGGTAGATCGCCCAACGCCAAATGCATTGCACAAGCACTTAGAGCTGGGGAGGAGTGCCCACTTATTACTGAAAGTAGTATATGCCAGTTATGTCGTTTGTTTTAAACAGGACTGTTTTGTGAAGGACGTGGAAGAAGAAAGCTTTGAGAACCAGTTGGAATGCAAGGAGTTTCAGATAACTGATGTGAAAAGTTTATTGAAGGGGTGTCCACATGCCTTGAACTATCTCATCTTTGAAATGCGCTCCCACCCCGCGAGAGAGGCAGTTGTGGTGATGGTCACTTGGGGAACCGGGTCTAGGAAGGGCCTGCCCTGCAACAGGTTGTTGCTGTTCAACCACTGCAAAGAGTGATGGTTACTGGCCCAAATCAACACTAGATCCTCCCAGAGACCATCCGCTTGTGTCCATTGTGCTGCCAGGCACTCTTTAAGTGGACACATGAGTAAGCGAGTGTGAGGAACCATGGCGATGCACGAGGCAATCATGCTGAGGAGGCGCATTACTGTCCTGAATGTTAGCTGGCCATCTGGCTGGAAAGAAGGCAGAAGCTGGAAAGCCTGAACCAGTGCAGTCCTGGGAAAACCTTTCCAGTGACTGAATTTAAAATTGCCCCTAAGAAGGGCTGTATCTGAAGGGGTTAGGGGTGGGACTTCCCCATATTGACGCTGAACCTGAGATTGTGGAGAAGATCTAGGGTGATCCCGGGTTGGGCCAAGCACTGCTGTCTGTTTGCACTCTTGATCAGCCAGTTGTCGAGATACATGTGGATGCCACCACTCCTAAGATGAGTGGCTACCACTGCAAGGCATTTAGTTAAGACTCTTGAATTGAAAGTGCTGACCACTTACCACAAACCTGAGGTATCAGCGGAGCGCCGGGTGGATTGGGATGTAGAAATAGGTGCCCTTCATGTCGAGAGAGGTCATGAAGCTGCCTTGCTGTAACAGAGGAATGACATTCTGGAGCGTAACCATGTAAAAGTGCTCCGACAGGATGTACTTGTTGAGGGGCCGGGTCGAGTATGGGTCTGATGGACACGCATTTCTTGGGGTTGAGAAAGTACAGGAAGTAAACCCCTGTTCCAAAATTTAGTAGTTCAGCTGACAAAACTTCTTCCACCTCAATTTGACTTCCTGAATCCGAGGATCGTAAGTGTTTTGGTTCCTAAGGAGCGCAGAAACGCAGAAACTTGGTGCCTTTATTCTGCAGTGCCTTATGGGCAGGGCAGAGGGCTTTGATTTTTACTCGACTTCACACTGGAAGCCAGTGTAGTTTCCATATACCAAGGGAGACTGATTGGAATTTAGGAATTCCTAATAGCATTGTGGCTGCAGCGTTTTGCACCATCTTCAGTCTGTTAACATATTTTTCCTGTAGATTCATTAAGAGGCTGTTATAATAGTCTAATTTGGATAGTACTAAGGCAGTGATTACCGTTTTTTGACAATTAGCTGGAATGTAAGAGGATTTGTTGAATCACCCTGAGGGAGTAGAAGGATGAGGAGACTACAGCCATCACCTGAGAGCCATAGCTAAGCTTGTTGTCAATTTGAACACCCAAATTCTTGGCTTTAACCACTGGGGTAGGAGGGGACCTAGCTCAACAGGCCACCAGGTGGGAGACCAGGCTGAGAAAAAACTGCCAAAGTTAACCACCTCAGTTTTCGCTGGGTTGAGCTTCAGGCAGTGACTGTTCATTCTTGAACTAATTGCCCGCATACAGTTCTGGAAGTGGGTGGAGAATATGGGATCATTATTGAAGGCTGACACTACTAATTGAGTGACGTCAGCGCCAGAGGTAAGTGAGAAGTCAAAGCTCTTGATTACGGTAGCCAGTTCCGAAACATAAATGTTAAAAAGTGTTGAACTAAGCGAGAATGCCTGATGGACAACGCAAGGGAGTGAAAAAAGGGAGAATTCATATCCACCCTGTGAGAAAGTGCCCTCTTTCTGCATGGTTGCCCCCAGTTTTTGCTGAATTGCTGATGTGCTTTGACTGAGTGTGCCCTGGGCTCCTGCTAATCAGGTACCCAGGGCCTATGTTCTTTCCCTAAAACTGCATTGAAGCCTAAACCCAATTGGCATCTCTGGCCACAGGTCAGCCCCTGGTAAATGGTACAACAGGTACCCAGGGCACTGAGACCAGAGAAGGCCTCTAAGGGCTGCAGCACTTATTGTGCCACCCTTAGAGGTCCTGTACCCTGACACTCACACACTGCCTTTGCAGGCTGCGTGTCTTGGTGCAGAACAAAGTGAAGTCGACATGGCACACATCCCTGTGTGCCATGCCTACAACCCACTGCCCTGGCATAGATCAGTCACCCCTCTAGCTGGGTGCACTATACCAGTGGTGAGGGTACAGGTGCATGAGCCCTGTACCCCTACAGTGTCTAAGTCCATTCTTAGACATTGTAAGTGCAGTGCTGCCATTAAGAGTATATGGTGCTGGGAGTTTGTCATTACGAACTCCACAGCACCATAATGGCTACACTGAAAACTGAGAAGTTTGGTATCAAACTGCTCAGCACATTAAGCCCACACTGATGCCAGTGTGGGATTTAATGAAAAATGCACACAGAGGGCATCTTAGAGATGCCCCCAGAAAACTAACCTACCACTAGTGTCCAGACTGAGTGGCTGCTTTCAGCTGCCACCACCAGACATGTTTCTGGACTCCTGGGTCGAGAGACTGCTGCTCTCTGGGGCCTGAAGCAATGCACATCCTGGGACGAGGTGCCAAGCCTCATCCCCCAGGATGGGCAGGGTTCACGAAGGGGAAGCTTCAAAGGCTTGCCGCCTTTGTGAGCTTCCCCAGGCCACTTGCTGCTCTCAGCAACTGGTCCCTACTGGTTCTGACCCCCACTTTGGGCGGGAGAACCGGCGGGAAAAACAAGTGAGAAAGAGCGGTGTGCCCACCTCTGCCAACTCCACCCCTCAGGTGGGGGAGGCGAGGTGAAGCACAACTCTCAGTCTACGCCATCTTGAAGATGGGGGGACTCAGCCAACCAGGGACAGGCTCATGCCCCCTCCTACTGGAGGGTGGCATAATAGGGGTGTACCCACCCCAGGGAAGGGACCCATTGGTCCCTGCCTTTTACCTACCTGTAACGCCCCTAAATCTAGTATTTAAGGGCACCCCTGAACCTTGCTTCCTCAGACAAGAAGAAACTACAAGAAGAAGAAGGACCAAACAGCCGTGCAGCAGCTAACAAGAGGAAGACGCCCACTGACTTGGCCCCAGCCCTACCGGGCTGTCTCCCCCTCGAACTCGCTCCTGCGAAATCACGGTGTGTCCTGTAGCCAGCAACCTCGAAAACCCCGGAGGACCTGCCTGCCTTCAACTACCAAGACTTTGTCTCCCGTGAACACCGGATTTGTTCATCTGCAACCTCTGGCTCCGGCCGGACACTGCGGATCCGTCCCACTCTGCATCAGCCGTCCACGGCCCGAGCTCGAGTGGGCAAACACCACGAGGTGGTCACCCCGGCGATCCTGACCCGAGACCCGGCGACCCCTGACCTGCCTCAAGCCGACGCCTGCAGCCTAAATCCAGAAGGTCCCCCCAACCGCAACCAGGAGCTGGTAAGAAGATCCGACCCCAAAAGGCACCCCTGCACCCGACGCCCCACGGCCTTGTGTGCCCAAAGCGATGGTGCCTAACCAACCCCTAACTTCCCAACTTACCTCTCGAAGTGGTGGTCGCACCCAGAAGACCTTCGTCCCCGTGCCTGCAGTGCCTTTGCAAACCGGAGGTTCCCCATTGAAACCAACAGGGCGCCCGACGTCGAAACAGCACCATGCACCCGGCCGCCCTAGTGCCGCTGAGGGTGCACCTTTGGTGCTACTTTGTTTCCCCATTTGCCCTGAGCTAAAGTCCAGGAGCTTTGCTCCCACAACCAAATGGCCTGCTTGCCAGCAGCCACCAACCGGAGGCCCCCTATCCCCCATTGGATAACATTGGGCCTCAGCACTTTGCACCCGGCCGCCCTAGTGCCGCTGAGGGTGTAACGAGAGTGTATCCTTGAACCTGGGGGAATCCTTGTTCTAACCCCAGAAGCTCAACTCCAAAGACCGATTACTTACCTGGCAACCGTTAACTTCATTTCTCTCCATAGGAAACTATTGACTGTTTTTCTCTGAAAAATGTTCTAAGTGTGGAGTTGATTTGTATGGAAACCTGAAAAATAGCAATTGTGCAAAACTGACTTTACTTACCTTTTCTCTAGGAAATGTCCCAGTGTGATATCTAGGCATATCACACCGAGTAGAAAAAGTAATCTGAAAAGTAATCTCAAAAGTAACGTAAAAGTAACCCACCTGTAATTTTTACTGCAAAATCGATACAAAGTATATGTACAGAATTCCACAGTATTGCATTACCAGTAATTCAAACTGTGACCATTTCAATGTACATTTACAACTGCATTCAAACTGTATATTTACTGCAAAGTATTTATCAACTTACCTGTGCCAGGCTTGCTTGGTTCTAGGAAATAAAATAACAAAGAATATTTTTATACAAAACCAATTGGTCTGAAGTTCAGTCTTTGAGTGTGTGAAATCATTTGCTGATTGAGTGGGTACAACAAATGCTTAACACTGTCCTCGGATACTGCCTTACTGCTCGACCACAATACCACAAATAGAGTGAGGTGCTATCTAACTTTACCTCTGCCTACCTTTGGGGATCCACTGGACTGTGCACACTATACCTCACTTTGGTATAGTATATACAGAGCCAGCTTCCTACACACCCAAGGCAACAGATTGTTAACTATTGGAAAGAAAGGAGGTCAGGGGGGACAAAGTCTTGCCTTTAACTCCTAGTTCAGTCAATGGATTGATCAAGGTCTTATGATCCACCGTATCAAAAGGCTCCTGACAGGTCGAGGAGAATAAGAGCTGCGGAACCTCCATTATCTAATGCAGCGCTTATCTATTCGGTGGCCTTGATTAGGACGGTTTCTGTGCTGTGCCCGGGTTTGAACCCGAGCTGAGTTGGGTCCAGAACATGGTTATCGTGGATGAACTGGGCAAGCTGCATATTCAGTATTCGTCACGAGTTTTGCCGGGAGAGGAAGGCAGGAAATGGTGCGATAATTGTTGGGGTCTGCTATGAGGGACGAAATGAGCCACAGAGATGGGCTGAACAGCCCTATTGCCTTGGGCGTGTCCCTTTTTGATTTTCTTCAGCATGTGATCAACCTGAGGCCTGAAGAGGTGTTCCCCCATCAAAGAGCAAATTGATTAGATTATGATGGTCTTCTGGTCTAAAGCCAGAGACTCAGAGCCAGGCATGTTGGTGGATATGAACACTGCAGTTAATATCCCTGGCGGTGGTGTGAGCCACGAATATGGTCTAGCTCTCCGCTATGAGCTCTTGAACCCTTTGCCTGTACTGATCCAAGTGGTGTTGGATCAAGTCTCTCATGTTGTCTCACTGTGCCTGGTCATGCCTACTGACTTTCTTTGTCAGGGGGTGGGGTGTCCCCAGTACCCTATGCATTTGCGGGTAGTATGCACGACCAGAGAGTCTGGTGGGAGCTGTCCTCTGATGTAAGGCAGGTCCAAAGTGTAGGAAGCTGGCTCTGTATATACTATACCAAAGTGAGGTATAGTGTGCACAGAGTCCAGTGGAACCCCAAAGGTAGGCAGAGGTAAAGTTAAATAGCACCACACTCTCTATTTGTGGTAGTGTGGTAGTGTGGTCGAGCAGTAAGGCAGTATCAGAGGACAGTGTTAAGCATTTGTTGTACACACCCAGTCAGCAAATGAATTCACACACTGAAAGACTGAACTTCAGACCAATTGTTTTTGTATCAAAAATATTCTTTTAGGTATTTTATTTCCTAGAACCAAGCAAGCCTGGCACAGGTAAGCAATAAATACTTTAAAGTAGTAATGCAGTTTGTTAACAGTTTGAATTGTATTTGTATATGCACTTTGTTTTGACTTACAGTATGGTTGCAGAGAAATGCAATACTTTGTAAATACAGTACATAGACTTGAATGGGCTTTTCAGTAAAATACCAGGTAAGTTACTTTTTAGATTACTTTTCTTACTCAGAGTAGTATACCTGGATACTACTCTGGGACATTTCCTGTAAACAGGTAAGAAAAATCGTTTTGGTTAAATAGTACAATTTTAAAGAATTTCTTTAGGTTTTTAAACTCCACACGTAGAAACTTTTCCAAGAAAAACAGTCAATGTTTTCCTATGGAGTAAAGGAAAATGCTACTTACCCAGTATGCATCTGTTCTTGGCATATAGAGCTGTAGAGTAATATGCTATGCATATATCGCCATCTAGTGTTGGGTCCGGATGTTTGCACTTTGTTTTTCTTCGAAGAAGTCTTTCCAGTCACGAGGTAGGTGACTCCTCCTTTCGGTGATAGTGCGCATGGGCATCGACTCCATTGTTAGATTGTTTTCCCGCAGAGGGTGATAATGGAGATAGTAGGAGTAGTAAAAGGAGATGTCCATGATGCATGTATCTAAGTAACATATTACTGCAACAGGTATAGGTACCCGGGGAGGTGGGTGGGTGCATATGACTACAGCTCTATATGCCAAGAACAGATGCATTCTGGGTAAGTAGCATTTTCCGTTCGAGGCATATGAGCTGTAGATCATATGCTATGCATAGACTATATAGCAGTTATCTCCCAAAGCGGTGGCTAACCTGCATCTGTTGCAGTGGTCTGAAATAGTGTACGTAAAACTGCCTGGCCCACTCTAGCTTGTTGTCTTGCTAACACATCTACACAATAGTGTTTTGTGAATGTGTGAGGTATAGACCATGTTGCAGCTTTGCATATGTCATCTATGGGTATATTTCCTAAGAATGCCATAGAAGCCCCCAGTTTGCGTGTAGAGTGTGCTATAGGGGGAACTGTTAATGTTTGTATCGCTTTTGCGTAGCAGATATGAATGCACTTGACTATCCACCTTGCAATTCCCGATTTTGATATGGGTTTGCCTTTGTGTGGTGGAGCAAAAGCGACAAAGTTGATTTGTGTTATGGAAAGGTTTTCTCCTTTCTATGTAATACAGCAATGCTCTCTTTACATCTAATGTGTGTAGAGCACGTTCCGCTACTGAATCTGGTTGAGGGAAGAACACTGATAACTCAACAGATTGATTGATGTGCAAAGCAGAAATGACTTAAGGAAGGAATTTAGGATTAGTCTGCAGAACTACTTTATTTTGGTGCATTTGTAAAAAAGGTTCTTCGATAGTTAATGCCTGAAGCTCACTTACTCTTCTGAGTGATGTGATAGCCACCAGGAAAGCAGTTTTCCATGAGAGAACTTGCAGTTAACATTTGTGCAATGGCTCAAAAGGTGGACCCATTAGTATGGTCAGGACAATGTTGAGATTCCATACCGGAGCAGGTGGACGTCTCGGGGTGGGGGTGGCTTAGGGGAATAACTCTTTTCAGTCCTTCCATAAACGCTTTAATGACAGGTACTCTAAAAAGAGATAGATTTTGTCTATTTTGTAGGTATGCAGCTATTGCAGCTAGATGTAAATGTATGGACGTGTATGCTAGATTGGAACGTTGTAGATGTAACTAATAGCATATAATGTTTTGGACAGAAGCATCCAGCGGGTTGATGTGGTTATTACAATAAATCACAAACTGATTCCACTTTGCTGCATAGCAGGCTCATGTGGTAGGACGTCTAGCTTATTTGATGATATTCATACAGTCTGGCGGTAGATTAAGATAGCCAAACTCTAAGACTTCAGGTGCCAGATCGCCAGATTGAGTTGACTGGGGTCTGGGTGTCTTATGTCTCCATTGCTCTGTGTGAGGAGATTGGGTGTAAGACATAGTTTTTGATGAGGAACTATCGAGAGTACCAATAGGGTTGTGAACCATGGTTGACGTGCCCATGCGGGAGCAACTAGGATTAGTGTCAGGGACGCTTGTTTGAGTTTCCGAACCACTAATGGAATGAGTGGGAGAGGTGGAAAAGCTTAAGCAAATATCCCTGACCAGTTCATCCATAGTGCATTGCCTTTGGACAATGGGTGTGGATACCTGAACGTGAAGTTTGGGCATTTTGCGTTTAGGTGCGTGGCGAACAGGTCTGTGTCTGGAAAGCCCCACATTTGAAAGAATGGAGGAGAACTTGAGGGTGTAGTTCCCATTCGTGGACTTGCTGTGTCTAACGACTTAGCAGGTCTGCCATCTGATTGTCTACTCCTGGGAGATGTTCGGCTAGGAGATCGATCTTGTGATGAAAGGCCCACCTCCAGATGTCCTGGGCTAGGTGGGACAGTTGGAAGGAGTGTGTTCCCCACTGTTTTTGTATGTAATACATAGCTGTCATGTTCTCGGTACGAACCAGGACAGTTTTCCCCCCCAGCTGGGTTTGAAAAGCTTTGAGGGCCAGAAATATGGCCATGAGCTCTAATTGGTTGATGTGTAGCAACTTTTGTTGGTGACTCCACAGTCCTTGCACTGTGTGTTGTTGTAGATGAGCTCCCCAGCCAGTTAGAGACACCTCCGCTGTCAGTACTGTCTGTGGAACCGGGTCTATGAAGGGCTGTCCTTTTGACAGATTTTGTGTGTTCCACCACTGCAGAGAGCTATGAGTACGACCGCTTACCAACACTAGATCGGTTAATAGACCATGGGACTGGTTCCACTGACTGGCTAAGCATTCCTGAAGCGGACGCATGTGGAGCCAGGCGTACTGGACGATCATAATGCAAGATGCCATCATCCCCAGCAGTTACATGTAAGCCCGAGCTGGAAGAGAATGATTGGGTTGAAACTGAAGAATCAAAGCCTGAATGTTGCGAATTCTGGCTGCATTGGGAAACGCTAGAGCCTGAGTATGCAAAGTGGCTCCTAGGGAGTTCTGAATATTGGCTGGCTGAAGATGTGATTTTGGCACATTGACTGTGAACCCTAGTTGATGTAGTAACTTGATTGTTATGGAAGTGTATTTGAGACACTTGTTGGGACGTGCTGGCTTTGATGAGTCAGTCGTCTAAGTATGGGAAGACATGGATGCTTTGTCTCCTGAGATGAGCAGCTACTACCGCCAGACATTTTGTGAAGACTCTGGGGGCAGTGGTGACTCCGAATGGGAGTACCTTGAACTGGTAATGTTGGCCCGCTAACACAAACCTGAGAAATTTGCGATGAGCAAGGTGGATTGGAATATTAAAGTAGGCGTCCTTTAAGTCCAAAGTGGACAGAAAGTCGCCTTTTTGCAAAAGAGGTAGTACCTGTTGAAGTGTTATTATGTGAAAATGGTCTGACTGTATGTAAAAATTGAGTTTTCTGAGATCTAAGATTGGTCTGAGAGACCCGTCCTTTTTTGGTATTCGGAAGTAAAAGGAGTACACGACCGACCCTTGGTGTTGTAGTGGTACGGGCTCTATAGCTCCTTTTAAAAGTAGAGACTGTACCTCTTGTTTGAGGAGGTGTAGATGATCTGGTGAATTTGTGACACTTTGGGAGAATGTTTGGAGGAGTGTTGATGAACTTCAGGCAGTAACCAGAACGGATAATTTGTAGAACCCATTTGTCTGTTATTGACTGCCAAGCTGGTAAGAAATTTGACAGTCTTCCCCCGACAGGTGTTAAATGGTCGGGGGGAGTATGGGTAAGTCACTGTTTTGTATTGGAGAGGGAGGCGCGTGTGCTAGAACCTTTACCTCTGTCTTTGCCGTTGTTTCCTCTGTAACCCCCTCTGAAGTAGTTTTTAGAGCCAGAGGGTTGGTTATTGCCCTTGTATGTGGATGCAGTTTCCGTGGAAGTATTTTTGGACCCTGCTCGATAGAAGGAGCGCCGAAAGGAACCACAGCCTTGTGTGTACTGAAGGGCTCCCATTGATTTGGCCACTTCAGTGTCCATCTTTTCCAGTGAAGCATCTACCACTGGGCCAAAGAGGTGTGGTTTGTCAAAGGGTGTGTTTAATATGGAGGTCTGAACCTCAAGTTTGAACCCCGATATACGTAGCCAGGTGTGTCTTCTTAACAGGCCACTAGTGTTTACCGCTCTGGCAGATGTGTCAGCAGCATCTAGGGAACATCTGATTTGATTGTTCGAAATAAGTTGTCCCTCCTGTACTAAGTCTTGTGCTTTAGATTTATGCTCTTGTGGTAGAAATTGGATGAGTCGTTCCATTTCATCCCAATGCGCACGGTCGTATCTAGCTAATAGCGCTTGTGTTAGATATACGCCAGAAGTTTGCCGCTTGTGAAGCCACCCTTTTCCCTGACGCATTGAGAAGCTTTGATTCTTTATCTGGAGGTGGAGCATCCCCTGCAGCTTGGGAGTTTGCCCTCTTGCGTGCATTTGAAACTACCAATGAGTCTAATGGTAATTGTCCCCTTATGTACACTGGGTCAGATGGTGCTGGCTTATACTTTTTATCCATCCTAGGGGTAAGGATACGTGCCCTGAAGCACAAGTTACTAACTTGTGTAACGATCTATCTGTAAGAGACAGTAGTTAGTGACAGATTCCTTACCTTAGAATATCCCCAGGCGTCAGGCTGGATCCGGAAAGTTTTTGCGTAGCAGTACCCTTGCGTTGCCGGTAGGCGGCGTCGTGCGGCTCCGCGTCCGTCATCAGCGTCGTGATCGCCGGGATGACGTCGCGGGCAGTACTTAGACGCCGCCCCTGCGCGCTGACGTCAGTTCTGTACACGACTTTCCGCGCCAGGAACGCAGAGCCATGCAAGAAGCTGACATAGGTGTCTGAAAAATGCTAGGGCCCTGAAAGGGATGTCCTTAACCCTAGAAATCAGTTCGCAGAACGGGGAGGATGGGTGGGGCGGTAAGGAATCTGTCACTAACTACTGTCTCTTACAGATATATCGTTACACAAGTTAGTAACTTGTGCATCTGAAAGAGAAATGTTAGTGACAGATTCCTTACCTTAGAATAGATACCCCAGCAATACCAACCCCGGTGGTGGGTCTGCGAACAAAGATCAGACAAGGAAGTCCCTCCGGACAGAACGGCCAAAGAAGCCGTCCCTCCGGACCTGACTGTCAAGGCAGTAATGCTTGGTAAACGTGTGCAGTGAGGCCCACGTAGCTGCCTGACAGATATCCTGCAGCGGAACACCGCGGCCTAAAGCCGTGGTAGCAGCCGTTGCCCTGGTGGAATGGGCACGCAGCCCAACAGGAGGCTCCTTCTTAGCCAAAGAATAGCAGGCTTTGATACACAAGGTTACCCAGCGGGAGATGGTTCTCTTGTGCACCGCCCGACCTTTTTTGGCGCCCACGTAGCCAACAAAGAGCTGGTCATCCACCCGGAAGTGTTGTGTGCGGTTGATATAGCGGTTGATATAAAAGGAAAGCGCACGTTTTGGGTCCAGACGGTGGAGCGTCTCTTCCTCTCTGGAAGGATGCGGAGGCGGAAAGAAGGAGGGCAAAGTGATGGTCTGCCCAATGTGGAAGGCAGTAACCACCTTTGGAAAGAAGGACGGACGCGTCCTAAGAACAACCTTGTCTGGATGGACAGACAGAAAGGGAGGTTTGCATGATAGAGCCTGGAGCTCACTCACCCGCCGAGCGGAGGTGATGGCCACCAGAAAGGCTGTCTTCAGAGTCAGAAGACGAAGAGGACAGTTATGTAGAGGCTCAAAGGGAGCGCACATGAGAAAGGTAAGAACAAAGTTCAAGTCCCACTGAGGCATCACAAACGGAACAGGAGGGAAGAGGTGTGTAATGCCTTTTAGGAACCTGTTAACAACAGGGGACTTGAAAAGGAGGGCTGATCAGGAAGCCTGAGGAAGGCCGAGATGGCACAAAGATAGCCCTTGATGGTACCCAGGGCAGAACCCTGTTGGGCCAGGGAAAGAAGGAACAGAAGAACCTCAGAAAGAGGGGCAGAGAGAGGGTTCACAGCCTTTGCTGTGCACCATGCCACAAACTTGTTCCACCTGCAGGCGTATACCACCTTAGTGGAGGGACGCCTGGCTGCCAGAATCACATCACAAACTTCGGGAGGCAAGTCGAAAGGAATCAACTGCCGCCGCTCAATCTCCACGCAAGCAGGTGGAGGCTGGACAGGTTCGGGTGGAGGCTGGACAGGTTCGGGTGGAGGACCGTCCCCTGCTGCTGCGACAGAAGATCCTCCCGAAGAGGCAGACTGATCGGGGGATCGACGCTCATACGGAGTAGCTCGGGATACCAAACTCTTCGAGCCCAGTCCGGAGCCACAAGGATGACTTGGGCCCGGTCGCGCCGAATCTTCTTCAACACTCTGGGTAGAAGTGGTATAGGCGGAAAGGCGTACAACAAACCGCAACTCCACTCGCGACGAAAAGCGTCGCCGAGCGAGTGCCGCCTTGGAAATTCCAACGCGCAGAACTAATGACATTGCGCGTTTTCTTCGGTGGCGAATAGATCTAACCAAGGCTCTCCCCACTGCAGAAAGAGTCCTTGCGCCACTTCCGAGTGAAGACGCCATTCGTGATCCATCATGCACCTGCGGCTGAGTTCGTCCGCCCTGGCGTTCAGGGAACCTGCCAGGTGTTGAACCATCAGGAACATGCCCTGATGTTCCAGCCATGTCCAGAGGCGCAGAGCCTCCTGACAGAGGGTCCACGACCCCACCCCGCCTTGTTTGTTGCAGTACCACATGGCGGTGGTGTTGTCTGTGAACACCTGCACTACCTTCCCTTTGACAGAGGGAAGGAATGCCTTGAGTGCAAGTCGGATCGCCCGGAGCTCCAGAAGGTTGATATGGAGCCGGGACTCCGCCGGAGACCAGAGGCCTCTGATCTACGCTCTCCCATGTGACCGCCCATCCCAGAAGGGACGCGTCCGTCACAACTGTGTGCTCTGGCTGGGGAAGGGAGAGGGATCTGCCCATGACCCATTGCCGGTTCGAGAGCCACCACTGCAACTGTTGTGCAGTCCCCTCCGAGATCTGGACGTGATCGGACAGGTTGCCCTGGTGCTGCACCCACTGGAACTTCAGGTCCCACTGCAGAGCCCGCATATGCCATCTGGCATGATCGACCAGCAGGATGCAGGAGGCCATGAGGCCCAGCAGCCTCAGGGTCATCCGTACCGAAACCCAGGATAAAGGCTGAAAGATTGGAATCATAGCCTGAATATCCCGGACTCGCCGTTCGGGAGGATAGGCCCGAAACTGCGCCGTGTCCAGAACTGCTCCGATGAAAAGGAGCTGTGGAGAAGGAATCAGATGCGACTTCGGCACATTGATGGAGAACCCCAGCGAGTGCAGGAGTTCGGCCGTAGTCGGGAGGTGGGAGACGACTGCCTGGGACGAGCCCGCCTTCAGCAGCCAGTCGTCGAGGTAGGGGAAGACTGGAACCCCTGCCCGGCGCAGATGAGCTGCGACCACCGCCATCACTTTCGTGAACACCCGAGGGGCACTTGTAAGGCCAAAGGGGAGCACGGTGAACTGAAAATGCTCGAGGCCTTCCGTGAACCGCAGGTAACGCCGGTGGGCCGGCAGGACGGGGATGTGAAAATAAGCGTCCTGCAAGTCCAACGCTACCAACCAGTCTCCAGGGCAGTCAAGACCTGAGCTAGGGTGAGCATCTTGAACTTCTCCTTCCGGAGGAAGCGATAGACGTTCCGGAGGTCCAGGATAGGACGCATGTCCTCCTGGTCCTTTTTGGGCACCAGAAAGTAGTGGGAGTAGCAACCACGTCCTACTTCTGGGGTCGGAACATGCTCGATGGCCCTCTTGGCCAAGAGGGCAGTGACTTCCTTCTGCAGAAGCACCAAGTGATCCCCTGACATGCGGTGGAATTGAGGTGGCATGGCTGGGGGTGGTCTCGAAGGGGAGGGAGTAGCCCCTTCGGACAATGTCCAAGACCCACCTGTCCGAGGTGATGGCACGCCAGTGGTGAAGGTGATGGCGGACCCTGCCCCCTACTAGCGTGCTGTGCACCTGAAAGGAAGGACTAGGCGGGCTTGGAGGCCGCGGACGGGGCGGAGTTGGTGGCCTGACCCGCACGCTGGTTGCCCGAACCGCCACGGCGGTAGCCACGTCCTCGGCCACGCGAAGACGCTTGCTGCGCGGGAAGGTGGCTGGGCAGCGGACGTGACTGGGCGCCCCTTCCGTGGCCACGAAAGGGGCGAAAAGCAGAGGTTAGCGGAGGGCGCACAACAGAAAGGCCCAGGGACTTGGCAGTAGCCCGTGAGTCCTTAAAACGCTCCAGCGCATGGTCTGCTTTGGAACCAAAAAGACCGACTCCATCAAAGGGCATGTCCATGAGTGTATTCTGGACATCACCCGAGAAACCAGTTGTTCTCAGCCAGGCGTGGCGACGCAGCGCCACCGTCGTTGCAAGCGATCTGCCCAGCGAGTCGGCGGTATCAAGGCCACAACGTATGGTGTACTTTGCCGCATCCCTACCTTCGGCAATGGTGCGGGTAAGCAGTGTCTGGACCTCCTCAGAACACTGGGGCAAAACAGCCGCCACCGAATCCCACAGAGAGTGGGAATATCGGCCCAAAAGGCAAGCGGTGTTGATGGACCGCAAGCCAGCACTGGAGGAAGAACAGGCCTTCTTCCCAAATTGGTCCAGGCGTTTGGATTCCCTATCCGGAGGGGCGGTAGGGAAGGCGGTTTGGGAGGCAGAGGCTTGGACAACCAAGCTCTCGGGGTGGGATGTTGAGAGAGAAACAAGGGGTCGCCCGGAGCAGGGCGATGGCGTCGGGCCACGTTCCTACCCACAGGAGCCCATGTGGTGGGCTTGGAACAGGTGCCCAAAAGAACGTCAGACAGTGCATCATTAAACGGCAGCAATGGCTCCGAGGAGGTAGCTGCCGGCTGAAGCACTTCAGTCAGGAGATTAGTCCTGACAGCCACAGTAGGCAATTGGAGGTGTAAGGCTCCAGCTGCTCTACGCAACACCGTTGCGAAATTTGCTCCCTCCTCCGTAGCCACGGAAGGAGGAGACAGCATGCCAGAGTCAGGAGAAGTGTCCAGACCACTGGCATCCCCAAGTTCCTCTGCCCAGTCCTGATCATACTCACACTGATGTGTGAGAGGGTCTTCCGACCCCTCCCAGCTCTCCTGGTCCTCCTCTGGCACAAAATATGGAGGAGGAGGGACATCTGGGACCCAAGGTCTCATCGGCGCCGGAGCCGGCGTCGAGCGACGTCGGTCCAGCTCCATGTCCGGAACTGGAGAGAACCGGGGAACAGCACCGGGGACATCGGCGCCGGCGGAGGCGTGGTTAGGTCAACCGGCGTTGATCGGGGTTGCGGTACCACCGGAGCCGGGATCGAGGCCGGAGCCGAGGCCGGGATCAAGGCTGGCGGGACGGGCGACGCCGGGACCGGAGTCGTCGGCGACGCCGGAGCAACCCCATCAGGGCCCGCGGGGCCTGAATGCGCACCGGAGGGACCTTGAGGCCCGAAGAGGCGGGCCATGGCCGACAGGAATTCCTGTATTTGGGCCGGAGTCGCCCCTGAACCCGGAAAGGACGGGTAATGCGGGGGCGGTTCCACAGGCACGTCCGGGGCCGCGGGGACGGTGCCGACAGGGGCCTCAGCCGAGTCGCGAGACCGGCGAGGCGAAGTCTTAGAGCGATGATGCTTCTTAGACTTTTTGTGCTTCGACTTACCCGAGGAGTGCGAAGACTTGGACTCCGACGACCGGCGGGGGCTCCGCGACCGGCCCCTCGACCTCTCACGGGACAGGGGCTTGGTGCGGCGCGGAGCCGACTGCCGGACCTCGAGGAGCTTTCGAGACCGCTCTTGCAAAGCCTTCGGGTGTAAGGCCCGGCAGTCAGGGCACGACTTCGTGTCGTGGTCTCCGCCGAGACAGTAGAGACACTCTAAGTGCAGGTCTGTGATCGACATCATTCGACCACAGACGTCGCATGGCTTGAAGCCGGGCATCCCTACCGACACCTAGGAGTCGAGATGACTCGAAAAGAAACAGTGAAAAAATCACCCAAAATGTAGTCAAAAATTGACTAGGGCACTGCTCTTCCCGGATCTGCGCTTACTGGCGCGGAAAAGAAGAACTGACGTCAGCGCGCAGGGGCGGCGTCTAAGCACTGCCCGCGACGTCATCCCGGCGATCACGACGCCGACGACGGACGCGGAGCCGCACGACGCCGCCTACCGACGCGCAAGGGTACTGCTACGCAAAAACTTTCCGGATCCAGCCTGACGCCTGGGGATATTCTAAGGTAAGGAATCTGTCACTAACGTGTCTCTTTCAGATAGGATCGTTAAATATGTCGTCCACATGTCTGATCATCCCTTTCAGCATGGGTAACGTATGTGTTGCCTTTTGTGTACTATTAAGTGTTTCAAAAAGGAAATCCTCTTCGAGGGATTCCTTGTGGAGTTGCACCCCATGGTAATTGGCAGCCCTGCCTAGTAATTCAATATAGCCTAAACTGTCATCTGGTGGAGAGGGCCTGGTAGGGTACAAGTCAGGATCGTTGTCTGTGGGTGAGTCAGTGTTGTAGTCGTCCCATTCTCTATCGGTCCTGGCTGGTTATCATCATTACCATCCCCATCATCCGGATTGTCAGGTGTATGTGGTGGTGAGTGCTCAGGTGAAATTGGCACAGGTAGAGACTGAGGAGAGGGTGCTGCTGGAAGAGGAGGAAGGGAAGGGTTAGTTCCAATATTTCTCTTCTTCAAAGGAATGTGATATTCCTCTTCAGAATCAGTCCTTCTCTTTAGAGACACTTTGGTGGTAATGTGGCCAGTTTTAGGGTGAATGTATAACACTTTCTGTTTCGGGTCCGGTTTATTGAGCGGATCGTCGAGACTGTGCTTTTTAGGTGATTTTGGTACATCAGTCTGTTTCGATGCCGAAGTTTTCGGTGCCGACGGCTTAGGGGCTGGTGTCTTTGGATCTGAAGGGGTTTTCGGTGCCGAGTGGTGATGTTCGGAGCTTGACTTGGGCTTCGACCCTGAAGGCTTTGGCTCGGTGCTCGACCTGGAGTGGGGCTTTTCGGAGCCGGATGGCTTTTTTGTAGGCTTCGGTGCAGAGCCGGAAGGCGGGGCATCGGAAGCGTGGTCTCGGTGCCGACCGGGGCCCGAGGGTGCGGGTTGGTCCGGAGTCATCTTTTTAGGTTTATTTGGGAGTTTGGACGAGGTAGGGACTGTACTTACAGTACGATGTCCATGCGGGATGTCTTCATCCTGATCAAAGGCGTCCTCAGAAAGGGAGATCGGATCTTGTTCTTCCTCGGCCCCAATAGCTTCACCAGCTTCTTCATCCGATTGCGGTCCGAAGAGGTCTGGAATGGAGCCTGTCTGTTGACTCTGCATGTCGCAGCGTCGAGCCAGACGGTCGCCTTGCCTCTTTTTGGAGCGGAAAGCTTGGCACGCGTCGCAGTCCTGCTCACTGTGTTCCGGTGACAAACACAGGTTGCACACTTCGTGTGAGCCGGTGCGTGGGTATTTCGAGTGGCACCGAGGGCAGAATTTAAAGGGAGTTAGTTCCATCGACTGCGAGTCGAACCGAGGCGGCTAGGAAATAAACACGATATGCGAGGAATGGAACACGCGATCGGAAACAATACAGAAGGTGAGTGTTCTACGCACCGAGGGACACCGAAGGATCAGTGTCGAACAGGAGCGCAGCGAGTAAAATCCGAACCCAATGGCGGAAAAAAACAATCTAACAATGGAGTCGATGCCCATGCGCACTAGCACCGAAAGGAGGAGTCACCTACCTCATGACTGGAAAGACTTCTTCGAAGAAAAACAAAGTGCAAACATCCGGACCCAATACTAGATGGCGATATATGCATAGCATATGATCTACAGCTCATATGCCTCGAACATAGTGTTATCGGTTTTGAGGTAAGTATTTGGTAGTGGGAGTTGAGGTTCTGTGGGTATACTCGGGGGTCCACCAGGGTCAAGGATGCACTCTAGTTACACCCTCAACGGCATTAGGGCGGCCGGGTGCAGAGTGCTGAGGCCCAATGTTATCCAATGGGGGGCCGACGAGCAGGCCACTTGGTTGTGGGAGCAAAGCTCCTAGACTTTAGCTCAGGGCAAATGGGGAAACAGAGTAGCACCAAAGGTGCACCCTCAGCGGCACTAGGGCCGCCGGGTGCAGGGTGCTGTTTCAACGTTGGGCGCCCTGTTTGCAATGGGGAACCTCCGGTTTGTAAAGGCACTGCAGGCTTGGGGAAGAAGGTCTTCTGGGTGCGATCACCACTTCGAGAGGTAAGTTGGGGGTTGGTTAGGCACCGTCGGTTTGGCCACCCAAGGCCGTGGGGAGTCAGGTGCAGGGGTGCCTTTTGGGGTCGGATCTTCTTACCAGCTCCTGGTCGCGGTTGGGGGGACCTTCCGGATTTAGGCTGCAGGCGTCGGCTGGAGGTTTGAGGCAGGTCAGGGGTCGCCGGATCCCAGGTTAGGAACGCTGGGGGGACCTCCTCGTGATGTTTGCCCACTCGAGCTCGGGCCCTCGACGGCAGGTGCAGAGTGGGGCGGATCCGCAGTGTCCGGCCGGAACCAGAGGTTGCAGATTAACAAATCCGGTGTTCACGGGAGACACAGTCTTTGAGTTTGAAGGCAGGCAGGTCCTCCGGGGTTTTCGAGGTTGCTGGCTGCAGGACACACCGGGATTTCGCAGGAGCAAGTTCGAGGTGGAGACAGGCCGGTAGGGCTGGGGCCATGTCAGAAGGAGTCTTCCTCTTGTTAGCTTCTGCACGGCTGTTCGGTCCTTCTTCTCTTGTAGTTTCTTCTTGTCTGAGGAAGCAAGGTTCAGTGGTGCCCCTAAATACTAGAATTAGAGGCGTTACAGGTAGGTAAAAAGGTTGAGACCAATGGGTACCTTCCCTGGGGTGGGGACACCCCCTATTATGCCACCCTCCAGTGGGAGGGGGGCATGAGCCTGTCCCTGGTTGGCTGAGTCCCCCCATCTGCAAGATTGTGGGGACAGTTGTGCTTCACCTCGCCTCCCCCAACCTGAGGGGTGGAGTTGGCAGAGGTGGGCACACCTCTCTTCCTCACTTGTTTTTTCTGCCGGTTCTCCCGCCCAAAGTCGGGGTCAGAACCAATGGGGACCAGTTGCTGAAAGCAGCAAGGGGCCTGGGGAAGCTCACAAAGGCGGCAAGCCTTTGAAGCTTCCCCTTCGTGAACCCTGCCCATCCTGGGGGAGGAGGCTTGGCACCTCGTCCCAGGATGTGCATTGTTTCAGGCCCCAGAGAGCAGCAGGCTCTCAACCCTGGGGTCCAGAAACATGTCTGGTGGTGGCAGCTGAAAGCAGCCACTCAGCCTGGACACTAGTGGTAGGTTAGTTTTCAGGGGGCATCTCTAAGATGCTCTCTGTGTGCATTTTCCATTAAATCCCACACTGGCATCAGTGTGGGTTTAATGTGCTGAGAAGTTTGATACCAAACTTCTCAGTTTTCAGTGCAGCCATTATGGTGCTGTGGAGTTCGTAATGACAAACTCCCAGCACCATATACTCTTAATGGCAGCACTGCACTTACAATGTCTAAGAATGGACTTAGACACTGTAGGGGTACAGGGCTCATGCACCTGTACCCTCACCACTGGTATAGTGCACCCAGCTAGAGGGGTGACTGACCTATGCCAGGGCAGTGGGTTGTAGGCATGGCCCACAGAGGTGTGTGCCATGTCGACTCTTCACTTTGTTCTGCACCAAAACACGCAGCCTGCAAAGGCAGTGTGTGTGTGTAAAGGTACACGGCCTCTAAGGGTGGCACAATAAGTGCTGCAGCCCTTAGAGGTCTTCCCTGGTCACAGTGCCCTGGGTACCTGTGGTACCATTTACCAGGGGCTGACCTGTGGCCAGAGATGCCAATTGGGTACAGTTTTGGGGAAAGAGCACAGGCTCTGGGAACCCGATTGGCAGGGACCCGGGGCACATCAAGTCAAAGTGCATCAGTGGTCTGGCAAAAAGTGGGGGGGTTACTGCAACAGAAACCCACTTCCTTACAAGGATGCACTCTAGTTACACCCTGAGCGGCACTAAGGCGGCCGGGTGCAGAGTGCTGAGGCCCAATGTTATCCAATAGGGGATAGGGGGCCTCTGGTTGGTGGCTGCTGGCAAGCAGGCCACTTGGTTGTGGGAGCAAAGGTCCTGGACTTTAGCTCAGGGCAAATGGGGGAAAAGTAGCACCGAAGGTGCACCCTCAGCGGCACTAGGGCGGCCGGGTGCAGGGTGCTGTTTCGACGTCGGGCGCCCTGTTTTCAATGGGGGAACCTCCGGTTTGCAAAGGCACTGCAGGCTTGGGGACGAAGGTCTTCTGGGTGCGACCACTTCGAGAGGTAAGTTGGGAAGTTAGGGGTTGGTTAGGCACCGTCGGTTTGGGAACCCAAGGCCGTGGGGCGTCGGGTGCAGGGGTGCCTTTTGGGGTCGGATCTTCTTACCAGCTCCTGGTCGCGGTTGGGGGGACCTTCCGGATTTAGGCTGCAGGCGTCGGCTGGAGGCTTGAGGCAGGTCAGGGGTCGCCATATCTCGGGTCAGGATTGCCGGGGAGACCTCCTCGTGGTGTTTGCCCACTCGAGCTCAGGCCGTGGACGGCTGGTGCAGAGTGGGGCGGATTCACGGTGTCCGGCCGGAGCCAGAGGTTGCAGATGAACAAATCCGGTGTTCAAGGGAGACAAAGTCTTTGTGCTTGAAGGCAGGCAGGTCCTCCGCGGTTTTCGAGGTTGCTGGCTGCAGGACACACCGGGATTTCGCAGGAGCAGGTTCGAGGGGGAGACAGGCCGGTAGGGCTGGGGCCAAGTCAGTGGGCGTCTTCCTCTTGTTAGCTGCTGCACGGCTGTTTGGTCCTCCTTCTAGTTTCTTCTTGTCTGAGGAAGCAAGGTTCAGGGGTGCCCCTAAATACTAGATTTAGGGGCGCTACAGGTAGGTAAAAGGCAGGGTCCAATGGGTCCCTACCTGGGGTGGGTATACCCCCTAATATGCCACCCTCCAGTGGGAGGGGGGCATGAGCCTGTCCCTGGTTGGCTGAGTCCCCCCCATCTGCAAGATGGCAGGGACTGGGAGTTGTGCATCACCTCGCCTCCCACACCTGAGGGGTGGAGTTGGCAGAGGTGGGCACACCTCTCTTCCTCACTTGTTTTTCCCGCCGGTTCTCCCGCCGATAGTGGGGGTCAGAACCAGTGGTGACCAGTTGCTGAAAGCAGCAAGTGGCCTGGGGAAGCTCACAAAGGCGGCAAGCCTTTGAAGCTTCCCCTTCGTGAACCCTGCCCATCTTGGGGGAGGAGGCTTGGCACCTCGTCCCAGGATGTGCATTGTTTCAGGCCCCAGAGAGCAGCAGGCTCTCGACCCAGGGGTCCAGAAACATGTCTGGTGGTGGCAGCTGAAAGCAGTCACTCAGCCTGGACACTAGTGGTAGGTAAGTTTTCAGGGGGTATCTCTAAGATGCACTCTGTGTGCATTTTTCATTAAATTCCACACTGGCATCAGTGTGGGTTTAATGTAGTTTGATACCAAACTTCCCAGTTTTCAGTGTAGCCATTATGGTGCTGTGGAGTTCGTAATGAGAAGCTTCCAGCACCATATACTCTTAATGGCAGCACTGCACTTACAATGTCTAAGAATGGACTAAGACACTGTAGGGGTATAGGGCTCATGCACCTGTACCCTCAGCACTGGCACAAGGCACCCAGCTAGAGGGGTGACTGATCTATGCCAGGGCAGTGGGTTGTAGGCATGGCACACAGGGATGTGTGCCATGTCGACTTTTCACTTTGTTCTGCACCAAAACATGCAGCCTGCAAAGGCAGTGTGTGTGGGTAAAGGTACAGGGCCTCTAAGGGTGGCTCAATAAGTGCTGCAGCCCTTAGAGGTCTTCCCTGGTCACAGTGCCCTGGGTACCTGTGGTACCATTTACCAGGGGCTGACCTGTGGCCAGAGATGCCAATTGGGTTAGTTTTGGGGAAAGAACACAGACCCTGGGAACCCGATTGGCAGGGACCCAGGGCACATCAAGTGAAAGTGCATCAGTAGTCTGGCAAAAAGTGGGGGGGTTACTGCAACAGAAACCCGCTTTCCTACAGTGCCATGTCGACTCTTCACTTTTCTCTGCACCAAAACACGCAGCCTGCAGTGGCAGTGTGTGTGTGTGTTAAGGTACAGGACCTCTAAGGGTGGCACAATATGTGCTGCAGCCCTTAGAGGCCTTCCCTGGTCACAGTGCCCTTAGTACCCATGGTACCTTTTACAAGGGACTTACATGTGGCCAGAGAGGCGCCAATTGGGGGTACAAAGGTACAGGTTTTGGAAAGAACACAGGCCCTGGGAACCTGGTTGGCAGGGACCCAGGGCACATCAAGTCAAAGTGCATCAGAAATCTGGCAAAAAGTGGGGGTGTTTCTGCAACAGAAACCCAGCTTCCTACAAGGCGTCAATCACATTGGTATCTGAAGGTCGTCTTCGACTGGAACTGGAGAGGTCAGGTTTTGTCATGCTCTGGCGACAAGCAGAGGTTACAGACAGAATTGTGATCTTGCCAAGAGTACTTCGAGTGGCACTCTAGACAGCTCTGGAAAGGGGTACTTTCCAATATGGCCTGCACATTCGAGAGGGTGACCGAGAAGGGGGGCCCGAGGGAGGACAGAGGCACCACACCGAGGGAACTGGGAGAGAGTTGCAAAATGATTGTTTTTAGTCAATGGGAGTGGAAGCACCGGAAGGCCCCGATGAGGAGCACCGTATCGACTCAAACGTTTTAACAACACACGTCTGAACCCATCGGCAGAGAAAAACAACAATGGAGCCAATGCCCATGTCATTATCAGTCATAGGAGTCACTATACCTTGCAACTCGAAAGACTCCTTCAAAGAAAAACAAGTTGTACATGTCTGAGCCCAGTATGCAGACCATGTATATCTACATATAGTGGTTACTGTTTGTGGGATGCGTAACAACATTTTTCTGATGGATATTTCTTCGCAAAGATTCCACACCTTCAAATGAGTTGCAAAGTAATGCTCCCATGAAACATCAGAATCCTATCCTGATATTCAAGATCTTTTGAGATAAGAGGCAGAGGTCTTATACAGGTTGTGCCCAGATTGCTCTGATGTAGTTCACCCTGTCAGCAGGGGAGAGGTGGTACTTTTGCAGGTTGATGGAAAAGATTATGAGACACTGGAAATAGTCCTTGACCAAAGCAGGAGACACTGCCTAACAAACCAGTCACCCAAGTAAGAAAATACACGAACTCCTGACTTGGGAGAACTACAAGCACTTTGATGAAGACTTGCAAAGCAGTCATAAGGCCAAAAGACAGAACCATAAATTGATAGTGCTGAGACCAGTCTACAAAGTAGAGGCAACGCTTGGAAGAGGTCAGACTTGAAAGAAAGTATGAATTGAGGCGATGCAGGGATACCGCCAGATCCTGTGCATTCAGGGCCAATGAGGACCGGACTCTGGGTCATAATGAATAAAGAGGTTCAAGAGTTTCAGGTTCAGAAAAGGACCCAGATCTAATGGCACTAACTCTACAGCACTTTTGTTCAACAAGAAAAGAACTTCTTCCAAGGCTGAGGAAAGTAACTGAGTGCACAAGGTGGGCGGTACTTGTGTACAAGCTGGAGCACCAAGCGAAGGCTCGCAAACTGGTCACAAAATGAAAGTCCCTCTTCATACTGAAAGTTGATAGTGGAGGGAGGGGAGAATCAAAGTAGCTTTTAAGTAGAAGACAGTGAATAATGAAGGAGTGTTAAGTTGGTGCTGCTGCTGAGGTCTTCCTTTAAGCCCACCTCCGCCTCAAAATGCTCACTAAAACTGCTGAGTGGCCTAGACCAGCTGGAAAAGATGCTGTTCCTGTGAGGGTCAATGTCTGGAAAATCTACAAAAGCAAAAATATTGTTGATAGACCTTCTTGGCTGGGCAGGCCAGGCCCACCAAACATACAATGGCACATCTCTTTTGGACCATTACAGTAAGGACTTCACTCTTTCACCATAGTCTTGTACCATCAAAAGCCATGCCAATTAAGGAGGCTGGCAAACCCCAGAAGAACATGTGGAATGGATCCAAGCATAGCCATGGGGACCAGGCCCATGCTATAGTAGTGCACACCATGTTTAAGGATTTGTTTGGAAGAAGCCAGAGTATCATTCATCAGATCCAAGAAAGGTCTCTTCATATGGTGATGAAGGCTTATCACAGCCATCATTACCAATTCCCAATAAGCAAGGACATACCTTCCAAGGAGGCATGTAGCACTGGCAGTGTGTAAGGCTAAGATGCCTGAAGCGAAAACCTTATGTTCCACTGAGTCGTGTTGTGGACTCCAGCGCAGGAGGGGTAGTGGGGAAAGCATTATCATTTAGCTTTTCAGACGACACTTGAACTTCCAAGCTCTCTTGAGATGGAAACGCTAACAACTTACAATCAGATGGTACACGCCTATAGCATCAGACTGCCTGAACTGCTGGGCCCAGAAGGAGTTTCTCCAAGGCAGCCAGGATTGGCTCCAGCAATGCCTTTTGAAAGCAAAAACATCTGGGCCGCTGAAGAAGGGTTAGGATATCCATTAGGATACTGAACGAAGCTCCACTGTCAGGAATTCAAGTGCCTCCACTGCCTTTTGTACAACCAACATGGATGAGCAGACGTCCACCAAACGAGGGCATAAAGGATTTGCAAAATCCTATTCAGAGGATTCATCAAGATCACTAGCATTCTAGAGGTTTAGGCAGAGTGCAGAATTCGTGTGATGTGGGCAAAGGAGAATGACAGCATCTGAATTACCGTCCTCTGTGCACCCAAATTCTAGGTTAATCATGTCTAACACATCTGAGTCCGAGCCGAAGAACTCTTCCCCTCAGAAATCTCTGGGCGAGACCATCTTGAATGAAGTTTCAACCTTTTCTGTGGCCATCGAAATTATGTTTTCAGTCTTCGATGGATGAGCAAACACCAAAATCAGCTCTGAGGTCAGCACTAGTAATCTGCATCAATGGTGATCTGGTTGGTGCATTAAGAGGCAGTGTCTTGCTTGTAATCTGTGATGAAGCCAGAGGGGTTAGTCAAATTGGGTGGCATTAAGGCAACAGCAGTCAGAATTACCAAGCATGCAAGATCTAAGAAATGGCCCAGATGAATGAGGAGCAGCCCCTAAGATTATCTAGAATGGCGTCCGGAATGGCATCCAGAATGGCTTCAAACTGGTCAGCGTATGGAGTCAGAACAAGTTACTTCCCTTCAGTAACGCCTCATCAGACAGGAACTATCTAGCCACAGATTCCTTACCTTGAAACTATTCCCAGTCATCAGACTGGATCTGGAAATTTTTGAGCAGTGCCATTTGGCTATGCGTCGTCCGGACTGGAAGTGACATATGCAGTACCTATATAGGCGTCATCTCGGAGCACTGACGGTAAGTTCATTTTCATGACTTTCCACGCCAGGAACGTGGAGCCATGATGAATACTGACCACTGGTGTGAGTTTCTCCGGCCCTTTGTTAGGGGAAACCCTTATCCTTTAATCAGGTCACAGAGCAGGGAGTAACAGTGAGGAATCTGCGGCTAGATAGTCTCTACCAGTTAAGGCGTTACCAAAGGTAAGTAGCTTGTTCTTAAAGGACCTCAAGCCCTGGCTCTTCGATGGAACTCCGTGACCTTGCCGGGATCTGCTTGCGCTTTCCAAACCCATGATTGATCTGATAAGAGACTTCTAGCTGCAGATTCCTTACCTTAGAATAGATACCCAAGCAAATGCCTCCCCACAGGCAGGTCTGCAAACCCAACTCAAGCCAGGAAGACCTGCAGGACCGAGCAGGCAAAATGCCCATTCCAACGGTCCTGACTGTCCAGGCAGTAGTGCTATGTGAACGTGTGCAGTAGAGCCCATATTGCAGCCTGACCGATATCCTGGACTGGAACTCCGTGAGCTAATGCAGTGATCCCAGCTTTGGCTCTGGTAGAATGAGTGTGCAAGGTCTCAGGTAGCTGCTTTTTGGCAATACGCAGTAGATCTTTCTGAAGAACACAGCATTCCCTTTCTTGGCCCTCAACGTACCCTACAAAGAGTTGGTCATCCACCCGGAATTCTTTTGTGCAGTCAAGGTAGAATGACAACACTCTTTTTGGATCCAGACAATGGAGTCTTTCCTCTTCCTTAGAAGGATCAGGCAGGGCAAAAAGGTAGGCAAGGTGATCATCTAGTCTACATGGAAAGGAGTGGTACCTCCAGGAGGAAGGATGCATGTGTCCGGAGAACCAGTTTCTCAGAGCAAAAAGTAGTGTAAGGCGGGTGCACAAAGAAAGCTTGCAAATCACTGACACTCCTGGCCGAAGTAACAGCCACCAGAAAGGCGGTCTTTATGGTTAATAACCAAAGAGGGCAGTTGTGCAACGGCTCAAAAGTGCACACATAAGGAAAGTGAGGACCAGGTTCAAGTCCCACTGGGTCATGATGAATGGCCAGGGGGGGATGGGGTGGCGGGGGACATGTTGCAAACCTTTTAGAAATCATATCATAACGGGTGACTTAAATAAGTAAGGTTGGTCCGGCAATTCACAGAAATCGCTGAAAGATAGCCCTTAACTGGTGTCCAGAGAAGAGACCTGCTGAGCCAAACAAAGAACAAATAATAGGACCTGAGAAAGAGCAGATTGGGGGTGGGGGGGTAGGAAGGTTACGAGAATCAATGCAATTTGATGACCACCATGCCACAAATTTGGCCCAGCAGCAGACGTATACCGATTTGGTAGAAGGAGCCATGACTACTAGAACAACATCACAGACTTCGGGAAGAAGGTATAAGGCTGCCAACTGTTACCGCTCAATCTCCACGCATGAAGGCGGAGTGTGTGTACAGGCTTTGGGTGCAGAACCCTACCCTGTTGCTGCAACAGAAGATCCTCCCAAAGTTACACCTTGACCAGAGAACAGATGCTCATGCTCAACAGCTCGGAATAAAAGACTCTCCATGCACAATCAGGAGTCACAAGAATAACTTTGGCCCGGTCTTTTCTGTTCTTGATAATTCTGGGCAGGAGTGGTATTGGGCGCAAGGTGTACAGGAGGTCAGAACTCTACTCAAGACTAACAGCAGCTCCAAGCAAGAGCTGCCTTGGAAAGTTTGGCATGCAGAACTGCTGTCCGAGATTGCACTTTCTCGTGGTGGTGAATAGCTCGAAGCAAGGCTCTCCTGCCTCTTGGACGAGGCCTTGCAACACCTCCGGATGAAGACACCATTTGTGATCCCCTAGGCATTGACTGCTGAGTTAGTCTGCCCTGGTGTTCAGAGAGCCTGCCAAGTGTTGAACCACCAGGGAAATGCATTGGTGTTCCAGCCATGTCCTGAGATACAGCGACTCTTGACGAAGGATCCACAACCCCACCCTGCCCTGCTTTTTTGCAGTAACACATGGTGGTAATGTTGTCCGTAAACATTTGCACTAGCATTTCCTTGACGTAAGGAAGAAAGGCCTTCAATGCCAAGCAAATTGCCCGAAGCTCCGACAAGTTTATTTGGAGTCTAGACTCTGCCGGAGAACAGAGTCCTCTGATTGCTACCTTCCCAGGTGGCCACTTCAGCTCAGGAGTGACGCATCTGTCACTACAGCCAATTCTGGCTGGGGAAGGGAGAGGGGTCTGCCACTGACCCAATCACGGTTCGTCAGTCATCACTGCAGGACTTTTGCAGTTCCCTAGGACATCCCAACCATGTCGGAGAGAATGCCCTAATGCTACGCCCACTGGAACTTCAAGTTCCACTGCAGTGCCTGCATATGCAGCCGGGCATGTGTTACCAGCAGAATGGAGGAGGCTATGAGACCCAACAGCCTCAGAGTCTGTCTCACTAAAACCCAGGACAGAGGCTGAAACATCGGCATCTTAGGCTGAAAGATCGGCATCATAGGCTGAATATCCTGGCCTGGCTGTTCGGGAGGATAAGCCTGAAACTGCACTGTGTCTAGAACAGCTCAGATGAAAAGGAGAGTCAGAGGGAGTCAGGTGCGACTTCTGCAAGGTGATAGTGAACCCCAGTGAGTGCAGGTGGTGTGCCATAGTCTGGAGGTGGGAGACGACTACCTGGGGCGAGCCCGCCTTCAACAACTAATCATCGAGGTTGGGGAAGACGGGAACCCCTGGCCTCCACAGGTGTGCTACAACCACCACCATCACCATGGTGAACACCTTAGGGGCGCTGGTAACGCGGAAGGGAAGCTCGGCCAACTGAAAGTGCTTGTGACCCACGTGAACCGCAAGTTAACGTCTATGGGCGGGCACGATGAGGATGTAAAAATGCGTGTCCTGCAAGTCCAACGCTACCATCCAGTCTCCGGGATCCAGGGCAGACAGAACTTTAGCGAGCACGAGCATTTTTAATTTCTCCTGTTTGAGGAAGAGATGTAGAAGGTGCAGGTCTAGTATAGAACTAAGGCCTCCGTCCTAGGTCACCAGAAAAGAGCGGGAATAGTAACCATTAACTACTTCTGATGCCGGGAACCTCTCTATAACTCCCTTGGCCAAGAGAGCCAACCCCTCTCGTTGCACTGTATGAAAGATGGTCCTTCACAACCAGTTCTGAATAGGTGGCATGGGTGGAGGGGCAGCCACAAAGGTGATAGAGTAGTCCCTTTGTACAATCTGTAGTATACAATGGGCTGATGTTAATGACCTCCAGTGGAGCAGGTGAGGACGTATCCTGCCACCCACTGGATGCACATGATAGTAGGAAGACAAACTAAAGGGGCTTGGAGGTGGTGGACTGACCTGACCTCTGGCTTTCTGTCCCACGTGGTTTGTGGGAACGCGCCCTCACCCATGAGGAGGTGTGAAAGCTTGCTGCCAGTGGTGTCTGGGAGGGCGTTGACATGGTTAGAAACCCTTTTGTGGCCACTAAAGGGACGAAAGGCAGACTGGGGGGGCGAGGAGCCATAGAGGCGCCCAGGTACCTGGCCGTAGCCCTGGAGTCCTTAAAGCGCTCTAGCGCGAAGTCCACCTTCTCTCAAAGAGACAGGAGCCATCAAAAGGCATGTCCTTAAGCAATGCTTGGACATTCCCTGAAATCCCAGTAGTTCTCTGGCAGGCGTGGCGCCGAACAGCCAACAAAGAAATCGCTCTGCCTAGCGAGTCAGTTGTGTCCAGACCACAACAAATGGAGAACTTTGCTGCATCTCTCCTGTTAGCAATAGCCTGAGAGACTATAGCTCAGGGCTACTCCGGGACTATTAACAGCACTTGTGCAACAAAGTCTCAGATCGTGTGGGAGTAACGGCCAAGATGCACACAGTGTGCCTCGACCACAGTGCTAGGCTGGTGGAAGAGAAAATTCTTTTACCAAAGGTATCCAGCCTCTTGGATTCCCTATCCAATGGAGTGGAGGGAAGGGGAACCGTCGAGGGTTAATTCTGCAAGTGGAGACCTGGACCACCAAGCTCTCCAGGGTGCGGTGCTGGGTGAAGAAACTGGGGTCCCCTGGAGCAGAGCAGTGGGAAATTATCCTGTGCACAAGAGCCTCTGAGCAGGAATTGGACAAGTCCCTGACGAGGACGTTGGTGAGGGTTTCATTAAAGGGGAGCAAGTGTTCAGCAGGGGTAGTCCCCGGTTGAAGCACCTCTGTCAAGACATTAGTCTTGACTGCCAGTGAGGGCAGATGGAGGTCCAGCCCCTCAGCTGCCCTACACATCACAATAGTGAGAAGCCCCCTCCTCTGTAGCCACAGTTGAAGGGGAGATCAAGCCTGTGTTAGGTGAGGTGTCTAACCCACTGGCATCCGCCAGATGCTCATACCAGGTGTCCTGCGTATCATCCGATCACTGTCGATATACAACAGGGTCGCCATACCCCTCCCATTTGTCCCCTCAAAGACAAAAGGCCCTGGTTCTGACCCGGAAGGCATGGCTCCGGATGGCACCAGACCCTGCGTTGTGTGACACCCATGCCTCATTGAGGACAATGGGGAAGGTGTCGTCGATGGGTGTCGGTACACGAGCAAACACCAGAGAAGGGCTCTGTCTCGCTGGCAGTACTGTTCCAGATCCAGCACAGGATCCAAGGGCCCGACTGCTTGTATATGGGTTCCCCAAAGTCAGTTATTAACAGACTTCAGGTGGCTCAAAATGCTGCTGCATGGACTATTTACAAGCTGACTAAACATTCCTCAGTGAAAAGTGCCTTGGCCTTTCTGCACTGGCTTCCAGCGGAGGAAAGGACACTGCATGATTCACAGGAATGTCAATCAAAGGAGACCTCCACGGATATGTCTTCTTCTATCAGCTTCTGTTCCCAACAGGAGTTCAAGATCCTCAAAAGTAGGTCTCTTGAGGGTGCCACATGTTCACAGATCCAGATGGGGTGGCAGATCGTTTTCTTATATGTCTCCCCCCCCCCCCCAAACTTTGGAATTCTCTGCCAAGGCAATTAAGAATGGAGTCTAATGAGACTAAGTTTTGGAAGATGATCAAAACATGGCTCTACCCTTATTAGTACAACTTAGACTCCAGCTCTAGACGATTGAGGATGCACATTCTACTCACTCAGCGCTATGAAGCCACAGGGTAGCTATGTGCTGCATAAATGTGCATAAGACCGGAATCCAGTAGGGGTCCCTCCCAAACCCATGGGGCCCAAAGACACTCCAGAGGGTTCGAGTGCCCAAAAGGATAAGTTACTTACCTGTAATCCTAGTTCTCTTCCAGGTGTATACTCAAAGTCATAAGCACTGAATAGTCCTGCCCACGTGCGGGGACCCCGGAGCATTAACAAAAATATATGCATATATATATATATATATATATATATATATATATATATATATGCAGCATAAACCTTAATACTAAGCTCAAATATACCAATATTGCATTGAATTTTTTTTATTCGAAATACTTTAAAAAAAAAAAAAAAACACAAACATAAAATAACATTTTCATGACAGAGAAAATGCCTTTAACTTGTTTTTGAACATAGCCTTTATTTTCAAAGGAAAAGGCAAGGTCATAGAGGCAGATTAGCCTAGAGAGGCTGCATATAGAACACTCAGAAAAAACTGGTGCTGTGCCTTTAAGACCTCCAGGCTCCCATCATGCCCCACAGGTGACAGTTAGGTCAGGTCTTTTTGACGGCGTATAACATTGTATTCATAACATGAGTAACAGATACATTCTTATAGACATGGTATTCGTCCGGGGAGGAGGGAGGGTTACTTATGACTTTGATGAGTATACCCCTGGAAGAGAACTAGGATTACAGGTAAGTAACTTATCCTTCTCTTCCAGGGGATACTCATCAATAGTCATAAGCACTGAATAGAGTAGCAAGCCCATCCCTGGACCCTGCGGACGAATACCAGCATATCAAAAACTTTTTCAATCATGTATTACCCAAATACATTTCTCAAGGATGCTTGCCCAAACTGAGCATCCGCCTGAGTATCGGAGTCTAAGCAGTAATGGCGTGCAAATGTGTGGACTGAACGCCATGTGGCTGCTTTCCATATCTCCTGAATAGGTACGTTTTTAAGCATAGCTGTAGTAGCAGCTTTGCCCCTTGTAGAGCTGTCTGTGTGCTAGCTGATAGGATAACGTGATGCAAGACACTATCCATCGAGCGATGGACCTTTTAGAGGAGGGGAAACCAGTGAGTAATGGACCATAGTTAAAGAGACGGTCTGACAAACCCTTTGCTCTATCCAGATAGAATTTCAACACTCTTAAGATCCAGAGAATGTAACGCCCTCTCAGCAGACGTGGTAGGATTAGGAAAAAATGTGGGAAGAGTGATTGATTGATTAATATGAAACTCCGAGATCACCTTAGGAAGGAAAACTCGGGGGAGTCCTCAACACCACTCTGTTAGCATGGAAAACGAGATAAGGCTCTGTAGAGCATAAGGCCTGCATCTCGCTCACCCTGCGAGCAGATGTAATCGCCACTAGAAAGGCGGTCTTCCACGAGAGGTGTTGTAGAGAGGCTTTGTGAATTGGTTCAAATGGGGGGCCCATTAACTTAGATAGGACCACATTAAGTTCCCAGGAAGGAGAAGGCAACCTAATAGGTGGATAAACCTTTTTTATCCCTCCAGTAAATCTTTAACAACTGGCATTTGAAATAATGAAGCCTGAGTGGGAGACTTTCTAAACGCTGTAATCGCTGCCAGGTGTATTCTGATAGAAGAGAACTGTAAACCTGCTTTGGCTAAGTACAACAGATAAGATAAAATAACCTGTTTTTGACCCCGGATAGGGTCATGACCATTAGCCGTACACCACAGATAAAACCGCTTCCATTTGAAAGCGTATGACTTTCTCGTCTAAGGCCTCCTCGCTTCCTTTAAGATCTGCATACAGTCTTGCGAGGGGCCTAAGTGTCCATATTGGAGGAACTCAGGAGCCATGCTGTCAACCTCAGTGACAGTAGGTTGGGATGAAACACCTGCCCTCTCGACTTGGTCAGTAGATCCGGATGACATGGCAGTCTCCTGTGTGGCACTTTGGACAGATGTAGAAGGTCCGGGTACCACCACTGACGAGGCCACTCTGGTGCAATCAGGATCATCTCTGTCCTGGACTTGTACAGTTTGTTGATCACCAGTGGAATGAGAGGGACTGGTGGAAAGGCATAGAGTAATTTCTCTGACCAGTCGATCAACAGTGCATTCCCCCTGGAGCCTGGTTGAGGGTATCTAGATGCGAAGGCGCGGCATTTTGCGTTTCCTGCGTCTGCAAATAGATCTATGTCTGGCGCGCGCCATCTGGGAAAGATGTCTTGAGCTATCTCATCTTTTAGCACCCAGTCGTGCGCTTCTGCGAAGTTTCGACTTGGGTCGTCCGCTTGAACATTGAAGGCGCCTGGGAGGTGAACTGCAGATATCGTCATGTTCCTTGCGAGAAGCCACTTCCAGACCGGTTGAGCCTCCAGAGACAGGGGTCTGGACCTGGTCTCTCCCTGCTTGTTCAGGTAATACATTGTTGTTGTATTGTCCTTCTGAACGAGCAGGGAATTTGACTTGGAGGGAAAGAACGCCTTGAGCGCCAGATGCACTGCTCTGAGCTCTAGCATGTTGATGTGGTAAAGCTGTTCCTTTTCTGACCACATTCCCTGGATCTGAAGGGATCCCATGTGAGCGCCCCATCCCTAAAGGGACGCATCTGTGACAAGAGTTTGCTTGGAAAGCTCCTGGTGGAAAGGAACTCCTTTCAGAAGATGAGATCGTTGCATCCACCATCTTATGGAGATTTGGACTGAATGAGGTAGGGTTATAGAGTCCTCCCAGCGGTTGGAGACCTGAGACCATTGGTCCTCCAGAGCTTGTTGTAAGGGTCTCATCTGTAGCCTGGCATTCGGGACAATAAATATGCACAAGGCCATCGAGCCCAGCAGAGATGATACCTGTCTGGCCGTGGGATGAGGTATTCTCAGAAGAGTTTGACTCTTGTAGAGTATGGGTAATAGTCTCTCCGAAGGAAACGCTTTTGCGCTTGCTGCATCCAGAGTTGCGCCCAAGTAGTGTATCCTCTGCGTTGGATTGAGGATGGATTTCTTGAATTTGACGCACAGGCCTAACTGGTTTAAAAGGTGAATGCAGCATCTTAGATGTTCCTGCAGCAGGGTGGGAGAGGCACTTTTGAGCAACCAATCGTCTAGGTAAGGGGAGACGAAAATCTTCTTCCTCAAGAACGCCGCTACCACCGCCATGCATTTCGAGAAGCCCGAAAGGCAGGACCTTGAATTGGAAGTGGTTTGATTGTATTCTGAATCTTAGGAACTTCTGATGCTTCCGAGAGATTGTGATGTGAAAATAAGCATCCTGAAGATCTATGGAACACATCCAGTCTCATTGATGAATGTGTGGGATGATTTGGTGTAATGCCAACATTCTGAACCTTTCACGGAGAACAAACTTGTTTAATTGTCTGAGATCTAGTATAGGCCTGAACTCCTTGTTTGGACCTTTCTTTGGGACCAAAAAGTAACGGGAATAGATACCCTGTCGACGTTGGTGCCAGGGAACCTCTTCGATGGCATGTTTTTCTAGCAGGATGGTGACCTCGTCTCTTAGCATACTTATGCGATGTACTGTGTTTTTCCAAGGAGGTACAGAAGGTGGAGGTGACTTGAATCTGAGTACCCATTCCTCACAATATTGAGCACCCATTTCTCCTGCGTTATTTTGGTCCACTCGTCCAAGTGAAAACCTATACTTCCCCCCCCCACCGGAGTGGGTAACAGAGTTGGGGGGAAGCAAGCACTCACTGCTTTGTCTGTTGTTTAGCTGCAGGGGTTGTCTGGCTTGAACCTCCTCTTCCTCTACCAGGCCGACGCTGGTGGTAGTGAGATCTTCCTTGATGTTGCTGCAATGACCAGTGAGGGGTTTGAACCCTCTGCTGGCGCCGATCATATGGTCGGTAGCGACGCCTGAAATCTTTTCTTTTCTCTAATCCCACCGCCTTCAAGGTGTCTAGTTCGGTTTTCATTCGAGACATCTCATAGTCAGCATGAGAGCCAAAGAGTGATGTTCAGTTGAAGGGAAGGTTGAGAATCCTATGCTGGGCCTCTGGCTTCAACCCCGTAAGCCTTAACCAAGAGGATCGACTGGCGCAGACTCCATGAAAATAACCATGAGCAGCAAGATCAGAGGCATCTGCTGCCGCGCTTATCGCTTGATTAGCCACAAGACCCCCTTCATGTAGGATTTCTTGAAAATCCTGCCTGTCTTCCTTCGGTAGCTTCTCTGCAAAACGTGATAGAGAGTCCCAAAGAGAACGGTCATATCGGCCCAACAACGTTGAAGCGCTGGCCACCTTCATGTAGGCTGCAGATGTGTTGCACATTCTTTTGCCAATTGAGTCCATGGCTTTACTGTCCTTATCTGGGGGAACAGTAGAAGATGATGACCCAGTGTGAGTCTTCCTAGCCGCTGACATGATGACAGAGTCAGGGGATGGATCAGACCTAAGAAATAACGGGTCCTGCTCAGGTGCCCTATACTTCTTTGTTATCCGTGACGGTGCTGCTCCCACTGAAGCCGGAGTTAGGAATGTATGGCGAGCCGGTTCTAGCAATTCAGGTACCAGAGGGAGTAAAGGTCTTGAGGAGGAACTGTGATGTAGAGTCTCGAAGATCACAGATGTCGAAGGTGCAGAAGAAGGCATT
This sequence comes from Calotriton arnoldi, assembly GCA_963921515.1. NCBI lineage: Eukaryota > Metazoa > Chordata > Amphibia > Caudata > Salamandridae > Calotriton > Calotriton arnoldi. The sequence goes on along the minus strand of CAWUFW010006127.1, from coordinate 257,459 downwards.
TCGATGTTTAGCTTAGCAGCCCCTCTGCACAAGACCTCATTAAAAGTCACAATATCATATACTGGTGATACCCTAGTCGGTGGAGTAGATGAGTCGGCGAGTAGTCCGCTTTCGAGGGCCTGGAGTCAGAGGACCACGAAGGTGACCTGCGTCTTCGTTCTCTAGGTGAGCGGTGTCGAGATCTTGTAGACCGACTCCTAGGAGACCTTGACCTGTGTCTCCTCAAGACTGATGACTTTTGAGATGCGGCACATTTCTCTTGTCTGTAAGGAGAGTGTCCAGGGGAATGAGAAGGAGAACGAGAATGTCCTGTCAAGTTGACTTTCCTCATCTTCCAGTCCTTTATGTTTCCCAATCATCTCGGGGAGATGTTAGTAGGACGTTCTGGAACTGAAGAGGCTTCTGGAGTGATCTGTACAATCCAGAGTTCAGGGGAAGATGAAACACTCCTGGAAGTCAGAACCTGGATTTCCCTCGACGGACCTCTCGACGTCGATACTGGAGACCGATCTGACCTCAGTCTCATGGCAGGTTGAGACCTGTGGATGGACGTCGACCTCCTCGTCGTCGATCTGGACGGAGATCTCCTGTTCGGTGGCCTTCTCAACAAAGGAGACCTTCTCTTTGACACCAGGGGCGACCTTTGCACCATTCTCGAAGTCGATCTTTTCGTTGGCGACCTCCTCGGTGACCTCCTTGACTGTGATCGTCTCAACGGCGACCTTCTCGAAGGCGGTGATTTGTTTTGACCCGCCATCGGCGATGACGCCCTCGAACGACTGTGCCTTACCGGCGTCGGTTTCGACGTCGTTGTCTGAGCTGCTCTCGACGTCGGTGTTCTCGACGTCGGCACAGATATCCTCAACGGCGATCTTTCTTGTCGACGATGAGATGTCGACGTCGAGCGTCTGACTCCAGTCGTCGTAGGCGAGCTGGATCTGGACCGCCTACGAGGTGGTGTTGACTTAGGCCTGGGTTTAGACTTCGTACCTGAAGTCGTTCGCTTCGACGGCGAAGGGGGCCTCGACGTTGACGCTGAAGGTGAGCACAAGGGTATCTTCGACGTCCATCTGTCCCTCGACGGCGAATTTGACCGGCGTCTTCTTTTTTCACCCTTTTCCTTATGCTCTAACCTCTTCTGAGGAGGGCTCTTTAGAGGGATGTCCTTCCCGGCCACTTGTTGACTCCTTTCCTCTCTCCTGCATGGCATGCAGCTTGATTTTCTCCGTTTCCCGAAGGGTTCTTTTGGAAAACTGCAGACAATATTAGCACTCATCAGGTCTGTGAGAAGATGGTAGGCACACGATACAGACCGAGTGCGGGTCTGACTTTGCCATCTTTTTCCCACAGGAAGGGCACTTATTAAATAAGGCCGGCATTCTGACAGGAATTTTTATTTTATTTTTAAGGTCAGAAAAAATGATGAAATTAGTACAAAAGTACTAAAGACATCGAGTGAAGTCAAGAAAATTCACTGGAAATTACCAGTTAGCGAGAAAAAGCCACTAACTGACGAGCTCAATGCTCCAGGATCCTCACAGAAGGAGCCGGAAAAAAGAACTGACCTAACTGTCACCTGTGGGGCATGAAGGGAGCCTGGAGGTCTTAAAGGCACGGCGCCATTTTTTTCTGAGTGTTCTATATGCAGCCTCTCTAGGCTAATCTGCCTCTATGACCTTACCTTTTTCCTTTGAAAATAAAGGCTATGTTCAAAAACAATTTAAAGGCATTTTCTCTGTCTCATGAAAATGTTATTTTATATGTTTTTTAAACATTTTTTTAAAAGTATTTCAAATACAAAAATGTCAATGCAATATTGGCATATTTGAGCCTAGTATTATGGTTTAGGCTGCATATTTATATGTATATATATATATATATATATATATATATATATATATATATATATATATATATATATATATATATATATATATATATATATATATATATATACATATATATATATATATACATATATATATACATATATATATATATATATATATACATATATTTTGTTATTGCTCCGGGGTCCCCGCACGTGGGCGGGATTATTCAGTGCTTATGACTATTGAGGAGTATCCCCTGGAAGAGAAACTAGGTGCATGGCCTCAGAGAATTCTCAAAGTTGGGCAGGAGATGCCCCGGCTTCGGGAAAATTGGAAGCATAGAGCCAACCCTGGTTGGGGCTACGCAGAGGCACTGGGCCTGGAGTGCCGACGCTCCCTCGTCTCATATGAGGATTTGGACGGATGCAGAAAAGTCGAAGATCTCTTCTTTTTATGAGACTTACCCAAAGACTTCGACTGGGACGATAACAGTCTGGTGTGGCTTTGCATGTGGTCCCGGGACCTTACATTTGACAGGGATCTTGAGCTTCTTTCCTTTAGAAGGGGGCTGAAAACCTGGCTTTTCCCCTGAATCCTTCTCTCATCCAGCAACCAAGTCGGCAATTCTCAGCGCCAGGACACCCTAGGGTAGCAGTGCGCTTTACAAGCCTTATTAACATTAACATAACATTAACATCATGGGGTCGTCCAACGTCGGGGAGCTTGAAGGGGCGCTCTCTCAGTGCCTTGGTGTGCATATTGCTGCAATCATCGCAGGCTTTCGAGTCAATCTTTCTCGAGGCACCACAGACAGACCCAGTGGGGGTCTGTTACAGACATCAGTCTGACAGGCAACCAGCCGTTTTTTGGGGGACATCCAGGTCACACCAGGAGAAAGGATGTTTCTCAAAAACTGTTTGACAAAATGTAGAAGAAAAAGCAAGTCCTAAAGTGACTAAGAGTTAGCTCTTCACGGATCTGTGCTATCTGGCACGGAAAGGAAAGAACTGATGTCAGCGTGCGCACTCCCTGGTCCGTGTTATTCAGTCTTCTCTGGTGTTTTGAAGTCAGCAGTAGCGGCCTTCATTGAGAGTGGAGTGCTTAATACTTTCTGATGTATAGTTCTTCCTACAGATAATGAAACACGCAACAAAGATACCAATGCTAGTGTCAGGGAGTTAAAGATAATAACTTCACCAACACTGAATTTTTTCTAGATTCACAAGCTTGAATCAGAGTACCCCTCAGTAATTACAGAGGAACATGAAAAGCAGGCAATAGGCTCACCACCTGTGATGCATGTTATACAGAATTGTGCAGCCTACCAATGAATCGGACACTGCGTTGAGATCCATGCAATAGTTTCTGGTAAAAACTGCTGCATGTTCTTTCAGAATGCACCACGGTGAAAGTCATGGAGTGGAACATTATTATACTGCAAAGCTGTAGCTGACTTTCTTTTATAGTGTGTAGTCACCCCAGAGAAGGCAGTTTAACTTTCCGGTGACAAAAGGTGATCCAGCAAATGTACACAATGCTACAGCCTGTTACGGTACAATTTATCCCATGGTCATCAAAATGAAAAGGATATCTGATGCTCTTTTGCTCTATGAATGTAGTACTTGAAGCATCTGTGGATATGAAAGGAATATTACTTGCAGAGTAAGCATCTATTCTTGTCATATAGTGCTGTAGATTCACATGGTTTTCATAAGTCCGCCATCTAGTGTTAGGCTCGGATGATTACAAGTTGGTTTTCTTGGAAGAATTATTTTCGAGTCACGAGGCTGTGCGACTCCTCCCTTCGGTACATATGCGCATGGGCATCGACTCCATCTTTAGATTGTTTTGTAGCAAATGGGTGAGAAAGGAGTTGGAAATAGTGTAGAATATGTGATGACCATACAAGTAATGTAAATAAATGTAAACTACCAACCACACTGGTATCTGGGGAGGACGCTTGTGAATCTACAGCACTACATGCCAAGAACAGATGCCTAATGGGTAAGTAACCTAATCCGTTCAAGGCATGTGTGGCTGTAGATACACATGCTTTGTATAGGCTGTAAAGCAGTCCCTCTCCCCAAGCGGTAGCTATCCTGTGGGGGTTGAAGTTGTTTGAAATAGAGTACATAGTTCAGCCTGTCCAACATTAGACTGTTGTAGTGCTGCTACAGCCACACAATAATGTTTAGAAGTATGTGGTGTAGACCAAGTTGCTGCTTTGCATATTTTAGCAACTGGAATGGTCCGTAAAAATGCCATAGAAGCACCAACTTTCCTAGTGGAGTGTGCTTTAGGGGTAACGGGTAGTTGTCATTCAGCTTTAGCATAAGATGTTTGGATACACTTAACTATCCATCTAGCAATTTCATTTTTTGAAATTGGTCTCCCAGTGGGTGGAGGAGAGAAGGCAACAAATAGATGCTTTGTTTTCTGAAACTGTTAGTTTTGTCAATATAATACATTAACATCCAAAGTATGAAGAGCTCTTTCTGCTGCAGAGTCTGGGTTTGGAAAGAATACAGGCAATTCAATGGATTGGTTCATATGAAAAGGAGAGAACTTTAGGACGGAATTTGGGGTTCGTCCTTAAGACAACCTTATTTTTGAGTAATTGGAAGAAAGGCTCTTCTAAGGTTAATGCCTGAGTTCACCAACTCGCCTAAGTGATTGCTATTAAAAAAGCAACTTTCCAAGATAAAAATTGAAGTTGACAGGAATGCAATGGCTCAAAGGGAGGACCCATGAGCCGTGTTAGAACAACATTAAGGCTCCAAACTGGTGCTGGTGGTAGTTTTGGAGGAATAAATATTTTAAGTCCTTCCATGAAAGCCTTAATGACAGGTACTTTAAATAAAGATGTATGTTGTCTGTTTTGTAGATAGGCAGCAATTGCAGCTAAATGTAGTCATATAGAAGTGTAAGCAAGACCTGATGTTTGTAGATGTAAAAGATAAATAATCGTTTGTACTTTTACATCAAATGGATTACAATTCTTGGTTTGATAATAAATAATGAACCTTTTCCATTTGGATGTGTAACATTTTCTAGTTGTTGGTTTACGCGCCTCCTTAAGAACATCCATACAAGTTTGTGGAAGGTTAAGGTACCCAAACTATTACTTCAGGAGCCATATTGCAAGGTTCCTCTCTTTGGGAATAAGATGTCTTATTTCTCCATGGTTCTGTGCGAGAAGGTCCGGGTGGAGAGGAAAATGCTACTTACCAGTATGCATCTGTTCTTGGCATGTAGAGCTGCAGATCCTCACACTGTGCATTAGATCGCCATCTGGTGTTGGGCTCGGATGCTTGCACCTTGTTGTTGTTTTGGAAGAAGTCTTTTGTAGTCATGTGATAGGTGACTCCTCCTTTGGACAATAGTGCGAATGGGCATCGACTCCATCCTCAGATTGTTTTTCGCCATAATGGGGAGTGATGGAGTTAGTAGAAAAAGATGTCCATGTGTGTATATCTAAATAAGATAGGACTGGAACACATACAGGTCCCGGGGAGGTGGGTGGGCGTGTGAGGATCTGCAGCTCTACATGCCAAGAACAGATGCATACTGGTAAGTAGCATTTTCCGTTCGAGGCATGTGAGCTGCAGAGCTCACACTGTGCATAGACTGTACAGCAGTATCTCCCCTAGCGGTGGTCACCTGTATGTGTTGCAGTAGTTTGAAAAAGTGTTCTAAGGACAGCTTGGCCCACAGAAGCTTGTTGCTTGGCTTGCACATCAACACAGTAGTGTTTAGTGAAGGTGTGTGTTGTAGACCATGTGGCTGCCTTACATATGTCTTCTAGGGGATGTTCCCTAAGAATGCCATGGAAGCCCCTAGTTTGCATGTTGAGTGCGCTCTAGGGGGAATTGATAATGTGCGTTTGGCTTTTGGTAGCATATTTGGATACATTTAACGATCCACCTTGCAATCCCAGCTTTTGAGATGGGGTTACCCTTATGTGGTGGAGAGAAAGCTACAAACAATTGTTTTGCGAAATGACTTGGTTCTGTCAATGTAATACATTAGGGCTCTTTTGACATCCAGGGTGTGGAGAGCTCTTTCTGCTACAGAATCTGGGTTTTGAAAAACACGGGTAGTTCTATAGATTGGTTAAGGTGGAAAGGCGAAATGACTTTAGGAAGGAATTTTGGGTTTGTCCTGAGAACTATTTTGTTATGATGTATTTGTAAGAAGGGCTCTTGTATAGTTAAAGCCTGGATCTCACTCACTCTCCTGAGAGAGGTGATTGCAATTAGGAACGCGACTTTCCATGTAAGGAATTGAAGTTCACATTTATGCAGGGGTTCAAATGGTGGTCCCATGAGCCTAGTAAGTACTATGTTAAGATTCCACACTGGGGAAGGTGGTAATCTGGGAGGTATGATCCGTTTAAGGCCTTCCATAAAGGCTTTAATGGCTGGGACTCTAAAGAGTGATAAGTGTTGCCTGTTCTGTAGGTAAGCAGCAAGTGCTGCTAGATGCAGACGTATGGATGAGTATGCAAGATTACATCTTTGCAAATGTAGTAAGTAGCAAATGATGTTTTGCGTGGAGGCCTGTAATGGCTGGATATTGTTAGTGCAGTAAATAGCGAATCTTTTCCATTTTGCTGCATAGCAAGCTCTGGTAGTAGGGCGTCTAGCCTCTTTAATAATGTTCATACAGTCTGGCGGTAGGTTAAGGTAACCGAATTCTAGGACTTCAGGAGCCAGATCGCAAGGGTCAGTTGGGATGGATCTGGGTGCCTTATCTCTCCATGGCTCTGCGTTAGCATTGATGGGGAGAGGTGTAGTTTTTGATATGGGACTACTGATAGTTCCAGCAGTGTGGTGAACCACGGTTGGCGTGCCCATGTGGGAGCTACTAGGATTATTTTTAGAGACTGCTGTCGGAGCTTGCGTACCACAAGTGGAATGAGTGGTAGTGGTGGAAAAGCGTACGCAAATCTGCCGGACCAGTTCATCCATATCGCATTGCCCTTGGACTGCGGGTGGGAAACCTGGCGGCGAAGGTTGGGCATTTTGCGTTTTGGTGTGTGGCGAACAGATCTATGTGTGGCTGGCCCCACATCTGGAAAAAAGGTAGAAGAACTTGTGGATGTAGTTCCCATTCGTGAATCTGTTGTGTTTGTCGACTTAACAGATCGGCAATCTGATTGTGAACTCCTGGTAGGTGTTCTGCTAGAAGGTATATGTTCTGTGGAATGGCCCACCTCCAAATGTCCTGTGCCAGTTGGGACAGTTGTGGAGAGTGTGTCCCCCCCTGTTTTTGTATGTAGTACATGGCTGTGATGTTGTCTGTTTGGATCAGGACAGCTTTGTTTTGTACGTGGAGTTGAAAGGATTGAGAGCTAGGAATATAGCTAGTAACTCGAGATGATTGATGTGGAGCAGCTTTTGTTGAGTGGTCCACTTGCCTTGTGTTGTATGACCTAACAGGTGTGCTCCCCATCCTGTGAGTGATGCGTCCGTTGTCAGTACTATTTGTGGAACAGGCTCTAGGAACGGCCGCCCTTTGGACACATTTTTTGTGTTCCACCACTGCAGAGAGCGATGTGTGCGGCTGTCCACCAACACCAGATCTGTAAGTTGTCCGTGAGCCTGGTTCCATTGGTGCGCTAGACACTATTGTAGGGGACGCATTTGAAGTTTTGCATGAGGGACGATGAAAATGCAAGATGCCATCATGCCGATTAGTTGCATGAACACTCTGGCTGGGAGAGAGTGTTGTATTTGAAACCTGGTGATGAGGGTTTGTATACTGGCTATCCTGGCTGGGCTAAGCTAGAGCTGTGGAAGTGTTTATTGTGGCTCCTAGATATTGATGTATATGGGATGGTTGAAGGTGCGACTTGGTGTAGTTGATTGTGAACCCCAAGTTGTGTAGTGTTTGTATAGTTTGATGAGTGTGTTGGACACACTGGTTGAATGATCTGGCTTTGATGAGCCAGTCGTCCAGGTATGGGAAGACATGTATTTGCTGTCTTCATAGGTGTGCTGCTACTACTGCAAGGCATTTGGTAAACACAAACACTCTTGTAGCAGTGGTGACTCCGAATGGACGTACTTTGAACTGGTAGTGCTGTCCATCGAGTACGAACCTTAGATACTTCCTGTGAGCAGGATGTATGGGAATGTGGAAGTAGGCGTCCTTGAGGTCTAGTGTGGCAAGGAAGTCTTCTTGTTGTAGTAAGGGAAGCACTTGCTGGAGAGTGATCATGTGAAAATGATCCGAATGTATATACTGATTGAGGGGTCTGAGGTCTAGACTAGGCCTTAGAGTCCCATCTTTTTGGGGATTAGGAAATACAGGGAGTAAACCCCTGTGCCCTGGTGTAGTAGAGGGACTGGCTCTATGGCGTGCTTTTGAAGCAGGGAAAGAACTTCTTGCTTTAAAAGTATAAGATGGTCTGCGGACATTGGACGCTGCTTGGGTGGTATGTTGGGGGGCAGGTGTAAGTTCTAGGCAGTAACCATGTTGGATAATTTGTGTCACCCACTTGTCTGTTGTAATGGAGTTCCAGACAGGTAGGAACTGTGCTAGTCGTCCCCGACAGGAGTGGAATGGTCGGGGGAAGTGGAGGGAAGTCACTTTAGGAGTGGGGGAGGTACGGGTGTTGGTACTACCTCGGCCTCTGCCCTTACTGTTGTTGCCTCGGTAACCACCTCTAAAGTATCCTCTATTGGGAGATGTTTGGGTGGTGTTTCTGTAAGAAGAGGAATGGTCTGTGTTGGTGTTCCTAGAGCCTCCTCTGTAGAAGGAGCGGCGAAAGGAGCCACTTTGTTGTGGAGACTGCAATGCTCCCATTGATTTGGCAGTGTCAGTGTCCTTCATTTTTTCAAGTGCCGTGTCTACAGCCGGACCAAAGAGTTGGTTCTGATTAAATGGCTGGTTTAAAATGGTGGTTTGAACTTCTGGCTTGAAGCCTGAAATGCGTAACCAGGCATGCCTTCTAATGAGTATGCTGGTGTTGACAGACCTGGCGGCGGTGTCGGCCGCATCACTTAATGGATGCATTGGAGATTAATTTGCCCTCCTGAATGAGATCATTTGCCTGCGTCTTGTACTGGTCAGGTAGGTGTTGCAATAGGGTTTCTAGCTGGTCATAGTGGGCCCTATCGTATCTTGCCAGCAGTGCCTGGGTGTTGGCTATGCGCTCAGTGATTGGTGGCCTGCGCAGCCACTGCTTGCCAGAGGCATCCAACAATTTTGACTCCTTATCAGGGGGCGGAGCGTCCCCTGAAGTCTGAGAATTAGCTCGTTTACGAGCATTGGAGACGACCAAGGAGTCAAGAGGGAGCTGGCCTTTGATGTAGGCAGGGGCAGGTCTATATTTTTTGTCGATCCTAAGGTTAAGAATCCTGGCCCGTACAGGATCTTTAAATATTTCAGGAGCATGTTTGATGACTCCTTTAATCATGGGCAAAGTCTGTACAGTTCTTTGAGACTGTTCGAAGGTATCTAAGAGGAAATCTTTCTCTGGTGGGTTGGTGTGTATATGTACCCCATGAAAGACAGCAGCCCTGTGAATAAGTTGCCCAATACTAATGTTATCATCTGGGGGAGATGGTTTTGTGGGATATGGTGGAGGGCTTGGGAGGTCTGGAAGATCTATGGGATCATTGTAGCCCCAATCGTCCTGTGGTGGGTCATCTGGGTCTGGGAATACGTCATCAGGGTCACCACCATCCCCCGTGTCGTCCTGATAGTCATGTGGTGGAGATGTTACAGGCTGAGGCGGTGTAACAGGGATGTAGAGAGGAGGGGTGTTAGGTGGAAGGACAGGGGAAGAAGGAGGCATAGGGGAAGTAGCAGAGTCCTTTTTGACAGGGACGGGCTCGTGGCGTGGCACAGTAGTGACATGTCCAGTTTTAGGGTTAACGTAGAGTTTATGTTGTTTTGGATCGATAGGATCCGGTTGAAACAGTTCCTCCTCCTGGAGATTTGGCTTCGGTGCCGACTTTTTCGGTTCCGAGCGCGGTGATGGCTGCTTTGTGTGCTCTTTGGCCTTAGAAGGCGTGGAAGAGTCCTTCGGCTTGGCAATCGGCTCCGACAGCTTTGGCTTAGGGGCTGTGTCGTGGAGCCTTGGTTTCGACGCCGACTTATCCGCATGCTTGGAGGCGGGTTTTGGGACTGAGGTGGATTTCGGAGCAGAGTGTTCCTTTGGCGCCGAAGGTGCCGGTGGAACTGATACATGCGGCTTGGTCGGTGCCGAGGAACTGGAAGGCTTTAGTCTTTTCTTCGGTGCCGAGCCGGAAGGCGGGCGTCCAAAGCATGTTTTCGGTCGCGACTGGGGCCAGCAGGCGAAGTCTTGAACGGTGCCTTCTGTTTTGATGGGGGGGTTGGGGTAGGGGCAGTAGTACTCACTCGTTGCCCAGGAGTGATGGAACCGTCTGAGTCCTCTGCCTCCGACACGATGGTTAGTTCCTCGGAATCTTCCTCCGGGACATCGGGGCCCTCGTTGAAGATGTCGACAGGTTCTGGAGCGGACCGCTGCGCTATAACGTGTCTTCGAGCTCGACGATCCCGAATAGTCTTCGAGCGGAAGGAGGCGCAAGCTGGGCAGGTGGCCTCGTTATGGTCGGGCGAGAGGCACAGGTTACAGACCTCGTGATGGTCACTGTGGGGGAACTTTGCTCCACACTGGGGGCATTTCCGGAAGGGCGTCCTTTCCATTAGCTGTAGGCCTTACGGCGTCGATGGGCCCAGCGGCCCGCGTCGACGGCTGGAAAGGGGATCGAAGAAGAGACGCGTCGAGATGTGGATATCGATAGAAGTTGTAGAAGTTTTGAAGTATGAAAAACAGTAGAAGTAAAGTTTCGAACCGGAGTGTTGAAAGTTGCATCCGAACCCGATGGCGGAAAAAAACAATCAGAGGATGGAGTCGATGCCCATGCGCACTATTGTCCAAAGGAGGAGTCACCTATCACATGACTACAAAAGACTTCTTCGAAAACAACAAAGTGCAAGCATCCGAGCCCAACACCAGATGGCGATCTAATGCACAGTGTGAGCTCTGCAGCTCACATGCCTCGAACAGAAGCTTCTCGTGTGGCACCTGAGAAGGTTCCAGTAGGGTGGTGAACCATAACTGGAAAGCCCATGTGGGTGCCATTAGAATGAGTGAAGTTTGGCATAACTGTCTGACCACAAATGGAAGTAGTGGGGGGGGAGCATATGCAAATATCCCTGACCAATTAATTCATAGGGCATTGCCTTTGGATAGAGGGTGTGGGCATTTGGCTGCAAGTTTTGGCATTTAGTTTTCTGGGATTGCATGTAGGTGAACTTGAGGAAACCCCCATTTGTGAAAGTATGCGAGTAGGACTCTGGGTTGAAGTTCCCACTTGTGGGCTTGTTGCTGCGTCCTGCTGAGGAGGTCTGCAACTTGAATGCTCATCCCATGGACATGTTCTATCAAGAGATAGATGTGATGTAGAGCTAAACGCCATATCATCTGTGCTAGGCGTGATAGCTGAAGAAAGTGTGCCCCCCCCGTTTTTGTAAATAATACATTGTTGTCATATTGTCGGTCCGGACCAGGACAACCTTATTCTGTAGGTGGTTTAGGAATGCTTTTAATGCCAGGTGAAGAGCTTGAAGCTCGAGGTAGGTGATATAGAGATTCTGGTGCTGTTTATTCCATATCCCCTGTATTATTAGATGTTGCAGATGAGCTCCCCAACCTGTAAGAGGCATCCGCTGTAAGAATGACTTGGGGAACAGGATCTTGAAACGGCCGCCCTTTAGATAGATTTTGTTGGTTTCACAAATGCAGAGAGATGTCTGTGGCTGTCTATCAACACTAGATCTTGAAGGCGACCCTGTGACCAATTCCATTGACATGAGAGGCTTTCTTGCAAGGGTCTCATATGCAGTCTGGCATTTGGAACTATGGCTGTACATGATGCCATCATGCCCAGCAGGCTTAGCACTGTTTTGACTCAAAAGTCTATTCCTGTTAGAAACTGTGCTAAGGACAGAATATTTTGAATTCTGACTGAATTTGGAGTTGCTAGCGCTAGCTGTGTGTTGACAACAGGCCCTAGATATGGCTGTATTTGAGCAGGTTGTAAAATGAATTTTTGCAGATTGACTGTGCACCCTAACTGATGTAGAAGAGTTAGGGTCTGGAGAGTATATTGACTGCATAGTTTTAGACTCTTTGCTTTTAGAAGCCAATTGTCAAGAAAAGGAAAGACATGAATGTTTTCTCTTCGTAGATGCGCTGCTACCAATGATAGACATTTTGTGAATACCCTTGGAACTGTGGTGACTCCGAAAGGAAGTACTTTGAACAGAATGTTTGCCTCGAAGAAGAAAACGTAGGTACTTGCGATGTGCTGGGTGAATGGGTATATGAAAGTAGGTGTCCTTTAGGTCTAATGTGTCCAAGAAATCTCCCTGCTGAAGTAGAGGTATAACCTCCTGAAGGCTGACCATGTAAAAGTGTCCTGACAGAATGTATTGATTTAATATATAGTATAGGGAATATACTGCTGTTACCGGATGTAGGGGAACTGGCTCTATTGCCCCTTTTGATAAAAGAGCTGCTATCTCTTGCTTTAGCAGACGTTGGTGCTGAAAGGGAGGTTGTGTTTGGGAGGAGGAATGTTTGGAGGAGTCGTGATGAGCTCCAGACAATAACCATGTTGGATAATATCTAAAACCCATTGATCTGTGGCGATGTTCTTCCATTGTGGCAGAAAAAATTGCAGACGTCCCCCTAAAGGTGTTGAATGTTCGGGGAGAATGTGGCTGAAGTCATTATTTGGTATTGGTGTTATTGGCTGTGCGTGTTGAATTTCCACGACCACGGCCTGTGAGAAAAGTGGCCTCTTTCTGCATGGTTGCCCTCACATTTTGCTGAACTGCTGAAGTGATTTGACGGAGTGTGCCCTGGGCCCCTGCCAATCAGGTACCTAGGGCCTATGTTCTTTCCCTAAAACTGCATTGAAAACAAAACCCAATTGGCATCTCTGGCCACAGGTCAGCCCCTGGTAAATGGTACTACAGGTACCCAGGGCACTGTGACCAGGGAAGACCTCTAAGAGCTGCAGCACTTATTGGGCCACCCCCTTAGAGGCCCTGTACCATTACACTCACACACTCCCTTTGCAGCCTGCGTGTTTTGGTGCAGAACAAAGTGAAGAGTCATCATGGTACATCCCTGTGTGCCATGCCTACAACCCACTGCCCTGGCATAGATCAGTCACCCCTCTAGCTGGGTGAACTATACCAGTGGTGAGGGTACAGGTGCATGAGCCCTGTACCCCTACAGTGTCCAAGTCCATTCTTAGACATTGTAAGTGCAGTGCTGCCATTGAGAGTATATGGTGCTGGGAGTCTGTCGTTACGAACTCCACAGCACCATAATGGCTACACTGAAAACTGAGAAGTTTAGTATCAAACTTCTCAGCACATTAAACCCACACTGATGCCAGTGTGGGATTCAATGAAAAATTTACACAGAGGGCAATGTAGAGATGCCCCCTGAAAAAAGACCTACCACTAGTGTCCAGGCTGAGTGGCTGCTTTCAGCTGCCACCACCAGACATGTTTCTGGACCCCTGGGTCGAGAGCCTGCTGCTCGGGGGGGCGGGGTGGGGGGGGGGTGGGGACAAGGTGCCAAGCCTCCTCCCCCAGGATGGGCAGGGTCCTCGAAGGGGAAGCTTCAAAGGCTTGCCGCCTTTGTGAGCGCCCCCAGGCCACTTGCTGCTTTCAGCAACTGGTCCCCACTGGTTCTGACCCCCCACTTTGGGCGGGAGAACAGGTGGGAAAAACAAGTGAGGAAAAGAGGTGTGCCCACCTCTGCCAACTCCACCCCTCAGGTGGGGGAGGCGAGGTGAAGCACAACTCTCAGTCCCCGCCATCTTGCAGATGGGGGGACCCAGCCAACCAGGGAAAGGCTTATGCCCCCCTCCCACTGGAGGGGGGCATAATAGGGGGTGTACCCACCCCAGGGAAGGGACACATTGTTCCCAACCTTTTTACCTACCTGTAACGCCCCATAATCTAGTATTTAGGGGCACCCCTGTACCTTGCTTCCTCAGACAAAAAACCAGAAGAAGAAAAGAAGAAGGACCAAACAGCCGTGCTGAAGTTAAGAGGAGGACGCCCACTGACTTGGCCCCTGCCCTACCGGCCTGTCCCCACCTCAAACCTGCTCCAGCGAAATCCCGGTGTGTCCTGCAGCCAGCAACCTCGAGAAACCCGGAGGACCTGCCTGCATTCCATCCCAAAGAGACTGTCTCCCGTGAACACCGGATTTGTTCATCAACAGACTCCAGCTCCGCAAGGATCTATGGTCTACACCACTCTGCACCCGAAACCACGGCCCGAGTTAGAGTGGCCCAACACCAAGAGGAGGTCTACCCGGCGATCCTGACCCGAGATCCGGTGATCCCTGACCTGCCTCCAGCCGACGCCTGCAGCCTCAAACCGGAAGCGCCCCCAACCGCGACTAGGAGCTGGTAAGAAGATCTGACCCTAAAAGACACCCCTGCACCCGATGCCCCACTGCCTTGGGTGGCCCAACCCAAGGTGCCTAACCAACCCCCAAGATCCCAACTTACCTCTCCAAGTGGTGGTCGCACCCAGAAGACCTTCGTCCCCGAGCCTGCAGTGCTTTTGCAAACCGGAGACTCCCCATTGAAAGCTACAGGGCATCTGATGCCAAAACAGCACTCTGCACCCTGCCGCCCCAGTGCCGCTGAGGGTGCATCTTTTGTGCTGGCCTAAACCCCCATTTGCCCTGAGCTTAAGTTCAGGAGCTTTGCTCCCACAACCCAGTGGCCTGCTCGTCAGCAGCCACCAACCGGAGGACCCGTATCCCCTATTGGATAACATTGGGCCTCAGCACTCTGCACCCAGCCGCCCTAGTGCCGCTGAGGGTGTAAGAAGAGTGCATCCTTGACTCTGGGGGACCCCTGAGTCTAACCCCAGAACACCAACTCCCACAACAAAGTACTTACCTTCAAACCAATAACACAGTTTTCCTCCATAGGATAACATTGACTGTTTTTCTCTGAAAAGTTTCGAAGTGTGGAGTTGGAAAACCTAAAGAAAATCTTTAAAATTGTTCTAACAAAAAAGCTTTTACTTATATGTTTACAGGAAATGTCCCAGTGCAGTATCCAGGCATACTGCACTGTATAAGAAAAGTAATCTCAAAAGTAACTTACCTGTAATTTTACTAAAACTCCTATACAAACTATATGTACTGTATTCTGTAAAGCATTGCATTATCAGTAACACTACTGCAATCAAATCAAAGTACATTTACAATTGCAATTCAAACTATTTACAAACTGCATTACTACTGTAAAGTATTTATTGCTTACCTGTGCCAGGGCACCTCAGAAGTGCCTCCTGAAAACCTACCAAACCACTAGTGTGTGCCTGACTGGTCTGCACCAGCCTGCCATCTCTAGACCCGTTTTGCTCTTGTGGGTCAGAAACAAAGCCTGCTCAGGGTGGAGGCGCTTCACACCTACGCCCCAAGCAGGAACAGCATTGTAGGGCGTTGAACCTCGAAGGCTTCCTGTCCTTTTATATGCTGACCAGGGCCTCTCCAGCTAGTGGAGATGCCAACCCCATGACCAAGCCTCACTTTTGGCAGCAAGGTCGGTAGGAAAAATAGCAAGCTGGAGAGGTGTGCCGCCTCCAAGCCATGACCACCCCTACAGTGTCCAGAGCTGTAGTGAAACCCTCCTTTGAGAATCCTCCATATTGCTTTGGAGGATTCTAGCCAATAGAGATAGGGGTATGCCCCCTCCCGAGAGGAAGTGGACATATAAACGGTGTAGTCACCCTCAAGGTAAGTAGCCCACTGGCTTCTATCTTCCAACCCCTGTAACACACCTAAATTGAGTAATTAGGGGCACCCCTGAACCTTAATCCCCAGATTCCTGGTGGCCTAAAGAAGGATCGAAGAGCTGTACCAGCAGTGAAGACTTAAGACAACTGACTTGGCTCCAGCCCTATTGTTCTGTCAGCAGCTTCGACGAAACATACCTCTACTAGGGGTATCCTCATCAAAGTCATACGCACTGAATATTCCCGCCCATGTGCGGGGACCCCGGAAATAATAACAATTATATATGAAAAACATATATATACAGCTCTATATATATAAAAACATATATCATTTTTTCTAGTATCAATGCAGCTCTCATATAGGAGGCTAAACAATGTAATAAAACACAAAATTGCTTTTGCAAATATACATAATACATGTATAAAAACACATGAGGGCAAGATGCACTTGAACTCTGTTTTTAATGAGTAAATCTCATGAGTAAACTGCAAAAGAAAAACAGGCATTGTTAGCCTACAGGCTGCATTGTAAACCAACATAGAAAATGAAAGCAATCTTTCATAAAAACTGGCACCGTGCCTATAAGGCAGCCATGACCCCTAGCTTCCCATCATGACCTCAGGGGTGACAGTTAGGTCAGTTGTTCTTTGCGTAACCCTGAAGATCAGGGCACCAAGATAATATTTAACAATGAAATAATCTCATTTGCCTGGGGAGGTGGGTGGGTTGCTTAAGACTGATGAGGATACCCCTGCAAGAGAACTAGGATTACAGGCAAGTAACTTATCCTTCTCTTCCAGGGGATCCTCATCAATAGTCATAAGCACTGAATAGAATAGCAAGCCCAACATCCACCTGCAGGCAAATGAGAAACGCAGTGACCTTGTTAACAACCGAAAAGTCAGCTGTTGAACAGATTCCTCAAGGAGGCTTGACCTACTTGAGCGTCCGCTCTAGTATCGGAGTCAATACAGTAATGCCTTGTAAATGTACGCACTGATCTCCAAGTGGCTGCTTTGCAGATCTCAGAGAGCGGTACATTATGGAGGAAAGCAGTCGTAGCTGCTTTTCCTCTAGTGGAATGAGCTTTGGGAGCGGACCAAAGAGGCTTCTGTGCCAACTGGTAAGCCAATTTGATGCATGAGACTATCCATCTGGAGATGGACCGCTTTGATGCTGGGAAACCTGTTCTGATCGAACCATAATTAACAAATAGTTGATCAGACTTCCTCAATGGCTTCGACCTGTCCAGATAAAACTTCAAAACCCTTTTAAGGTCTAACGAATGTAGAGCCCTCTCAGCTGGAGTGGAGGGAAAAAAGGTCGGAAGAGAAATAGATTGATTTACATGAAAATCAGAGACCACCTTCGGAAGGAAGGATGAGTCCTGAGGACTACCCTATTGAGATGAAAAACCAAGTAGGGCTCTTTAGAACATAGGGCCTGTATCTCACTCACCCTACGAGCTGAGGTGATAGCTACCAAGAAAGCTACCTTCCACGTAAGGTGTTGTAAGGTTGCTTTGTGGATAGGCTCAAAGGGTGGACCCATCAATTTTGACAGAACCAAGTTCAACTCCCAAGGAGGTGAAGGAGGTCGGACCGGAGGATAGACCTTCTTGAGACCCTGCAGGAAATCCTTCACCACCTGTAGCTGAAAAAACGAGGGCTGAGAAGGAGAACGCCTGTACGCCGTAATGGCAGCTAGGTGTACCTTAATGGATGAGAATTTCAAACCTGCTCTGGCTAGGTGAAGCAGATAAGGCAAAACTACCTCCTCCTGCCCCTTGGTAGGATTACAATTATTTTGCATACACCAAATGTAAAAACGTTTCCATTTGCAGGCATAAGAATGTCTTGTAGAAGGTCTTCTTGCCTCCTTCAATATGGTCATGCAGTCCAGCGGCAGACCTAAATGCCCATACTGGAGGACCTCAGGAGCCATGCTGTTAAGCTCAGTGACGGAAGGTTGGGGTGATGAATCCTCCCGTTCATCTTGGATAGCAGGTCCGGTCTGCACGGCAGTCTCTTGTGTGGGCAGACTGACAGATTAAGAAGGTCCGGATACCACCACTGCCTCGGCCAGTCCGGAGCAATTAGTATCATTGTGGTGTCTGAGTGAGATAGCTTGGTCACCACCTTCGGGATGAGAGGCAGGGGTGGAAAGGCGTACACAAATGCCCCTGACAAGCTGATCAAAAGGGCATTCCCCTTCGATCCTGGTCGGTAGTATCTGGAGGCGAAGTCTTGGCATTTTGTGTTTTCTTCGTCCGCGAACAGGTCTATGCTCGGACGGCCCCAAGCTCGGAAGATGTCGTCGACCACCTCGTCGTTGAGGACCCAGTCCTGCTGTTCCTCGAAGTGACGGCTGAGGGCATCTGCCTGAGAATTCTGCTCTCCCGGCAGGTGAACCGCTGTCATGGATAGATTCCTCGCCAGAAGCCAGTGCCAAAGGGTCTGTGCCTCCAAAGAGATGGTCCTCGAGCGAGTTCCTCCCTGTTTGTTCAGGTAGTACATGGTGGTGGTATTGTCCGTCTGTACTAGGATGGAACTCGCCTGAATCGAAGGGAGGAAAGCCTTGAGAGCCAGATGAACAGCCCTTAGTTCCAGCATATTTATGTGGTACAACTGCTCTTTTGAGGACCATAGGCCTTGCGTCTGGAGAGACCCCATGTGGGCTCCCCATCCTTGCAGGGAGGCGTCTGATCAGAGTCCGAGAAGGAGGAGCTTGATGGAACGGTACTCCTACCCTCAGATTGTCTTTCTTCATCCACCACGTGATAGATGCACTGGCTGTGCGTGATAGACAAATTTTGTCTTCCCAGCGAGAAGACCGTTGATCCCATTTGTCTTCTAGATCTTGTTGTAGAGGAAGCATTTTCAATCTGGCATTGGGCACCAGAAAAATGCAGGATGCCATCGATCCTAGCAGGGAGGCGATCGGACGCACTGAAGACAGGCTGTTGTGTAAAATCAGTCTGCCTTTCTGAATGATGGATAATTGTCTCTCCTCCGAAGGAAACACTTTTCCTCGCTCGGAGTCTATCAGCGCACCCAGGTAGTGGATTGCTTGAGTGGGTTGCTGCGATTTTTCGAAGTTCACATGTAGGCACAGTTTTTGACAAAAACCTAGGCACTGCTGGAAGTGGTTCATCACACTTTGTGGAGAGGGACCTTTTAGCAACCAATCGTCCAGATAAGGGTAGACAAAGATGCCTCTGCGTCGTAGAGCAGCTGCCACGCACTTCGTGAACACCCGAGGAGCTGACTTCAGTCCGAAGGGCAGCACTTTGAACTGATAGTGGGATGTTCAGACTATGAATCGTAGATATTGCCGGTGATAATGATTTATCGGTATATGAAAATAAGCATCTTGCAGATCCATCGAACACATCCAATCCCCTTTGCGGAGGTGAGGATATATTTGGTGGAGAGCAAACATGCGAAATTTTTCTCGTTTGATGGACTTGTTGAGTGTTCGCAGATCCAGAATGGGCCTGTATTCCGACTTTTGACCTTTTTTCTTTACCAGGAAGTATCTGGAATAAACTCCCCGACCTCTTTGTGACCGTGGAACCTTCTCTATGGCTGATTTTTGGAGAAGTATTTCCACTTCCCTCTGCAGCATGTTGATCTGGCCGCATGATGATGGTACTGGAGGGATCGAGGAAGGACGACGTCGGAAACAGAGTACCCATTCTGCAGCGTAGCCAACACCCACTGATCCTTGGTGATGCCTCGCCACTCTTGCAGATGATTCGCAACACTTCCTCCTACTGGAGCGGTGAACGGTACTGGAGGAAGCGGGCACTCATTGCTTGGCTGGAGCTTTGGTTGAAGTAGAGGACTGACTGTTCCCTCCTCTTCCCCTGTTGGATCGCCGGCTTTGAAACTGCGATTTCTGCTGACCCTGTTGGCTTTGGTACTTTTGCCAATGAGGGGTTTGAACCCTCTGTTGGAAGGAGCGGCGATCAGTATTGCGGTAGCGGCGACAAAACTCTATTTTCTTCTCCAGCCCCACCGCCTTCAGGGTATCTAGCTCGGTCTTCATCCGTGCCATATCTCTTCATCGGTATGCGAGCCAAACAACGATGACCCGGAAAATGGCAGGTTGAGGATACGCGACTGTGCCTCTGGCTTCAATGCTGTTAGGCGAAGCCATGAAGATCTTCTGGCACAAATTCCGTGGGCGTAGGAGTGTGCTGAAAGTGTAGCTCCATCCGCCGCAGCACTAATTACCTGGTTCGCTACCAGGCTGCCCTCCTGTACAATTTCTTCGAAGTCCTTACGGTCTTCCTTGGGCAGTTTGTCTGTAAAACATTGTAGCGAATCCCATAAAGCTCCATCGTAACGCCCCAATAGAGCTGACGCACTGGAGACTTTAAGCATGGATGCAGAAGTGCCACATACTTTTCTCCCCCATGAGTCTTGTGTCTTGCTCTCCTTGTCCGGTGGTACTGTGGATGAGGAGGCCACTTCATGGGTCTTTCTGGCAGCAGCCACTATTACAGAGTCCGGTTTAGGATCTGACTTCAAGTAAGATGGATCTTCCTCCGGAGGACGATACTTCTGCAGAATTCTCGCCGGTGCCGTTTTGAGAGTGGCCAGCGTAAGAAAAATGTCCATAACCAGTTTCAGAAGCCCCGGGACCAATGGGAGTAACGGGCGAGAGGATGCCTTCTGGTTCAAGGTTTCGAAAATAACCGAAGAAGTACTCTGCTGAACAGGCATAGGAATGTTCAGTTTGGCAGCCCCCCTGGAAAGCACCTCCTGAAATGTGCTTACATCGTCCACCGGAGAGATCCTCGACGGTGGACTGTCAGTAATGGTGGGCGAGTAGTCTCTTTTTGAGGAGTACGTTGAAAAGGTGGAAGGCGTTGGAGACCTGCGTCTTCTCCTCCTGCTGCGTGATCTTGATCTCCTTCTGGATGTTGGTGCAGGAGAGCGGGTACGAGCTCTTCCTCTTGGTGGAGAAAGATCCGCATCTTGTGCCAGGCGAGCCAGAGGGGACCTGTGAGCAGGACTGGGATCCCGTCTAACACCTGCCTGTGTATGCTCCGCCCAGTGGTGTAATGGACGCCTCCATCTGGGCGAGAGGTGAATGGATGGAGACTTCTCCGCTGTCACAGGAGAACGATGTGGAGACTTCCGTCCTTCCTGCTGAGCCTTTTCCACTGGACGTTGATGACCAGAGGGAGAGGCCTGGCTACTTGAAGACGAAATAATCACCTCTGGAGAACCAGACCTGACGATAGAATGGTGGGAGCCTGCTCTCGACGTTGATGAAGGGGACGGAGAGAAACTTACAGGGACTGACACAGACAGACCTCTGTCTCGACGTCGATCTTCTTGATCCCGGCGAAGATATGCGTCTCGACGTCGAACTTCTTTGCTTCGACGGAGTACGCTGCTGAGACGCCGAGCGCCTCGCCGACTGAGATCTGCGTCCCGACGTCGATCTTCTTCGCTTCGACGGAGGGCTACGCTTCGACGCCGAGCGCCGCTTCGACGAAGAGTCGATCGTCCTCGCTTCGACGGAGTATCCATCCTCGACGTCGAGCGCCTTTCCCTCGACGGAGGACTGTGCCTCGACGTCGGCTGTAAACGTGACGGAGACTGCTGTCTCGACGTCGAGAGTGTTGCTGGCGTCGACGGAGGCCTCTGCCTCGACGACTGGACATCCAACGACTTCTGCTTCGACGCTGATCTGCGCTGAGACGGCAACGGCGACATCGGCCTCAACGTCGAAGATGATGACTTACGTTTCGGCGTCGATGATCTGTCTTGACGTCGATCGTCGAGTCGACGGCGGAGGAGGAGGATCTTGTCTCGACGCCGGACGTTGTTGCATCGACTTAGCTTTTGAAGAATGGCGCTCCTGCACCAAGGTCCTCGACGACGACTCCGCCGCCGGTACCTTCGACGTTGAGCCCGACGCCGAAGGGGAACATATCGGGACCTTGCTCGACGTCGAACGCGCCCTCTTCTTTGTTCTCACAGGAGACCTACCTCTTTCTGAGAGGCCATAAAGACGGATTCGCTCTCTGTCCTTGACGGTTCTATTGGATAGCTTCCTCCAGTGTTGACAGGAGGCAGGAGAGTGAGAATCCGGTAGGCAGAGGATGCACACATCATGTGTGTCTGACTTGGCCTTCTTTTTGCCACAGGCAGGGCAAGGATCAAACAAAGGCATTTTTGACAGAAAATATCACTTTCTGCCACAAAAAAATGGTTTAATCCTCACTCTTATCAACAGACGTCAAATGAAGTAGAAAAAAACCACAAAAAAAACTAGGTATTTTTGACAGAAAAGTAAAAAAAGAGCTGAGATTCCAGGGTCCTGACAGAAGGAGCCGGAAAGAACAACTGACCTAACTGTCACCCCTGAGGCATGATGGGAAGCTAGGGGTCATGGCTGCCTTAAAGGCACAGTGCCAGTTTTTATGAAAGATTGCTTTCATTTTCTATGTTGGTTTACAATGCAGCCTGTAGGCTAACAATGCCTGTTTTATCTTTTGCAGTTTACTCATGAGATTTACTCATTAAAAACAGAGTTCAAGTGCATCTTGCCCTCATGTGTTTTTATACATGTATTATGTATATTTGCAAAAGCAATTTTGTGTTTTATTACATTGTTTAGCCTCCTATATGAGAGCTGCATTGATACTAGAAAAAATGATATATATATATATATATACACACACACACGTTTTTCATATATAATTTTTATTATTTCCGGGGTCCCCGCACATGGGCGGGAATATTCAGTGCTTATGACTATTGATGAGGATCCCCTGGAAGAGAACAGTCGTGCCCTGTGGGCCCTGCACCTCCAGAACCCTTGGGAGGGCTGCCTAACTTCCCTAAAGAACGAGAACTCCTGAGGACAGCAGCTCTGTCCACAAAGAAATCAACAAACAAGAGCTCCAGTGCCCTGCTGAACTGCACAACCCGACCTCCAGACTCACCTCTGCTCCAGATGCCTCCGGCCTGAGTAGAAGTGGCCCACCGGTCCCCAAAAAGATTCCCCAGCGGTCCGAAGCTCAAGTACAGCCCAGAGTGACCTCTCCTGGACTCCAAGGCAACACCTGCAGTCTCCATATGAAGGGTCCTCCAACCGCGACCGGCAAGACTTCAACCACGTCAAAAGACACCCCTGCACCCGCAGTCTCCAGGCCATGGGGAGTCCAACCGCCTGTGTCTCCTAGTTATTCAGCATCCAAACTTGGCTCCAGAGCCACAGATTCCCTTCGTTCAGCTTCCCGGTCCAAGCCTGCAGCCTTTGTGTGTAACCGCTGTTATCCAGTGATCAGAATTGGGCGCCCGACACGGTGTTGGCACTCTGCACCTGGCCGACCATGTGCTGCTGGTGCTGGTTTGGTGCTGCCTCATTGCCCCACCTCCCGTGCTGGTCTAACCCCCCGGAGATTGACTACCAACTCCGATTTTACTTACCTTCAACCGGCACCTCTTTGAGTGCCCCAGTCTCCACTGGGCCTCCGATACCTTATTTGACCTCTGCACCCAGCCACCCTAGTGCAGCTGGTGGTGCAGTCTTTGTGCTTGCTTGACCCTTGCCCAGTGTTGACCCTAAAACCCGAAGTCTGGAATTGTAAGTCGTGTACTTACCTGTGAAGCACAAGTTACTACTTGTGTAACGATATATCTGTAAGAGACATTAGTTAGTGATAGATTCCTTACCTTAGAATATCCCCCGGCGTCAGACTGGATCCGGAAAGTTTTTCGTTAGCAGTACCCCTGCGCGTCAGTAGGTGGCGTCGTGCGGCTACGCGTCTGTCGCTGGCGTCGTAAGCGCCGAGATGACGTCACGGAGACTACTTGGGCGCCACCCATACGCGCGGACGTCAGTTCTGTGCACGACTTTCCGCGCCAGGAACGCAGAGCCATGCAAGAAACTGACCATTGGTGCCATGAAACTAGGACCCTGAAAGGGATGACCTTAACCCTAGAAATCAGCTCGCATAACGGGGAGGATGGGTGGGGCGGTAAGGAATCTATCACGAACTAATGTCTCTTACAGATATATCGTTACACAAGTAGTAACTTGTGCATCTGAAAGAGACACGTTAGTG
The DNA here is from genome assembly GCA_963921515.1 of Calotriton arnoldi. Classification (NCBI taxonomy): domain Eukaryota; kingdom Metazoa; phylum Chordata; class Amphibia; order Caudata; family Salamandridae; genus Calotriton; species Calotriton arnoldi. Next base: position 233,713 of record CAWUFW010006127.1, on the reverse strand, counting down.
ATAGATTCCTTACCTTAGAATAGATACCCCAGCAATACCAACCCCGGTGGAGGGTCTGCGAATGGATTACACCAGAAAGTCACGGAGAACAGAACGGCCAAAGAAGCCGTCTCTCCGACCGGACTGTCAAGGCAGTAATGCTTGGTAAACGTGTGCAGCGAGGCCCACGTAGCTGCCTGACAAATATCCTGCAAGGGGACGCCGCGTCCCAAGGCAGTAGCGGCTGCTGTCGCCCTGGTAGAATGGGCACGCAGCCCCACAGGAGGCTCCTTCTTAGCCAATGAGTAACAGGCTTTGATGCAGAGAAAGACCCACCGAGAGATGGTCCGCTTGTGCACAGCCGGACCTTTTTTTTTTTTGGGCGCCCGCGTAGCCAACAAAGAGCTGGTCCTCCACCCGGGACTGTCGAGTGCGCTTCAGGTAGAACGAGAGCGCACGTTTTGGGTCCAGACGGTGGAGCCTCTCTTCCTCTTTTGAAGGATGCGGAGGCGGAAAGAAGGTGGGCAAAGTGATGGTCTGCCCGATGTGGAAGGGCGTGACAACCTTTGGCAAGAAAGAAGGACGGGTCCTTAAAACCACCTTGTCCGGATGTACAGAAAGGAAAGGAGGTTTGGAAGAAAGAGCCTGGAGCTCACTCACTCTTCTGGCAGAGGTGATAGCTACCAGGAAAGCCATCTTGAGAGTGAGAAGACGCAAAGGACAGGTATGAAGGGGCTCGAAGGGAGCGCACATCAGATATGTCAAGACAAGATTTAAATCCCATTGAGGCAGAATGAACGGCACGGGAGGAAACGTGTGCGTAATGCCTTTCAGGAAACTGTTAACAACCGGAGATTTAAACAAGGAAGGCTGATCTGGAAGCCTGAGAAAGGCGGAGATGGCCGAAAGATAACCTTTGATAGTGCCCAGAGCAGAGCCCTGCTGGGCCAAAGAAAGAAGGAACAGAAGGACTTCGGAAAGAGGGGCAGAAAGGGGATCCACAGCCTTAGCTGTGCACCATGCCACAAACTTGTTCCACCTGCAGGCGTATACGTTTTAGTGGAGGGACGCCTGGCTGCCAGAAGGACATCACAGACTTCGGGAGGAAGATCGAAAGCTGTCAACTGTCGCCGCTCAATCTCCACGCATGGAGGTGGAGGCTGGACAGGTTCGGGTGGAGGACCGTCCCCTGCTGCTGCGACAGAAGATCCTCCCGAAGAGGCAGTCGGATCGGGGGGGGGGGGGGGGTCGAGCGCCATGTTGAGTAGCTCGGGATACCAGTATCTTCGTGCCCAATCCGGAGCCACAAGAATGACTTGGGCCTGGTCGCGCCGAATCTCCTTCAGCACTATGGGCAGAAGTGGTATAGGCGGAGAGGCGTACAACAGACCGCAACTCCACTCGTGACGAAAAGCGTCGCCGAGCGAGTGCCGCCTTGGAAATTCGAACGCGCAGAACTGATGACATTGCGCGTTCTCTTCGGTGGCGAATAGATCTAACCAAGGCTCTCCCCACTGCAGAAAGAGACCTTGCGCCACGTCCGAGTTCAGACGCCATTCGTGATCCATCAAGCACCGGCGGCTGAGTTCGTCCGCCCTGGCGTTCAGAGAACCTGCCAGGTGTTGAACCACCAAGGTAATGCCTTGACGTTCCAGCCAAGTCCAGAGGCGCAGTCTCCTGACATAGGGTCCACGACCCCACCCCGCCCTGCTTGTGGCAATACCACATGGCAGTGGTGTTGTCCGTGAACACCTGCACTACTCTTCCCCGGACAGAGGGAAGGAATGCCTTCAGTGCAAGCCGGATCGCCCGAAGATTGATATGGAGCCGGGACTCCGCCGGAGACCAGAGGCCTCTGATCTCCGCCTCTCCCAAGTGGCCACCACCCCCCAGGAGGGACGCATCCGTCACCACTGTGTGCTCCGGTTGGGGAAGGGAGAGGGATCTGCCATTGACCCAATCGAGATTCGTGAGCCACCACGGCAATTGTTGTGCAGTGCCCTCGGAGATCTGGACATGATCGGACAGGTTGCCTGGATGCTGTGCCCACTGGAACTTCAGGTCCCACTGCAGAGCCCGCATATGCCATCTGGCATGTTGCACCAGCAGGATGCAGGAGGCCATCAGGCCCAGGAGCCGGAGGGTCATCTTGACTGAAACCCGGGATAGAGGCTGAAAGATCGGAATCATAGCCTGAATATCCCGGACTCGCTGCTCGGGAGGATAAACCCGAAACCGCGTCGAATCCAGAACCGCTCCGATGAAGGGGAGCTTCTGAGAGGGACACAGGTGCGACTTCGGCACGTTGATGGAGAACCCCAGCAAATGCAGGAGGTCGGCCGTAGTCTGAAGGTGGGTGACGACTGCCTGGGGCGAGCAACAACCAGTCGTCGACTGACCCCTGACCTGCGCAGATGAGCTGCGACCACCGTCATCACCTTTGTGAACACCCGAGGGGCGCTAGTAATGCCGAAGGGGAGCACGGCAAACTGAAAATGGTCCTGGCCTACCGTGAACCGCAGGTAACGCCGGTGGGCCGGCAGGACGGGGATGTGAAAATAGGTGTCCTGCAAGTCCAACGCTACCATCCAGTCGCCAGGGTCGAGGGCAGCCAAGACCTGAGCCAGAGTCAACATCTTGAACTTCTCCTTCCGGAGGAAGCGATGGACGTTCCTGAGGGCCAAGATGAGGCGCAAGCCCCCCTTGTCCTTCTTGGGGACCAGAAAGTAGTGGGAATAACAACCACTCCCTACTTCTGGCCCAGGAACACACTCGATGGCCCCCTTGGCCAAGAGGGCCGTGACTACCTGCAGGAGAAGTGCCAAGTGTTCCCCCGACATGCGGTGGAACTGAGGTGGCATGGCTGGAGGGGTGGACTGAAAAGGGAAGGGCGTAACCCTTGCGGATGATCTGCAACACCCACTTGTCCGATGTGATAGCGTGCCAGTGGGGGAGATGATGGCGGATCCTGCCACCCACTGGCGTGGGGTGCCCCACAAAGCTCGGATTAGGAAGGTTTGGAGGCAGAAGCAGCGGAGGCGGACGGACCCCCACGCTTATTCCCAGACCCGCCCCTGCGGAAACCGCGTCCGCGCTGAGGCTGGTTCTGCACAGGCTTGCTGAAGGAACGTTCCTGGGCTCCGATTCCGTGGCCACGAAAGGAACGAAAACCAGGAGTGGCTGGGCTTTTCGTGGAAAGACCTAAGGACTTGGCCGTGGCCCGCGAGTCCTTAAAACGCTACAGCGCACTGTCGGCCTTATCGCCAAACAGGCGAGTGCCATCAAAGGGCATGTCCACGAAGCTTGGATGACTAGGCTCTCAGGCGTAGGATGAGTGGTCAGGGTTAGTTTTGAGGGCCACCGTAGGGAGATCAAGGTTGAAAACCTCAGCTGCCCGACGGAGCACCATCGTGTAGGAGGCGCCCTCCTCCATGGTAGGCGGGGGAGAGGCAAAACCCGGGTCAGAGGAGACGTCGAGGTCGCCGGCATCCTCCAAATAGTCTGCCCAGTCCTGCTCAGAGTCACACTGACGAGCAAGAGGGTCCTCGGACCCCTCCCAGCCGTCCTCCACCTCCGCCACATGCGGCACAGACCGCGGCGGCAGTGCAGGAGCCGGAGAAGGAACAAACGGCGTCGGGAATGGCGCCGGCCGGACCGGCGCCGTGTCCCAATGCGGATCCCAGGTAGGAGCAAAATGGTACTGGAACCTGGGCAAGGGCGGGACAAATGGCACCCAATGAGGCGGCGGAGCCGAGGGTGGAGCTGGGGCCGGCAGCGATGGACCTTGTGGCGCCGGAGCTGACAGCGCAGGATCCAGTGGCGCCGAAGCTGGATCCGCCGGCGGCCCAACAGGATCCTGACACGGGACCGCAGGGCCCGAGGGCGCGCCGGCGGGAGCCCGAGGCCTAAAAAGGCAGTCCATGGTAGCAAGAAATTCTTGCACCTGTGCGGGAGTCGCCGACGGACCCGGGTATGGTGGGTAGGCCGCAGGACTCTCGAGCTTCGAAGGAGCCGCAGGAGCAAAGCCCCTGTCCCCCTCGTCCGCATCCGAGGACCGACGGGGGGACGTCAGAGAGCGAACACGCTTCTTCGACTTGTTTGTGTCGTCTCTTACCCGAATCCGAGGGTGAAGACTTGGAGCCCGAGGAGCGATGACTGTGGCCCCGCGAGCGTTCCCTGGAACGGCCCCTGGACCGGGAATGGCACTGGGACGAGTGCCGGACCTCCAGCAGCTTCCGGTGCCGCTCCCTCAAGGCCTTCGGGGCCAACGCCCGACAGTCCAGACAGGACCGGGAGTCGTGGTCGGTCTCCAGGCAGTAGAGGCAGACATCGTGGGGGTCCGCCACCAACATATTGCGACGGCAGGCCCCACAAGACTTAAATCCAGGCATCCCTACGTGCACCAAGGAAACCAAAGCTTACAGGAGACAAAATTCTCAAAAAGGGTAGTCAAAAAGTGACTAAGGTAAGTGCTCTAACCGGATCTGCGCTTACTGGCGCGGAAAAAGAACTGAAGTCAGCGCATGGGTGGCGCCTAAGTAGTCTCCGTGACGTCATCTCGGCGCTTACGACGCCAGCGACGGACACGTAGCCGCAGGGCGCCACCTACTGACGCGCAGGGGTACTGCTAACGAAAAACTTTCCGGATCCAGTCTGACGTGTGGGGATATTCTAAGGTAAGGAATCTATCACTAACGTGTCTCTTTCAGATATTGCATTATTGCTATCTTCCATAGGTTAACATTGAACTGTTTGAAAAATGCACTGTCTACTTTTTATACTGAAAAACTGATATTGCAAAACTTATTTTACTGCAACAAAGTGTCTTTGGTTCTAAGTAATAAATATACAAAAAGTAATGTTTTTACGAACAATTGTCTTGGATTTAGTCACTGAGTGTGTGTAATCATTTATTACCTATGTGTTTACAACAAATGCTTAATAACAAAGCCCTCTGATAAGCCTAATTGCTTCCCCACACTACCACAAAAGAGAGCATTATTTGTATCTACTTTAGCCTCTGTAAAGCCTCTGGGAATCCACTGGATTCTGGGCACTCTATACCTTACTTTGGTATAGCATATACAGAGAAAGCTTCCTACCAATTCTATGCAGCAATGTTGAATCCGATGGGGCAGAGTGGGTTCCTGTATAAGTTTGGGGATCCCAGATTTTTCTAGAAGGTGCGGTTGAAGGTATTAAGAGCTCTCTTGGAAGTGTGCTATTGGGTCAGGAAAATCCTATGCATAGATTACTATTCAGAGTTTGCCCCTATCTGGACCTCCACTGGCACGCCTCCTTTTTTGAAGGATAAGCGGAGTACCCCATTGATTAATGCGGTATAAAGCACTGATGGCAGCTTTGTGCCGGTCCCAATATCATTTCTTGGGTGGCCTTAAGGAAGGAAACTAAAGGTACCATCTCTTGGTATTAATACTGGCAGTTAACCACTTGAAGGTCAGGGCAGAATGGGCAAGTAGGGACTTTGAGGACACACTTCAAGACATCAAGCCACTAAGGAAGGAAGTATCCATGTGGTACTAGGAGCTAGTCAAGCAGATGAGGAGAAATGTAAGCTTCCTGACCATTCATGGGGGAGAATAGATGCCGGTAGAGGAACAACCGAATATCTGGCCAACCTTGCTGTGTCTCCCTTATTCTATAGTTAAATCAGCTCCCCTTAGGAAAAATCCAATTTTTAAGCTCCATAGAATTTACTTGACTTTAAGAAAGCTGGCAAAACTTGACATAGGCGTCACCCATTGCTGCAGTAAGGGTGGAGAGGAAAAGGCCAATGACATACACGTTTGTCTCCTGCCCTCAGGCTACTAAGCTTAAGGGCTGGCACAAGTAATGCGGTCTTAGAGATTGTGGGCACCTATATAACAGTGAGCCCTATTCTGATTCTGTTTGGAACTGATGCTCAGTATGATCTGTACATAACTCTTTGTCAGAAAAGATTAATTTTTTATTTGATTTTACTGACCAGGAGGGAGATGTGTATACTGGCTAAAGGCACCTCCCCCTTTTCTGAGTAACTGGATAAAGGCAGTAGACAAGACTTGCAGATTGGGTAATGACTGCCACAGAAGTGTGAGGGTGGAAGGACTAAGGCGAAATACAAAGTGTGGCGAGATTGCAATCCTGATTACTCCTTGTTCTGCGATTAAGCCAAATTTGTTGGTATGTGGAGGCCTAGGGTGGACTCTCACTCCTCGACTGGGATGTACTTAGATCAGATGGTCAATGGCCACCGCTCAGGTTGAGACCCATTGTGTCTGAAGGAGCATGAGGACCAATACAGCGACTGAGAACCTTGACTTGCCCGTATCTGCTGTGGTGACTTTAAGCCAAGGAGGAAGAATGTCTTCCAAAAGTGTATTTAAGAACTTAAGAATCAACTCAGATGTGGCTGCTATGAGCTGGTTTCACACTGTGTTCAACTCTCCTGGCATCACTGATGCAATGGAGGAAATGCCCCAACAACGTCATTTATGAAGTCCCTTCAATTCTTTTCAAGAAAAAAAAATATGACTTGTAAAACCTTCAACAAGAGATAGCTAGAAAGAACAATCTAACCAAATATATTTGAGACCTCCTTTAGTTAGGTGCAGCATGTACAGTAAGGTCTGCGACAAATGCAAGTTCAAACAAAGGCATTTGCATTCGTCAACATAAGTGTTAATGGTGACAAAATGCAAGCTCAAAGTTTGATTTGTGTACATTCAAAGAGAATCTCCAAATTACTGAGATACAGGCAATCAGGTACAAGGACTGCAGATTTTAGTGGAACAGTTGCCCAAACTGTTTAGACAGAGAGCCAAATGCCTCGCCAAAACTATCATCAGTCAATGACAGTTGTAGAAGATCAGTGAACAAACACCTTCTCAGCCACATAGGTGCTATGAGATTTAGAGTACCTGGTGCCCTCTTGTCCTTGCTGAAGACTGTGGGGCAGGAGAATTGGAGTAAAGACTTAAAGACACTGAATGTCATCAAAAATGCATCCCCAGGACGTTCAATGTCAAGTGTCTGCTGACAAAGAACCAGCATTTGACTTATTTTTTTGTTACACAAGCCAGGCCAAGGGAAGCAGAAAGACCGGAGCAAGGATTAGTCAAACATTAAGTCAGACAGAGTGATCTCCAGACTAATGTTTAATGGCAGTACCAGGATTACTAGCCCAGAGAAGTTAGCACAGCTGGTTGATGGTAATTGCCAATGCTTTGTAGACATGTAGTTCAGACAGCAAATTAATTGCTACACTTTTAAAAAAAATTTTTTTATAGTGTTTAGCAGTCCCATAACTGCGATTGACAGTGTGAACAAAATATACAACTTTGTTTAGTCTCATTTTTCTCTCACTAGTGTTTTACTGCAAAAATAACTGGTGTATACTAAATTCTTACAGAATCACACAAATTCATCCTTTGTCTTGAGTTAAAGCCAATTCAATAGCTCTTACCTTTGCTCTCGTAAGGTTGCCTGAATTTCACATACCCGAACTAAAGATCTCAAATTTTTTAATTCCGTACAAATTTCTGACATATGAATGCTTCCCATGTTATGAGATTCCTCACGCAACCTTGACGCCTACATGAAAAAAATACATATTGAACAAAGCAGGTTACAGCAGGACTAACAAAACTAACTGCAAGTTATTTCAATAAATGCTACATTATAAAAAGGTGAACATCTACATTAATAGATTACAAGAATGAATATTTCCAAGTGCTCATACGCAACCCTTGAACCACTTAATTAAAAAGAAAATCTTTTAGTTTTCTTAAGTCCCAGGCACAGATGCCTCCATACAAAGGTTGCGTAAGAAGTATGTATCATTACTTTAAATTTGAGAGTAAGCAGAAAAAAAATCACAGATGGATTTCAAGATTGTAGCTCTTGCCAGTGTGGTATTTGGTGAACTACTACTTCTTTTGAAATGGACTTTGAGACGGATTTAAGTTAAGAATGTTTGTACAGTTTTGTAAGTCTTTGCAGTCCGTTATTGCCGATGTTCGTATCACAGTGGTTTGACTCTTATTCCTTACTTATGCTTTATGTTACAGATATTATCATTATGCAACAGAGGTTTTTCTTTCTTTCTAGTTGGAGTACAGGAGTCTGTGCTATGCATGAACATGGTTGCATGATATATTGACAATCAGCAAACCCTTCTGTCATAAGTTGGTTTTTCCAGTTAATGTCGCTAGAGAGAAGTTGACCTTACACACTACTCAAACATGAAAAGTGCAATAAGAAAGTAACTTTCACCACACCTGGTGAAACCCTAATAACTTCAATAAAAACATTACCACACATTCTGAAAAGAAACAATCATGCAAATACATAGATGTGTCATGGTTCAGCTAATTTGTAAAGGAGCAGAAATGAAATAATGCACCCCTATTTTAGATCAAAAGTAAGAAAAGTTAGCAGCTTGAATTAGGAAAACCTAAAAGTCACATTTCTTAAAGGAGAGAATGTAATGCATAGGAAAGGGAGGGAGACACAACCGTATTAGCCATTTTCAAATGTCAATTTAAATTGTTTAATGACAATCTTATAGGTAAAATGAATTCTCACGTGGTGTTAAAATTCATATTAGGGGAACAGTCTGTGGCCCAAAAAATGCCACCCCGAAAGGGAAACCCATGCAGGCTCTCCATGTAAAGATGGGAATTGACAACAGTGATGACTTTTGTTAACAAGATCTAAAAAGAGTGGTAAACTGAAAATGTTCTGCAGCCACAACAAATTGGAGATAGGGCAGCACTGGAGGCTAAGCAATACCACTATTCGGTAGTAAGTGTCCCTGGAGGTTTGTGGGCAACATCAAGGTCTTTTTCAAAAGAGCGTGAGATGAGGGTCATGGCGACTATCTTCGATCCCTCTTTAAACAGGAATTTGTTAAACAGTCTGTAGGAAGCTGGCAATGTATATACTATACCAAAATGAGGTATAGTGTGCACAGAGTCCAGTGGAACCCCAAAGGTAGGCAAAGGTAAAAGTAGATAGCACTACACTCTCTATTTGTGGTAGTGTGGGCGAGCAGTAAGGCTTTATCAGAGGGTAGTGTTCAGCATTGATGTCACACACTCAAAGACTGAACTCAGACCAATTTTGTTTGTATAAAAATATTAGTTATTTTATTTTTAGAACCAGGCCAAGCCTGGCACAGGTAAATGAAATAAATGCTTTGCAAAATATCATGCAGTGTTTACAAATGAATGCAAGCTCAAATGCAGTTGTTTGAAATACAGTAAAGTCAAGGAATTGAAATTACTGTACAGATTACTTTTTAGATTACTTTTTCTACTCCGAGTGATATGCCTAGATATCACATTGGGACATTTCCTAGAGAAAAGGCAAGTAAAATCAGTTTTGCACAATTGTTATTTTTCAGGGTTCCATACAAATCAACTCCACACATTTTTCAGAGAAAGATAGTTAATAGGTTCCTATGGAGAGAAATGAAGTTAACAGTTACCAGTTAAGTACTCTGTCTTTAGGGTTGAGTTTCTGGGGTTAGAACAATGGTTTCCCCAGTTCAAGAATGCACTCTCGTTACACCCTCAGCGGCACTAGGGCGGCCGGGTGCAGAGTGCTGCGGCCCAATGTTATCCAATGAGGAATAGGGGGCCTCCGGTTGGTGGCTGCTCACGAGCAGGCCACAAGGTTGTGGGAGCAAAGCTCCTGGTGTTAGGCTCAAGGCAAAGGGAGATCCAAGTTAGCACCCAAAGTACACCCGCAGCGGCACAGGGGCGGCTGGGTGCAGGGTGCTGTTTTGGTGTCAGATGCTCTGTTCATTGCAATGGGGATTCTCCGGTTTCAACAAAGACTGCAGGCTTGGGGACGAAGATCTTCTGGAGGTGACCACCGGTTGGAGAGGTAAGTTGGGATGCCTGAGGATGCTGGGACACCGTTGGTTTGGGCCACTCAAGGCCGTGGGGCTTCGGGTGCAGGGGTGTCTTTAGGCATCAGGTTTCTCTTACTAGCTCCGGTCACGGTCGGGGGGATCCTCCAGAAAGAGGCTGCAGGATTCGCTGTGAGATTCGAGGCAGGTCAGAGATCACCAGATCTCGGATCAGAAACGCCGGGGAGACCTCCTTCTGGTGTTGGGCCACTCGAACTCGGGCGTGGGCGACTGGTGCAGACTCGCAGATTTTGCCTGAGCTGGAGTCTGTCTTACGTGAACACCGTATCTGTTCACCAACAGTCTGTTCTTTGGAAGGCAGGGCAGGTCCTCGGGGTTCTTGAGGTTGTTGACTCCAGGACACACCGGAGTTTCGCTTCTGCAGGTTCGAGGTGGGTACAGGCCGGTAGGGCTGGTTCCAAGTCAGTGGGCGTCCTTCTCCTCTTAGCTTCAGCACGACTGTTCGGTCCTTTTCTTCTTCTTGGTCGTTGCTGGTCTGAGGAGGCAGGGTTCAGGGGTGTCCCTAAATACTAGATTTAGGGGCTTTACAGGTAAGTAAAACGTTGGGACCAATGGGTCCCTTCCTTGGGGTGGGTACACCTCCTATTATGCCACCCTCCAGTGGGAGGGGGCATATGCCTCACTCTGGTTGGCTGGGTTCCCCCATCTGCAAGATGGCGGGGACAGAGTTGTGCTTCACCTCGCCTCCCCCACCTGAGAGGTGGTGTTGGCAAAGGTGGACACACCTCCCTTCCTCACTTGGTTTTCCCGCCGGTTCTCCCACTTAAAGAGGAGGTCAGAACCAGTGGGGACCAGTTGCTGGAAGCAGCAAAAGGCCTAGGGAAGCTCACAAAGGCGGACCCTGCCCATCCTGGGGGAGGAGGCTTGGGACCTCGTCCCAGGATGTGCATTGTTTCAGGCCCCCCGAGAAGCAGCAGGCTCTCAAAACAGGGGTCCAGAAACATGTCTGGTGGTGGCACCCTCACCACTGGTATAGGGCACCCAGCTAGAGGGGTGACTGATCTATGCCAGGGCAGTGGGTTGTAGGCAGGGCACGGCACACAGGGATGTGTGCCATGTTGACTCTTCACTTTGTTCTGCACCAAGAGACGCAGCCTGCAAAGGCAGTGTGTGAGTGTAAAGGTACATTGCCTCTAAGGGTGGCACAATAAGTGCTGTAACCCTTAGAGGCCTTCCCTGGTCACAGTGCCCTGGGTACCTGTGGGACCATTTACCAGGGGCTGACCTGTGGCCAGAGAGTGCCAATTGAGTTTGGTCTTCAATGCAGTTTCAGGGAAAGAACATAGGCCCTGGGTACCTTGTTGGCAGGAGCCCAGGGCACACTCAGTCAAAGTACATCAGCAGTTGAGCAAAAAGTGGGGCTTCCATGCAGAAAGAGGGCTCTTTCTCACACAACTCCCCCTTCCTTACCCCCCGCCAAAAAAAAATGAGAGGATGAGACTACCTTTTCCCTAGAGAGTCTTCATTGTCTAAGTGGAAGAACCTGGAAAGTCCATCTGCATTGGCATGGGCAGTCCAAGGTCTGTGTTCCACTATAAAGTCCATTCCCGGTAGGGAGATGGACCACCTCAGGATTTTCACCTTTCATCTACATTAGCCACTTGAGAGGTCTGTGATCAGTTTGAACTAGGGAGTGAGTACCAAACAAGTATGGTCTCAGCTTCTTCAGGGACCAAACCACAGCAAAGGCCTCCCTCTCAATGGCACTCCAACGCTGCTCCCTGGTGAGAAGCCTTCTGCTTATAAAAACAACAGGTTGGTATTGGCCTTCATCAATGGTCTGGGATAGGATCGCTCCTATCCCTAGCTCAGAGGCATCAGTCTGCACTATGAACTGCTTGGTATAGTCTGGAGCTTTGAGAATTGGTGCTGAGCACATTGCCTTTCAGGGTGTCAAAAGTCTTTTGACAGCTAACTGTCCAGTTTACCTTTTTGGGCATCTTCTTGGAGGTATGTTCTGTGAGGGGAGTCACAATGGACCCATATCCCTTCAGAAACCTCCTGTAGTACCCAGTCAAGCCAAGGAATGCCTTGACTTGGGTCTGGGTTGTTGGAGCTGCCCAGTCCAGGATGGCCTGGATCTTGGGCTGTAAGGGTTGCACTTGGCCTCCACCAACAAGGTGGCCCAAGTACACCACAGTTCCCTGCTCTGGCATTTGGATGCCTTGATAGTTAGGCCTGCAGTTTGAAGGGCTTTTACAACCTTCCCCAGGTGATCCTGCCAGGTGGAGCTAAAGACAGCAATATCATCTAGATATGCTGCATTAAAGGACTCCAATCCAGCAAGGACTTGATTCACCAACCTTTGGAAGGTGACAGGGGCATTCTTTAAACAAAAAGGCATAACAGTGAACTGATAATGCCCATCAGGTGTGGAGAATGCGGTATTTTCTTTTGCTCCTGGGGCCATGCCAATTTGCCAGTACCCTGCAGTTAAGTCAAAGGTACTTAGAACTTGGCTGCACCCAATTTATCTATCAACTCATCTGCTCTTGGGATAGGGTGAGCATCTGTCTTGGTGACAGAGTTGAGCCCTCTATAGTCCACACAGAACCTCATTTCTCTCTTTCTACCCTGGGGATGAGGTTTGGGGACCAGAACCACTGGGCTGGCCCAGGGGCTCTCAGAGGGTTCAATAACCCCTAGCTCCAGCATACTGCTGACTTCAGCTCTGATGCTTTCATTGACTTGATCAGACTGTCAATAGATTTTGTTCTTGACAGGTGCACTGTCACCAGTGTCCACATCATGGGTACACCAGTTTGTCTGACCAGGGGTCAAGGAAAAGAGCTTAGCATACTGCTGCAAGACTTGCTTGCAATCAGTCTGCTGCTGGGCAGTGAGGGTGTCTGAAAAGACAACTCCATCCACTGACCCATCTATGGGGCTGTATGAGAGGAGGTCAGGGAGAGGTTCACTCTCTGTCTCCTGATCCTCATCAGTCACCATCAGCATGGGGATGTCAGCCCTCACATTGAAGAGCTTAAGGCGGTTCACATGGATCACCCTTTTGGGTGTCCTGCTTGTGCCCAGGTCAACCAAGTAGGTGACCTCCCTTTTCTTCTTCAAGATGGGGTAAGGGCCACTCCATCTGCTCTGGAGAGCCCTTGGTGCCACTGGCTCCAAGACCTACACCTTTTGCCCTGGTTGAAATTCTACTAGTGCAGCTTTTTGGTCATACCAGTTGTGAGAATTGTGAGAAAGTGCCCTCTTTCTGATGGGAGCTAAGCCCATCTCTGCTCTCTCTTTCTCCTGGGCCATTGTGGTTATTTTCCCTAACAGCTGGGTTCTTGTTAAGAGATATTGTGAGAAAGTGCCCTCTTTCTGCATGGTTGCCCCCACTTTTTGCTGAATTGCTGATGTGCTTTGACTGAGTGTGCCCTGGGCTCATGCTAATCAGGTACCCAGGGCCTATGTTCTTTCCCTAAAACTGCATTGAAGCCTAAACCCAATTGCCATCTCTGGCCACAGGTCCGCCCCTGGTAAATGGTAGCACAGGTACCCAGGGCACTGTGACCAGAGAAGGCCTCTAAGGGCTGCAGCACTTATTGTGCCACCCTTAGAGGTCCTGTACCCTGACACTCACACACTGCCTTTGCAGGCTGCGTGTCTTGGTGCAGAACAAAGTGAAGTCGACACGGAACACATCCCTGTGTGCCATGCCTACAATCCACTGCCCTGGCATTGATCAGTCACCCCTCTAGCTGGGTGCACTATACCAGTGGTGAGGGTACAGGTGCATGAGTCCTGTACCCCTACAGTGTCTAAGTCCATTCTTAGACATTGTAAGTGCAGTTCTGCCATTAAGAGTATATGGTGCTGGGAGTTTGTCATTACGAACTCCACAGCACCATAATGGCTACACTGAAAACTGAGAAGTTTGGTATCAAACTTCTCAGCAGATTAAACCCACACTGATGGCAGTGTGGGATTTAATGAAAAATGCACACAGAGGGCATCTTAGAGATGCCCCCTGAAAACTAACCTACCACTAGTGTCCAGGCTGAGTGGCTGCTTTCAGCTGCCACCACCAGACATGTTTCTGGACCCCTGGGTCAAGAGCCTGCTGCTCTCTGGGGCCTGAAACAATGCACATCCTGGGACGAGGTGCAAAGCCTCCTCCCTCAGTATGGGCAGGGTGCACGAAGGGGAAGCTTCAAAGGCTTGCCGCCTTTGTGAGCTTCCCCAGGCCACTTGCTGATTTCAGCAACTGGTCCCCACTGGTTCTGACCCCCACTTTGGGCAAGAGAACCGGCAGAAAAAAACAAGTGAGGAAGAGGTGTGACCACCCCTGCCAACTCGACCCCTCAGGTGGGGGAGGCAAGGTGAAGCACAACTCCCAGTCCCCGCCATCTTGAAGATGGAGCCAACCAGGGACCGGCTCATGCCCCCCTCCTATTGGAGGGTGGCATAATAGGGGGTGTACCCACCCCAGGGAAGGGACCCATTGGTCCCTGCCTTTTACCTACCTGTAACGCCCCTAAATCTAGTATTTAGGGGCACCCCTGAACCTTGCTTCCTCAAACAAGAAGAAACTACAAGAAGGAGGACCGAACAGCCGTGCAGCAGCTAACAAGAGGAAGACGCCCACTGACTTGGCCCCAGCCCTAAAGGCCTGTTTCCCCCTCAAACCTGCTCCTGCGAAATCCCGGTGTGTCCTGCAGCCAGCAACCTCGAAAACCCTGCCTTGACCTCCAAAGACATGGTCTCCTGTGAACACCGGATTTGTTCATCTGCAACCTCTGGCTCCGACCGGACACCGCAAATCCGCCCCACTCTGCACCCGCCGTCCGCGGCCCGAGCTCGAGTGGGCAAACACCACGAGGTGGTCCCCCCGGCGATCCTGACCAGAGATCCGGCGACCCCTGACCTGCCTCAAGCCTCCTTCCGACGCCTGCAGCCTAAATCCAGAAGGTCCCCCCAACCGCGACCAGGAGCTGGTAAGAAGATCCGAACCCAAAAGGCACCCCTGCTCCCGATACCCCACGGCCCTGTGTGCCCAAACCGACAGTGCCTAACCAACCCCTAACTTACCTCTTGAAGTAGTGGTCGCACCCAGAAGACCTTCGTCCCCAAGCCTGCAGTGCCTTTGCAAACCGGAGGTTCTCCATTGAAAACAACAGGGCGCCCGACGTCGAAGCAGCACCCTGCACCCGGCCGCCCTAGTGCCGCTGAGGGTGCACCTTTGATGCTACTTTGTTTCCCCATTTGCCCTGAGCTAAAGTCCATGAGCTTTGCTCCCACAGCCAAGTGGCCTGCTCGCCAGCAGCCACCAACCGGAGGCCCCTTATCCTCCACTGGCTAACATTGGGCCTCAGCACTCTGTACCCGGCCGCCCTAGTGCCCCTGAGGGTGTAACTAGAGTGCATCCTTGACCCTGGGGGACCCCTGAGTCTACCCCCAGAACCTCAACTCCCACTACTAAATACTTAACTTAAAACCGATAACACTATTTTCCTCCATAGGATAACATGGACTGTTTTTCTTGGAAAAGTTTTTAAGTGTGGAGTTTGAAAACCTAAAGAAATTCTTTAAAATTGCACTAACAAAAACGATTTTACTTAGCTGTTTGCTGGAAATGTCCCAGAGTAGTATCCAGGTATACTACTCTGAGTAAGAAAAGTAATCTCAAAAGTAACTTCGCTGTAATTTTACTGAAAAGCCCATTCAAGTCTATGTACTGTATTTACAAAGTATTGCATTTCTCTGAAACCATACTGTAAGTCAAAACAAAGTGCATATACTATTACAAATCCAAACTGTAATAAAACTGTATATTTACTGCAAAGTACTTATCACTTACCTGTGCCAGGCTTGCTTGGTTCTAGAAAATAAAATAACTAAAAGTATATTTTTATACAAAAACAATTGGTCTGAAGTTCAGTCTTTGAGTGTGTGAATTCATTTGCTGACTGAGTGTGTACAACAAATGCTTAACACTGTCCTCTGATACTGACTTACTGCTCGACCACACTACCAACAAGCATTGGCATAGCCAATAGGTCT
This sequence comes from Calotriton arnoldi, assembly GCA_963921515.1. Taxonomy (NCBI): domain Eukaryota; kingdom Metazoa; phylum Chordata; class Amphibia; order Caudata; family Salamandridae; genus Calotriton; species Calotriton arnoldi. The sequence goes on along the minus strand of CAWUFW010006127.1, from coordinate 217,791 downwards.
CGCTTTTGGGACCTTATAAGTATAAGTAATAGGATTACGCAGGAGTAGGCAGTATTTAACACTAGATTAATATAATGCCACAGCACGTGATAACATGTAAGGCCCCTGAACGCGATTCCATTACGGCCCTGGTAGAAGCTTTTTGTTGGATTAAAAGCAGTTGAATCTAAAAGTGTGGCGGGAATGAGAACAAAAAAGAAGAAAGGAGAACCGGAAAGATTTTTTTGTAAACAACAATTAGAAAGTAATATTGGAAGATCTTAACAAAAACAACTGTACCTCGGCACTCTTAAAATTTATATGTCACTATTTTAGATAGTGTAGGCGTTTACAATTTAGCGACAGTTTGGCTGCTCACAGGAAAACAATTCAAGAGATAGCTTTTTGCAAAATTCTATTTAATAGCAGCTAACAATGATATATTTCAATCATAAAACCCAATATAAAAGGTGCAATCCAAAAGCAAGGGCATATATCATTTTTACAGAAGTGTTATTTTCACTAATTGTCCCACGGAGGTCCTGTTCATACAGCCTCCCTGTTGTAAATGATGGAAACAGCCTGATGGAAACAGCCGACACGTGTTTCGTTACATAAGTAACTTTCTCAAGGCTTGTACATCTGAAGTAGTTGCTCCGAGTGATTATGGAATGTCCGAAGTGCGAAAGAAACCCCGTTATAAGCTTAATCGGAAATGGGGGAATTGTTTGTCGGATAGGGGACATCACCGCATGAACACGGCTATTGCGCCGGGATTAGAGGGGTTTATCACAGCCCTCGTCTTTCTACATGACTGACACGGACAGAGAACAGACTACTTCCATCTTCCACTAAATACTATCTACTATTTGATTGACCGGTGACCAATGCAAAATATACGGTCCCCCATTTCTGATTAAGCTTATAACGGGGTTTCTTTCGCACTTCGGACATTCCATAATCATTCGGAGCAACTACTTCAGACGTACAAGCCTTGAGAAAGTTACTTATGTAACGAAACACGTGTCGGCTGTTTCCATCATTTACAACAGGGAGGCTGTATGAACAGGACCTCAGTGGGACAATTAGTGAAAATAACACTTCTGTAAAAATGATATATGCCCTTGCTTTTGGATTGCACCTTTTATATTGGGTTTTATGATTGAAATATATCATTGTTAGCTGCTATTAAATAGAATTTTGCAGAAAGCTATCTCTTGAATTGTTTTCCTGTGAGCAGCCAAACTGTCGATAAATTGTAAACACTTACACTATCTAAAATAGTGACATAAATTTTAAGAGTGCCGAGGTACAGTTGTTTTTGTTAAGACTAGCACGGGAGTCCTTTGGTACTTCTGTGTGGTGACATCCATGGTAGGGGGGTGTTTTGTGTTTTACCACCTCGAGTGGCACCAATACTGATATTGGGTTACAGATAAGTTCGGATAATACATTGCTTGAGATTGATGTGCTACCCTGTATACCACCACTACCCCCCATTTTTGTGTTTTGTGTAATATTGGAAGATGTCGGGTTACGAGTAAATGGTACACGACGGATTAATGTATGCGTCCTGTAGATAATAACATTACATCCCAGTTTATACAAGCACATGGTTTGCATGTAAATTAGCGCGTGTGTTTAGCCCCCTCCAAAAAAACAACTCCCAGACGCAAAAGTGAAAGCGACTGCGTGCCTATCCCAACAAGAACTGTAACCACCCCGTCCCTCCTTGCAGGCCATAATATTATGGCCCTGTTTGTAGCTAAATTTAAAAGTTTGGCGTAACGGCCCTGTTTGTAGCCTAATCCAAAAGTGCCCTACACGCGATATTATGGCCTTGGTGGATGCTTTGTGTCGTATTAAAAGGAGTTGTAACATAAGGGGGTGGCGGGAATAAGAACAAACAAGCAAGAAAGGAGAACTGGAGAGTTTTTGTTTAAAATAAAATGGAGTTTAAGGGGAAATAGGTGTTTGAGGGAAGAGAAAAGGTACAGGAGACAGCAGGATGTTATAGAAAATGCTTTAAGTTGTGTGAAAAGATATGGGCATATTGGAAGGAAGCGTATGAGGAACAAACCACGGACGGGATAAAAAAATGGTAGGAAAAGAGTAGTGGGGGAGATGTGTTGTGGCTGCCTGCTGTTCATATGGCGTCGCTGGTCTGGTTCCTGTGAAGCTTGGTGACAACAACTTGTTAATTTATGTCAGTAGGAGCACCCCAAGCCGTGATGCCGGCTCTTGAAGAACCTGCCGTATGGGAATAATGGAGGGGTGTTGCTGCGCTCTGTGCCCATTCAGTCACTGGCCCCTCTGCTGAGACACTGGAAATTTAGTCTGTTTTCCAATGGAATTTTTTGTGAAGTGCACCTCGAGTCCCCAGAGCTCCCAACTCTTTGCGTGTCCATCATGTTAAAGTGAGTTCAAAGGTTACCCCAATACACGCTGGCGATGAGTGTTTATGTGCTTGTCCCAAGACGTCAGGATCTGCACCACTTCAACATGGCTGTTATTTTAATGACGTACCAGCTGCTTCCTTTGGGCGTTTATACAAGCACAGGGTTTGCATGTAATTAGCGCGTGTGTTTAGCCCCCTCCAAAAAAACAATTCCATGCCGGCTCTTGAAGAACCTGCCGTAGCGGAGGGGGGGGGGGGGGATTGCTGCGCTCTGAGCCCATTCAGTCACTTGCCCCTCTGCTGAGACTGTTCAAATTTAGTCAGTTTTCCAATAGAGCTTTTTGTGAAGTGCACCTCTAGTCCCCAGAGCTCCCAACTCTTTGCGTGACCGTTATGTTAAAGTGAGAGTTCTAAGATTATCACGCAGACCACCGACGATAATTAAAAGGGAAACATTAACATTTCTAAAATGTAACAACCACATTACAAGAGGCGGCATCTTTCCTATGAGGAGCAGGCCTGCTTCTGGAGATCTCAACATGAGAGCAGAGGTGGGTGAAGGAAGACTACGTAGTGACGTTTTAAGATGTGTTGAACCGAAGGGGTAAAGAACGCAAAGAACTATGGCACAACGAAAGTGATGGTTTTGAAAACAGGAAGAGCATTTAAAAAGACCAGAGACTGAAACACAGAGTGATAGAAGCGAGAAAGCATTAGTAAAGCTGGAGACCCGAGAAAACAGAAATGCGTAGGGTGGAAGGGCATTCCTTGTAGGGTGGGCAGTGGCATAAACTGAAAAACTAAATAGCTGCTTGGCGAGCCGCCCCCTGATGTAGAGAACCTGAGACCAACTGCAACCACGGCCTGCAAGAGGGGGGAGAAAGACTGCATGTGAACCAAGCGCGCCCATACTGATTAAAAACAGATGGTTCCTGTGCGCCGCTGCTGGCTCCCGAGAGCAAAACGCTCTGGGAGTAAACCTTTGAAAAGAAGCTGGGACATCCACACGCCTTTGGCCAATTGCGTACTGAAGCCAGACGCAAAGCCCAAAAGCGTGTGAGCACAACATGCACGCTGTAAGAAACTGGCTCTATATATACTACACCAAAATGAGGTATAGTGTGTATAGGGTCCAGGTGACTCCAGAGGTAGGCAGAGGTTAAAGTTAGATAGAACCTTACTCTCTAATAGTGGTAGCTTGGTCGAGCAGTAAGGCAGTATCAGAGGACAGTGTTAAGCATTTGATGTACACACAGTCAGCAAATGAATTCACGCACTCAAGGACTGAACTCTAGGCCAATTGTTTTGTATAAAAATATACTGTTTATTTTAGAACCCAGCAAGCCTGGCACAGGTAAGCATAAAATACTTTGTAGTAATAAGTTACTGAATGTCGAACAGTTTGAAAATGCAATGGAAATTGTACTTTGTTTGATTTACAGGGGAGCAGTAGTATGCAACACTTAGCAAATGCACTACATTGGAATGAATAGGCTTTTTCAGTAAATTGCAGGTAAGTTACTTTTACGTTACTTTTTCTAACTCAGTGCTGGATGCCTGGATTCAGCACTGGGACATTTCCTGGAAACAGGTGAATAAATGCGTTTGTTATTCGTGCGATTTTTAAAGAATATTTTCACATCTCAAAACTCCACACTTAGAAACTTTTTGGAGCAGTATATTGAAATGAATGGGCTGTTTCAACAAATTGCAGGTAAGTTACTTTTAAGTTACTTTTTCTAACTCAGTGCTGGATGCCTAGATTCAGCACTGGGACATGTCCTGCAAACAAGTAAGAAAACACGTTTTGGTTAATTGTACGATTTTTAAAGAATATCTTTAGTTTTCAAAACTCCACACAGTCGTTTTTTCGAAGAAAAATTGTCAATGTTATCCTATGGAGGAAAAACAGGTTATCGGTTTGCAGGTAAGTAAACGACTGTTGGAGGTAAGGTTCTGGGGTTAGAACAAGTGTTCCCCCAGGGTCAGTGATGCACTGTTGTTGCACCCTCAGCGGCACTAGGGCGGCCGGGTGCAGAGTGTTGAGGCCCAATGTTATCCTATGGAGGATAGGGGGTCTCCGGTTGGGGGCTGCTGGCAAGCAGGCCACTGGGTTGTGGGAGCATAGCTCCTAGGGTTTAGGTCGGGGCAAAGGGGGAAACAAGTTGGCACAACAGGTGCACCCTCAACGGCACTGGGGCGGCCGGGTGCAGAGTGCTGTTTCGACGTCGGACGCCCTGTTGTTTTCTATGGAGAGCCTCCGGTTTGAAGAAGCACTGCAGGCTCGGGGACGAGGACCTTCCGGGTGCGACCACCACTTCGAGGGGTAAGTTGGGATGTCTTGGGTTGGTTAGGCACCGTTGGTTTGGGCACACAAGGCCATGGGGCGTCGGGTGCAGGGGTGCCTTTTAGGGTCGGATTTTCTTACCCGCTCTGGTCGCGGTAGAGGGGGGGCCTCTGGATTGAGGCTGCAGACGTCGTCTGGAGGCTTGAGGCAGGTCAGGAGTCGCCGGATCTCGGGTCAGGATCGCCGGGGTGACATCCTCGTGGTGTTTTTCCACTCGAGCTCGGGCCGGGTTCGGCAAGTGCAGAGTGGGCTGGATTCGCGGTGTCCGGCCGGAGCTAGAAGCTGCAGTTTAAACATGACCGGTGTTCACAGGAGAAAAAGTCTTGGAAGTGAAGGCAGGCAGGTCCTCCGGGGTTTGTGAGGTTGCTGGCTGCTGGACACGCCGGGATTTCGCAGGAGCAGGTTCGAGGGGAGACAGGCCTGTAGGGCTAGGGCGAAGTCAGTGGGCGTCGTCCTCTTGTTAACTCTGCACGGCTCTTCGTCCTTCTTTTCTTCTTGTTGGTAGGCTGGATCTGAGGAAGTAAAGTTCAGGGTGCCCCCTAAATACTGAATTTAGGGGCATTACAGGTAGGTAAAGGGCAGGGACCAATGGGTTCCTTCCCTGGGGTGGGTACACCCCCTATTCTGCCACTCTCCAGTGGGAGGGGGCAGGAGCCTGTCCCTGGTTGGCTGGGTCCCCCCATCCTCAAGATGGCAGGGACTCGAGGTTGTGCTTCACCTCGCCTCCCCCACCTGAGGGGTGGAGTTGGCAGAGGTGGGCACACCTCCCTTGCTCACTTGTTTTTCCCGCCGGTTCTCCCGCCCAAAGTGGGGGGTAGAACCAGTGGGGACCAGTTGCCGAAAGCAGCAAATGGTCTGGAGAGGCTCACAAAGGCGGCATATGCCTTTGAAGCTTCTCCTTCGTGAATCCTGCCCATCCTGGGGGAGGAGGCTTGGCACCTCGTCCCAGGATGTGCATTGTTTCAGACCCCCGAGAGCAGCAAGCTCTCGACCCAGGGGTCCAGAAACATGTCTGGTGGTGACAGCCTAAGCAGCCACTCAGTCAGGTCACTAGAAGTTGGTCGAGTTTCAGGGGGCATCTCTAAGATGCCCTCTGGTGTGCATTTTACATTAAATCCCACACTGGCATCAGTGTGGGTTTAATGTGCTGAGAAGTTTGATACCAAACTTCCCAGTCTTCAGTGTAGCCATCATGGTGCTGTGGAGTTCGTAATGACAAACTCCCAGCACCATATACTCTTAATGGCAGCACTGCATTTACAGTGCCAAGAAATGGACTTGGGCACTGTAGGGGTACAGGGCTCATGCACCTGTATCCTCACCACTGGCATAGTACACCCAGCTAGAGGGGTGACTGATGTATGCCAGGGCAGTGGTTTATGGGCATGGCACACAGGGATGTGTGCCATGTCGACTCTTCACTTTGTTCTGCACCAAGACACGCAGCCTGCAAAGGCAGTGTGTGAGTGTCAGGGTACAGGACCTCTAAGGGTGGCACAATAAGTGCTGCAGCCCTTAGAGGCCTTCTCTGGTCACAGTGCCCTGGGTACATGTGGTACCATGTACCAGGGGCTGACATGTGGCCAGAGATGCCAATTGGGTTTAGGCTTCAATGCAGTTAAATGCACTGACTAGCAGGAGCCCAGGGAACACTCAGTCAAAGAACATCAGCAATTCAGCAAAAAGTGGGGGCATACCATGCAGAAAGAGGGCACTTTCTCACATGCGCTTTGAAGAAAGCTGAAGTGATTCCAAGAGGTCAATTTCCTATGCAGCGCATGCGCGCTGCCATAGGCTCGACCTAAAAATAGAGAGTGAGGTGCTATGTAACTTTACCTCTGCCTACCTTTGGGGTTCCACTGGACTCTGTGCATACTATACCTCACTTTGGTATAGTATATACAGAGCCAGCTTCCTACACCAGTGCTTCTGCAGCTCCTGGCTGGCCTTAAGATTGTTGGAAGCTTTTTCCATGTACTCTGCCATTCTGGACCTTAGGCCTAGTACTTAGTCCACAATGTCTTGTTTTGGTTCTTGGAGAGGCTTCTTCCAACCCTCTTTTACAAAACAGAGTGGTACGGATTGTGTGTGGCTGGGGAACATGGCTGCCGACAGCTAGTGCCAGTCACAAGCTCTCTTACGTGTTAGGCAGAATAGAGCTCGCCTACATACCTGTGCCTTGGTTTGCTGGGTCCGTGGCCTGCAGCGGTGAAAGCGGTGGCCGAAGAGTCGCCGGAGGGTCAGGCATCCAGGGGGATTCGGGGGCGGGCCCCGAAAAATCAACCTTTGGATAGCTACGCTCGGCCGCAACAACGGAGGCGAAGCTGCGAGGCGGCGCAAGAGTCGGCTTCCCGAGGAGAGGGGGCTGCTCATTTACAGGTCAGGCCAAAGGCCGGTCCATTCGTCAGCAATTGCACTCGGGAGATGTCATTCATGGCCCGATGACCTCGGTAAGGAGAAGGGAGCAGGTCCCAGTTTAAGTTGTCAGTGCCGGAGTCGGTGGTTTGGTTAAACGTAAGGTGGCAGCCTTTCCAAATAGCGGGGATACCAGGGAAGGGACTGCGTGTTGTGTGAAGAGATACACACTGAGAAGTAGGGATATCTGGGGGAAGAGGGGAGACTGCTTTAAGTGCCCCGGTGGTAAAAAAGGAGCCCCCCTTTAGCTCCACCGGTCCCTCTGAAAGCACCGAATTGTAAAACTTCTAGCACCCCTCCTCAGGCTCTCCAGGCCCCCCGTGTCCCCAAAGCTAGGATACTACCCGCTGACAAATCATTGCAGAGATTAAGCACTAGGCACCCCAAAAGGAAAATAGTGTGAAAATAACACCATCAAAGTGCAAACTCAAGGAACTTTGGCTACCTCCTCCCCAGCAGCATTGCCTCAAGTCCCCGAAAATGGAGAGCTCTTAAAGGTTATTGAGGGCTCAACCATTACCAAAGCGTGGGAAGGCGCTTTACGGCTAGAAAACAGATTTGGTCCTCTAGCAGAAGAAAATCTGTCACTGGAACAGTGCAGTCCTAACTCCGTGACTTTGGAGAATTATTCCCAGACTCAGGAAGGGCAACCCATTACAGTCACCAGCCAGACTAAAAGCTCCGATATGGAGAGGCTTTTATTCACCTTGTTAACAGAAGTCAGGGAGAAGTTTGCGACTTCTGAGTTAAATCAACAGAAAATCCAGGGTACTTGTGAGGCCTTGGAAGACCAGATAAATAATTTGGTAGAAAGAGTGGTGGTCATGGAGGTTTCACTAGACGACCTCTCCCAAAAAGTTAACACTAACAAGGAGGAGATTCAGAAACTAAAGAACAGTGATAAAGATCTCAGAGATAAGCTGGAAGCCCTTGAGAAGAGTGCAAAAGGAACAACATTCGAATTTTGAATGTCCCTGAGGGCCTCGAGGGAGAAGATATAAGGGGTTTTGTGATTCACCTCCTGAAAGAAGTCAGCATGGAAGTTGAACAGCGTAGCTTAGAGGAGGACATTCAAAGAGTCCACCGCAACCCATATACGAGGCGACCAGGAAAGAAAAACCCAAGAAGGATCCTTGAGAACTTTAAATCTTACACCTTAAAGGAATGAAGTCTCGCTGGGGCCCTTAAAGTAGGAATCTATAAAAAAAGATGACTGGTCCTTCCGTTTAAGGTCGGAGATCTCTCATGCCATCCCGGACAGGCAATGGGAATTGGGGAAGTATATCCAAGAATTGAGGGGGTTGGGAGCCACTGCAAATATACGATTCGCCGCTTCCCTGAGGGTGATGCGAAACAAAATGTATAATTTCAGTGACCCCAATGAAGTTAGCGCATTCATAGAACAGATCAAGGCACACCAAGTATAATTTCAACCTTACTGTCGAAACGTAGTGAGAGAGCTCATACGAGGTAAACAACAGAATGCCTCTAGTTTGCAGGGAGGGTTACCCGTGGTGGGGAGGGGGAGGGGTCACTGGCAAAGAAAACAATCACAAGAAAAAATTCATAAATCACTTTTTCACTGGGTGGGGGAGCATGTGGGAAAAAATAAAAAAAAATATCCTCTTTTGTTAATTTTAGACCAGGATCTTCTTCTCAATTACTTATGTCCCCAGGCCTGATTAGAAGCGTTAGGTCATTAGGCATTTATTTTCTCATTTATTTTCTTATTATATGGCAAGTTCAGATAAGCCTAGGCCCTTAAAGATCTTATCCTGGAATGTCAATAGCCTTAGGGTAGTCGCAAGAAAGAGGAAAATTCTGGAGTACTTGAGGCTTATAGACAGATGTTTTCTTTATTCAAGAATCACATTTGCTTAAAGAATAATGGCTTGAGATATTAAAGGGTCAACAATGGATTGAACATGGTGTATGCACCGCTCAGTCCTGTACAGTGAAAGGGGTTGCCCTCCTTTTCAGAAAATCAATTCATGCTATATTGGGGATGTGTGTGGTGGATTCATTAGGTAGATGGGTAATAGTTGAGGCTAAAATTTATGGTGTCTGGCTGGCACTCGGATACTATGGCCCAAATGTAGACGACCCCACACCCTTACGCACCTTATTTCTGCAGCTAGTGGATATAAGTGTACCTATCATATAGGGAGGCGATTTTAATATAGTTTTAGATCCAGTACAAGACACAACCTCTAAGAGGGCAGCCGCGGCAACTCCCAATATGAGAGGAGCTCTGAAACAACTGATAGCGGATATAGGCCTTATTGATATCTGTAAATTCATGAGTCATAGGAATGGGACTGAAGGGGGAAATTTAATTTTTCATAATAAAAAACATGGTCATCGTTCTAGGATAGACTTTTCTTGTAGACGCAGTTACTAGCAAAAACACTAGCAAAGTTTCACACGTTCCTGAACACTTGTCTGATTACTCAGCAGTAACTCTCGAGATTATTTTTAGAAACAGAGCCCCTGTGCGGAAATGGACTTTAAATCGCACTTTGCTGTTAAGACCCAATGGTAGTGGAGAATCTGAAAGCAGCCACAAATTAGTTTTTTCTTTTTAACCTTTAGTCAGCCCCCTTGAATATTGTTTGGGATGCATACAAGGCGTTTCTAAGCGGCATCTTAACTAGCTTAAGCTCAGTACAAAATAAAAAGGTGAGGGAGGAAATCAACACTCTTGAAACCTCCATAAACACCCTTCAAAGCGCCTTGGAACAGGCCTCTATCCCTTCAATTACAGCCCGAACGGGAACTGCAACTAGCAAAATCCAAGCTTGCTGACTATCTGGAGGCCACAGTCAGGCAGAAATGGGAAGCCAGTAGGTTATCTCATTGCGAGTATGGGGAGGGATGTGGAAAACTGCTAGCATGGAAGATCAAAGCGAATCAGTCAAAGAATCTCATTAAAGACCTTAGATGCCAAAATTTAGGCAATATAATATCGGACAGTAAGATTGAAAACGCTTTTGTACAGTTTTTTCAAGACCTTTACATGGAAGATATGATCATAAGCAGGGAAGAAATCGAGGTTTTCTTTCAAGATCTTGATCTTCCATCTATCCAGAGGAGCAAAGAGATAAACTGAATAGTTCCATCTGTATAGAGGAGATTGCTAAAGCTATAAGTAGTTTAAAAAAAGGAAAAGCCGCTGGTCTGGACGCTCTCCCAAATGAAACCACCATGTTATTAAAGGAAGAGCTACCTCTCATCCTGTGTCAACTTTTCAATCTAGCCTTTATCTCTAACCAAGACCTGCCATCTTCTTTGGATTACGCCACTATAACAATACTTCTCAAAACAAACAAAAACCCCAGGGTTTGTGAGTCGTATAGACCTATCTCACTTGTTAACAGGGATTACGAAATTTACTCTCAGATACTAACCAAACACTTAAGACAAGATAGCGGGGTCCTTGATTCATACTGACCAGAAAGGCTTCATAAAAGGGAGACAGTTGCACAAATTGACTCATGATTTAATAGGTGCAATCGACCTGGCCAAGGAGTACGGTAACCCATTGACGGTAATGGCCTTCGACGCTGCGAAGGCCTTTGATAGGGTCAGTTGGCCCTTCTTGTATGAGGTGATTCATCATTTTAATTTAGGAGTGACATTTCTATCCGCAGTCAAAGCTTTGTATAAAAACCCCTCAGCTAGAGTGTTAATTGGAACTTGTCTAAATCTTTAAACCTCGGCAGGGGGACTAGACAGGGATGCCCTTTGTCCCCGCTTCTCTTTAATCTTTATATTGAGCCCTTGGCATCCAAATTAAGATCATGTCGGAACATTTTTCCCTTTGCGTGTAAAGGCTGGGAGAAAAAGATTGGGTTGTATGCGGATGATTTTTACAGGACACCTGCCTCTGTCTCTACCAGCAATCTGGGAAATGCTTGAGGGTTTTGGCAAAGTATCCGGTTATGCTGTAAACCAACAAAAACCGAGATAATGCAGTGGAATACCCATTACCCAAGTGACCTACTTAGACAAAACATGAGATATCTAGGTATTCAAGTAGTGCATAATTTGGAGAACATAGTGTAGGAAAGTGGGTTTCTGTTGCAGTAACCCCCCCACTTTTTGCCTGATAACTGATGCACTTTTCCTTGGTGTGCCCTGGATCCCTGCCAATCAGGTACCCAGGGCCTGTGTTCCTTCCCTAAAAACTGTACTAAGCCTAAACCCCATTGGCATCTCTGGCCACAGGTAAGCCCCTGGTAAATGGTACCCTAGGTACCCAGGGCACTGTGACCAGAGAAGACCCCTAAGGGCTGCAGCACTTATTGTGCCACCCTTAGAGGCCCTGTATCCTGACACACACACACTGCCCTTGCAGGCTGAGTGTCTTGGTGCAGAACAAAACAGAGAGTCGACATGGCACACATCCCTGTGTGCCATGCCCACAAACACACTGCCCTGGCATACCTCAGTCACCCCTCTAGCTGGGTGCCCTATGCCAGTGGTGAGGGTACAGGTGCATGAGCCCTGTGCCCCTACAGTACCCAGGTCCATTCCTGGGCACTAAGTGCAGTGCTGCCATTCCGAGTATATGGTGCTGGGAGGTCGTCAGCACGAACTCCACAGCACCATGATGGCTGCACTGAAGACTGAGAAGTTTGGTATCAAACTCCTCAGCACAGTAAACCCACACTGATGCCAGTGTGGGATTTACTGTAAAATGCACGACAGAGGGCAACTTAGAGTTGCCCCTGAACCTAACCTACAATCTACGTCTTGTCTGAGGGGCTGCCTAGGCTGCCACACAGCAGACATGTTGCTGGACCCCTGGGTAGAGAGCCACCCGCTCTCCCGGGCCTGCAACAATGCACGTCCTGGGCGAGGTGCTAGGCCTCCTCCCCCAGGATGGGCAGAGGGAAGCTTCAAAGGCATTCCGCCTTTCTGAGCTTCCCCAGACCACTTGCTGTACTCAGCAACTGGCCCCCACCGGTTCTTCCCCCATCCTGGCGGGAAGACTGGCGGGAAACAACAAGGGAGGAAAGGGGTGTGCCAGCCTCTGCCTACCCCACCCCTCAGGTGGGGGAGGCGAGGTGAAGCACATCTCCGGGCTCTCGCCATCTTGGAAGATGGGGAGCCCTGCCCAATCAGGACTAGGCTCCTGCCCCCTCCCACAGGAGAGTGGCAGGATAGGGAGTGTACCCACCCCCAGGGCAGGGACCCATTGGTCCCTGCCCTTTACCTACCTGTAACGCCCCTAAATCTAGTATTTAGGGGCACCCTGAACCTTCCCTTCCTCAGATTCCCGCAACCTAAGAAGAAAAAAGGACGAAAGAAGACGCCCAGTAGAGGAGACTGCAGAGAACAACTGACTTGGCCCCAGCCCTACCGGCCCGTCTGCAGTTTCCAGAGATCCTGCGCCAAAAATAGTCTTGTCCTGCAGCCAGCGACCTCCAGAACCCCAGGGAGGACTGACTGCCTTCAACAAAGACCGGATCTCCTGTGAACAGCAGCTCTGTTCAAAAGAAACACCAAACAAAGACTCCGAGCCTGCTGAGGAGAAAGAAACCCGACGCCTGGAACCACCACTGCACCCGTCGCCTACAGCCCGAGTTCAATTGGCCCACCGGTCCCAGTGAGGTCCTCCAGCGCTCCAGAGTCCGAGTCCACCGTGGGTTGACCCCTCCAGGTCTCCCCGACGTCGCCTGCAGCCTCTGCACGGAGAACCCCCCCAACCGCGAGTGGCCCGGTAAGGTGAAATCCGACCTCAAAAGACACCCCTGCATCCAGCAGCCCTGCGCCCTGGAGAAAAGAACCTGAGGTGCACCTACGTCCCCGAGCCCTCCAACTTACCTGCCCAGCTGTTGGTTCCTCCTGGAAGTCTTCCTGGACCGAGCCTGCAGCTGAAAACCAAAACCGAAAATTTCCATTGAAATCAACAGGGCACCCGACCTCAAAACAGCACTCTGCACCCGGCCGCCCTAGTGCCGCTGAGGGTGCCTCTTTGGTGCTAACTTGGTCCCCAACGTGCCCTGAGCTTAACCCTAGGAGCTTTGCTCCCACAACCCCGTGGCCTGCTTGCCAGCCGCCACCAACCGGAGTCCCCCTATCCTCCATAGGATAACATTGGGCCTCAACACTCTGCACCCGGCCGCCCTAGTGCCGCTGAGGGTGCAACAACAGTGCATCACTGACCCTGGGAGACCCCGAGTCTAACCCCAGAACCCTAACTCAAAAGACCGATTACTTACCTCAAAACCGATAACTCATTTTTCCTCATAGGATAACATGGACACTTTTTCTTCCAAAAAGTTTCTAAGTGTCGACTTTTGAAAACTAAGAATATTCCTTAAAAATCGCACAAATCACCTAACCGAATTTTCTCAACTGTTTGCAGGAAAGGTCCCAGTGCCGAACTTAGGTGTCCAGCACTGAGTAACAAAAGTAATTAAAAAGTAACTTACCTGTGAATTGAAGTTCCTTCCATAGGATAACATTGGTGGTTCTTTGTGAAAAAGTTTCGAAGTGTCAACTTTTGAAATACAAGAATATTCTTTAAAAATCGTACAGACTACCAAAACGTAATTACTTACCTGTTTTAAGTAAATGTCCCAGGGCTGAACCTAGGAGTCCAGCACTGGATTACAAAAGTAACGTTAAAAGTAACTTACCGGCGAATTGAATTTTCTTACATAGGGATCCATTGACTGGTTTTCTGTGAAATTTCTTCTAAGTGTCCACTTTTGAAATACCAAAATATTTCTTAAAAATCACAACAGTAACGAATTCCGAATTACTCACCTACTATCAGGAGAGACCTCAGTACTGCATCTTTTAGTCCAGTACCGACCATGAAAAGTAATTTTTACCGTACTTACCAGTAACTGGAAATTCCTCTCATAGGATATCATTGCCTGCTTTTTGTTGAAAAAGTTTCTAAGTGTCGATTTCTGAATCTTACAAATATTCTTTAAAAATCGTACAAACTACAAAAACGTAATTACTTACCTGTTTTAAGTAAATGTCCCAGTGCTGAACCTAGGAGTCCAGCACTGGATTACAAAAGTAACGTAAACATACTTTGCTTGCAAACTGTATTTCCTTCCATAGGATAACATTGGTAATTTTACCCAGAAAAGTTTCTAAGTGTCAACTTTTGAAATACAGTAATATTCCTCAAAAATCACTACTATAACCAAAACGCTTTTTCTCACCTGTTTACAGGAAGTGTCCCGGGACTGAATCCAAGATCCAGTCCTGTGGTTAGAAAAGTAATCCAAAAAGTAATCTATTGCATTTAACCAGAAATTTCCATTGAGCTCAATGTATAATTGTGTTTAAAATTGTGTTGCATATTGCAACAACTGTAACTATTGCATTCAAAAGTCTATTGCCAATTGAACAGTAGTTAACTAAAGCATCTCATTCTGAGAAAGTATATTTTGACACCTATTGTTGGTTCTAAAATAAAACAACTATATTTTTATATACAAACCATTGGCCTAGAGTTCAGTTCTTGAGTGTGTGAGACCATTTGCTGACTGAGTGTGTACAACAAATGCTTTACACTGTCCTCTGATACTGCCTTACTGCTCGACCAAGCTACCACTTTAGAGAGTAAGGTTATATCTAACTTTAGCCTCTGCCAAACCTCTGGGGACTGTGGACTCTGTGCACACTGAACCTTACTTTGGTGCAGTATATACAGAGCCACTTTCTTACACATAGCACAAGTGAATTTTGATAACCTAGTATCTAGTGTGATAAAACAGTTACAGGCCTGGGGAACTCTCCCTCTATAATTTCTAGGCAGATCTAACCTTTTGAAAATGTCTATTCTTCCCAAATTTACCTTTTTTTTTTTTTTTTTAATTTTTATTTATAATTTTGAGGAGACAGCTAAAAATATACAAAATAGGAACATATGAGTAATTGTATGCATCTATGAAACACACATCTGACATGGTGATGTTAAACAAGCACGGTAACAGCGTATAATGCAAAGGCATAAAACATAAGACAGCATTACATCAATTGGCATGTCGCCAGGTATAAAAATGCAAAATGACATCTGTAGAGATCAGCGCAAGTCTTCACATCCTCATGCATTTGGAGCAAATCTCCTGGGGAAAGGCTCGAGTACAAGGCACCACACCCGTCTACCACAAGCGCCCCACTGTTGATGCGGCTTCGTTGGATTTCTATTGGGCAACCGCCGGAGGACTAGCAGATGGCAGTGCTAATGCATCATTGTCAGGGGAGGAATCTCGCATCTTAAGCCAGTTTGTGAAAGGCTCCCAAATATCTTTAGGGCAGGACGCCGTAGGCATGAGGTCCCAATAGTTTGCTAATTGTTCTTGACAGTAAGTGACATCTTTAATCCAAGTCTTAGCGCATGGACTGCTGGGAGCACCCCAGTGTATTGCTAATCGACGCCGTGCAAGGACCAGCAACATTGCGGTCAGACGGTGAACCGTAGGCAGGGATTGCTCCACATAACCCAACAACATCACTAGTGGGGAGCATTCAAGGGGCTGGCCCGTAATAGCCTGGACTGTATCGCGCACCTCCCCCCAATATCGGGACACCGCGGGACATTCCCATGCTATGTGTAGGAATGCGGCTCCCTCTCGTCTGCACTTCCAACAGGTAGAGGCGGCTCTCAGTTTCAATTTAAATAACTGTAGAGGGGTACGATAGTAGCGATGTAGGAATTTAAAGTGTATGAGCCTTAGTTTATAGTTGGGGGACTAGTGCTTTATCTGTAAGCAACAAAATGCCCATTGCTCGTCAGTGGGCTGGTCTGAAGCTCCGCTCTCCACTGTGCCAGTGCTTTCGGGTCCGCCCACGGAGTATGCGCCTGCGTATGGACATAGAGCCTAGTGACTAATTTTTTAGGGGACGGTGTGACCAATAGGTGCTCTAGAGGATACAGGGAATCGGGAGGGGTTGGAAAAGTGGAATGAAGTGCTTTACAGGCGGTCCTGAGTTGGTGATATAGCAGCCATTCCAGAACCGGAGGCTTCTCCCCGGCCTGACCAACCGGCTGCTCCAAAAAAGTGCCATTTGGATAGAGGTCCCCCAGTGTCTTAATGCCCATTTTATGAGCCCTATCAATGGCACCCTTATTCAAAAAAGGGCAGTGAGGGTGAAATGCAAGTGGTGTGGAGGGGGCATATAGTAGAGGGGCTTGCGTACGTTTTCTCAGGCGATCCCATGCCCATCGCACTGTTTCAACGGTGTTAATCTCATTGGAAGTCCTACGCAATATACGCTGATATACGGCTGATATACGGCCATGTGCAAAGGAGTGGGATCCGCTATATCTTTGTCGGTGGCAACGTGCGGTTGAAAAGGGACAGGGTAGATCCAATAATGTAAAAATTGGGCTTGCGCACTCAAAGCATATAGTTCAAAGTCTGGAGCGCCCAGACCTCCCCTGGACAGCGGGCGTGTCAGCAGGTCCCAGCTAATTCTGGGTTGATCTCCGGCCCAAACCATTGAAATTGCCGCAGAGCGCAGGGATTTTAAAAAGTTGTGCGTGAGTGGGATGGGTATATTGACAAAGATATAATAATTTAGGGAGGACAATCATCTTCAAAATGGCAATCCTGCCGACCAGTGATAAGGGTAATGCTGTCCAAAATTTTATTTTATCCTCAAACCAGGTGTGCAGTCTTCCAAAATGTAAGCGCCATATGAGCTGTAGGTCTCTACTGAGCCAAATACCCAAATACTGTACAGCATCTTCCACCCAAACCAACTGAAAGTCCAATGATGTGTTAAGCGGGGCAGCAGTGAGGGGCAGTATGGAAGACTTGGTCCAGTTTATGTTAACACCAGAGAGCCCCCAAATCGGAGCACCTCCCTCAGAACTGGATTTAGATTATCATCTGGTCGTCTAACGTATAATGTAATGTCGTCTGCATACATGGAAATTATGAGGTTACGATCGGTAAAAACCAGGCCTCGGGTAGAGTGGTGTTGGCGAATCCTGGCAGCCAGTGGCTCCATAGCTACCGCAAATAGGAGTGGCGATAGGGGGCAACCCTGCCGGGTACCGCGGGATATAGGAAAGGCATCCGATATCAGACCATTGGCCTGGAGGCGGGCGGTGGGGTTGGAGTAAAGCAATTGACCAATTTGATAAAATTAGGACTAAACCCTAATCGGGGAAGTAGCGTGAACAAGAAAGGCCATTCAAAAGAATCAAACGCCTTGGTGGCATCTAAAAAGACTGCTACAGCAGGAAGTTTGGGGTCAATTTGGTGAAGTATGGAAAAAAAGGTGCGCAGATTATGAGCTGTCGACCGTCCCGGTATAAAATTGGATTGATCCGGAGCGATGAGGGGCATCAGCGGCTGCACCCAAATTTACCTTTTTGTTTAACACCATCCGCTTAGAATTTAAGGAGTGGTTTAAGAAGGTGCAAGGGGATTTCACTAGCTTTATATGGGGAAACAAAAGGCCCAGAATTGCCTGGAGGAAACTCGGAGAGAAAAAGGAATATGGTGGCATAGCCAGCCCAGACCTTTTTCAATACTATCGCGCTTTCCACTGAAGATCTTTTGACAGCTTTTAAAGGCCTCCTCTGATTTGTCACTACTTTTCAGAGCTGTAACAGCTGGTCCTCTAGATCAAACTTTTTTTTTTCTTTTCAAATTTGGCCACCCCAAGTTTTTTAAAAAGGTTAGGCTTAAAGTTCTATTGGGTGCATGCAAGTTTTGGCATCTAATAAGATCATCTTTACAAATACCTTACTTTAGCAAATATGCACCTATCTGGAATTCACCCGGCACGCCAGTCTGAATTCGCGACTCTCTTGCAACTCCCTTAAAAGAGTGTGGCATCCTCAGAGGAGGCCAAATTCTAGAGGATACTCAATTTCTTGGTAGCATATGCACGAGATCTTTGAGGGGTCGGTAGCAAAATTTAAATGCTACCAGTTAAAGAGTTGGGCAAAAACGCTGGGAAAGGATGGACATGGGAATTAATTTTAGGAGTCCAAGATCTGTTCACACCCCCTTCTATGGAAAGAAGTGTCAGAATGGTACTGGATGTTGATCCAGGCGACAGATGAGGTGCAAGTCTCGCTGGTAGAGTCCTGGAGGAGGGAACTGTCACCTCATGACCTCGACCTACTATAAAAAGTGTGAGAAAGTGCCCTCTTTCTGCATGGTAACCCCTACTTTTTGCTGAATTGCTGACGTGCTTTGACTGAGTGTGCCCTGGGCTCTTGCCAATCAGGTGCCCAGGGCCTATGCCCTTTCCCTAAACCTGCATTAAAAACAAAACCCAATTGGCATCTCTGGCCACAGGCCAGCCCCTGGTAAATGGTACCACACGTACCCAGGGCACTGTGACCGGGGAAGACCTCTAAGGGCTGCAGCACTTATTGTGCCACCCTTAGAGGCCCTGTACCATTAAAATGTAAAAATGTAAATCCAGTACTTGTATAGCGCACGAATCACCCCCGAAGGGGTATCTCGGCGCTGGGGGCCGTTGGGAAGATTAAGCGAGCTATTGCCCAGAGTCGCATGGTGCTGGGCAGACCCCTGCCGCCGGAGCCAGGGATCGAACCGTGATCCCCAGCGTCCGTCGCCCTGGCCGCGGCGCCACACCTTTCCCCTCATTACACTCACACACTGTTCTGCACCAAAACACGCAGGCTGCAAAGGCAAAGTGAAGAGTCATCATGGTACATCCGTGTGCCATGCCTACAACCCACTGCCCTGGCATAGATCAGTCACCCCTATAGCTGGGTGCACTATACCAGTGGTGAGGGTACAGGTGCATGAGCCCTGTACCCCTACAGTGTCCAAGTCCATTCTTAGATATTGTAAGTGCAGTGCTGCCATTAAGAGTATATGGTGCTGGGAGTTTGTCATTACGAACTCCACAGCACCATAATGGCTACACTGAAAACTGAGAAGTTTGGTATCAAACTTCTCAGCACATTAAACCCACACTGATGCCAGTGTGGGATTTAATGACAAATGCACACAGAGGGCATCTTAGAGATGCCCCCTGAAAAACGACCTACCACTAGTGTCCAGGCTGAGTGGCTGCTTTTAGCTGCAACCACCAGACACGTTTCTGGACCCCTGGGTCGAGAGCCTGCTGCTCTCGGGGGCCTGAAAAAATGCACATCCTGGGACGAGATGCCAAGCCTCCTCCCCCAGGATGGGCAGGGTCCACAAAGGGTAAGCTTCAAAGGCTTGCCGCCTTTGTGAGCTTCCCCAGGCCACTTGCGGCTTCGAGCAACTGGTTCTGAACCCCACTTTGGGCGGGAGAACCGGTAGGAAAAACAAGTGAGGAAGAGAGGTGCGCCCACTTCTGCCAACTTCACCCCTCAGGTGGGGGAGGCGAGGTGAAGCACAACTCTCAGTCCCCGCCATCTTGCAGATGCCAACCAGGCAAAGGCTTATGCTCCCCTCCCACTGGAGGGTGGCATAATAGGGGGTGTACCCACCCCAGGGAAGGGACCCATTGGTCCCAACCTTTTACCTACCTGTAACGCCCCTAAATCTAGTTTTTAGGGGCACCCCTGAACCTTGCTTCCTCAGACAAGAAACTACAAGAAGAAAAGAAGGACCGAACAGCTGTGCCAAAGCTAACAAGAGGAGGACGCCCACTGACTTGGCCCCAGCACTACCCGCCTGTACCCACCTCGAACCTGCTCCAGTGAAATCCCGCTGTGTCCTGCAGCCAGCAACCTCAGGAAACCCGGAGGACCAGCCTGCCTTCAATCCCAAAGACTCGGTCTCCTGTCAACACTGGATTTGTTCAAACCACAGACTCCAGCTCCGCAAGGATCCACGGGTCTGCACCACTCTGCACCCGACACCCAAGGCCCGAGTTGGAGTGGCCCAACACCAAGAGGAGGTCTCTCCGGCGATCCTGACCCGAGATCGGGCGACCCCTGACCTGCCTCAAGCCTCCAGCCGACGCCTGCAGCCTCAAACCGGAAGATCCCCCAACCGCGACCAGGAGCTGGTAAGAAGATCCGACCCTAAAAGGCACCCCTGCACCCAAAGCCCCACGACCTTGGGTGGCCCAACAGCCGGTGCCTAACTAACCCCCAACATCCCAACTTACCTCTCCAAGTGGTGGTCGCACCCAGAAGGCCTTCGTCCCCGAGCCTGCAGTGCTTTTGCAAACCGGAGATTCCCAATTGAAAGCTACAGGGCACCCGACACCAAAACAGCACTCTGCACCCGGCCGCCCCAGTGCCGCTGAAGGTGCATCTTTTGTGCTGGCCTAAACCCCATTTGGTCTGAGCTTAAGCCCAGGAGCTTTGCTCCCACAACCCAGTGGCCTGCTCGTCAGTAGCCACCACGGAGGCCCCCTATCCCCCATTGGATAATATTGGGCCTCAGCACTCTGCACCCCTAGTGCCGCTGAGGGTGTAACAAGAGTGCATCCTTGATCCAGGGGGACCCGAGTCTAACCCTAGAATACCAACTCCCACAACAAAGTACTTACCTTTGAACCGATAACACTATTTTCCTCCATAGGATAACATTGACTGTTTTTCTATGAAAAGTTTCCAAGTGTGGAGTTGGAAAATCTAAGAAATCCTTTAAAACTGTAACTAAATAACCAAAACGCTTTTACTTACCAGTTTACAGGAAATGTCCCAGTGCAGTATCCAGGTATACTGCACTGTGTAAAAAAAGTAATCAAAAAAGTAACTTACATGATATTCTGCAAAAAATCCTATACAAAGTATACGTACTGTATTCTGAAAAGCATTGCATTATCAGTAACACTTCTGTAATCAAAGTACATCTACAATTGCAATCCAAACTGTGATACAACTGTATATTTACTGCAAAGTATTAATCACTTACCTGTGCCAGGCTTGCTTGGTTCTAGGAAATAAAATAACTAAAAGAATATTTTTATACAAAAACAATTGTTTTGAAATTCAATCTTTGAGTGTGTGAATTCATTTGCTGAGTGTGTACAACAAATGCTTAACACTGTCCTCCGATAAAGCCTTACTGCTCGACCACACTACCACAAATAGAGAGTGAGGTTGTAGGAAAGTGGGTTTCTGTTGCAGTAACCCCACCACTTTTTGCCAGACTACTGTTGCACTTTCACTTGATGTGCCCTGGATCCCTGCCAATCAGGTTCCCAGGGCCTGTGTTCATTCCCCAAAACTAACCCAATTGGCATCTCTGGCCACAGGTCAGCCCCTGGTAAATGGTATCACAGGTACCCAGGGCACTGTGACCCGAGAAGACCTCTAAGGGCTGCAGCACTTAATGTGCCACCCTTAGAGGCCCTGTACCTTTACACACACAAACTGCCTTTGCAGGCTGCGTGTTTTGGTGCAGAACAAAGTGAAGAGTCGACACGGAACACATCCCTGTGTGCCATGCCTACAACCCACTGCCCTGGCATAGATCAGTCACCCCTCTTGCTGGGTGCCCTATGCCAGTGGTGAGGGTACAGGTGCATGAGCCCTGTACCCCTACAGTGTCTAAGTCCATTCTTAGACATTGTAAGTGCAGTGCTGCCATTAAGAGTATGTGGTGCTGGGAGCTTGTCATTACGAACTCCACAGCACCATAATGGTTACACTGAAAACTGAGAAGTTTGGTATCAAACTTCTCAGCACATTAAACCCACACTGATACCAGTGTGGGATTTAATGAAAAATGCACACAGAGGGCTGTAAGAAAGTGGCTCTGTATATACTGAACCAAAGTAAGGTTCAGTGTGCACAGAGTGCACAGTCCCCAGAGGTTTGGCAGAGGCTAAAGTTAGATATAACCTTACTCTCTAAAGTGGTAGCTTGGTCGAGCAGTAAGGCAGTATCAGAGGACAGTGTAAAGCATTTGTTGTACACACTCAGTCAGCAAATGGTCTCACACACTCAAGAACTGAACTCTAGGCCAATGGTTTTGTAAAAATATATAGTTATTTTATTTTAGAACCAACAATAGGTATCAAAATATACTTTCTCAGAATGAGTTACTTTAGTTAAATGCTTTTCGAATAGGCAATAGACTTTGGAATGCAATAGTTACAGTTGTTGCCATAGGCAACACAATTTCAAACACAATAATACATTGAGCTCAATGGGAATTTCTAGTTAAATGCAATAGATTACTTTTTGGATTACCACAGGACTGGATCCTAGATTCAGTCCTGGGACATCTCCTGTAAACAGTTGAGTAAAAACGTTTTGGTTACAGTTGTGATTTTTAAGGAATATTATTGTATTTTAAAAGTTGACACTTTGAAACTTTTTCACATAGAATCACCAATGTTATCCTATGGGAGGAAATTCACTTGGCAGGTAAGTAGTGTTATCGTTACTTTTTCTTACTCAGTGTTGGATCCTGGATCCAGCACTGGTGCATCTCCTGTAAACAATTGAAAAAATGCGTTTATGTCACAGGCGATTTTTAGCAAATATTTGTAAGTTTCAAAAATTGACACTTAGAAACTTTTTCATCAAAAACCAGGCAATGTTATCCTATGGAAGGAAATTCAAGTTACCGGTAAGTACAGTTGTAATTACTTTTCAGGGTCAGTGCTGGGCACCACGATCCAGCACTGGGCACCACGATCCAGCACTGGGATCTCTCCTGATAACAGGTGAGTAATTTCGTTTTCGTTGATCAGACGATTTTTAGTGATTATTTTAAAGTTTCAAAACTCGACACTTAGAAGAAATTTTAGTGTAAACCAGTCAATGTTACCCTATGGAGAAAATGTAGGTTATCGGTTTTCAGGCAAGTCCTCGACTGGCAGAGTTAAGGTTCTGGGCATAGACTCAGGGGTCCCCCAGGGTCAGGTAAGTACAGTTGTTACATCCTCAGCGGCACAGGGGCGGCCGGGTGCAGAGTGAGTAGGCCCAATGTTATCCTATGGAAGGCAGGGGGCCTTGGGTTGGTGGCTGCTGGCAGGCAGGCCACTCGGCTGTGGGAGCAAAGCTCCTGGTCACTTACTCAGGGCAAGTGGGAAAGTCGAACAGGGTAGTTGGTGCACCCTCAGCGCAACTGGGGCGGCCGGGTGCAGAGGGCTTTTGGGCCGTCGGGCGCCCAATGGTTTTCAATGGGAAAGCTGCGTGACGAACAAAGGCTGCAAGCTCGGGAACGGTGATTCTTCAGGTGCGACCACCACTTCGAGAGGTAAGTTGGGAAGCTGTAGGAAGGGTAGGCACCCAGGAGTTGGGCACAGGAGGCCGTGGGGCGCCGGGTGCAGGGGTGTCTTTAGGCGTCGGAAATCTTACCCTCGGCTGGTCGCGGTTGGAGGGGTCCCTGGTTCTGAGGCTGCAGGCGTCGTCAGGAGCGTCGAGGAGGGTCCTTGGGTGCTGGATTCTGGGTCACAGTCGCCGGGGGACGTCCTCGTGGTCTTTGTCCACTCAGGCACAGGCCGGGCTTGGCGGGTGCAGAGTGTGCAGGAGTCGCGTTTCCTGGCTGTCACCAGGGGTTTGTTACTTGCTTTTGAGCAGTACCACTGCTCGTGGGAGTCCCAGTCTTCTTAGAGTCACAAGGCAGTCAGGTCCTCCGGGGTTTTCGAGGTTGCTGACTACTGGAGACGCCGGGTTTCAGCAGGAGCAGGTGCGAGGGTCGACAGGCCTGTAGGGCTGGGGCCAAGTCAGTTGGTGTCTCCCTCTTGTTAGCAGCTGCACGGCAGGTCTTCTTTCTTCTTGCTTGTTTCGGTATCTAAGGAAGGAAGGTACAGGGTGCCCCTAAATACTAGATTTAGGGGCGTTACAGGTAGGTAAAGGGCAGGGACCAATGGGTCCCTTCCCTGGGGTGGGTACACCCCCTATCCTGCCACTCTCCAGTGGGAGGGGGGCAGGAGCCTAGTCCTGATTGGGTAGGGCTCCCCAACTTCAAGATGGCGAGAGCCCGGAGATGTGCTTCACTTCGCCTCCCCCACCTGGGGGGTGGGGTTGGCAGAGGCTGGCACACCCCCTTTCCTCCCTTGATGTTTCCCACCAGTCTTCCCGCCAGACTGGGGGCTAGAACCAGTGGGGACCAGTTGCTGAGTACAGCAAGTGGTCTGGGGAAGCTCACAAAGGCGGAATGCCTTTGAAGCTTCCCCCTGCCCATCCTGGGGGAGGAGGCCTAGCACCTCGCCCAGGACGTGCATTGTTGCAGGCCCGGGAGAGCGGATGGCTCTCTACCCAGGGGTCCAGCAACATGTCTGCTGTGTGGCAGCCGGGGCAGCCCCTCAGACAAGACGTGGATTGTAGGTTAGGTTCAGGGGGCAACTCTAAGTTGCCCTCTGTCGTGCATTTTACATTAAATCCCACACTGGCATCAGTGTGGGTTTAATGTGCTGAGAAGTTTGATACCAAACTTCTCAGTCTTCAGTGTAGCCATTATGGTGCTGTGGAGTTCGTAATGACAACCTCCCAGCACCATATACTCTTAATGGCATCACTGCACTTACAGTGCCCAGGAATGGCCCTGGGTAAAGTAGGGGCACAGGGCTCATGCACCTGTGCCCACACCACTGGCATAGTGCACCCAGCTAGAGTGGTGACTGAGGTATGCCAGGGCAGTGTGTTTGTGGGCATGGCACACAGGGATGTGTGCCATGTCGACTGTTTAGTTCTGCACCAAGACACTCAGCCTGCAAAGGCAGGGTGTGTGTGTCAGGGTACAGGGCCTCTAAGGGTGGCACAATAAGTGCTGCAGCCCTTAGGGGCCTTCTCTGGTCATAGTGCCCTGGGTACCTAGGGTACCATTTACCAGGGGCTTACCTGTGGCCAGAGATGCCAATTGGCTTTAGTACAGTTTTTAGGGAAGGAACACAGGCCCTGGGTACCTGATTGGCAGGGACCCTGGGCACACCAAGGAAAAGTGCATCAGTTATCAGGCAAAAAGTGGGGGGGTTACTGCAACAGAAACCCACTTTCCTACAAGGGCATCTTATGATGCCCCTTGAAAAACGACCAGCCTCTGGTGGGTTCCCTGACTGGTACACACCAGCCTGCCACCACGAGACATGTTTCTGGACCCCTAGGGTAGGAGCCTTCGCTCCCTGAGCCCAGAAACAAAGCCTTTCCTGGGCGGAGGTGTTCACACCTCCGCCAGGCCAGGAAGAGCCATCTGTGGCAGGGGAGCTTCAAAGGCCTGGCAGCCTTTGTAATGCGACCCCCAGCCTCTCCTGTTATCAGGAGCAGGCCCCCTTCCTGTCTCCCCTCCTTTTTGGCGGGATTTAAGGCGGGAAAAACTAGCCAGCCCAGAAGGTGTGCCCACCTCTGCCAACTCCACCCCTCATGTGGGGGAGGCGAGGTGAAGCCCACTTCAGTGCCCGCCATCTTGTAGAGGGCAGGCACTCCCCAATCAGGATTAGGGATTGTGCTCACTCCCCCACGTGGAGTGAGCACACCAAGGGTGTAGTCACCCTAAGGTCAGTAGCCCATTCGCTACTGACCTTGAGACCCTAAAACGCCCCTAAATAAAGTATTTAGGGGAAGCCCTGAACCAAGAAAGCAGATTCCCGCAACCTAAGAAGAAAAAGGACGAAAGAAGATGCCCAGCAGATGAGACTGCAGAGAACAACTGACTTGGCCCCAGCCCTACCGGCCCGTCTGCAGTTTCCAGAGATCCTGCGCTAAAAATAGTCTTGTCCTGCAGCCAGCGACCTCCAGAACCCCTGGGAGGACTGACTGCCTTCAACAAAGACCGGATCTCCGGTGAACAGCAGCTCTGTTCAGAAGAAACACCAAAGAAAGACTCCGAACCTGCTGAGGAAAAAGAAACCAGACGCCTGGAACCACAACTGCACCCGTCGCCTACGGCCCGAGTTAGAGTGGCCCACCAGTCCCAGCGAGGTGTCCCAGCGAGGTCCCCCAGCGTCCAAGTCCGTCGGTTGACCCCTACAGGACTCCCCAACGTCGCCTACAGCCTCTGCACGGAGACCCCCTCCCCCCCCCCCCCCCCAACCGCGAGTGGCCCGGTAAGGTGAAATCCGACCTCAAAAGACACCCCTGCATCCAGCCGCCCTGCGCCCTGGAGAAAAGAACCCGAGGTGCACCTACGTCCCCGAACCCTCCAACTTACCTGCCCAGCTGTTGGTTCCTCCCAGAAGTCTTCCTGGACAGAGCCTGCAGCTAAAAACCAAAACCGAAAATCCCCATTGAAATCAGGGCACCTGAAGCCAAAACAGCAACCTGCACCCAGCCGCCCCTGCGCCGCAGCGGGTGCACTTTGTGTGCTAAACCGGATCCCCCTTTGCCCTGAGCCTAACACCAGGAGCTTGGCTCCCACAACCAAGTTGCCTGCTCGCCAGCAGCCACCATTGGAGGCCCCCTAGCCCCCATTGGATAACATTGGGCCTCAGCACTCTGCACCCGGCCGCCCTGGTGCCCCTGAGGGTGTAACTAGAGTGCATCCTTGACCCTGGGGGACGCCTGAGGCTACTCCCAGAACCTCAACTCCCACTACCAAATACTTACCTCAAAACCGATAACACTATCTTCCTCCATAGGATAGCATTGACTGTTTTTCTTGGAAAAGTGTGGAGTTTGAAAACCTAAAGAAATTCTTTAAAATTGTACAATTTAACCAAAACGATTTTACTTACCTGTTTACAGGAAATGTCCCAGAGTAGTATCCAGGTATACTACTCTGAGTAAGAAAAGTAATCTAAAAAGTAACTTACCTGGTATTTTACTGAAAAGCCCATTCAAGTCTATTACTGTATTTACAAAGTATTGCTTTTCTCTGCAACCATACTGTAAGTCAAAACAAAGTGCATATACAATTACAATTCAAACTGTTTACAAACTGCATTACTACTGTAAAGTATTTATTGCTTACCTGTGCCAGGCTTGCTTGGTTCTAGAAAATTATATAACTAAAATAATATTTTCATACAAAAACAATTGGTCTGAAGTTTAGTCTTCGCGTGTGTGAATTCGTTTGCTGACTGAGTGTGTACAACAAATGCTTAACACTGTCCTCTGATACTGCCTTACTGCACCACCACACTACCACAAATAGAGAGTGAGGTGCTATCTAACTTACCTCTGCCTACCTTTGGGGTTCCACTGGACTCTGCACACACTACCTCACTTTGGTATAGTATATACAGAGCCAGCTTCCTAGCAAGCATCTATGTCTCATTTGTGGTTATATGTGAAGTCTGCCTCACTCAGGAAGAACCATCTGTAGGAAGCTGGCACTGTATACACTATACCAAAGTGAGGTAGAGTGTGCACAGAGTCAGTGGAACCCCAAGAGTAGGCAGGGGTAATCAGTATCAGAGGACAGTGTTAAGCATTTGTTGTACACAGTCAGCAAATGAATTCACACACTCAAAGACGGAACTTCAGACCAATTGTTTTTGTATAAAAATATTCTTTTAAGTTATTTTATTTCCTAGAACCAAGCAAGCCTGGCACAGGTAAGTTGATAAATACTTTGCAGTAAATATACAGTTTGAAATGCAGTTGTAAATGTACTTTGAAATGGTTACAGTTTGAATTACTGGTAATGCAATACTGTGAAATGCTGTACATATACTTTGTATCGATTTTGCAATGAAAATTACAGGTAAGTTACTATTACGTTACTTTTGAGATTACTTTTTAGATTACTTTTTTCTACTCGGTGTGATATGCCTAGATATCACACTGGGACATTTCCTAGAGAAAATGTAAGTAAAATCAGTTTTGTACAATTATTTTTCAGGTTTCCATACAAATCAACTCCACACTTAGAACATTTTTCAGAGAAAAACAGTCAATAGATTCCTATGGAGAGAAATGAAGTGAACGGATACCAGATAAGAAATCGGTCTTTGGAGTTGAGCTTCTGGGGTTAGATCAAGGGTTTCCCCAGGGTCAAGGATGCACTCTTGTTACACCCTCAGCGGCACTAGGGCGGCCGGGTGCAGAGTGCTGAGGCCCAATGTTATCCAATGGGGGATAGGGGGCCTCCGGTTGGTGACTGCTGGCTAGCAGGCCACTCGGCTGTGGGAGCAAAGCTCCTGGACTTTAGCTCAGGGCAAATGGGGAGACAAAGTAGCACCAAAGGTGCACCCTCAGCGGGACTAGGGTGGCCGGGTGCTGTTTCGACGGCGGGCGTCCTGTTGGTTTCAATGGCGAACCTCCGGTTTGCAAAGGCACTGCAGGCTCGGGGACGAAGGTCTTGTGGGTGCGACCACCACTTCGAGAGGTAAGTTGGGAAGTTAGGGGTTGGCTAGGCACCGTCGGTTTGGGCACACAAGGCCGTGGGGCGTCGGGTGCAGGGGTGCCTTTTGGGGTCTGATCTTCTTACCAGCCCCTGGTCGCGGTTGGGGGGACCTTCTGGTTTTAGGCTGCAGGCATCGGCTGGAGACTTGAGGCAGGTCAGGGGTCGCCAGATCTCGGGTCAGGATCACCGGGATGACCTCCTCGTGGTGTTTGCCAACTCGAGCTCGGGCCGTGGAGGGCGGGTGCAGAGTGGGGCGGATCCGCGGTGTCCGGCCGGAGCCAGAGGTTGCAGATGAACAAATCTGGTGTTCACGGGAGACAGTCTTTGGGATTGATGGCAGGCAGATCCTCCGGGTTTGTCGAGGTTGCTGGCTGCAGGACACACCGGGATTTCGCTGGAGCAGGTTCAAGGTAGGGACAGGCCGGAAGGGATGGGGCCAAGTCAGTGGGCGTCCTCCTTTTGTTAGCTTCAGCACGGCTGTTTGGTCCTGCTTTTCTTCTTGCAGGTTCTTGTCTGAGGTAGCAAGGTTCAGGGTTGCCCCTAAATACTAGATTTAGGGGCGTTACAGGTAGGTAAAAAGGTTGGGACCAATGGGTCCCTTCCCTGGGGTGGGTACACCCTATATTATGCCACCCTCCAGTGGGAGGGGGGCAAAAGCCTTTCCCTGGTTGGCTGGGTCCCCCCATCTGCAAGATGGCGGGGACTGAGTGTTGTGCTTCAACTCACCTCCCCCACCTGAGGGGTGGAGTTGGCAGAAGTGGGCACACCTCTCTTCCTCACTTGTTTTTCCCGCCAGTTATCCCGCCCAAAGTGGGGGTCAGAACCAGTGGGGACCAGTTGCTGAAAGCAGCAAGTGGCTTGGGGAAGCTCACAAAGGCGGAAAGCCTTTGAAGCTTCCCCTTTGTGAACCCTGCCCATCCTGGGGGAGGAGGCTTGGCACCTCATCCCAGGATGTGCATTGTTTCAGGCCCCCGAGAGCAGCAGGCTCTCGACCCAGGGGTCCAGAAACATGTCTGGTGGTGGCAGCTGAAAGCAGCCACTCAGCCTTGACACTAGTGGTAGGTCGTTTTTCAAGGGGCATCTCTAAGATGCCCTCTGTGTGCATTTGTCATTAAATCCCACACTGGCATCAGTGTGGGTTTAATGTGCTGAGAAGTTTGATACCAAACTTCTCAGCTTTCAGTGCAGCCATTATGGTGCTGTGGAGTTCGAAATGCCAAACTCCCAGCACTATATACTCTTAATGGCAGCACTGCACTTACAATGTCTAAGAATGGACTTAGACACTGTAGGGGTACAGAGCTCATGCACCTGTACCCTCACCACTGGTATAGAGCACCAAGCTAGAGGGGTGACTGACCAATGCCAGGGGAGTGGGTTGTAGGAATGGCACACAGAGGTGTGTGCCATGTCGACTCTTCACTTTGTTCTGCACCAAAACATGCAGCCTGCAAAGGCAGTGTGCGAGTGTAATGGTACAGGGCCTCTAAGGGTGGCACAATAAGTGCTGCAGCCCTTAGAGGTCTTCCCTGGTGTCAGTACCCTGGGTACCTGTGGTACCATTTACCAGGGGCTGACCTGTGGTAAGAGATGCCAATTGGGTTTTGTTTTTAATGCAGGTTTCGGGAAAGAACATAGGCCCTGGGCACCCGACTGGCAGGAGCCCAGGGCACACACAGTCAAAGCACATCAGCAGTTAAGCAAAAAGTGGTGGCAACCATGCAGAAAGAGGGCACTTTCTCACAGGTGGTTCCTGTATGCATGCCACCTCTGAATTGTAGAGCCCCCATAGATCTTGCGGTTTCGTTGTCTTTTTTTAATTGGTTTAGCGTGTCGTCCACAACGCTTCCAAAGAGCTGATTCCCATTGAATGGTGCATTCAGTATGTTGTTCTGCACCTCTGGCTTGAATACTGAGATCTGCAGCCATGCGTTTCTTCTTTCTGTTATGCCAATCATCATTTGTCTGCTTGATATTTATGCTGCATCTAGGGCAGATTTTAAGCATGTATTTGCTGTATTTTTCCCCTCCTCTAACAAGTGGCTTGCTCTCTTTTGGTATTCTTCCGGTAGGTATTTCAGTAGATTCCCCTACCTTCTCCCAGTGTTGGTATGCATGTCTGTTAAGCAAGGCATTGGAATTGGCGATGCGCCATTGGTTTGCCGTACTTCTCTCAACCTTTCTACCCATAAGGTCCTTTCTCTTGCTTTCCTTGTCCGTTGGTGGGCCAGTAGTGGTAGGTACATTATCCCTTTTCCTGGCGTGGCTGTTATGATGGAGTCAGCTTTCACTGACCCCTTGATGTAAATAGGGTCTTTGGAGGAGTGTTTATATGTTTTTATCTCCCTTAGGTGGGACTGCCTTACATGTGGCAGGCTCCTTAAATGCCTCCTTTCCCTGGTCTAGCACACTTGGCAGCATAGGAAGGAATTGGTTCCTTGATTGTGTAGGCATTAAAGTCTCGAGCAAAAAACATGACTTTTTTTTTCTTCCAGCTGCACTCCATAGGTTTCTGCTGCCTTCTTGATGACCTGGTTGTACATACCAATGTTGTCTGGTGGGGAAGGCCTCGAAGGGTAGGTGTCGTCAGCTTCCTCTGGGGAGTCTGTGTCAAGGTCTTGCCATTGTAGTTCTTGAACCTCCGAGGTTTCAGATCCCAGGTAGTTTTGTTCTTCCTCTTCTTGGAAAAGGATTCTTCTTCTTCTTGTTACTCTAAAGGTCCTGGTGTCACTGGAAGCTCTAAATCTTCAGATTTTTTCTTTTTCCGTCAAGCTTTTCGGTGGTATCTTAAATTGCTTCAAGCTGTTGTTGAACTCCTTTTTGCGTTGGAAAATACTGGACATTTCTGCCTCCAGTCTCTTCTTTTTCTTCTTGATCTCCGAAGCGTACGTTTCGGCATCAAGACTTTGTCCTTCTCTTCACGGTGGACGCGCCTTTTCCACCGACACAGACGTCGGTCCATGTTTTTCGGGTTTTGACCTCCGTCTCGACGTCGATGCGCCCTTTACTTGACCGTTTTTCGACGTCTTGGATTTCTCGAGGGTCTTAGCCGTTATGGAGTCCTTGTCTAAGGATCTTACAGTGTGTTTCTTTAGGAAAGCAACTGCGGACGTCGAGTGCTTCGACAGTGATGTTCCCTTCGAGGCCCTTCAGTTCGTTTTTCTGGACTGGTCTACTTTCTTCGAGGACAACTGTTCTCTTGCCTGTCTCGAAGTTTTCTTTTCTACCTCGACGACTTGGATGTCCATGTCTGTATCGCCTTCTGCGACCTTGTCCTCTTCCTCGCTGGAGAGGCCCAGGTCTCGTAGCAATGGTGCTGCGCTCTGCCCCTGCATGTTGTAGTTGGATCGTCTCTGCCTCTCTCTTCCCCCTCAATGTTTTCGGGGTGAACGCCGAACACGAGTTGCAATCTTCACTTCAGTGATCCACCTGTGAGCAGAGGTCGCAGACTGGATGTTAGACCTTCTGGGCACACTTGTGATGACAGTTTTGACAAAACTTGAACGGTGTTTTGTCCATTATCACTCACAGTGAGCCCCCTGTACGCGCATTATCCTTTTAATCATCAACGAGGTTGTTGTTTGCACACTCTGCGCAGTCCTGCACCTCGATTCGAAGTCTGGTACCTTGAATCGTTGTTCTTGAAGTTTTTTCCCTATTTTTCATCGATTCTTCACTCCAAATCTTGGAGCTCTTTACTGATCGATCCAGACCCAACAGCGGAAAAAAAGAATCTGAAGATGGCGAGCAGAGGTGGGAGCTTCCGGAGGAAGCACGTCGACAACACAAGAGGACACCAAATGGTGGTATGTTGACGCCCACTAACAAGCAGAAGAAAAAAAAAAACAAGGAAAAATACAATTCCGGCCCCAACCACTAGTTGGCAGAATAATGCACAGCATGTGAATCCAGAAAAGATTCACGCTGCAAAACTGATTTACTTAACTTCTCTCTAGGAAATGTCCTAGTGTGATATCTAGGCATATCACACAGAGTAGAAAAAGTAACTTAAAAAGTAATCTGAAAAGTAACAAAAGCAATTCAAACTGTTTTACAAACAAATGACTTACCTGTAACCAATCTAATTGCATTCAAACTGAATTATTCTTGCAAAGTTTTGTTATACTTACCTGTACCAGGACTGGCTTGGTTCTAGAAAATGAAATATAACTAAATAATATTTGTATACAAACAAATTGGTCTGAGTTCAGTCTTTGAGTGTGTGACATTTCTTGCCTGAGTTTGTACAATAAATGCTTAACACTACCCTCTGATAAAGCCTTACTGCTCACCCACACTACCACAAATAGGGAGCAAGGAACAGTTTCTTACCTGTAACTCCAGTTCTCTTGTAGAGGTATGTCCATGATAAGTCATAAGTACTTGAATAGGCCCGCCCACGTGCAGGGACCCCGGAGCACTTCTTTAGATATATCTTCTTAAGTGGATATTTTTCGCCTTTCTTCAGTAAGGCCTGCAAAGACACTTAAGAGATAGAAAGACAATAATGCAGCCTAAATAAATAGGCTACACTGGCCGCATCATCTTGCAGTGAAAAAAGACAGCCAGTATACTATATTTTGTGCTATTTTTGTGGTCTTTGACCCACAGAAAACTCCCCTTCACAAAACTCCTTTTTTCATGATAGAGATGAAAGGAGAGGACAGAAAGCCCCATAAGCTGCCATCATATGTCGGAAAATTAGAAGCTGTGCCTTTAAGAATCCAGAGACCACCAGTATCCCATCATGCACAGCCAGTGGCAGTTACTTCAGTTCTTTTTGAAGGCGATGAGAAGTGAATGCATATTCCATGTTATGGATCCGTCTGTCTATTCCAACGGGGAGGAGGGCGGGTTGCTTATGACTTATCATGGAAATACTGTGAGAAAGTGCCATCTTTCTTGCATGGTATGCCCCCATTTTTTGCTGAATTGCTGATGTGCTTTGACTGAGTGTGCCCTGGCCTCCTGCCAACCAGGTACCCAGGGCCTGTGTTCCTTCCCTAAAACTGCATTGATGCCTACACCCAATTGGCATCCCTGGCCACAGGTCAGCCCCTGGTAAATGGTACCATGGGTACCCAGAGCACTGTGACCAGGGAAGGCCCCTAAGGGCTGCAGCACTTGTTGTGCCACCCTTAGGGACCCTGTACCTTTACACACACACACTGCCTTTGCAGGCTGCGTGTCTTGGTGCAGAAGGATAAGTTACTTACCTGTAATCCTAGTTCTCTTCCAGGGGTATACTCATCAAAGTCATAAGCACTGAATAATCTCCGCCCACGTGCGGGAACCCGGAGCATATATAAAAATACATATATATGTGTATGTAGTAGAAAAGGAGTACATAGTACGAAATAACACACACATATACATGTATTACATAAAAAATATGCAGCCTCAAACATATCCAATAGGCTAAGAAGCCAGAATTACATGTATTTCTCTAGTATGAAAATGCCATATAAACATACAATGAAAGAGAAGGACATGTATAGTAAGAGCATTCCGCAAAAAAACTTTTATTTTCATCAAGAAAACAGTATTGCCAGGCAATTAGCCCAAATAAGGCTGCATAAATAAATAACATCCCTGTACAGAAAAGGAAAAAACTGGCACCTCGCCTTTAAGGCCTCAGAGACTCTGAGCACTATGCCTTTAAGACCTCCAGGAGCCCCTGCTCCCATCATGCACCACAGGTGACAGTTAGGTCAGTTCTTTTGTACGGTATAAGAAACCTGTAGGAACCTGCATCAAAGATGCAAGAATATCGAGTAAACTGTCAATGCTCGTCCGGGGAGGAGGGCGGGTTGCTTATGACTTTGAGGAGTATACCCCTGGAAGAGAACTAGGATTACAGGTAAGTAACTTATCCTTCTCTTCCAGGGGATACTCATCAATAGTCATAAGCACTGAATAGAGTAGCAAGCCCATACCCACTTCCGTGCGGACGAGCAAAACACAGAGAACTCAATTAAGATACACATTTTAAACAGTATTTGCAAACAAGTTTCTCAGCGAGGCCTGCCCAACCTGAGCATCTGCCTGCGTGTCAGCATCTAAACAGTAGTGGCGAGTAAAGGTATGAACTGATCGCCATGTAGCTGCTTTACAAATCTCTGCCATGGGGACATTCCTCAGGAGAGCCGTGGTAGAAGCTTTCCCCTAGTGGAATGTGCCTTAGGCTTCCCCGGAAGGGATTTGTTGGCCAATTGGTATGACAGTAGAATACAAGAAACTATCCATCTAGAAATGGATCTCTTGGAAGCTGCAGAACCTGTATTAACAGGACCATAGTTAATAAACAAACGTTCCGAAATTCCTCAGTGTCTTTGTTTTGTCCAAATAAAACTTCAGAACCCTCTTGAGATCTAGTGAGTGAAGAGATCTTTCCGGAGGATTCGAAGGATTCGGAAAAAAGTAGGTAAAGTGATAGTCTGGTTAATATGGAAGTCCGAGACCACTTTAGGCAAAAAGCTAGGATGAGTTCTGAGAACTACTCTGTTAGCGTGAAACACAGTATAAGGTTCCTTACAGCAAAGAGCCTGGATCTCACTGACCCTGCGAGCAGAAGTAATGGCCACTAGGAACGCGGCTTTCCATGTTAAATGCTGTAAGGAAGCTTTATGAATAGGCTCGAAAGGAGACCCCATCAACTTTGTTAACACAATGTTAAGCTCCCAAGGAGGAGAGGGAGACCTGACTGGTGGATAAACCTTTTAAGCCCTCAAGGAAATCCTTTACCACCGGAATTCTAAACAAAGAAGCCTGGTGGGGGACTTCCTATAGGCTGTGATTGCTGCAAGGTGGACTTTGATAGAAGAGAACTGAAGACCAGATCTAGCCAAATGCAGCAAATAGGGTAAAATCACCTGTTCCTGACCCCGGATGGGATCATGTCCATTGTCCACACACCATAGGAAGAACCGCTTCCACTTAAAAGCATATGATTTCCTCGTGGAAGGTCTTTTCGCTTCTTTGAGAATAGCCATACAGTCTGGATTCAATTGTAGGTGTCCATATTGTATGACTTCAGGAGCCATGCTGTCAACCGGAGGGAGGACAGGTTGGGATGGAATACTCTCCCTGCCTGTTTGGATAGGAGATCCGGGCGGCATGGCAACCTCTTGTGTGGTACTTCCGATAGTTGAAGGAGGTCCGGAAACCACCACTGGCGAGGCCACTCCGGGGCTATTAGGATCATCCTGGAGGTGGTCCTGTACAGCTTGTTGATTACAACTGGTATCAACGGAATCGGTGGAAAGGCGTACATTAAGCTCTGAGACCATTCGATCAAAAGGGCATTCCCTCGAGATCCTTGTTGGGGACACCTGGATGCGAAGGCGGGGCATTTTGCGTTTACCGCGTCTGCAAACAGGTCGATGTCTGGCGTTCCCCATTCTCGAAAGATGCTTTGAGCGACTTCGTTGTTGAGAACCCAATCGTGGGCTTCGACGAAGTCTCTGCTGAGGAAGTCCGCCTGGGAGTTGAGAGAGCCCGGTAGATGAATGGCTACTATTGACAGGTCTCTCGCTAGAAGCCAGTTCCATATGGTTTGAGACTCTATGGAGAGTGTCCTTGATCGGGTACCTCCCTGTTTGTTCAAATAATACATCGTCGTTGTATTGTCCGTTTGGATCAGAATGGAGCGAGACTTGAACGACGGAACCAGGGACTTGAGTGCTAGATGTACTGCTCTCAGTTCTAGCAGGTTGATGTGGTAGCTCTTTTCGGAGTCGGACCATAGACCTTGTACTTGCAGAGGGCCCATATGAGCACCCCAACCCTGGAGAGAGGCGTCCGTGACTAAAGGCTGGGTTGGGGGGTCCTGATGGAAAGGGACTCCCTTCATCAGGTGCGATCGCTTCATCCACCACCGGATGGAGTCTTTGGCTGATTGATGGAGAATTACCTGATCCTCCCAGCGCCCCGATACTTGCATCCACTGGTCCTCCAAACATTGTTGTAGTGGACGCATGTGTAATCGTGCGTTTGGTACTATAAAGATGCACGATGCCATCGATCCCAGTAGTGATGACACCTGTCGAACTGTTGGGAGATGCGTGTGAAGAAGAGTCAGACATTTTCCTTGGATTGATGACAATCTCTCCTCCGAAGGACACACGCTTGCTTTTTGGTGTCCAGGAAGGAGCCTAGGTAATGGATCTTTTGCGTTGGATTTAGTATGGATTTCTTGAAATTGACGTGAAGGCCCAAGTTGTGGAGAAGCTGAAGGCAGCACGTGAGATGATCCTGCAGCAGAGTTGGAGATGAGCTCTTCAGGAGCCAGTCGTCTAGGTAAGGATATATGAATATTTTCTGCTTGCGGAGAAAGCGGCCACCACAGCCATACATTTGGAGAATGTTCGGGGAGCTGATTTGAGCCCGAACGGGAGAACTGAGTACTGGTAATGTTGAAAAGACACTCGAAAGCGTAGAAATGTGCGATGTTTCTTTGAGATTGGTACGTGGAAGTATGCATCCTGCAAGTCGATGGAGCACATCCAATCCTCTTGATGAAGCTGTGGGAAAATTTGATGGTGTGCCAACATTCGAAATTTTTCTCTGCGAATATGTTTGTTCAACAGTCTCAAGTCCAGAATAGGTCTGTATTCTGTGGCGGGGCCTCTTTTTCTTACAAGGAAGTAACGAGAGTAGACTCCTTGATTTCTTTGAGGAGCGGGGACTTTTTCTATAGCTCCTTTCTTTACTAAGGTGTTTATCTCCTTTTGTAACAATCGTTTGTTGTGGTGAGAAATGCCTCTTGGAGGTATTGATGGAGGAGGAGTTATGAATCTGAGAAGATAGCCATTCTGAACAATGTTGATGACCCATTTGTCTTTTGTTATACGTCTCCACTCCTCCAGATGTAATAAAACACTTCCTCCCACCGGAGTGGACAACAGCTTTGGAGGAAGACACATCTCATTGCTTTTGTGGCTGCTTTGGTACTGTTGACTGTTGTTTGTTTCCACCTCTGCCACGTCCAGGTCTGCGTTGCTGGAACTGGGATCTTTGTTGCGTCTGACCTTGGTTCTGCGATGACCAGTTAGATGATTGACCTCGCTGTTGAAAAGAGCGTTTATCATAGGGGCGAAAACGACGACGAAATTCTTTCTTCTTTTCGAGGCCTACAGCCTTGAGAGTATCCAACTTAGTTTTCATTTTTGCCATTTCGTCGTCAGCATGTGAACCAAACAACGATGATCCATTAAAGGGCAGATTGTCTATCTTTCTTTGAGCATCGGGCTTGAGACCTGTGAGTCGAAGCCAGGCTGATCTTCGGGAACAAACGCCATGTGCGTACCCATGAGCTGCCAAATCTGCAGAGTCGGCCGCTGTACTAATGATCTGATTAGCAACCAGGCCCCCTTCCTGTACAATCTCTAGAAAGTCTTTTGATCCTCTTTGGGTAATCTGTCTGTGAATCTCGTCAGAGAGTCCCATAAAGACCGGTCATATCGTCCCAGTAGAGCGGCTGCACTAGCCACTCTCATAACGGATCCTGATGTATTGCACATTCGCCGTCCCAAAGAATCCATGTTTTTGCTATCCTTCTCTGGAGGAGCAGATGACATAGAGGTATTTGCATGTGCTTTTCTGGCGGCGGCGACTATAAGAAAATCCGGTGGAGGGTCAGACCGCAGAAATAAAGGATCTTGGTCTGGGGCCTTATACTTTTTTGAAATCCTTGCGGGACCCGAGCCCACTGTGGCAGGTGTCAAAAAAGTCTTCATCGCAGGCTCTAATAATCCTGGTACCAAAGGTAGAAGAGGCTTTGCAGAAGCTCGATGGTGCAAAGTTTCGAATATAACAGATGTAGAAACCTGAGGCACAGTCATGGTTATATTCAACTTGCTGGCACCTCTACAGAGAACCTCGTTGAATGTCCCCATATCGTCAACAGGAGAAACTCTGGATGGTGGGGTTGACGATATAGTAGGGGAATAGTCTCTATACGATGACCTTGTTGATGAGGTCGTTGTAGGAGACCTCTGTCTTCTCCTTGGCGTATGTGATCGGCGGGGTTCTGAGCGTTCTTTTGAACGTGAATGCCGTCTTAATGGAGATCTGGAACGTCTCGGGGACCTACCAGTGGAAGATCTTGCGGATTCCGTGGGAGGAAGTCTTTCAGTAGATTTGGGTTTGTTCTTCCAGTGCCTAATGTCCTCCAACCATCTGGGTGACATATTGATGGGAGGAGATTTGTCTCTCGCCGGAGAGCCCTCCGGTGTAACCTGAATTATAGTTATACCAGGCGAGGAAGAAGCTTCCCTCGACGTCGAAGATGATTTTTCTAAACCTTCAGCTGGAATAACTTGCTTGTCCCTCGACGTCGAACGCCTCGACGTCGAACCAGAATGAGCCACCATCGACGACGACCGTGGAGGTGAAACTCTTGACGGTGGAGAACTATGGGACGAAGCCCTCGACGTCGGTCTCTTCGACGACGACCGCTGGTGTTCATGCGGTGTCTTCGACGTCGACCCTGCCCTCGACGTAGACCTCTGACGGGTCCGAGAGGGTGAATTGTAGAGACTCGACGCCGACCTTCGAGAAGGTGGCGGAGATCTCGACGTCGACCTCTGAAATAATGTCGACGGACGTTTCGACGTCGACCGAGGTCTATCATGCTTCGAGCCCGAAACATGTCTCGACGTCGACTTACTTTTCGACGGCGTACTCCTCGACGGCGATTTTGCCTTCGACGTCGATCTCGATCTCACTCTCGACGGCGATCTTGCTTTCGACGTCGATCTCGATCTCACTTGGGTCATAGCTCTCGACGTCGACTTACTTCTCGACGGCGATCTTGTCTTCGACGCCGACCTGACTTGTTTGGTTGGTCTCGACGTCGACGACATGCTATGATGTTTTTTCTTACTTCCAGCTTTTGGTGAAGTAGATTTTCGCCGTTTCCTTGGGGAAGAGGGCCCTCCAGATGGATGATGACTTTCTGGGCCACTTTTCTTCCCTTTCACCACCAAGGCTAGAAGTCTGATCTTCTCTCGGTCTTTCAATGTTCGACTTGAAAGTTGACGACAGTGGTAGCATGTCTCTGTGTTGTGAGAAGAAGGAAGACACACGACACAGACCGAATGAGGATCGGATTTGGCCATCTTCTTCCCACAGGAAGGAAAATGCTACTTACCAGTATGCATCTGTTCTTGGCATGTAGAGCTGCAGATCCTCACACTGTGCATTAGATCGCCATCTGGTTTTGGGCTCGGATGCTTGCACTTTGTTGTTGTCTTCGAAGAAGTCTTTGTAGTCATGTGATAGGTGACTCCTCCTTAGGACAATAGTGCGCATGGGCATCGACTCCATCCTCAGATTGTTTTTCGCCATATTGGGGAGTGATGGAGTTAGTAGAAAAGAAAAGAGATGTCCATGTGTGTGTATCTAATTAAGATAGGACTGGAGCACATACAGGTCCCGGGGAGGTGGGTGGGCGTGTGAGGATCTGCAGCTCTACATGCCAAGAACAGATGCATACTGGTAAGTAGCATTTTCCGTTCGAGGCATGTGAGCTGCAGAGCTCACACTGTGCATAGACTGTACAGCAGTATCTCCCCTAGCGGTGGTCACCTGTATGTGTTGCAGTAGTTTGAAAAAGGGTTTTAAGGACAGCTTGGCCCACGGAAGCTTGTTGCTTGGCTTGCACATCAACACAATAGTGTTTAGTGAAGGTGTGTGTTGTAGACCATGTGGCTGCCTTACATATGTCTTCTAGGGGAATGTTCCCTAAGAATGCCATGGATGCCCCTAGTTTGCGTGTTGAGTGCGCTCTAGGGGGAACTGATAATGTGCGTTTGGCTTTTTGGTAGCAGATTTGGATACATTTAACAATCCACCTTGCAACCCCGGCTTTTGAGATGGGATTACCTTTGTGTGGTGGAGAGAAAGCCACAAACAATTGTTTGGTTTTGCGAAAGGATTTGGTTCTGTCAATGTAATACATAAGGGCTCTTTTGACATCTAGGGTGTGGAGAGCTCTTTCTGCCACGGAATCTGGGTTTTGGAAGAACACAGGTAGTTCTACTGATTGGTTAAGGTGGAAAGGCGAAATGACTTTGGGAAGGAATTTTGGGTTTGTTCTGAGAACTACCTTTTTATGATGTATTTGTAAGAAAGGCTCTTGTATAGTTAGAGCTTGTAGTTCACTGACTCTCCTTAGAGAAGTGATTGCAATTAGAAACGCAACTTTCCATGTAAGGAATTGAAGTTCACATTTATGTAAGGGTTCGAAAGGTGGACCCATGAGCCTGGTAAGTACTATATTAAGATTCCACACTGGGGAAGGTGGTAATCTGGGAGGTATGATCCGCTTAAGGCCTTCCATGAAGGCTTTAATGGCGGGAACTTTGAATAGTGATAAGTGTTGCCTGTTTTGCAGGTAAGCAGCAAGGGCTGCGAGGTGCAGACGTATGGATGAGTATGCAAGACTACATCTTTGCAAATGTAGCAAATAGCAAATGATGTTTTGCGTAGAGGCTTGTAATGGTTGGATGTTATTATTAGTGCAGTAAATAGCGAATCTTTTCCATTTAGCTGCATAGCAGGCTCTGGTAGTTGGGCGTCTAGCTTCTTTTATAACGTCCATGCAGTCTGGGGGTAGGTTAAGGTAACCGAATTCTAGGACTTCAGGAGCCAAATTGCAAGGTTCAGCTGAGATGGATCTGGGTGCATTATCTCTCCATGGCTCTGCGTTAGCATTGTTGGGGAGAGGTGTAGTCTTTGGTATGGGACTACTGATAGCTCCAGTAGTGTGGTGAACCACGGTTGGCGTGCCCATGTAGGGGCTACTAGTATCATTTTGAGAGACTGTTGTCGAAGCTTGCGTACTACAAGTGGGATGAGTGGGAGCGGTGGAAAAGCGTACACAAATCTGCCGGACCAGTTCATCCATATCGCATTGCCCTTGGACTGCGGGTGTGGAAGCCTGGCGGCGAAGGTTGGGCATTTGGCGTTTTGGTGTGTGGCGAACAGATCTAAGTCTGGCTGGCCCCACATCTGGAAGAAAGGTAGAAGAACTTGTGGATGTAGTTCCCACTCGTGAATCTGTTGTGTCTGTCGACTTAACAGATCTGCAATCTGATTGTGAACCCCTGGTAGGTGTTCTGCTAGAAGGTATATGTTTTGTGGAATGGCCCACCTCCAAATGTCCTGTGCTAGTTGGGACAGTTGTGGAGAGTGTGTCCCCCCCCCTGTTTTTGTATATAGTACATAGCTGTGATGGTGTCTGTTCGGATCAGGACAGCTTTGTTTTGTACGTGGAGTTGAAAGGACTTGAGAGCTAGGAATATGGCTAGTAACTCTAGGTGGTTGATGTGGAACAGCTTCTGCTGAGTGGTCCACTTGCCCTGTGTTGTATGGTGTAACAGGTGTGCTCCCCATCCTGTAAGGGATGCGTCCGTGGTTAGTACTACTTGTGGAACCGGCTCTAGGAACGGCCGCCCCTTGGACAAATTGTTGGTGTTCCACCACTGCAGAGAGCGATGTGTGCGGCTGTCTACCAACACCAGATCTGTAAGATGTCCCTGAGCCTGGTTCCATTGGCGCGCTAGGCACTCTTGTAGAGGACGCATTTGAAGTTTTGCATGAGGGACGAGAAAAATGCAGGATGCCATCATGCCGATGAGCTGCATAAACACTCTGGCTGGAAGAGAGTGTTGCATTTGAAACCTGGGGACAAGGGTCTGTATACTGGCTATCCTGGCTGGGCTGGGGTAAGCTAGAGCAGTGGAAGTGTTTATCGTAGCTCCCAGATATTGAAGGACATGGGAGGGCTGAAGGTGGGACTTGGTATAGTTTATTGTGAACCCCAAGTTGTGTAATGTTTGTATCGTTTGGTGAGTGTGTTGGACACACTGGTTGAATGATTTGGCTTTGATAAGCCAGTCGTCCAGGTATGGGAAGACATGTATTTGTTGGCTTCGTAGATGCGCTGCTACTACTGCAAGGCATTTGGTAAACACTCTTGGAGCAGTGGTGACTCCGAATGGGAGTACTTTGAACTGGTAGTGCTGCCCATTGAGAACGAACCTTAGATACTTCCTGTGAGCAGGATGTATGGGAATGTGGAAGTAGGCGTCCTTGAGGTCTAATGTGGCAAGGAAGTCTTGTTGTTGTAGTAAGGGAAGCACTTGTTGGAGAGTGATCATGTGAAAATGATCTGAGTGTATGTATTGATTGAGAGGTCTGAGGTCTAAAATAGGCCTGAGAGTGCCGTCCTTTTTGGGAATGAGGAAGTACAGGGAGTAAACCCCTGTGCCTTGCTGTAGCAGAGGCACTGGCTCTATGGCGTGCTTTTGAAGCAGGGAAAGTACCTCTTGTTGTAAAAGTGTAAGATGGTCTGTGGACATTGGACGCTGCCTGGGTGGTATGGTGGGGGGGTAGCTGTTAGCTCCAGGCAGTAGCCATGTTGGATAATCTGTCTCACCCACCTGTCTGTTGTAATGGAGTTCCAGACAGGCAGGAACTGTGATAGCCTTCCCCCGACAGGGGTGTTGTGGTCGGGGGAAGTGGAGGAAAGTCACTGTTTGGGAGTGGTGGAGGTACGGGTGTTGTTATTATTACCTCGACCTCTGCCCTTAGAGTTGTTGCCTCTGTAACCACCCCTAAAGTATCCTCTATTAGGAGAGGTTTGGGTGTTTGTTCGATAGGAAGAGGAACTGTCTGCGGTGGTATTCCTGGAGCCCCCTCTGTAAAAGGAGCGGCGAAAGGAGCCACGTTGCTGCGGGGACTGCAATGCTCCCATTGATTTGGCAGTGTCAGTATCCTTCTTCATCTTTTCTAGTGCTGTGTCGACAGCAGGACCAAATAGTTGGTTTTGGTTAAATGGCTGGTTTAGTATGGTAGTCTGGACTTCTGGCTTAAAACCTGAAATGCGAAGCCAGGCGTGTCGTCTAATAAGCACGCTAGTGTTAACTGACCTAGCGGCGGTGTCGGCTGCGTCTAAGGCGCACTTAATGGAGGCATTTGAAATAAGTTTGCCTTCTTGAATGAGGTCAGTGGCTTGTGTTTTGTATTGATCAGGTAGATGTTGAAGGAGGGTTTCTAGCTGATCGTAGTGTGCCCTGTCGTACCTAGCTAGTAGAGCTTGGGTGTTAGCGATGCGCCAGATGTTGGTGGCTTGCGCAGCTACGCGTTTGCCAGAGGAATCTAACAATTTGGATTCTTTATCAGGGGCGGAGCATCCCCTGAAGTTTGGGAATTGGCGCGTTTTCTGGCATTAGAAACGACCAGTGAGTCAAGGGGGAGCTGACCTTTGATGTAGGTGGGGTCATCGGGGGCAGGTCTATACTTTTTATCCACTCTAGGATTAAGGATCCTGGCTCTGACCGGGTCGTTAAAAATTTCAGGTGCATGTTTAATGACACCCTTGATCATGGGCAAAGTTTGAACAGTTTTTTGAGACCGTTCAAAAGTGTCTAGAAGAAAATCTTCCTCTGGTTGGTCGGTGTGAATATGCACCCCATGAAAAACGGCCGCCCTATGTATGAGTTGCCCAAAACCTATGTGATCATCTGGTGGAGATGGTTTTGTGGGATAAGGTGGAGGGCTGGGGAGGTCTGTAGGGTCTGGGGGGTCATTATAACCCCAGTCATCCTGTGGTGGATTCAGATATAAATTATGAGGGTCATCCCCGTACCCCATGTTGTTCTCATACTCATGTGGGGGAGAATCCGCAGGTTGAGGAGGTGTGATAGGGATGTGGAGAGGAGGGGTGTTAGAGAGAGGTATAGGGGAAGAAGGAGGCATAGGGGAAGTGGAAGAGTCTTTCTTCTTCGGAGGAACAGGCTTGTGACGTGGCACAGAGGAAATATGTCCTGTTTTAGGATTGATATAAAGTTTGTGTTGATTAGGATCGATGGGATCCGGTGTAAACAGTTCCTCTCCTTGAATATTAGTTTTCGGCGCCGACTTTTTCGGTTCCGAACGTGGTGATGGCTTCTTTAAATGTTCCTTTGCTTTAGAAGGCGTCGAGGCGTCCTTCGGTTTAGCTACAGGCTCGACCGGCTTTAGTTTAGGGGTGTGTCGAGTAGCTTCGGTTTCGGTGCCGAGGGATCCGCGTGCTTGGAGGCGGATTTGGGGACCGAACTGGATTTCGGCGTCGGGTGGTCTTTGTGTTTCGGCGCCGAAGGTGCCGGTGTAACGGGCACATGTGGTTTGGTCGGTGCCGAGGAACTAGAAGGCTTTGTTTTCTTGTTCGGTGCCGAGCCCGAAGGCGGGGCGTCCGAAACACGTTTACGGTCTCGACTGGGGCCCGTCGGCGAAGTACTGACCGGTGCCTTCGATTTTGCAGGGAGGGTTGGGGCAGGGGCAGGGGCAGTAGTACTCACACGCTGCCCTGAAGGGATGGAACTGTCGGAGTCCTCTGCCTCGGAGATGATAGCGAGGTCTTCGGAGTCTTCTTCCGGA
The DNA here is from genome assembly GCA_963921515.1 of Calotriton arnoldi. Taxonomy (NCBI): domain Eukaryota; kingdom Metazoa; phylum Chordata; class Amphibia; order Caudata; family Salamandridae; genus Calotriton; species Calotriton arnoldi. The sequence continues at coordinate 173,072 of CAWUFW010006127.1, read as the reverse complement.
ACATCGGGACCCTCGTCGAAGATGTTGACGGGTTCCGGAGCGGACCTGTGCGCCATGATGTGCCTTCGGGCTCGACGATCTCGGATTGTCTTCTTGGAGCGGAAGGAGGCGCAGGCCGGACAAGTGGCCTCGTTATGGTCTGGTGAGAGGCACAGATTACAGACCTGGTGGTGGTCACTATGAGGAAACTTTGCTCCACATTGGGGGCATTTTCGGAATGGCGTCCTTTCCATGGGCAGTAGGCCTTACGGCGTCGATGGGCCCAACGGCCCGCGTCGACGGCTGGAAAGGAGATCGAGGAAGGGACGTCGAGATGTCGATGTCGGTATCAGGCGTTGAAAAGTGGAAAACGCTGCAAAAAAACGAGTTTCGAACCGGAGTGTCGAAATGCATCCGAACCCGATGGCGGAAAAAAACAATTTGAGGATGGAGTCGATGCCCATGCGCACTATTGTCCTAAGGAGGAGTCACCTATCACATGACTACAAAGACTTCTTCGAAGACAACAACAAAGTGCAAGCATCCGAGCCCAACACCAGATGGCGATCTAATGCAGTGTGAGCTCTGCAGCTCACATGCCTCGAACGGACATTTATCGAATAAAGGTGGCATATCTGACTAAAAAGAATGTCAATTAGTCAGAAAAAAGACTGATATTAAAACCAGTAAAAAGAAATATTGTTAGAATATTGTTAGAAATATAAATTCTGACTGGAAAAGTCAAAATCAGTTAAGCTCAAGCTCCAGGTTCCTCACAGAAGGAGCCGGAAAAAAGAACTGACCTAACTGTCACCTGTGGTGCATGATGGGAGCAGGGGCTCCTGGAGGTCTTAAAGGCATAGTGCTCAGAGTCTCTGAGGCCTTAAAGGCGAGGTGCCAGTTTTTTCCTTTTCTGTACAGGGATGTTATTTATTTATGCAGCCTTATTTTCTTGATGAAAATAAAAGGTTTTTTGCGGAATGCTCTTACTATACATGTCCTTCTCTTTCATTGTATGTTTATATGGCATTTTCATACTAGAGAAATACATGTAATTCTGGCTTCTTAGCCTATTGGATATGTTTGAGGCTGCATATTTTTTATGTAATACATGTATATGTGTGTGTTATTTCGTACTATGTACTCCTTTTCTACTACATACACATATATATGTATTTTTATATATGCTCCGGGTTCCCGCACGTGGGCGGAGATTATTCAGTGCTTATGACTATTGATGAGTATCCCCTGGAAGAGAACAAAAGTGAAGAGTCGACATGGCACACATCCCTGTGTGCCATGCCTACAAGCCACTGCCCTGGCCTAGGTCAGCCACCCCTCTAGCTGGGTGCACTATGCCAGTGGTGAGGGCACAGAGGCATGAGCCCTGTGCTCCTACAGTGCCCAAGTCCATTCTTGGGCATTGTAAGTGCAGTGCTGCCATTAAGAGTATATGGTGCTGGGAGTCTGTCATTACGAACTCCACAGCACCATAATGGCCCCACTGAAAACTAAGAAGTTTGGTATCAAACTTCTCAGCACATTAAACCCACACTGATGCCAGTGTGGGATTTAATGTAAAACACTCCAGAGGGCATCTTAGAGATGCCCCCTGAAACCAACCCGACCTCCAGTGTCCGGACTGAGTGGCTGCCCAGGCTGCCACCACCAGACATGTTTCTGGACCCCTGGGTCGAGAGCCTCTGCTCTCAGGGGCCTGAAACAATGCACATCCTGGGGCGAGGTGCCAAAGCCTCCTCCCCCAGGATGGGCAGGGGAAGCTTCAAAGGCCTGCCACCTTTTGAGCTTCCCCAGACCATTTGCTGCTCCCAGCAAACTGGCCCCCACTGGTTCTACCCCTACTTCTGGCGGGAAAACCGGCGGGAAAACCAGAGGCAGGAAATGGGTTGTGCCCACCTCTGTCAACTCCACCCCTAAGGTGGGGGAGGCGAGGTGAAGCACAAACTAGAGTCCCCGCCATCTTGAGGATGGGGGGACCCAGCCAACCAGGGACAGGCTCCTGCCCCCCTCCCACTGGAGAGTGGCAGAATAGGGGGTGTACCCACCCCAGGGACGGGACCCATTGGTCCCTGCCCTTACCTACCTGTAACCACCCCTAAATTCAGTATTTAGGGGCTCCCTGAACCTTCCTTCCTCAGTTCCAGATTCCAAAAACAAGAAGACCTGCGTGCAGCTGCTCACAAGAGGAAGACACCAACTGATTTGGCCCCAGCCCTACCGGCCTGTCGACCCTCGAACCGGCTCCTGCTAAACCCCGGCGTCTCCAGTGTTCAGCACCCTCACAAACCCCGGGGGACCTGACTGCCTAGTGACTCCAACCCCCTGGGACTCCCAAGAGCAGTGATACTGCTCAAATCAAGCAACCAACCCCTGGTGCCAACCGGGAACCGCAAATCCTGCACCCTCTGCACCCGCCGAGCCCGGCCTGTGCCTGAGTGGGCAAATACCAAGAGGACGTCCCCCGGCGACTGTGATCCAGAATCCAGCACCCAAGGGCCCTCCTCGACGCTCCTGACGACGCCTTCAGCCTCAGAACCAGGGACCCCTCCAACCGCGACCAGCCGAGGGTAAGATTTCCGACGCCTAAAGACACCCCTGCACCCGACGCCCCACGGCCTCCTGTGCCCAACTCCGGGGTGCCTACCCTTCCCACAGCTTCCCAACTTACCTCTCAAAGTGGTGGTCGCACCTGAAGAATCACCGTCCCAGAGTTTGCAGTCTTTGTTCGTCACGCAGCTTTACCATTGAAAACCATTGGGCGCCCGACGGCCCAAAAGCCCACTGCACCCGGCCGCCCCAGTGCCGCTGAGGGTGCACCAACTACCCTGTTCGACTTCCCCACTAGCCCTGAGCAAGTGACCAGGAGCTTTGCTCCCACAGCCGAGTGGCCTGCTAGCCAGCAGCCACCAACCAAAGCCCCCCTGCCGTCCATAGGATAACATTGGGCCTACTCACTCTGCACCCGGCCGCCCCTGTGCCGCTGAGGGTGTAACAACTGTACTTACCTGATCCTGGGGGACCCCTGAGTCTATGCCCAGAATCTTAACTCTGCCAGTCGAGTACTTACCCAAAAGCCGATAACCCACTTTTCTTCCATAGGGTAACATTGACTGGTTTCACTCGGAAATTCTTCTAAGTGTGGAGTTTCCCAACTTTAAAATATTCACCTAAAAGCAACCGAGTAACGAAAACAGAAATACTCACCTGCTATTAGGAGAGATCCCAGTGCTGGATCTTGGTGCCCAGCACTGACCCTGAAAAGTAATCACAACGTTACTTACCGCTAACTCAATTTTCTTCCATCGACTGGTTTTCTGTGAAATTTCTTCTGTGTCAACTTTTGAAATACCAAAATATTGCTTAAAAATCACAACAGTAACTAATTCCGATTTACTCACCTGCTATCAGGAGAGACCTCAGCACTGCATCTTTCAGACCAGTACCGACCCTGAAAAGTAATTGTAACCGTACTTACCCGTAATTTGAAATTTTTGCCTGCTTTTTGTTGAAAAAGTTTCTAAGTGTCGATTTCTGAATCTTACAAAATATTCTTTAAAAATTGTGCCAACGATACAAACGTAATTACTTACCTGTTTTAGATAGATATCCCAGTGCTGAACCTGAGACTCCAGCACTGGATTACAAAAGTAACGTAAACATACTTTGCTTGCAAACTGTATTTCCTTCCATAGGATAACATTGGTAATTTTACCCAGAAAAGTTTCTAAGTGTCAACTTTTGAAATACCATAATATTCCTCAAACGCTTTTACTTAACTGTTTACAGGAGATGTCCCGGGACTGAATCCAAGATCCAGTCCTGTGGTTAGAAAAGTAATCCACAAAGTAATTAATTGCATTTAACCAAAACTTTCCATTGAGCTCAATGTTGCATTGTGTTTGTGTTTGAAATTGTGTTGCCTCTTGCAACAACTGTGACTACTGTCATCAAAAAGACTATTGCCTATTTGAAAAGTGTTTAAACAAAGCATTTCATTCTGAGAAAGTATATTTTGATTCCTATTGTTGGTTCTAAAATAAAACAAGCCTATATTTTTAAATACAAACCATTGGCCTAGAGTTCAGTTCTTGAGTGTGTGGCTTCATTTGCTGACTGAGTGTGTACAACAAATGCTTTACACTGTCCTCTGATACTGCCTTACTGCTCGACGAAGCTACCACTTTAGAGAGTAAGGTTATATCTAACTTTAGCCTCTGCCTTGCCATTGGGGAACTGTGGACCCTATACACCCTGTACCTTACTTTGGTGCAGTATATATAGAGTCACTTTCCTACAAATACCCCTACCTGAGAACTGGAGTTACAGGTAAGAAACTGTTTCTTCTCTTGTAGGGGATTTCCATGTATAGTCATAAGCACTTGAATAGATTAGCCAGCCCATCCCTATAAAACGTGGTGAAAGAGAAGTTGATGTAAGTTTAAGAAAATAGATTTCGAAGGGAAGCCTGCCCTATTTGAGCATCTGCCTTGGCATCAGAATCCAGGCAGTAGTGTTTACTGAAGGTATGACCTGACTTGCAGGTAGCAGCCTTGCAAATCTCAGCAATGGGTATATTACACGAAGCAAGGCCGCAGTAGCGGCCTTTCCTCCAGTAGAGTGAGCTTTAGGCTTACTGGAAAGGGATTTGTTCGCTTTTTGCTAACAGAGTAAAATACAGGAAACAATCCTTCTGGAGATGGGCTGCTTGGAAGTCGCTAGACCTGTCCGGAGAGAGCCATAGTTTACAAATAACTGGTCAGATGTTCGTAGATCCTTAGTTTTATCCAGATAGAATTTCAAAACCCTTCCAACATCCAGGGAAGGAAGAGATCTGTCAGCTGGAGTAGATGGATTCTGGAACAAAGTAGGCAAGAAAATAGTCTGGTTTACATGAAAAATCCGAAACCACCTAGGGCCACTGTATGGCTCTTGACAGCAAAGTGGCTGGATCTCACTAACCCTGCGGCCGGAGGTGATAGCCACTAGGAAAGCTGTATTCCAGGACAGATGCTGAAGAGTAGCCCTATGTATGGGTTCAAAAGGCTCTTGCATAAGCCGAGAAAGGACCACATTAAGCTCCCAAGGAGAAGGACTTTTAATGGGGTGAAAAACATTCTTCGAACCCTCCAAGAAATCTTTTATTTGCAAGAGGATTGCAAGCCAGATTGAACCAAATGGAGTACTTATGGGGGAATTATATTTTCCTGGCAAGGTGTAGGGTCCACGTTCTTAGATGAACATCATATGCAAAATCTCTGCCATTTCAAGGCAAATGCAACACATGCGGAAGGTCACTTAGCCTCTTCAAGAACACCCATGCAGACTTGCAGCCGAACTAATTGGGGAGAGGAGTTGGCCTAACGGCTAGGGCGGTCAACCTCGAATCTGGGGAACTGGGTTAGAGTCTCGGCAATGATGCTGAACTTCCTGTGATTCTGGGCAAATCACTTAATCTCCCAGTGCCTAACAAAAAAATGAACATGTAACGCAACTGGTGCTATGTAAAGCGCTCGGATACCCGATACCTTCGGGTCAAGTTTGCGCTATATAAAACTCCGTAAAATAAATTAAAAAAATAGTCTGCACTGCAATAGCTCAGAAGCCATGCTGTAGAATATAAGAGGAGAGATCGGGATGTTCCATCTGGCCACTGAACTTTGTTAGCAGGTCTGGTCTGTGGACGGACCGGAGAAGGAAGCCGATGGACCACTACTGAGGTGGCCACTCCTGAGGGATGAGGATCATCTTGATTCTTGATTAGGACAATTCGAGGAAGACTGTTGGGATCAGGTGAATTGGCAGAAAAGCGAAAAGAAATTTGCCGGACCAGTAGACCCATAGGGCATTTCTTAGTGTTCTAGGCTGGAAGTACCTCAAAGAGAAGCTTCTGTATTTTCTGTTGCCCGTATGTAAGAAACTGGCTCTATATATACTGCACCAAAGTGAGGTAGTGTGTATAGAGTCCAAGAGTCCCCAAAGGTAGGCAGAGGTTAAAGTTAGATAGAACCTTACTCTCCAACAGTGGTAGCTTGGTCGAGCAGTAAGGCAGTATCAGAGGACAGTGTTAAGCATTTGATGCACACATTCAGTCAGCAAATGACTTCACACTCTCAAGAACTGAACTCTAGGCCAATTGTTTTTGTATAAAAATATACTGTTTATTTTTAGAACCAAACAAGCCTGGCACAAGTAAGCATTAAATACTTTTCAGTAATAAGTTACTGGATATAGAACAGTTGAAAAATGCAATAGAAGTTGTACTTTGTTTGATTTACAGGGGAGCAGTGGTATGCAACACTTAGCAAATACAGTACATTGGAATGAATAGGCTTTTTCAATAAATTGCAGGTAAGTTACTTTTACGTTACTTTTTCTAACTCAGTGCTGGAGCAGTGCATTGAAATGAATAGGCTTTTTCAGTAAATTGCAGGTAAGTTACTATTACGTTACTTTTTCTAACTCAGTGCTGGATGCCTGGATTCAGCACTGGGACATTTCCTGCAAACAGGTGAGAAAACACGTTTTGGTTAATTGTACGATTTTTAAAGAATATCTTTAGTTTTCAAAACTCCACACTTAGTCGTTTTTGGAAGAAAAATTGTCAAGGTTATCCTATGGAGGAAAAACAGGTTATCGGTTTGCAGGTAAGTAAACGACTGTGGGAGTTAAGGTTCTGGGGTTAGAACAAGGGTTCCCCAGGGTCAGTGATGCACTGTTGTTGCACCCTCAGCGGCACTAGGGCGGCCGGGTGCACAGTGTTGAGGCCCAATGTTATCCTATGGAGGATAGGGGGTCTCCGGTTGGTGTCTGCTGGCAAGCAGGCCACTGGGTTGTGGGAGCAAAACTCCTAGGGTTTAGGTCAGGGCAATTGGGGAAACAAGTTGGCACAAAAAGTGCAGCCTCAGCTGCACTGGGGCGGCCGGGTGCAGAGTGCTGTTTCGGCGTCGGATGCCCTGCTTCCAATGGAGAGCCTCCGGGATGCAAAAGCACTGCAGGCAGGGAGACGTAGGACTTCTGGGTGCGACCACCACTTCGAGAGGTAAGTTGGGAAGTTAGGGGTTGGTTAGGCACCGCTGGTTTGGGCACACAAGGCCGTGGGGCGTCGGATGCAGGGGTGCCTTTTGGGGTCGGACCTTCTTACCAGCTCCTGGTCGCGGTTAGGGGGGCCTTCTGGATATAGACTGCAGGCGTCGGCTGGAGGCTTGAGGCAGGTCAGGGGTCGCCGGATCTCGGTACAGGATCGCCGAGGTGACCTCCTCGTGGTGTTTGCCCGCTCGGGCCGTGGACGGCGGGTGCGGAGTGGGGCGGATTTGCGGTCTCCGGCTGCTGCCAGAGGTTGCAGTTGAACAAATCAGATGTTCACGGGAGAAGCAGTCTATGGAAGTGAAGGCAGGCAGGTCCTCAGGGTTTTTGAGGTTGCTGGCTGCAGGACACACCGGGATTTCGCAGGAGCAGGTTCGAGGGGGAGACAGGCCGGTAGGGCTGGGGCCAAGTAAGTGGGCGTCTTCCTCTTGTTAGCTGCTGCATGGCTGTTCGGTCCTTCTTTTCTTCTTGTTTCTTGTCTGGATCTGCTTTCTTGGTTCAGGGCTGCCCCCTAAATACTGTATTTAGGGGGCGTTTTAGGGGTCTTGAGGTCAGTAGCCAATGGGCTACTGACATTAGGGTGACTACACCCTTGGTGTGCTCACCCCATATGGGGGAGTGAGCACAATCCCTAATCCTGATTGGGGAGTGCCTGCCATCTGCAAGATGGCGAGCACTGAAGAGAGGGCTTCACCTCGCCTCCCCCACCTGAGGGGTGGAGTTGGCAGAGGTGGGCACCCCTTCTGGGCTGGCTAGTTTTTCCCGCTTGTCTTCCCGCTGAAAAGGAGGGGAGACAGGAAGGGGGCCTGCTCCTGCTAGCAGGAGAGGCTGGGGGTCGCATTACAAAGGCTGCCAGGCCTTTGAAGCTCCCCTGCCAGAGATGGCTCTTCCTGGCCTGGGGGAGGTGTGAACACCTCCGCCCAGGAAAGGCTTTGTTTCTGGGCTCAGGGAGCGAAGGCTCCCACCCTAGGGGTCCAGAAACATGTCTAGTGGTGGCAGGCTGGTGTGTACCAGTCAGGGAACCCACCAGAGGCTGGTCGTTTTTCAGGGAGCATCTCTAAGATGCCCTCTGTGTGCATTTTTCATTAAATCCCACACTGGCATCAGTGTGGGTTTAATGTGCTGAGAAGTTTGATACCAAACTTCTCAGTTTTCAGTGTAGCCATTATGGTGCTGAGGACTTCATAATGACAACTCCCAGCACCATATACTCTTAATGGCAGCACTGCACTTACAATGTCTAAGAATGGACTTAGACACTGTAGGGGTACAGAGCTCATGCACCTGTACCCTCACCACTGGTATAGAGCACCAAGCTAGAGGGGTGACTGACCAATGCCAGGGGAGTGGGTTGTAGGCATGGAACACAGAGATGTGTGCCATGTCGACTCTAAACTTTGTTCTGCACCAAAACACGCAGCCTGCAAAGGCAGTGTGTGAGTGTAGGGGTACAGGACCTCTAAGGGTGGCACAATAGGTGCTGCAGCCATTAGAGGTCTTCCCTGGTCACAGTGCCCTGGGTACCATTTACCAGGGGCTGACCTGTGGCCAGAGATGCCAATTGGGTTAGTTTTGGGGCAAGAATACAGGCCCTGGGTACCTGATTGCACATCAAGTAAAAGTGCATCAGTAGTCTGGCAAAAAGTGGGGGGTTACTGCAACAGAAACCCACTTTCCTACACGCAAACAATGGCGCTTATTTCTAATTATTTTATTTTATTTATTTGGGAGGAAAAAAGAACGGTTCCAGGCAGTATTAGCACCAGAATGGCTCTGAGAACAGACGGTAGAGGTGGCGGAGGAACAGAGCATTTAATGACCGTGACCTCAGCTCTCGTCGGCACCTAGATGGCGACATGCTCCTAGACGCTGACCTCCTGTAACAACGCCTCAACGTTATGTCTCAAAGGCGGTATACTCTTCATCATGGAACTCCTGTTTCGCCTAGACGCTGACCCATTCCTCGACGACAACTCAGACAATGGCGTTCAAAGCCCATGGCGTTCAAAGCTCATGACGTCGTCGAGGGCCATGACGTCGCCGAGGGCCATGACGTCGCCGAGGGCCATGACGTCGTCTAAGCCCATGACGAGGGTAATGACGTCGATGGCCTCGATGACCAGAATAGATGTCGTTTTTGGGCTGAAAGCCTCAGTTTGGACCTTTCACGTCCTTTAGAAGCAAATGGTAGAGCCCTAGTAGAGGACTGACCCTCTCCTCGCTCTTCAAAGGTAATTGGTAGAGCCCTGGTAGAGGACTGACCTCATCCTCGCTCTGAAGACGTACCTTCAGACGATATTCTTTTCTTGAAAGTATTTGTAAGGAAGTGGGTTTCTGTTGCAGTAACCCCCCCACTTTTTGACAGACCACTGATGAACTTTGACTTGATGTGTCCTGGGTCCCTGCCAATCAGGTTCCCAGAGCCTGTGTTCTTTCCCCAAAACTAACCCAATTGGCATCTTTGGCCACATGTCAGCCCCTGGTAAATGGTACCATAGGTACCCAGGGCACTGTGACCAGAGAAGGCCTCTAAGGGCTGCAGCACTTATTGTGCCACCCTTGGAGGCCCTGTACCCTGACACACACACACTGCCTTTGCAGGCTGCGTGTCTTGGTGCAGAACAAAGTGAAGAGTCGACATGGCACACACCATTGTGTGCCATGCCCACAAACCACTGCCCTGGCATACATCAGTCACCCCTCTAGCTGGGTGCCCTATGCCAGTGGTGAGGGTACAGGTGCATGAGCCCTGTACCCCTACAGTACCCAGGTCCATTCCTGGGCACTAAGTGCAGTGCTGCCATTAAGAGTATATGGTGCTGGGAGTTTGTCATTACGAACTCCACAGCACCATAATGGCTACACTGAAGACTGGGAAGTTTGGTATCAAACCTCTTAGCACATTAAACCCACACTGATGCCAGTGTGGGATTTAATGTAAAAGGCACCACAGAGGGCATCTTAGAGATGGCCCCTGAAACTCGACCAACCTCCAGTGACCTGACTGAGTGGCTGCCTAGGCTGCCACCACCAGACAGGTTTCTGGACCCCTGGGTCGAGAGCTTGCTGCTCTCGGGGGCCTGAAACAATGCACATCCTGGGACGAGGTGCCAAGCCTCCTCCCCCAGGATGGGCAGGGTTCACGAAGGAGAAGCTTCAAAGGCATGCCGCCTTTGTGAGCCTCTCCAGACCATTTGCTGCTTTCAGCAACTGGTCCTACCCCCCACTTTGGGCGGGAGAACCGGCGGGAAAAACAAGTGAGGAAGAGAGGTGTGCCCACCTCTGCCAACTCCACCCCTAAGGTGGGGGAGGCGAGGTGAAGCACAACCTCGAGTCCCCGCCATCTTGAGGATGGGGGACCCAGCCAACCAGGGACAGGCTCCTGCCCCCTCCCACTGGAGAGTGGCAGAATAGGGGGTGTACCCACCGCAGGGAAGGGACCCATTGGTCCCGGCCCTTTACCTACCTGTAACGCCCCTAAATTTAGTTTTTAGGGGCACCCTGAAGAAATGCGTTACTTACCTGTAACAGCAGTTATCCAGTATTGGTATCTTTCATAGATTCACATGCCTGAATCATTCCCCGTCGTCGAGGCAGGGAGTCCCCGGTATATAATAAAAGTAATGTCCTATTAGACATACCAAACCATAGGCCTAAGGCCTCTCATTAGTAACATATCCAGGTCCTTTTGTGAAAAGGACCAAACTCTCTGGAGCAGCCAATCAGCTGCCACCACCCTCTGGAACCTTCCTGTCAGGAGCTCTGGTCCCTCAGATTTTCGTAAGCGTAGTGCTAAGTAATAGTATCTCTGAGAGAACCAAGAGAGCCTTTCCAAGGGAGGTGGGTGGGTTGCATGTGAATCTATGAAAGATACCAATACTGGATAACTGCTGTTACAGGTAAGTAACGCATTTCTTATCCAGTATTAGAGTATCTTTCATAGATTCACATGCCTGAATCAGAGTAGCAAGCAATAGTGAGCACATTTCCTTTGTTCCCCATAAGGGATATACACTCATTGGTTAAAAACAAAAACCCATATTGATACATTCCATTATATCATCGATATAGTGCATCATCATAATAACAATAATAATCATAGAAATGTGTGGTAAAACAAAGGTTGGTGGGAAGGAGGAAAGGCTCACCTCTATTGAAACAGATGACGTAGTACTGCCTGTCCAACTGCAGCGTCCTTCGCCAGTTCTGAATCCAAGCAGTAATGCTTGGTAAATGTGTGCGGCGTTTTCCATGTTGCCGCTCTGCAAATGTCCATCAGCGGTACGCCGGCAAACAGAGCCATGGACGTAGAGACCGCCCTGGTAGAATGGGCACGAATTGTAGTTTGCAAAGGCTGACCAGCCTGCTGGTGACATAGAGTGATAGCGCTAGAGATCCACCTAGCGATACTCTGCTTGGTAAGGGGAAACCCTTCCTAGGCACACTGTAGGCCACGAAAAGTTGGTTGGACTTTCGGAATGGTCTTGTCCTATGAAGGTAGAATTTAATGCATCGCTTCAGGTCCAAGGAATGAAGAGCTTTTTCCGCTGGTGTTTGAGGATTCGGGAAGAATGTCTTTAACACAATGGGTTCGTTAAGATGGAAGTACGATGGCACTTTAGGGATAAACTTCGGGTTAGTTCGAAGAATTAACCTATCATCCCTGAATTGCAGAAATGGATGCTGTATTGTAAAAGCATGAAGTTCGCTGACTCGTCTTGCCGAAGCCAGGGCGAGTAGAAGTGCAGTTTTCCAGGAGAGGAATTTAAGGTCCACCTTGTGTATTGGTTCAAAAGGATGCCTCATAAGCTGAGCTAGAACTGTATTAAGCTGCCATGTTGGAGGAGGAAGCTTTAGTGGAGGGAAAGTCCGGAAAAGACCTTTGAGGAATTGTTTTATGAGTCTATTGGACCAAAGTGAAGGACCTGTGGAAGATCTTCTGAAGCGGGATATCGCTGCTAGGTGAACTCTGATGGAAGCGTGAGCGAGGCCTGCATTTGCGAGATGAAGAAGGTATGGCAAAATCTCCTCAGGAGAGGACTTAAAGGGATGTACTTTGGCAGATGCACACCATATACAGAACCTTTTCCATTTGAGAGAATATGTCTTGCTTGTACTGTCCGCCACTGCTCGAGACAGAACCGCTCTACAGTCCGGAGGGATATTCATAGCCTGGAATTCATTGTATTCAGGAGCCAGGCCGATAATTTGAGTGAGGCCGGGTCCGGATGTTGTATCTGTCCCTGATCCATTGTGAGGAGAGATGGGAACGGCTTCAATGGAATTGGAGGTGCCTGGGATAGGAGATGTAGTTCCGTAAACCAATGTTGGCGAGGCCATGCTGGTGCTATTAAAATCAGTGTGCAGGGCTCTGCCTTCATCTTCTTGAGTACCCTGGGGAGCAGCGGAATCGGCGGAAAAGCGTACGCAAAGACGCCGCACCAGGCTATTGAAAATGCATTCCCCAGAGATCCCTGCTGGGGATGCCAACTTGCGAAGCGTTGGCATTTGGCGTTGATCTGTGACGCGAACAGGTCTAGATTTGGTTCGCCCCATTGGTTGAAAATGCGGTTGAGAATACCCTGGTGTAATTCCCACTCGTGGCAGGATGTTTGTAGTCTGCTCAGTGAATCTGCCAATATATTTTCCCTTCCCGGCACATATTCGGCCTTCAGAGATATTTTGTGCTGAAGTGCCCAGTTCCAAATTTTCTGCGATTCTTGAGATAACGAGAGAACGAGTACCCCCTGTTTGTTCACATAGTGCATTGTTGTGGTGTTGTCCGTCTTGACCAGCACTAGCGAAGCTGCTATTCTGGGAAGAAAAGCCCGCAGGGCTAGATACACAGCTCTGAGTTCTAGGAGGTTGATGTGCAAGGTCCTTTCTGTTATTGACCATTTTCCGCTGATTTGAAGCTCCTGGAGAAAAGCTCCCCAACCTTCCAGGGATGCGTCTGTAGTTATTACTTGAGGAGACACTGGAGGCAGAAAAGACAGGCCTCGTGCCAGATTCTGTGGACGAGTCCACCAATGTAATGCTGTAATTACTTGAGGAGTGATCTGAATGATGTCGTCGAAAGATCCTTCCACCTGAATCCACTGAGCGGCAAGAACCTCCTGGAGAGGACGCATATGGAGACGACAATGCGGAATGAGTAGTATGCAAGAAGACATCATTCCTAGGAGGGATTTGAAGAGCCGAACCGAAAGAGACTTTCTTAGCTTTATTCTGTTTGCCAGCTGTGTGAGCCTGCGTTGTCGTTCTTGCGTTGGGCAAGCATGCGTGTGGACCGTATCCAACACGGCTCCTAAGAATGTGATCCTTTGAGAAGGTTGAAGCATTGACTTTTCTACATTGAGGGTGAGACCTAACTGCTTGAAAAGTTCTAGACAAGCGCTGGAAGATTGCGTTGCGCCTTGAAAAGATGGTGCCTTGATGAGCCAGTCGTCGAGATATGGAAATACTTGATGATGCTGCTGTCTGAGGTACGCAGCGACCGGAGCCAGGCATTTCGTGAATATACGAGGAGCCGATTTGAGCCCAAACGGCAGCACTCGAAATTGGTAATGCTTGCCAGCGACTGCAAATCTCAGAAATTGTTTGTGTTTTCTGTGGATTGGCACATGGAAATAGGCATCCTGTAGATCCAATGATACCATGTAGTCGTTCGGGTTGAGAAGTTGTAGGACTTCCTGTATGGTAATCATGCGAAATGATTGCTTCCTTAGGAATTTGTTCAAATTTCTTAGGTCTAGAACCGGCCTCCACTTGTTGTCTCTCTTGCGCACCAAAAAGAATCGGGAATAAAAACCTTTTCCTCGTTGATGAACAGGAACTCGCTCTATGGCCCCTTTGCGAATCATGGATGATATTTCGTTCTGCAAGAGGTTCAAATGCTTGTGAACCATAGGTTGAGGTGGAGTTGGTGGAGGGGTTTGAAGAAATTCCAAGGAATGACCGAATTGTACTATTTGAAGGACCCACTGATCCGTAGTAATTTGTTCCCAGTTGTGGAAAAAATTCGATATCTTCCCTCCTATTTTGAGTGGCGAGGGCGAGGTTGGAGTTGGTGGCAAGGAAAAGTCATTGACGCCGGGCAGCATCCCTCTGGCGACCAGCTCTTCCTCGAAAAGAGGATTTGTTATAGGCAGTTTGTTGAGGTTGCTGCCTTTGCTGAAATTGCGGCCTGTATTGCTGGCCGGACGAGGAGTAATTAGAATATCTATTTTGTTGATATCCTCCTCTATAGGACGATTGACCTCTACCTCGTGAGCCACGAAAGGAAGACGTTTTATATTGGAGGGTTCCCAAAGATCTTGCTGTCTCTGTGTCTTTCTTAATCCCTTGTAGGGCCTCATCGATATGAGATCCAAACAGGCACTGCCCATCATAGGGCATATCTAGGATCTTTGTCTGGACCTCCGGTCGGAATGTGGTTGCTTTAAGCCAGCCTTGGCGCCTTAAGACTGCCGCTCCTGCCAACTGACGGAAACCAGTAGATGCGATGTCCATCGCACAATCTATAATCTCCGAAGCTGACCTTTCGCCTTCTTGCAGTAGCTTCTTCGCTTCCTGTTTGGTGTCCTCTGGTAAACTATCCAAGAAAGGTGCAATGTCTGACCAGATTTGCCTGTTGTATCTTCCCAATAAGGCTAGTGAGTTAGCAGCCCTCACTGTTAGTGCCGACATGGAAGAGAAACGCTTTCCAATGTTGTCCAAACGCCTACCCTCTTTATCCGGTGGCGCTGACAGTGGAGTAGACGGATTCTTTGAGTGGCGCTGGGCTGCTTGTGTCACCACCGAATCTGGCTTGGGATGGCCAGTTAGACAGGCTGGGGCGTCATCCGGTGCCCTATACTTTTTATCCAGTCGTGTTAGGATTGGAGGCATTGAAGAAGGATTCTTCATGATCTTGACCCCTTGTTCCCAGATATAGTCTATTATTGGCATGGATCTCACCGACTTTTTAAAGGGTTCCTTAAAGTCATATAAGAAACACTCTTGTTGCTGGGAAGGCATTGGCAACTGAAAGCGCTTTGCCGCTCTTTCTAGAAGATTATGAAAACCTCCTATGTCCTCCGGAGGCGAGTCTACTGGAGGAGGGGAAGGAGACGCTGGAAGTGGTATGACGTAGTCGTCCCATTCCTCATGCTGTGATCCATCATCCAGGATTTCCCCTTCTTCTTGACGACAGTCCTCTTCATCGTCAGTAGAATGGAGAGATGGACAAATCACTGTCGATGCGGACGGCTGAGGTGGAAGTTGTACGGCCGGTGGTGGAGCTCGTTCCGGAGCAGAAGCCGGAGCAGTAGTAGGAAACCTTTTCTTATAATCTGTAATCAGAAATTGGAGGTCCGACACCAAAGCCACCGGAAGACATACCATCTGAGGTTGTTGAGGTACTTGATCTTCCTGATAAGACTGATCATCAATGTCCTGATCATCCTCATCTGAGAACTCCTGGTATTTGACATTAAGTTCCGACGGACTTGTTGCGGCCCTAAAAGGACCCTCGTCCTCCGAATCGTCATCCACATCCAATAGATGAGAGGGTACTAAGGATTGGACTCTACTGGGTGACGTTACAGACGGTGACAATCTGCTGAGTCGTTTAGCCTTCATTTTTGGAGTAGACATCAAGATCGTCGACGGAACACTCGTCGTCGACGGTGGCGCGTCGATTGGTAAAGCTTTGAGCTTCGTTGAAAGCTTTGTTGAAATCTTCGTCGACGGCGTCGTCGATGGAAATGGCGTCGACGGTAAGCCTACCGTCGAAAGAGACGTCGTCGGCGGTATCGTCGACGGGAGCACCGTCGATGTGGTTGTCGTCGACGGGAAGGTCGTCGTCGGCGTCGACGACTGGATCGTCGTCGGAATCTTCGACGACGACTTCCTTATTTTTATCGTCGACGACATGATCACTTGTGCCGTCGACGAAGATGTTGTAGTCGTCGACGATGATCGCGGCGCCGACGAAGCAGACATAGTGGAGACTGTCGTCGTCGACGTGGTAACCCTGGCAGTGACAGGAGCAGTCGTCGTTGAAATCGTCGACGATGCCGTCGTCGACGAGCCTGAGGAGGGTTTTTTAAAAGAATGCTGGACTCTGACTGAAGGAGTCGCAGGGTCTGGAGATGGCAATTTTTTGCCCGTGGGAACCTCTGAAGACTTTTTCTGCGTCTTCTTTGCAGGTTGCTGTGATGAAGGGCTTGGAGAAGCATTTCTCGACCTTTTCTGTGGAGTTTTTGAGGAGGATCTTGATGAAGTTTCACTCTCCTCAGAGGACAAGGGATCTTGTTTGTCCTTTAACCTCTGCAGCCAAATCAAAAGACGTCCTTCCCGGTCTTTTAGGGTTTTTGCAGAGAAAGTACGACATACCTTGCAGTCTTTAGCTGAATGGTCTGGGTAAAGACAGTACAGGCAGTCCTTGTGAGGATCGTCCACATGCAACCTCTTCTTCCTGCAGGTTGTACATGGCCTGAAAAGGCCTTTCTTCGAGGTGTCTGACATGAAGACGACTATGACTTCAGTCAGACAGAAATAAGGATAATGAAATACCTTTCTAGCAGTATAAACGCTGTAATAATAGAAAACCTGAGCAGAGCTCAGTTGGAGACTCCCTTAGCACAACGTGCGGTAGAAAATCTGAGGGACCAGAGCTCCTGACAGGAAGGTTCCAGAGGGTGGTGGCAGCTGATTGGCTGCTCCAGAGAGTTTGGTCCTTTTCACAAAAGGACCTGGATATGTTACTAATGAGAGGCCTTAGGCCTATGGTTTGGTATGTCTAATAGGACATTACTTTTATTATATACCGGGGACTCACGTCTCGACGACGGGGAATGATTCAGGCATGTGAATCTATGAAAGATACCCTAATACTGGATAACCTTCCTTCCTCAGATCCAGCAACAAGAAAAGGAAGAAGAAGAAGGACGAGAAGCCGTGCAGAGCTAACAAGAGGACGACGCCCACTGACTTGGCCCCAGCCCTACAGGCCCGTCTCCCCTCGAACCTGCTCCTGCAAAACCCCGGCGTGTCCAGTGGCCAGCAACCTCAAAAACCCCGGAGGACCTGCCTGCCTTCACTTTCCAAGCTGTTTCTCCTGTGAACACCGGACGTGTTTGAACTGCAGCTTCTGGTGCCAGCCAGGAACCGCGAATCCCGCACACTCTGCACCCGCCGAATCCGGCCGGAGTGGGCAAATACCCAGAGGAGGTCCCCCCGGCGATCCTGACCCGAGATCCGGCAACCCCTGACCTGCCTCAAGCCTCCTGACGACGCCTGCAGCCTCAATCCAGAGGACCCCCCCCTACCGCGACCAGAGCGGGTAAGAAAATCCGACGTCTCAAGGCACCCCTGCACTCGACGCCCCACGGCCTTGTGTGCCCAAACCAACGGTGCCTAACCCAACCCTCTACATCCCAACTTACCCCTCGAAGTGTTGGTAGCTCCTGGAAGATCCTCGTCCCCGAGCCTGCAGTGTTTCTTTGTCCCGGAGAATCTCCATTGAAATTAAAAGGGCACCCGACCTCAAAACAGCACCCTGCACCCGGCCGCCCCAGTGCCGCCGAGGGTGCCCCTTTGGTGCTAACTTGGTCCCCAACATGCCCTGAGCTTAACCCTAGGAGCTTTGCTCCCACAACCCCGTGGCCTGCTTGCTAGCAGCCACCAACCGGAGTCCCCCTGTCCTCCATAGGATAACATTGGGCCTCAACACTCTGCACCCGGCCACCCTAGTGCCGCTGAGGGTGCAACAACAGTGCATCACTGACCCTGGGAGACCCTTGAGTCTAACCCCAGAACCCTAATTCAAAAGACCGATTACTTACCTTGAAACCGATAACTCATTTTTCAACATAGGATAACATGGACACTTTTTCTTCCAAAAAGTTTCTAAGTGTCGACTTTTGAAAACTACTAATATTCCTTAAAAATCAGCCGAATAACAAAAAAGCATTTTCTCAACTGTTTCCAGGAAATGTCCCAGTGTTGAATCGAGGATCCAGCACTGAGTAAGAAAAAGTATCGATAACTTAACTTACCTGCTAAGTGAATTTCCTCCCATAGGATAACATTGGTGATTCTATGTGAAAAAGTTTCTAAGTGTCAACTTTTGAAATGCAATAATATTCTTTAAAAATCGTACCTTTAACCAAAACGCATTTACTCACCTGTTTTCAGGAAATGTCCCAGGGCTGAATCTAGGATCCAGTCCTGTGTTAGCAAAAGTAATCTGAAAAGTAATTAACTGCATTTTACTTAAAAAGCCCATTCAATTGAATGTACTATACCTGCAATGTGTTGCAAACTGCTTACTTAAAACTGTAACCAAAACCAGTACAAGTTACACAGCAATTTTGAACTGTGTTCATACAAGTAATTTACTACTGAAAAGTATTTTTATGCTTACATGTGCCAGGCTTGCTTGGTTCTAGAAATAAAACAGTATTTTTTTATACAAAACAATTGGCCTAGAGTTTAGTTCTTGAGTGTGTGGATTCATTTGCTGTCTGAGTGTGTACATCAAATGCTTTACACTGTCCTCTGATACTGCCTTACTGCTCGACCAAGCTACCACTTTAGAGAGTAAGGTTCTATCTAACTTTAACCTCTGCCAAACCTCTGGAGACCCTATACACACTGTACCTCACTTTGGTGCAGTATATATAGAGCCAGTTTCTTACAGTATTCCTTAGCTGAAAATCTTTAGAGAGATGCTGCCTAGAAGGCAGAATCTTGCTCTCCCAGGCAGGTCATTTGGACAAATAAAAAAGCGCATTTTATTCAACAGAAACAAAACACAATTTGTCAGAAAAAGGCAGAAACTGTAAGGGAGGGATAAAAAACATCGAATGAAGTTGAAACCAAAATAAAACAATGTTTTTTGAAGAGAAAAACCTAAAAATGCTGAGCTCAGTGCTCCAGGATCCTGTCAGCAGGAGTCGGAAAAAGAACTAAGTAACTGCCACTGGCTGGGCATGATGAGATACTGGTGGTCTCTTGATTCTTAAAGGCACAGCTTCTAATTTTCAGACATATAATGGCAGCCTATGGGGCTTTCTGTCCTCTCCTTTCATCTCTAACATGACAAAAAGGAGTTTTGTAAAGGGGAGTTTTCTGTGGGTCAAATACCACAAAAACACCACAAAATATAGTATACTGGCTGTCTTTTTTTACTGCAAGATGAAGATACGGCCAGTGTAGCCTATTTATTTAGGCTGCATTATTGTATTTCTATCTCTTAAGTGTCTTTGCAGGCCTTACTGAAGAAAGGCGAAAAATATCCACTTAACAAGATATATCTAAAGAAGTGCTCCGGGGTCCCCGCACGTGGGCGGGACTATTCAAGTGCTTATGACTATACATGGAAATCCCCTACAAGAGAAGGTATAATCTACTTTTATCTCTGCCTACCTTTGGGGTTCCACTGGACTCTGTGCACACTATATCTTACTTTGGTATAGTATATACAGAGCCAGCTTCCTACACCATGTCTTTCCTCTCTCCCAAGTTAGTGTGGAACATCAGCACATTCCACACTTCTTTCAGCGGCCTACACTGTACACCTGCCTTCTGTTCGTTTCATGCTTCTCCTGCATTTCTATTTTCTATATATTAGCCCATATTTGGCACAGTGCCTTCTTAAGTTTATTGTGGTGCTGCATTTCTGTACTGTATATAAAGACCACACCCTGGTCGCTCATGGCAGAAAGAGCCTGGTTGTGTGATGTGCACATGTCTGCCCTTCTCCCTTGACTAGCCAACAAGCATTGATACCTACAAATACACCTGTCTGGTGTTTTCTTTTCGTCGCTCAGGAAGGCTGCAGAATTATTCCCTGACAACCTTGGTTTTGTTTATCCTTATTCTGTGTTACAGCAACACTGCTGCTCTATCAGATTTTTTCTATGCAAACGTAACAAATACTGCATATGCAAAGGGCAGAAACAGACAATTGTTGCTGGAGGGCTGCAGAGAGCATTGTTTGAGTGCAATTAAAGTATTTATGGCAGGGTGAAAGTGGCTAGACATCTTGAACACCCAAAATCAGGATGTTCCCCTCCACCAACATTATTCCTGCTACCCATGTTAATGTTGTTAATTCCTGGGGTCTTATTCCTTCTGTCTCCTTCTTGAGCATAGCAGGCACTGTCGAGCTCGATGGCGGTAAAAATAATCTGAAAGTTTGGCCACACGGGGGGGCGGGGGGCAATAGCCTATTCTCGAGGGATCTGGTTTCACCAAATACACCCATCTCCAAGAGGAGAGAAAGAAAAAACAAGCATTTGCAATGCAATCGGTCTCGCCTTTGGGACCTTATATGTATTTAGCTATGCAGCACATTAGACTGGGTGCTGAAACATCTACTGTTCTTTAACATGGTGGAAAGTAAGCCCCAAACTGCGTGACACGCCAGGTATTGGAACACATGGAGAGAAATATTGCCTTTCAGCGGGAAATGGTATAGTCCAAAGCTATGTTTTTAATATAAAATCAGGGCCTTCGGTGGTCATATCACTGAAAATACAAGATTTGAAAAAAATATTATTGTCTACGGGTGCTCGTGGAAGACAATTTCTATGGACTGGAATCTAAAGAATGATAAAGTGATTCTGGTATTTTACTGACCTCTGCTGGTCGTTTTCTATCAAGAAAGTTAAATAGAGGCAGTTGCCAGAAAAATTTAAAAAAAGAAAGTCCCTCAGCAGAGAGCAAATCTGGTATTTTACTGACCTCTACTGGTCATTTTTTTATTAAGACAGTTAAATAGAGGCAGTTGAACAGAAAAAAAAGTCCCTAAGCGGAAGCAGACAAGTCCTAGGTCTGATCTCCAGAGCCCACAAAGTACATACGCATATAAGTATATACTAATATATAAGTATATACTAAAGTATGTACAAGAGGTCTCAAATGCTAGACCTAAAAAGTAGAATTATTTGTGGTTGTTGAATTATTTAGCGCACTGCTGTTACGCGAGCGCCATTGCAGCACTAGTTTGTCTGTACTGTTGCAGGCTGAAATTCGTATGTGTGGCTGCAGTGTGGTCGGCTGTAGTGTGGCCATTGAGGAAGGAGTTGGTGCCACACATGATGTTCCAAGCGGTGCTGCGAATCGAGCACATTAAAGAATACTTAGGTGTGCATGTGTTTACGTGTGGATTGCCTGGACACATTGGCATGTGCCAGATTAATGAATACCAAGCCATTGCTTGCAAAACTAGAACACTAATCAAGCACTGATAAAGCCATTATAAGTCTCAACTTCATAATGTGAGTGCTGATGTACTGACTTTGCCAAAGTTTGTAAGTGCTGCTTAAAAAAGTAAAAGAAAATCATTTCAAAATACTGCAGAAAAAAATAGTACTTATCTTATGGTATGTCAAAACTGTACTGTGAATTCAGTGTTTTCAATCTTTATGAAAATACTGGTTTATTTTTTAAATACTTTTCACTCCGCAAACTCTAAGCAGAATTTAAAAGGAATAAGGAAGTGTCAATGTTTATAGGGAAACGCTTGCAAAGGCCTAATTTATTTTCCACAGGATTCAGCCATTTGGTCCTCTATTAGTTGCAGTGAGCAGATTTTTGGGCCTCCAGAAGAATGGTCATGTTAAGTACACCTTCTGCCTCAGACACCAATGGAGCGAGAGCAGTAGATGGCCCTTCCCTTGGTGCCTTAAAAGCCTCGCTGTGCCAAAGCTTGCATGTTCATGCAATATGTGGAATGAAGGAGATAAAACCAAAACAGCCCTTAAAGTCTGCTCTTCAACCAGAGGACAGCGAAAATATCCCAGTTGCGGTGCTTTTACACACGAGCAGCGAGAGGAGGGGAGTATTAGAGTGCGGGGAAGTATTTGAGGGGGGTAAGTAGCACACTGGGGAGAGAGCTAAAAATCACATGCCCTCTCATGGAGTGCTGGATGGAAAAGAAAGAAGTGGTTCCCCAAACGTGAACAGCGTAAGGATGCACGTCAGCCAATTAGAATAATTGTAAAAAGGCTGTGCTGCAGGTGCGGGACAAACACAAAAAGACGAGCCATTGAATAAAAAATAAACACAAGAATGACGATAATGCCACCCAATGATAAACAAAGGGTGGGCTGTGAACCTACAATAGGTCTTTAACAATCAGACAGGTGACCCCTGAAAATGGGGCATTGTAGGGCACCAAGACATCTGGTGCAATCGCTCCACTACATTTATTTTGTATTGTGTGTGTGTATCTATCTATCTATCTATCTCTCTCTCTCTCTCTCTCTCTCTCTCTCTCTCTCAAAGGTTGACGCTGGGCAGAGAACACCTGCCCCCTCGAGTCTTGCAGTTTCCTCTGAGACCTCCTAGAGTTTGAGGTCCCTCGAATTGATGGCTCTGGTTGTGCACCTCTTCATTGTAATCCAGGCCTGAAACTTGGGGTTGTGCTTTGTGCAGGGGACAAAACGATGACTTTCTTACAGGCCACATCGGCGTTTACTCTGCGACAAAGTGTGCGTTAATAGAGCCCCTGGTGCCGCACAACTTGCTATTGTTGCAGTCCTGCTAAAAATTGATTTTTCTATTGTAAAATCTTACCACACTCAGGTAATCAACTTACAAAGGATGAAAGTCTAAGTTGGCCCTGCCTATATTTGAATCTTAGCTCTGCAGGTTACTCAGATCTTTGTAGCAGGAACACGACCCACTGAGTTGTCCGACTTATATTGTAGCATTCTGTTACCCTCCTGATGAACCCGCAAGGCTCTATTATAAGGGGTGATTTAAATTGTGGGAGTATGAAATGTTCTTGCAAGAGCACCATATGCAAATAGGAATGCAAAGACTGGGCCATCCGCAGTCATGTATTTACATGTGTTATATGAGAGCAGTAGAGGGCGGGGGGGAGGGAGTGGGTGGCTGCGCACATTTATTCCCTGCCCTGAGATGTTGGCTAAGTGAGCCTGGGTCCCTATGGAGTGAACGCACAGGCAGAGACATGTAAAGTATCCATGACTGTGCAGGCATAGGGGCGCTGAAGACTTAAACCTGGGATGAAGGCTGCGGGGGTGTTGGAGGGGAGCGCGAGCGGCTGCTGCCAATGTAACTGTCCAGTTCCGTATAGTGCCGATTAACAAGGGTATACGGCTTGCTTCTAAGCGCTCCCACCTTTGTCAGAGAACGGGGACAAAGGGGTGATGGGCGATTTGTCCAGGATCACACAGTTTGAACCCGTGATCAATACAAGCGTTTTGTGGCACAAGGCTATGGCGAGGTGCGAAGGGAGCACCGATCAGACTGCGTATTGAGGGGAGGAGGGAGAGGTAAAAACAAAAAATAGCAATTTTCCACACATCTGATACACGATTGGTCTAATTAACAAGGAGGCACTGCTCGCTCCCGCAGGCAAAACGCCGTGGGATGCGAGGAATGCAGCTGACACCCTGCGCGCCCCTGCTCGCTCCCGACAGCAAAACGCCGTGGGAGTGACCAGTAAACAAAGAGGTGGGACATGCGCCCGCCTTTGGCCATTTGCGTGCTTTCATTATTGAAAGCCACACGCAAAGGCCAATCCAATATGTGGGAGGAGTCAGACCCACAAGAAGAAGTTTAGAGTGATTACAAGAAGCCTCCCCATAGAGCAGCGCATGTGCGCTGCACTAGGCTCGACCTAAAAATGGTTAGAAGTATGACTTTCCGGCTCCAACCACTAGATGGCAGAATATGCAAAGCATCTGAATATAGAAGAGATTTCATGCTGCTAAACCTTTAGATTCTCCAAGCGCCATCCTGTAATTTGGGAGGTATATTGCACTGGTCTAAAATGATGACCACATAAGCGTACATGGTTTTCCTTAACTATATGGGTACATTTATCAGAACTTTATCACATTGTCTAGCAGTAAAGTGTTAAAAAGTAGCAAAACCAATTTTATTAAGACGCATACCTGCTTTTCTGCATGATCTGCAGGCCATCCTTGAACGTGTTTTATAAGGTTTTCATTGAAGTGTGTTGCTAGTGTAGGTGTAAGCGAACAGGAGGTTCGTGAAGATGTGTTCTGTGGAGCAGCTGTTGTAGATGATACAGTAGTACTTGATGTATGATTTGGACTTGGCGATGGACTTCTTTGACTACTAAAACAGGGAGAAAAAAATCATTTTATATCACTATTAAGATCAATGAATTTCACAAGACAAATTTTTCAAAGGACAGCGTGCCTACCTGTAATCCCAGTTCACCATCAGGAGGACCTGCATTGAAATCTTAATTACTGAATAATCCCACCCACATGGCGAATCCCAGAGCATTTTACAAAATGAAATCATATACTTTTTAACTTTAAAACCAGAAGAAAACGAGTCTAGTGGACACTGTGAAGGCTGTATTTGCCAGTTTTATTTTTTAAATATCCAATTTTAGTCCAGAAAAGCCACTAAAAGCAGAAAAAAGTGGCAAAAACTTTCATAAACCTTTTTTCAACAGAAACGTGAGAGAAAGTTGGCAATGTAGCTAGATAGACTGCAACATAAAGGTTTTTAAGGAACCACACTCCACCAGTATCCCATCATGCCCTGTCAGTGACACTGCTCAAATTCTTTTTGAATGAAGGCTTTGGAAACTTCTGTCTTTCATGCGATCACTGTTTCTATCCTATATGGGGGTAGTTAGGGATTCGTATGATTTCAATGGAGATTCCTTTGAAGGAGAACTAGGATTACGTGTAAGCAACTTTTTACTCCTTCAGGGGATCTCCATTGAAAATCATAAGCACTAATTAAAACAGCAAGCACATACCACACATCAGGTGGTGGAAGCGGAAGAAAAAACTCAAGATCTAACCATAGAAATTCCTAAAGCAGCATAGTATCTGGTGAAAGTGTAGAGTGAACGCCATGTAGCTGCCTTGCAAATCTCCATTATGAGGTTATTCCTCAACAAAGCATTGTTCAAACCATACCTCTAATAGAATGAGCCTTGGGATTATCAATTAAGGATCCATTTGCTTTCTGATAACAGTGAAATGCAAGAGAGAATTCACCTGGAAATTGACTGCTTTAAGATGGACAAATCTGTACGAATAGGCCTTCAGCTTAGAAATAGGGTCAAATCAATGAATGTCTTGTCTTCGCAAGACAAAAAGAACTTACATTAGAGTGTGTGTTAGGACCTTTCAGATGGTGTGGAAGGATTTTTTTAAGAAAGTAAGAGGAGAAATAGTTTATTAACATGAAATACACAGACTACACTTAGCAAGAAATTGCGGCAGCGTCTTAATGACTACGACACCTTTATGGAACATTGTATAAGGTTAATGGGAATAAAGCCTTAATTTCACTAACCCAGTATGCAGATGGGACCGCTACTAAGAAGGCAGCCTTCTACAAAGCTTGATGCAAGGTGGCCCTGAGAAAAGGTTTAAAAGGGGATGGGACATTAGCTTTTAAATGCCCATGCTGTGGGCCCAACGTGAGGTCTCTCGAGGATCTGGAAAACCTTTTTTATTCTTTCCAGAAGTCTTTAATAACCGAGAAGGTAAGGAAGTATTGCTTCTTTCTGACATTTTGTTGAATTCATTTCTTTCTCAGGATACCACATGCAACATCTCTTCCATACAATATGAATATTGAATGAGTTTTGGAGCCATTCTGTAAACTAAAGATGGCAAATTTAGTATTGTGGTAACTAAACTGAAGAATAGAAAGTGGATAACTGGCTGATTGGGTTGTTGGAGTATTTGAGGATGGGGTGGTATTTTGCAGGCAAGGGGTAACTGTTCTAAGCAGGTGGTAGTCATTTGTTGGGGGTCTATGACCTGGTCCCTGAACTTGGAGGACATTCGGTCTAAAGGGAAGCCTCATGTGCAGAGATAAAGGTTTGCGAACCACACTGGCATGACCATTCCAGTGCTAGAAGGATTATGCTCACTCTGGAGTAAGTGAGTTTGATTTCTAATGATTCAGCTAGTGTTGAGGCACCTTGTCAGTGGGTTTAGAGGTTGGAGACCACATTCACAATTAATTTTGACATCTTAGGGTTTATCATCGAACCATCGGTCACGTTTTTATTTCATCCTCCATATAAACTTCATCAATAACTGAGTAAAGCTAGTTTTACGGTTTGTACCTTAAATTAATAAACGTGTGTGTGGGCGTATATATATTATATATATCTATGGTGTATTCATCCACACCTGTCGGTAAATAGAATTACATGCAATTTAAACAGATAAAAGACTTTCAAAATCTGTCTTTTTCTGGCAACCTCACACTGTGGGGCGCATGTGTCTTTAAACAATAGCATTATATTTATGTATATCTCTCCCAAACACAGTTTTCTGTTAAAGGGAGCCACCATCCCAGACAGGGCTGACCCAGCGAGCGGCAAATGGACAACCACCTTGTATTCAAATACTCTGTTACATGGTGGCTACTGCCATGACGGAGGTACCTGTCCGCAAGTATTTCGACAGTGTCAAGTGGCAATTTGTTGGACATACATTTTGTTACAGCCAGAACTACTGCCGATGATGCAGAGTATTGTGACTGTCGACACGAGGTCGTCATTACTTAAATGGATGGATATTTGGTTACTAAACCAGTCCCTGCAGAAACTAACCTGTGTGATCGGAAGGACGGCAGGCGAGGAACTGAGATTTTATTTGTGCCACAATTGGTGAGGGAATGCATGTGGATTGAAATAGCTGCACGTCTCGTCTCTACAAAAGTGACCAACATTGCTAAAATGTGATTGACGAGCGCGCAGCCGCACTCACTGAGAGGAAATAAAGATATTGTGCATTGGCGGGTGCAAAGAAACAAAAGTGGTGAGTCAGTCTTCTTTATTCATAATCCTTTGTGCATGATGGAACACTGCGAAGTCCTGACGCGTTTCGACTGACCGAGCTTTGTTCACTTTCAAAACTGCCCCAGTCTTTTTTCTGGCAATCTCACGCTGTGGGGCGCACTGTATCCTTAAACAATGGCTAAGTTTATAAGGCAATTTTTAAAGTCTTATCTGTTTAAATTGCATGTGGTTCTAATTAACGACAGGTATGGATGAATACACCTTCCTATAAACAAGGCTTGGACGAGCCAAAACGCATCAGGACTTTGCAGTGTTCCACCATACACCAAGGATTATGAATAAAATGACTACAATGGTACTTACTTGAATTAGGCGTACAGCGTTCCTTTTGAGGAGAGTGTTTGAATACAAGGCGGCTGTCCGTTTGCCGCATGCTGGGGCCACCCCGTCAGGTTTGGTGGCTCCCTTTAAAGGAACACTGTGTTTGGGATATTTAAATAAGGGAGCCTGGCCTGCCCGCAGCTATGAGAAGAAAAGGTATTGGGATTTTGCCTGGATCATGATTGACAGTTGCTGTAGGCAAAGGAGCAGGGAGGAGATACTAAAACTCACGTGTATATTCCAGAGTCAACTGCAAGATGGCAGTAAAAAATGCGAACATTTATGATGGAATTAAAGGCAAGTGAAATGTTCGAAGCGCATTGTAAACAAGCACAAATTGAATTTTCTGTGACTTACTGGCATATTTTATCACAGTCTAGAAGCCAAATGCTATTATTTAAGGATACATTGCTCCCCACAGTGTAAGATTATCAGAAAAAGAAAAAAAAGAGTATGAGGCAATTTTGAAAATAGTCTGTTTAAATTCCATGTGGTTCTATTTGACAGGTTTAAACTAACGAAAAGGGAACGTTGCTTTTCTTTCTTCTGCTTTATTTTAATTGCTTACAATGAAAAGGACAATCTGTTTATTTTTTGCACTCCTTGGATAAAGAAAAGATAGAATCTTTCTGCATGTTTCTACACATTCCGAGCTACTGCAGTTTTGTTTTCTTTTTAAAATGACTTGAATTTTACTATTTCTAATGTCTGTTTGCAACAAATATCTAACAGGTTTTTGATATGTTTAATTTTGCACTAGAGGTTTTATGTTTACTGTTCATGTTTGCAAACATGCTCATCACACGAAAGTCATGCATCATGGTTTTAAGTGATTTGTGGGAAAGGTGATCGTGTGACCATGTATTATATGGGATAAAGTACGCCTTGCCGTACATAAGGAGGATATTGCAAGTCACCTTGTAGTTCCATAATCTTATAAAGGAACTCTACCGTCAGCCTCTTTCCTCTATATGGTTATGGAACTCCTTGGTGACTTGCAATTTCCTTATAATGTAAAGCAGGGGGTTGTTTATCCCATCCATCCATCCCTTTGGAATAAGAATGCTACCAACAGATTGATAATCCCAAAAAGAACTGAGAATCTGGCCTCAATCTCTAAACCCGGTGACTGGGTACCTCAACTTACTGGTTGAACCATTATAAATTTATTTTCGTGATAGAGAGGCAACTATCACTAGTTAGCATCTTGCATGGACTAGTATGCCTTAGTATTACCTCTAATTTAATACTGTAAAATTGAGGATTACTGATAGGATAAAGGGTACTGGTGGAAATGCACACAAAAAACGTCCCTAACCAGTCAATCAAAAGGGCACTCTCCTGGTTGGCAGAACATGAAGGAGGGGTATTTCCTGTTTTCTACATTTGCGAACAGATCTAGTTGCAGGTACCCACCAGACAAACACAATGTGCATCACTTTTTAGTTGAAGAACCACTCATTAATTTTGTGGAAAAATATTCTGAGGGCTACCGCCTCAGTATCTTGAACACCTGGAAGGTGACCTGCACTGATTTTTAAGTCTCTGGTTATGAGCCATTGTAAGAAAGTGCCCTCTTTATGCATGGTTGCCCCAACTTTTTCCTAAACTGTTGATGTGCTTTGAGTGTGCCCTGTGTTCCTGCCAAACAGGTACCCAGGGCCTATGTTCTTTCCCTAAACTACATTGAAAACAAAACCCAATTGGCACTCCTTGGCCACAAGTCAGTCCCCTGTAAATGGTACCACAGGTACTGTGGCCAGGGAAGGCCTCTAAGGGCTGCAGCACTTATTGTGCCACCGATAGAGGCTGTGTGTGTGTGTACACACACACACACACACACACACACACACACACACACTTTTGCAGGCTGCGTGTTTTGGTGCAGAACAAAGTGAAGAGTCGATATGGCACACATCTGTGTGCCATGCCTACAACCCACTCCCCTGGCATAGGTCAGCCACCCCTCTAGCTGGGTGCACTATACCAGGGGTGAGGGTACAGGTGCATGAGCCCTGTACCCCTACAGTGTCTAAGCCAATTCTTAGACATTGTAAGTGCAGTAAGGATAAGTTACTTACCTGTAATCCTAGTTCTCTTCCAGGGGTATCCTCATCAAAGTCATAAGCACATGAATATTCCCACCCATGCGCGGGACCCCGGAAACATAAAACATATGTGGAAACCTTATATGTAGCTCTATATATATATATATATCCATATTCCCCAGATCAATTGTGAGAAAGTGCCATCTTTCTTGCATGGTATGACCCCACTTTTTGCTGAATTGCTGATGTGCTTTGACTGAGTGTGCCCTGGGCTCCTGCCAACCAGGTACACAGGGCCTGTGTTCCTTCCCTAAAACTGCATTGATACCTACACCCAATTGGCATCCATGGCCACAGGTCAGCCCCTGGTAAATGGTACCATGGGTACCCAGGGCACTGTGACCAGGGAAGGCCCCCAAGGGCTGCAGCACTTGTTGTGCCACCCTTAGGGACCCTGTACCTTCACACACACACACTGCCTTTGCAGGCTGCGTGTCCTGGTGCAGAACAAAAGTGAAGAGTCGACATGGCACACATCCCTGTGTGCCATGCCTACAAGCCACTGCCCTGGCCTAGGTCAGCCACCCCTCTAGCTGGGTGCACTATGCCAGTGGTGAGGGCACAGAGGCATGAGCCCTGTGCCCCTACAGTGCCCAAGTCCATTCTTGGGCATTGTAAGTGCAGTGCTGCCATTAAGAGTATATGGTGCTGGGAGTCTGTCATTACAAACTCCACAGCACCATAATGGCCCCACTGAAAACTAAGAAGTTTGGTATCAAACTTCTCAGCACATTAAACCCCCACTGATGCCAGTGTGGGATTTAATGTAAACGCACTCCAGAGGGCATCTTAGAGATGCCCCCTGAAACCAACCAGACCTCCAGTGTCCGGACTGAGTGGCTGCCCAGGCTGCCACCACCAGACATGTTTCTGGACCCCTGGGTCGAGAGCCTCTGCTCTCAGGGGCCTGAAACAATGCGCATCCTGGGGCGAGGTGCCAAAGTCTCCTCCCCCAGGATGGGCAGGGGAAGCTTCAAAGGCCTGCTGCCTTTTGAGCTTCCCCAGACCATTTGCTGCTCCCAGCAAACTGGTCCCCACTGGTTCTACCCCCACTTCTGGCAGGAGAACCGGCGGGAAAACCAGAGGCAGGAAATGGGTTGTGCCCACCTCTGCCAACTCCACCCCTAAGGTGGAGGAGGCGAGGTGAAGCACAAACTCAAGTCCCCGCCATCTTGAGGATGGGGGGACCCAGCCAACCAGGGACAGGCTCCTGCCCCCTCCCACTGGAGAGTGGCAGAATAGGGGTGTACCCACCCCAGGGACGGGACCCATTGGTCCCTGCCCTTACCTACCTGTAACCACCCCTAAATTTAGTATTTAGGGGCTCCCTGAACCTTCCTTCCTCAGTTCCCGAATCCAAAACAAGAAGAGAAGACGAAGCAAGAAGACCAGCCGTGCAGCTGCTAACAAGGAGGCGACGACAACTGACTTGGCCCCAGCCCTACCGGCCTGTCGACCTCCGAACCTGCTCCTGCGGAACCCCGGCCTCAGCAACCTCAAAACCCCGGAGGACCTGACTTCTGTGCCACAGCCTTCAACCCAGGGACTCCCACGAGCAGTGGTACTGTTCAAAACAAAAACTACAAAAGACCCGGCCCTGGCACGGAACCGCGAAACCTGCACACTCTGCACCCGCCGAGCCCAGCCTGTGCCTGAGTGAACAAAGACTTTGAGGACGTCCCCGGCGATTCTGACCTGGAATCCAGTGCCCAAGGACCCTCCTCGACGACCCAGACGACGCCTGCAGCCTCAGGACAAGGGACCCCTCCAACCGCGACCAGCAGGGGGTAAGATTTCCCGACCTCAAAGAGCCCCCTGCACCCGGCGCCCCACGGCCCCCTGTGCCCAACTCCTGGGTGTCTACCTATCCTCCAAGACCCCAACTTACCTCTTGAAGTGTTGGTCGCTCCTGAAGAGTCACCGTCCCCGAGCCTGCAGCCTTTTTTCACCTTCCAAGATCTCCATTGGTTAACATTGAGCGCCCGACGGCTCAAAGCACCCTGCACCCAGCCGCCCGAGTGCCCCTGGAAGTGCAACCTTTACCCTAACCTACTTCCCCATTTGCCCTGAGCAAGTGACCAGGAGCCCAGCTCCCACAGCCGCGTGGCCTGCTTGCCAGCAGCCACCAACCCGAGGCCCCCTGCCTGCCATAGGATAACATTGGGCCTACTCACTCTGCACCCGGCCGCCCCTGTGCCGCTGAGGATGTAACAACTGTACTTACCTGATCCTGGGGGACCCCTGAGTCTATGCCCAGAACCTTAACTCTGCCAGTCGAGTACTTACCCAAAGACCGATAACTCACTTTTCTTCCATAGGGTAAAACTGACTGGCTCCCCCCTGGAATTTCTTCTAAGTGTGGATTTTTGAAACTTTAAAATATTCACCTAAAATCAACCCGAGTCACGAAAACGAAAATACTCACCTACTATTAGAAGAGATCCCAGTGCTGGATCGGGGTGCCCAGCACTGACCCTAAAAAGTAATCACAACGTTACTTACCGCTAACTCAATTTTCTTCCATAGGGATCCATTGACTGGTTTTCTGTGAAATTTCTTCTAACTGTCCACTTTTGAAATACTAAAATATTGTTTAAAAATCACAACAGTAACGAATTCCGAATTACTCACCTGCTATCAGGAGAGACTTCAGTACTGCACCTTTTAGTCCAGTACCAACCATGTAAAGTAATTTTGACCGTACTTACCGGTAACTTGCAATTCCTGCCATAGGATATCATTGCCTGCTTTTTACTGAAAAAGTTTCTAAGTGTCGATTTCTGAATCTTACAAATATTCTTTAAAAATCGTGCCAACGATACAAACGTAATTACTTACCTATGTTAGATAGATATCCCAGTGCTGACTCTGAGAACCCAGCACTGAATTACAAAAGTAACGTAAACCTACTTTGCTTGCAAACTGCATTTCCTTCCATAGGATAACATTGGTAATTTTACCCAGAAAAGTTTCTAAGTGTCAACTTTTGAAATACAGTAATATTCCTCAAAAATCACTACTATAACCAAAACGCTTTTTCTTACCTGTTTACAGGAAGTGTCCCAGGACTGAATCCAGGATCCAGTCCTGTGGTTAGAGAAATAATCTACAAAGTAATTAATTGCAATTAACCAAAACTGTCCATTGAGCTCAATGTTACATGGTGTTTGAATTGAACTTGTGTTGCCTCTTGCACCAACTGTGACTACTATCATCAAACAGTCTATTGCCTATTTGTAAAGTGGTTAACCAAAGCATCTCATTCTGAGAAAGTATATTCTGATACCTATTGTTGGTTCTAAAATAAAACAAGCATATATTTTTATATACAAACCATTGGCCTAGAGTTCAGTTCTTGAGTGTGTGGCTTCATTTGCTGACTGAGTGTGTACAACAAATGCTTTACACTGTCCTCTGATACTGCCTTACTGCTCGACCAAGCTACCACTTTAGAGAGTAAGGTTATATCTAACTTTAGCCTCTGCCTTACCATTGGGGAACTGTGGACCCTATACACCCTGTACCTTACTTTGGTGCAGTATATATAGAGTCACTTTCCTACATCAATAAATTGCTGCGCGCGCTCAGATTTGTTTTGGAAAATAGAAGTTTATTCTCAGAATGTTACGCGTTTCCAAAGTCAAGCTTCCTTGATCACACACTGAGTAATGTGACGAGGTGCAATACATACAATTGGATGCTCGGCATAGAAACAGGACTCACAATCGAGATCAACGTATATTGAATTACCAACGTGGCGGCCATTTTATAAAAAATTATATATACGGTAATGCAATGTTAATAGCCACATATGCCTACTTGTATATATAAACCGAACCAGCTTAAACGGCACTTTATTGTTTTCTGTCACAAGAGCATGTCAATCAAGTTTAAGAGATAAGACAAAAGCAAAGGAGGGAAAACAACAAGCATGATACAACCATGTTGAGCCCGCAAATATCTGCATTCAGTCTCAGTTTCCGCAGTATCTGGTCGAGCAATACTAGCGCCAAGTGGCTTATATTGCGCTGTATCATTAACCCTCTAAGTGTACCATCTTTGAGCATCATATATACGGTATTGCAATGTTAATATTCACATATGCCTACTTGTATATATAAACCGAAACCTACTTAAACGGCACATTATTGATTTCAATCACAAATGCATGTCAATCCAATTTAAGAAAAGAGCAAAGGCGGGAAAGCAGCAAGCATGGTTCAAACTTGTTGTACCTACGACTATCCGCATTCAATCTCAGTTTCCTCAGTACCGGGTTGAGCAATACTGGCGCCAAGTGGCTTTTACCGCACTGTGTTAAACAGATCATTGCCCTCTTGGTATAATTATACCTAGGGAGTGTGGATGATTTCACGGTTATCTCTGAAATCTATTCCGTGCTCTTTATATACAGTGAGTTTAAGTATTTAAGGTTTGTGTGTGTGACCTAGAAATCAATTACTATGTCTGGTCATCAGGGAATAAGGTCTAGTGGCCTTAGATGTATATAGAGCAGTAATTCAATATCATGCCGTGCAGGCAAAAACCAGGATCTCCCTAGTAGTCACCTATACATTATTAAAAACAGATTTAAGTGAATGTGAAATAAAGTGAAGAAGTCTTATCCATCCATCCGGTGGTGCTCTCCCTGAAGAGGGGAAGAAAAGGGTAGGCGACCCGTGATGTGTCCGAGAGATTCGGTGGGCCCCTTCCTTTCCTCCTGTGAAGAAAGAATAATAAGAGATATTGGTTAAAATCAGTTGTACTATGCATGTGTACACATGTAAAATCAAATGTTCATACATCATGGAGAAAAAAAGAGACATTATTTACAGGCAAGACATCACGTTCTGTACATTTAGTTATTCCTCAATTAAATGTGTTGCTAGTTCCTCGTCCTGGTTGTGTCCCTTAGGGTACTTCGTCTCGAGATCGAGAATCCACTTTGATTCTCGTTTCCTAAGACTTAGTTCTCTATTGCCTCCTCTTTGGCCCATCTGTACCTGCTCTATAGCAAAGTAGTGGAGTAATGAGCTATTGGACAGGTGGTAGTCAGCGAAGTGTCGTGCTACCGGATAATGGGGGTCTTTGTTAGTGATTGCTCTAAGATGTTCAAGGACCCTCTTTTTGGCCATAAGGGTTGTACTCCCTACATACCTTTTCTTGCATGGGCATTCCAGGATGTAAATTACGTATGTAGAACTACAGGTAATGAACTGAGTTATAGTTTTATTGCCCTTGTGATTCGGTGTGCTGAACTCTTTCACCATATAACTGGTCCGGCATGCTTTGCAGTGGCCACAGGGATAAAATCCTTTCAGGTTGTGTTTGCCACGGTCAGCGGGTTCGGTGATGTCGCCATGCATGAGTATGTCTTTTAAACTCCGACCCTTGCGGTACGTTATTCTAGGTCTATCACCAATGGTGGGGCCTATTATGGTGTCACTTTTCAGGATGTTCCAGTTATCCGCAAGAATTTTTTGTATCTTATCTCGATTCTCTATTGTAAGTGAGAATTACTCTAGTCTCAGAGGATTTGTTAGGATCCTCGGTTTCCTTAAGTTTCAGTGTACTTTCTCTTGTTATCTCTGTCATTTTGGAAACTACCCTGTTAAGTACCCAATCCGGATACCCCCGTTCCTTAAATCTGGAAAGCATAACTTTCTCCTCATGCAGGTATGTTTCATCATTGCTACAGTTTCTTCTCGCTCTCAGTAGCTCCCCATATGGAATGCTCCATTTCAGAGTATCCGGGTGGCCACTGAGAGCGTGGAGGAGATTGTTGCCTGCAACACCATTGGTGATAGACCTAGAATAACGTACCGCAAGGGTCGGAGTTTAAAAGACATACTCATGCATGGCGACATCACCGAACCCGCTGACCGTGGCAAACACAACCTGAAAGGATTTTATCCCTGTGGCCACAGCAAAGCATGCCGGACCAGTTATATGGTGAAAGAGTGCAGCACACCGAATCACAAGGGCAATAAAACTATAACTCCGTTCATTACCTGTAGTTATACATACGTAATTTACATCCTGGAATGCCCATGCAAGAAAAGGTATGTAGGGAGTACAACCCTTATGGCCAAAAAGAGGGTCCTTGAACATCTTAGAGCAATCACTAACAAAGACCCCCATTATCCGGTAGCACGACACTTCGCTGACTACCACCTGTCCAATAGCTCATTACTTTCCTACTCTGCTATAGAACAGGTACAGATGGGCCCAAGAGGAGGCAATAGAGAACTAAGTCTTAGGAAACGAGAATCAAAGTGGATTCTCGATCTCGAGACTAAGTACCCTAAGGGACACAACCAGGACGAGGAACTAGCAACACATTTAATTGAGGAATAACTAAATGTACAGAACGTGATGTCTTGCCTGTAAATACTCTTTTTTTCTCCATGATGTATGAACATTTGATTTTACATGTGTACACATGCATAGTACAACTGATTTTAACCAATATCTCTTCTTATTCTTTCTTCACAGGAGGAAAGGAAGGGGCCCACCGAATCTCGGACACATCACGGGTCGCCTACCCTTTTCTTCCCCTCTTCAGGGAGAGCACCACCGGATGGATGAATAAGACTTCTTCACTTTATTTCACGTTCACTTAAATCTGTTTTTAATAATGTATAGGTGACTACTAGGGAGATCCTGCTTTTTGCCCGCACGGCAGGATATTGAATTACTGCTCTATATACGTCCAAGGCCACTAGACATTATACACTGATGACCAGACATAGTAATTGATTTCTAGGTCACACACACAAACCTTAAATACTTAAACTCACTGTATATAAAGAGCACGGAATAGATTTCAGAGATAAGCGTGAAATCATCCACACTCCCTAGGTGTAATTATACCTAGAGGGCAATGATCTGTTTAACACAGTGCGGTAAAAGCCACTTAGCGCCAGTATTGCTCAACCCGGTACTGAGGAAACTGAGATTGAATGCGGATAGTCGTAGGTACAACAAGTTTGAACCATGCTTGCTGCTTTCCCTCCTTTGCTCTTTTCTTAAATTGGATTGACATGCATTTGTGATTGAAATCAATAATGTGCCGTTTAAGTAGGTTTCGGTTTATATATACAAGTAGGCATATGTGAATATTAACATTGCAATACCGTATATATGATGCTCAAAGATGGTACACTTAGAGGGTTAATGATACAGCGCAATATAAGCCACTTGGCGCTAGTATTGCTCGACCAGATACTGAGGAAACAGACTGAATGCAGATATTTGCGGGCTCAAGATGGTTGTATCATGCTTGTTGTTTTCCCTCCTTTGCTTTTGTCTGATCTCTTAAACTTGATTGACATGCTCTTGTGACAGGAAACAATAATGTGCCGTTTAAGCTGGTTCGGTTTATATATACAAGTAGGCATATGTGGCTATTAACATTGCATTACCGTATATATAATTTTTTATAAAATGGCCGCCACGTTGGTAATTCAATATACCTTGATCTCGATTGCGAGTCCTCTTTCTATGCCGAGCATCCAATTGTATGTATAGCACCTCGTCACATTACTCCGTGTGTGATCAAGGAAGCTTGACTTTCGAAACGCGTAACATTATGAGAATAAACTTCTACTTTCCAAAACATATGTGAGAGCGCGCAGCAATTTGTTGATCTGGGGGAACACTATTGCCGGTTGGAGCTAGACTGGCTCAGCGCACCACCAAACAACGGGCGGATCTCCCAGGAGGAGCTACTCGCATCAGGATATATATATATATATATATATATAAAACAATAAAAACACAATGCAGCCTTCCATATACTAGAAACGCTGAGCAATGTTGTAAGAATTTCCCTTGCACATACATACAATTCCAATAAAGCAGGGAGAAAGAAAACACATTTGAAAACTGCTTTAATGCACAGCAGAAAAACATAATCCTGCAAAGAGGAATGAAACATTGCCAGCACATAGGCTGCATTGTAGAAACATCAGTGTAGAAAGCTGAAAAGCGAGAGAAACACACAGAATAAACTGGCACCGTGCCTTTAAGGCAGCCATGACCCCTAGCTTCCCATCATGTCTCAGGAGTGACAGTTAGGTCAGTTCTTTGCGGAGACCCGAAGGCCAGGGCACAAAGAGATGACATGTATCATGATCACTTGCCGGGGAGGCGGGTGGGTTGCTTATGACTTTGATGAGGATACCCCTGGAAGAGAACTAGGATTACAGGTAAGTAACTTATCCTTCTCTTCCAGGGGATCCTCATCAATAGTCATAAGCACATGAATAGAATAGCAAGCCCATCCCCTCATCCTGCGGGCAAGTGACAAGAAAGAATACATTGTTAAAAAACATTTCAAAGACTCCAATTAAACTAGCATTGGAACAGATTCCTCAAGGAGGCTTGGCCAACTTTGGTATCCGCTCTGGAGTCAGAATTCAGACAGTAATGCCTGGTAAACGTATGAACCGACTTCCAAGTTGCAGCCTTGCAAATCTCGGCCATCGGTACATTGTGTAAGTAAGCTATTGTAGCAGCCTTTCCCCTAGTAGAGTGAGCTTTAGGGGAGGCTAACAGAGGCCTGTTCGCTAATTGGTAAGCCAATTTAATACAAGACACTATTCACCTTGAAATGGATCGTTTGGAGTACTGGAAAGCCTGTTCTAACAGAGCCGTAGTTTACAAACAATTGATCAGCCTTTCTAATGGATTTTGTTCCCTCCAAATAGAATTTGAGAACCCTCTTGAGGTCTAATGAGTGAAGAGACCCATCTGCTGGTGTAGCAGGATTGGGAAAAAAAGAGGGGAGAGAAATTGTCTGGTTGACATGGAAGTCAGACACCACTTTGGGTAGGAAAGAAGGGTGAGTTCTCAAAACCACCCTATTGTGATGGAAAACTGTATACGGTTCATTAGAACAGAGTGCTTGGATTTCACTCACTCTGCGCGCTGATGTAATAGCCACCAGAAAAGCTACTTTCCATGTAAGGTGCTGTAACGTGGCCTTATGAATGGGTTCGAAAGGAGGACCCATCAGTTTTGACAAAATTAGATTCAACTCCCAAGGAGGAGAAGGAGGTCGGACAGGGGGATAAACCTTCTTCAACCCCTGAAGGAAGTCCTTGACCACCTGAAGTTGAAAGAAAGAGGGTTGGTTGGGTGATTTTCTATAGGCTGTAATGGCCGCCAGATGAACTTTTATGGAAGTGTATTTCAAACCAGATTTGGCCAAGTATAGCAGATACGGCAAGATTACCTCTTCTTGCCCGCTAGTCGGACTCCAACCATTACGCATACACCACAAGTAAAATCTTTTCCATTTAAAAGAATAAGAGGTTCTTGTGGATGGCCTTTTGACTCCCTCAAAATGTCCATGCAATCCTGAGGATGGTTCAAATGTCCGTACTGCAGGACCTCAGGAGCCATGCTGCCAAGCTCAGCGATGGAAGGCTGGGGTGCAGAATCGTCCCTCCCATTTTGGTCAGAAGGTCCGGCCTGCACGGGAGTCTCCTGTGCGGACAGATCGAGAGCTGTAGTAGGTCCGGATACCACCATTGGAGAGGCCAGTCCGGTGCTATCAGGATCATCTTCATCCTGGATCGGATGAGCTTGGTCACCACCTTCGGGATGAGAGGAAGGGGCGGAAAAGCGTATGCAAACGTCCCGGACCAGTCTATCAAAAGAGCAATCCCTCTCGTTCCTGGTCGGTAAAACCTGGACGCGAAGGCGTGGCATTTTCTGTTTAGGTCGTCTGCAAAGAGGTCGATGGATGGACGACCCCATTGATGAAAAATGTCCACCACCACCTCGTCGTTGAGCACCCAGTCTTCTTGTTCTTCGAAGTGTCGACTGAGAGTGTCTGCTCGCACGTTCTGTTCTCCTGGCAGATGCACCGCCGTGATCGAGAGGTTCCTGGCGAGCAGCCAGTGCCAGATCGCTTGAGATTCCAGACAGAGGGCGAGAGTGTGTTCCACCTTGTTTGTTTAAGTAAAACATGGTGGTTGTATTGTCCGTTTGTATCAGAATCGACTTGGACTGAATCGATGGATGGAATGCCTTGAGGGCCAAATGAACCGCCCGCAGTTCTAACATGTTGATATGATAGGTCTGCTCCTTGCTGGTCAATCTGCCCTGAGTCTGCAGTTGACCCAGATGCGCTCCCCATCCCTGAAGAGACGCGTCCGTGATCAGGGATTGTTTTGGCAGAGGTTGATGGAATGGGATTCCCACTAGAAGGTTCTTTGGCTGAGTCCACCAGAGAATGGATTTCTTCGCAGCCTGCAAGATGAGAATTCGGTCTTCCCAATGACCCGAGGATTGGTCCCATTTGTCCTCCAGATCCTGCTGCAACGGTCTCATTCTCAATCTGGAGTTTGGTATGATAAATATGCAAGAAGCCATCGACCCCAGCAGAGACGCCACTTGCCTTACTGATGGTTGATGTGCTTGAAGGACTATATTGCATTTGTTTCTCAGTGATAACAGTCTCTCCTCCGAAGGAAACACTTTTCCTAGGCCGGAGTCCAAGGTGGAGCCCAGATACTGGAGCGATTGAGTAGGTTGATGAACTGATTTCTCCATGTTCACATGAAGGCCCAAGCGGTGAAGGAGATCTAGGCAGATGTGGTAGTGATGCTGCACCATGTGAGGAGATGATCCCTTCAACAGCCAGTCGTCCAGGTATGGATACACAAACAGCCCCTGGCGATGTAATGCTGCCGCCACCACTGCCATGCATTTCGTGAATACCCGTGGGGCAGATTTGAGGCCGAACGGTAAGACTCTGAATTGGTAATGCTTCGTACCTACCAGGAATCGCAGAAACCTGCGATGTCGTGGGGCAATTGGAATGTGAAAATACGCGTCTTGGAGATCCACCGAACACATCCAATCTCCTTTCCTTAGATGTGGGAATATTTGATGGAGCGCCAACATACGAAACTTCTCCTTTCGGATGAACTTGTTCAGAGATCGGAGATCTAGAATAGGTCTGAACTTGTGCGCTTGGGCTTTCTTCGGAACAAGGAAATATCTGGAGTAAACTCCTTTTCCCCTCTGGGCAGGAGGGACCTCTTCTATGGCTAGCTTCTTCAGAAGGGTCGACACTTCCTGACCCAGCAGTTCCAGGTGGTGAGGAGGTGACCTTACCGGAGGAATGTCTCTTGGAGGCGCGCAGAAACGTAGCGCGTATCCATTGCGCAGTATATTTAGCACCCACTGATCTTAGGTAATGTTGCGCCACTCTTTTATGCAGTTTGAAATACTTCCTCCCACTGGAGTGAGCAACGGTGCTAGAGGAAGCAGAAAATCATTGCTTGCCTTGAGTTTTAGCTGTGGAAGAGGACTGCTGTTGATGTCCTCTGCCTCTCGAGGAACGACGGCCTTGGTATTGAGATTTGGTTTGTTTGTTTTGCGACCATTGAGGGGTTTGAACCCTCTGTTGGTAGTTTTTGCGGTTATAGGGCCTGTAGCGTAGTTTGAACTCCTTTTTCTTCTCAAGGCCCAAAGCCTTTAGTGTATCCAACTCGGCCTTCATTCTGGCCATCTCCTCGTCAGTGAGCGATCCGAAAAGGGAGTTACCAGAGAATGGAAGATTCAAAATACGCTGCTGAGCTTCCGGTTTCAAAGCTGTTAGGCGCAACCAGGAAGACCTCCGTGCACATATTCCATGCGCATATGAGTGTGCAGCCAAAGAAGCCCCATCCGCTGCTGTGCTGATCACTTGATTGGCTACCAGCGCCCCTTCTTGGAGAATCTATGCGAAGTCTTGTTGATCCTCCTTTGGCAGCTTCTCTTTAAAACGCTACAAGGAATCCCATAAGGACCTGTCGTAACGGCCCAGCAGGGCAGCAGCGCTAGAGACCTTAAGAGAAGATGCTGCAGAGCCGCGGGCCTTTCTCCCCCAAGAATCCTGGGCTCTACTCTCCTTGTCTGGAGGAGCTGACGAGGAAGACGCCACTGCGTGTCTTCTTTGCTGCTGCGATGATGACAGAATCCGGTGGAGGATCTGATTTCAGAAAGAGAGGATCCGATGCCGCAGGCTTATACTTTTTCAGGATTCGAGCCGGAGCTGCCTTAATTGAGGATGGGGTGAGGAAGATGTCCATTACCGGTTCAAGGAGACCAGGGACTAGAGGAAGTAATGGTCTAGCCGCAGACCTCTGATGGAGGGTCTCGAAAATGATTGAAGTGGTGGTCTGAGGAGCTGACATTTCTATGCTCAGCTTCTGTGCTCCTCTAGGGAGGACATATTGGAAGGTGTTCACATCATCGATGGGTGACTCTTGAGGGAGGGCTATCCGTAAGGGTAGGAGAGTAGTCCCTTTTGGACGAGTGCGTCGAAGATGACGACCAAGATGGTGTTCTTCACCTTTTGTGATGAGCATGAGTTGATCTATGCTCCGGAGATTTGCTTCGGCGCTCCCTGGTCCGAGTAGTGGGGGGCCTGTCCACCTCCTGCACTAGACGTTGTAGTGGGGATCTGTGCAGTGGACTGGAATAGTCGGTAGGTCGCTGAGCATGACCGAAGGGTTCTTTCTGCCAATGATGGAGGGGTTGAAGCCATCTGGGCAAAAGGTGAATCGAAGGAGATCACTGTCTCCGTGGAGAGCCTCTTGGAGTTCTTATCTGCTCTGGAGAATGAGCAGAAGAGCTGCGTGACTTTGAGAGCGCCTGGGGAGAGCGCCTAATAGAATGAGAGGACTCTCTGCGATCTTTGGAGCGTGATCGGCGTCTTGATGAACGATGTGACGTCGATGGAGAATGTCTCGACGTCGACCGACTATGCGTCGCCATCACTGGTGAATCCTTAGAGCGGGATCTTCTCCTCGACGTCGACCTCTCCTTGTGCTTCGACGTTGTGTGATGTGACGTCGAACACCTGGACCTGACAGACTTCGCCTCCGACGTTGAGCGTGTAGGAGAACCCAACGAAGTATGAATCGACGGAGAAATCCTTCTCGACGTCGTGTCCTTAGGCCTTTCAGATCTCTCTCTCGACGCTGATCGTCTACTGGAAGCCAGAGGAGTCGAGATCGGAACACTTCTCGCCGTCGATGGAGACCGCCGTCTCGACGTCGAACGACGCTTAGTATACTTGACCCTAGGTCTCGACGACGAGGAGTCCTTCGTCGTCGACGATCTAGCCCTCGTCGTTGACCGCCGCCTGGTTGACGGCAACGGAGACGCCTGCTTCAACATCGATCGCCGATGAACTGGCGACGGCGGAGCATGTCTCGACGTCGAACGCCGAATTGACGGCGAAGACCCAACCCTCGACGTTGGGCGGGCCCGCACCAACAGAGATAGACTCCTTGACGCCGATCGTCGCCGGGTTGTCGACGGAGGAGGATCAGACATACCTGTAGTCTTCGTCGACGACCGGTGTTCTCTCGACGGCGAGCCCGCCGCCGATGGTCTCGTCGTCTTCGCTGCCAATGAAGGTATTTTTGGCGCCGAGCCCGACGCCGATGGAGAGCAGACTGGGACTTTACTTCTAGATGAAGATCTGGCTCTCCCTTTCCTCTTCTTCATCGGATATCTGCCTCTTGAAGGAGTTTTTCCCTTCTCAGCCAGCCCATAGAGGCGAATCCTCTCTCTGTCCTGCAGTGTTCTTTTGGACAGTGACTGGCAATGCTGGCAAGTCTTGGGAGCATGATCAGAAGGAAGGCAAAGAATACAGACAGGATGGGAGTCTGTTTTTGACTTTTTCTTGCCACAGGAAGGGCAAGAGTCAAAAAGAGAGGGCATATTTGACTGGAAAACTATGCCCAATTCTATCAAAATTAGCAGAAAAGTACTTCAACAGCAAAAAAACGTCGAAGTAAAAGGTTTTTGACAAAAAATAAGTAGCAATTTCTGACAGAAATCAGAAAAAACAGAGCTGAAGTTATCAGGGTCCTGACAGAAGGAGCCGGAAAGAACAACTGACCGTCACCCCTGAGGCATGATGGGAAGCTAGGGGTCATGGCTGCCTAAAGGCACGGTGCCAGTTTATTCTGTGTGTTTCTGTGGGTTAGCTTTTCAGCTTTCTACACTGATGTTTCTACAATGCAGCCTATATGCTGGCAATGTTCTTTCATTCCTCTTTGCAGGATTATGTTTTTCTGCTGTGCATTAAAGCAATTTTCAAATGTGTTTTCTTTCTCCCTGCTTTATTGTAATTGTATTTATGTGCAAGGGAAATTCTTACAACATTGCTCAGCGTTTCTAGTATATGGAAGGCTGCATTGTGTTTTTATTGTTATATATATATCTATATATATATATATTCACTGAAAAAACCATAGGTTTTAGGGACAGTTATAGTTAGTTCGACATTGCACTCGTACAAAACCCGTGAAATTCCCCCGTTATAGTTAGTTCAGGTAACTATAACTCGCGCCCCCGCAATGCACTGCTGATGACGTCACATATTACATCACTCATGACATGGTCAGTGACATCACTGATGACATCTCAAATGACATCACTGATGACATCATCCAGACTGTTTCTGTAAAGTTTAAATATGTTTAATATATATAGGGAAAGGCGTATTGAAGAATGAGTGGGTGTATAAGTGTCTGAATCGATGATTTAGTAGGTGCGTGACTAACTCAATAAGTGAGTGATTAAACGTATCTTACTGAATGCATGGGTTAGTGACTAAACTGGGTGAATGTCTGTATCCGTCTGTCTGTTGCTCTGTAAGTGGCTGCATGGGTTTGTGAATAGCTACATGAGTGTCTATATGAGTTATTGATTGGTTGACTGAGTATCTGTATGGGTGCCTGAGTGTTTGTGTGGGTGGGGTGTGTGCGACTCTGTGCATAGATGTGTGAGTGGGTGATTCACTGGGTGGATGGTTTCAAGAGTGCATCTGTGATAGACTGTATGGGTGGGTAAGTGTGTGTAAGAGTGTGTTAGTGAGTGAATGTATGTCCCAGTGGTACATGTGTGAGTA
This sequence comes from Calotriton arnoldi, assembly GCA_963921515.1. Classification (NCBI taxonomy): domain Eukaryota; kingdom Metazoa; phylum Chordata; class Amphibia; order Caudata; family Salamandridae; genus Calotriton; species Calotriton arnoldi. Next base: position 128,797 of record CAWUFW010006127.1, on the reverse strand, counting down.
ACTACATATGTGAAAGGCAGTATATATGTGTGTTGGAGTATATAAATAGCTATAGCGAGAGTGTGTGATTGTGAGAGTGACTGTATGGATGAGTGTGTGCTTGTATCAGAGATTGTATAAGAGCGTAAGCATGTGCTAGTATTTGTATGAGTAAGTGAGCTGGTGTGTGTATAACTGTATAGGTGAGTAAATGGGTGTGTGCTTAATTTTGTGCATGACTGACTAGGTGTGTGAGTACCTCTATGGATGAGTGGCGGTGTGCGAGTGTTTATATTGACCTTGCCAGGTAGGTCGCTCCCCCACCACACAGCTCCGCCTGTGTTGTCTGCCCGCTGCTTCTGCAGGTAAGATCGCCCTCCGCTTGTGGCCCCGGTGCCCGTTTTTTTCTGCTGGTCTCCCCTTTTCCTTTCTGTGCCCCTCGCTGCCCCATTGTCGTTGTGCCCGTGATTCTGTCTGCTTTCTCCCTGTTTTCCTTTTTGTGCCCCTCGCTGCCCCATTGTCGCTGTGCCCGTGATTTTGTCTGCTCTCTCCCCGTTTTCCTTTTTGTGCCCCTCGCTGCCCCATTGTCGCTGTGCCCGTGATTTTGTCTGCTTTCTCCCGTTTTCCTTTTTGTGCCCCTCGCTGCCCCATTGTCGCTGTGCCCGTGATTTTGTCTGCTCTCTCCCCAGTTTTCCTTTTTGTGCCCCTCGCTGCCCCATTGTCGCTGTGCCCGTGATTTTGTCTGCTCTCTCCCCTGTTTTCCTTTTTGTGCCCCTCGCTGCCCCATTGTCGCTGTGCCCGTGATTTTGTCTGCTTTCTCCCGTTTTCCTTTTTGTGCCCCTCGCTGCCCCATTGTCGCTGTGCCCGTGATTTTGTCTGCTCTCTCCCCAGTTTTCCTTTTTGTGCCCCTCGCTGCCCCATTGTCGCTGTGCCCGTGATTTTGTCTGCTTTCTCCCCTGTTTTCCTTTTTGTGCCCCTCGCTGCCCCATTGTCGCTATGCCCGTGATTTTGTCTGCTCTCTCCCCTTTTCCTTTCTGTGCCCCTCGCTGCCCCAGTCGCTGTGCCCGTGATTTTGTCTGCTTTCTCCCCTGTTTTCCTTTTTGTGCCCCTCGCTGCCCCATTGTCGCTGTGCCCGTGATTTTGTCTGCTCTCTCCCTGTTTTCCTTTTGTGCCCCTCGCTGCCCCATTGTCGCTGTGCCCGTGATTTTGTCTGCTTTCTCCCCTGTTTTCCTTTTTGTGCCCCTCGCTGCCCCATTGTCGCTGTGCCCGTGATTTTGTCTGCTCTCTCCCCTGTTTTCCTTTTTGTGCCCCTCGCTGCCCCATTGTCGCTGTGCCCGTGATTTTGTCTGCTTTCTCCCCTGTTTTCCTTTTTGTGCCCCTCGCTGCCCCATTGTCGCTGTGCCCGTGATTTTGTCTGCTCTCTCCCGTTTTCCTTTTTGTGCCCCTCGCTGCCCCATTGTCGCTGTGCCCGTGATTTTGTCTGCTTTCTCCCCTGTTTTCCTTTCTGTGCCCCCGCTGCCTCTCGCCATTCCCGCCGCTGCGTCCCTGCGGCCCCGCCCCCTGACCGCCCATTCGCTGCCCCTGCCTCCCGCCTCCCAGCTGCTCCTCCCTCCCACCTCCCCATAAATGGCGGCCGCTGCGCGTGAGGAGAGCGACCCTTGACCTTGCCAGGTAGGTCGCTCCCCCACCACACAGCTCCGCCTGTGTTGTCTGCCCGCTGCTTCTGCAGGTAAGATCGCCCTCCGCTTGTGGCCCCGGTGCCCGTTTTTTTCTGCTTGTCTCCCCTTTTCCTTTCTGTGCCCCTCGCTGCCCCATTGTCGTTGTGCCCGTGATTCTGTCTGCTTTCTCCCCTGTTTTCCTTTTTGTGCCCCTCGCTGCCCCATTGTCGCTGTGCCCGTGATTTTGTCTGCTCTCTCCCCTGTTTTCCTTTTTGTGCCCCTCGCTGCCCCATTGTCGCTGTGCCCGTGATTTTGTCTGCTTTCTCCCGTTTTCCTTTTTGTGCCCTCGCTGCCCCATTGTCGCTGTGCCCGTGATTTTGTCTGCTCTCTCCCCTGTTTTCCTTTTTGTGCCCCTCGCTGACCCATTGTCGCTGTGCCCGTGATTTTGTCTGCTTTCTCCCGTTTTCCTTTTTGTGCCCCTCGCTGCCCCATTGTCGCTGTGCCCGTGATTTTGTCTGCTCTCTCCCCTTTTCCTTTCTGTGCCCCTCGCTGCCCCATTGTCGCTGTGCCCGTGATTTTGTCTGCTTTCTCCCCTGTTTTCCTTTGTGCCCCTCGCTGCCCCATTGTCGCTGTGCCCGTGATTTTGTCTGCTCTCTCCCCTGTTTTCCTTTTTGTGCCCCTCGCTGCCCCATTGTCGCTGTGCCCGTGATTTTGTCTGCTTTCTCCCGTTTTCCTTTTTGTGCCCCTCGCTGCCCCATTGTCGCTGTGCCCGTGATTTTGTCTGCTCTCTCCCCTGTTTTCCTTTTTGTGCCCCTCGCTGCCCCATTGTCGCTGTGCCCGTGATTTTGTCTGCTTTCTCCCGTTTTCCTTTTTGTGCCCCTCGCTGCCCCATTGTCGCTGTGCCCGTGATTTTGTCTGCTCTCTCCCCTGTTTTCCTTTTTGTGCCCCTCGCTGCCCCATTGTCGCTGTGCCCGTGATTTTGTCTGCTTTCTCCCCTGTTTTCCTTTTTGTGCCCCTCGCTGCCCCATTGTCGCTGTGCCCGTGATTTTGTCTGCTCTCTCCCCTTTTCCTTTCTGTGCCCCTCGCTGCCCCATTGTCGCTGTGCCCGTGATTTTGTCTGCTTTCTCCCCTGTTTTCCTTTTTGTGCCCCTCGCTGCCCCATTGTCGCTGTGCCCGTGATTTTGTCTGCTCTCTCCCCTTTTCCTTTCTGTGCCCCTCGCTGCCCCATTGTCGCTGTGCCCGTGATTTTGTCTGCTCTCTCCCCTTTTCCTTTCTGTGCCCCTCGCTGCCCCATTGTCGCTGTGCCCGTGATTTTGTCTGCTTTCTCCCCTGTTTTCCTTTCTGTGCCCCTCGCTGCCCCATTGTCGCTGTGCCCGTGATTTTGTCTGCTTTCTCCCCTGTTTTCCTTTCTGTGCCCCCGCTGCCTCTCGCCATTCCCGCCGCTGCGTCCCTGCGGCCCCGCCCCTGACCGCCCATTCGCTGCCCCTGCCTCCCGCCTCCCAGCTGCTCCTCCCTCCCACCTCCCCATAAATGGCGGCCGCTGCGCTGCCGCGCCGCTGGCGCGCCAAGGCGCGCCTAAGGCAAGCCCGTCTGCGCCCGTCCGCGACTGGACCGCGCCCAGCGCCAGAACCCCTGGATCCCACCGATGCATCACCACTCGACGGACCTACGACGCCGCCACACTCACCGCACTCAATGCCGGCCGGAACCCTGCCTGCTACCGAGCCTCACCGAGACGCACCCACGGACCCTTCACCTGCCAAACCTGCCGATTCACCTGCCCCCGGACGTGCACCACCTCCGCCAAGTCGAGCACCAGCAGCAACCACCTGAAATGCATCCTGCTGAACACCCGCTCCGTCCACAGGCACGCCGTGGAACTCTGGGACCTGCTCGACGCAACAGCACCGGACATCGCCTTCCTCACCGGAAACCTGGATGAACGCCTCCTCAGCGCCCGACATCGCCATAGCCATCCCGGACGGATACAAGATCACCCGGAGGGACCGCGTCAACCAGACGGGAGGAGGCATCGCCATCGTACACAAGAACACCATCCGCATCTCGACTAACTCCGACGAGACCTTCACCGCCGCCGAACACCTACACTTCCAGATACACACTGACCCCAAGACCACCCTCCGAGGCACCCTCATCTACAGACCCCCGGGACCACGCACACTATTCAGCGAAGACATCGCAGACTTCATCAGCCCGCACGCCATGCCCTCCGCCGACTACATCCTCCTAGGGGACCTCAACTTCCACCTGGAGAACAACAACGACAGAAACACCACCGCCCTGCTGGACAACCTCGCCAACCTCGGACTCAAGCAACTGGTGAACACGCCCACCCACTACGCCGGCCACACGCTTGACCCCGTCTTCTCTTCCAGCAAGCACATCTCCTTCAGCCACGCCACCGGACTCCACTGGACCGACCACAGCTGCGTCCACTTCAGCTTCAGAAAGACTGCGACCCACCACCACCCGCAACAGGCTCCCCGCCGGAGCTGGAGCAAGATCACCGCCGAGCAGCTCACCGCCTCCCTCAGCCAGAACACACCCACCAACACAACGGACCCAAACGAAGCAGCCAGCAACCTCGCCAAGTGGCTGACCGCCTGCGCCGACGACCTCGCACCACTAAAAACCCTCCCAGCAGACCCGGAAGCAAGAAAACCCCTTGGTTCACCAACGAACTCAAGGAATCCAAGAAGAACTGCCGCACTCTCGAGAAAACCTGGCGACTCGACCAGACCACAGACAACAGGACCGCCCTCAAGCACGCCACCCGCAAACACCACCAGCTGATCCGTGCCACCAAGAAGTCGGCACTCAAAGAACGACTGGACAACAACGCCCATGACAGCAAGGAACTTTTCAGCATCGTCAAAGAGTTCTCCAACCCCAGCGCCGGAAACAACGACATCACCCCTCGCAAGACCTCTGCAACTCACTCTCCGCGTTCTTCCACCGCAAGATCACCGACATACATAACAGCTTCGACGCACAAACAACGCACCCTACCGCCGAACCAACGCCCGCCACCACCACCCTCTGCAACTGGACCCCGATCAGCACCGAAGACACCACCCGCACGATGAACTCCATCCACTCCGGATCACCAACCGACCCCTGCCCACACCACGTCTTCAACAAAGCCGACGCCACCATCGCACCCCATCTCCGGGACATCATCAACTCCTCCTTCCACACTGCCACCTTCCCGGAGAGCTGGAAGCACGCCGAGCTTACCGCCCTCCTGAAGAAACCAACGGCGGACCCCACCGACCTTAAGAACTACCATCCCATCTCGCTCCTTCCGTTTCCGGCCAAAGTCATCGAGAAGACCGTCAACAGACAGCTTGCCGCCTTCCTCGAGACGAATGGATCCCTCGACCCCTCGCAGTCCAGGTTTCGGGCCAACCACAGCACCGAGACCGCCCTTATCGCAGCCACCGACGACATCAGAACCCTAACCGACAACGGGGAAACAGCTGCCCTCATCCTCTTGGACCTCTCCGCGGCGTTCGACACCGTCTGCCACCGCACCCTAGTGAAGCGCCTCAGCAACATCGGAATCCGAGAGAAAGCACTGGAATGGATCATCTCGTTCCTCGCCGGAAGAACCCAGAGAGTCCGCCTCCCCCGTTCAGATCCGAAGCCACCGAAGTCATCTGCGGCGTTCCACAGGGATCCTCACTCAGCCCAACCCTCTTCAACGTCTACATGAGCCCCCTCGCAGCCATCGCACGCCGACACAACCTCAACATCATCTCCTACGCCGACGACACCCAGCTGATCCTCTCCCTCACCAACGACCCCACCACCGCCAGAGCCAACCTACACGACGGGATGAGAGACGTCGCCGACTGGATGAGGAACAGCCGCCTTAAACTGAACTCAGACAAGACGGAAGTCCTCATCCTGGGCTCATCACCCTCCGCCTGGGACGACTCCTGGTGGCCCCCGGCCCTGGGCACCGCGCCCAAGCCAACGGACCACGCACGCAACCTGGGCTTCATCCTGGACTCCTCCCTGTCGATGACCAGACAAGTCAACGCCGTCTCATCTTCATGCTTCAACACCCTGCGCATGCTCCGCAAGATCTTCAGATGGATCCCCACTGAAACCAGGAAGACCGTCACCCAGGCACTCGTCACCAGCCGACTGGACTATGGGAACACCCTCTACGCCGGAACCACAGCCAAACTTCAAAAAGACTCCAGCGCATCCAGAACGCCTCCGCACGACTCATCCTGGACATCCCCCGACACAGCCACATCACCGGACACCTGAAAGACCTGCACTGGCTCCCCGTCAGCAAGAGAATAACGTTCAGACTCCTCACCCACGCACACAAGGCCCTCCACGACCTGGGCCCAAAGTACCTCAACGACCGCATGACCTTCTACACGCCCACACGCCAGCTACGATCAACCAGCCACGCCCTCGCCACCGTACCACGCATCCGCAGAACCACCGCCGGAGGAAGATCCTTCTCCTACCTGGCAGCCAAGACCTGGAACTCCCTCCCCACTCACCTTCGGCGAACCCAGGACCATCTCTCCTTCAGGAAGCAGCTCAAGACCTGGCTGTTCGAGCAGTAACTTACCCCCTCCCCCAGCGCCTTGAGACCCTCCCGGGTGAGTAGCGCGCTCTATAAATGCCGTGATTGATTGATTGATATAGGTGTATGAGTGCATATAATAGTCCTGTACTGAGTGACTATAAGTATGAGTGACTGTACGGGTGAGTGAGTAGATGTGTGTGTGTAGACCTAAGAATCAGTGAGTGTGTATATAGTAATTGGTGTTGGAGTGTCTATGGTTTTGACAATGGCAGTCTGTAATTTACAGTGGGTGTATCAAAAGTTATATTAGGGTGTGAGAAGATGCATCAAATTATCACATGGATGATGTCATCAGTGATGTCATTTGAGAGGTCATCAGTGATGTCATCAGTGATGTCACTGACCAGGTCATGAGTGATGTAATATGTGACGTCATCAGCAGTGCATTGCGGGGGCGCGAGTTATAGTTACCTGAACTAACTATAACGGGGGAATTTCACGGGTTTTGTACGAGTGCAATGTCCAACTAACTATAACGGTCCTTAAAACCTATGGTTTTTTCAGTGAATTTGTAAGGTTTTTTAAATGCTAATTTCTAACTACAACGTGCCTGAAACCTATGGTTTTTTCAGTGAATTTCAAAGGTTTTTTTAAATGCTAATTCCTAACTATAACCTGTCTGAAACCTATGGTTTTTTTCAGTGAATTTCAAAGGTTTTGTAAATGACAATTTTTAAATGTATTAATTGTTATATTTATTTTTTTGATACTGATTTACTACATTTTTTTAAACTATTTTTAGATATTTTATTTTTTTAAATACATTGTAATTACATTATACATTACAAAATATACTTTCTCAGAATGAATTACTTTAGTTTAAATACTTTGCAAATAGGCAAAAAAACTTTTAAGTACAGTAGTTACAGTTGTTACAATGGGCAACACAATTTCAAACAATGCAACATTGAGCTCAATGTGAATTTCAAGTTAAATGCAATTAGTTACTTTATGGATTACTTTTCTAACCACAGGACTGGATCCTAGATTCAGTCCTGGGACATCTCCTGTAAACAGTTGAGTAAAAGCGTTTGTTACAGTAGTTATTTTTAAGGAATATTATTGTATTTTAAAAGTTGACACTTAGAAACTTTTTCACATAAAATGACCAATGTTATCCTATGGGAGGAAATTCACTTAGCAGGTAAGTAGTGTTATCGTTACTTTTTCTTACTCAGTGGTGGATCCTGGATCCAGCACTGGTGCATCTCCTGTAAACAGTTGAAAGAATGCGTTTAAGTCATACAGGCGATTTTTAAGGAATATTTGTAGTTTGTGAAAATCGACACTTTGAAACTTTTCTGCTGAAAACCAGACAATGGATTCCTATGGAAGGAAATACAAGTTACTGGTAAGTACGGTTAAAATTACTTTTCAGGATCAGTACTGGGCTCAAAGATGCAGCACTGAGGTCTCTCCTGATAACAGGTGAGTAAATCGGAATTCGTAGTTCGGCTGATTTTAGAGGAATATTATAAAGTTCCAAAACGCCACACTTAGAAGAATTTCCAAGTGAAACCAGTCAATGTTAGCCTATGGAAGGAAATTCAAGTTACTGGTAAGTACGGTTAAAATTACTTTTCAGGATCAGTACTGGGCTCAAAGATGCAGCACTGAGGTCTCTCCTGATAACAGGTGAGTAAATCGGAATTCGTAGTTCGGCTGATTTTAGAGGATTATTTCCACAATGGTGAAGGAAGGGGGTGGGGCCTGAAGTGACATGTCTGCAAACACACCCTGTGGCGCGTTTTAAGTTGGAGAATTAATTCCTCCTCAATCCCGAGGGTCCCTAGAGGCCAACTGGCCCACCAGATACCTCCAGTATGCGCCAGAGAGCTGCGTTGCAGAGAGGTGTTCAGAGGCCACGCCCCTTTTTACAACACTCTGCAACGCAGCTCCGTGGCGCTTACTGGAGGTACCTGGTGGGCTAGTTGGACCCCAGAGACCCTCAGGATTGAAGAGGATTTAATTCCCCATCTTAAAACGCGCCACGGGGCCTGTTTGCACACATGTCACCTGAGCCACGCCCCTCCCTTCACCACTGTGTAAACTCCGCCCCGTGGCGCGTTTTAAGTTGGGGGATTAAGTCCCTTGAATACTGAGGGTCCCTGGAGTCCAACTAGCCCACCATGTACCTCCAAAAGCGCCACAGAGCTGCGTTGCAGAGAGGTGTAAAAGGGCGTGGCCTCTGTACACCTCTCTGAAACGCAGCCCCTGGCACATACCGGAGGTTCCTGGTGGGCTAGTTGGCCCCCAGGGACCCCCAGTATTCAAGGGAATTACTTCCCCTTCTTAAAACGCGCCAGGGGCGCGTTTGCAGACTGCTGCAGGGAGGGGGCGGGGCCTCCAGCACGATGCCTGCCTTTTTTTTTTGTTTGTTTTTTTTGTGCTTTTTTCTGCCCAGGGGGTCCTTGTGGGACCCCCTGAGCAGACCTACGGGGTCAGGGTGTTTCTACCCTGCTCCCTTTTTGCGCACTTGTTTCTGTCCCTCGGTTCTACCGAGGGACAAAATGGCTGCCAACACTTCCTGATTTGGAGTGTTGACAGCCAATTAGCATGCAGCTCGTGATCGGGAGGGTACGCGGACCCTACTCTGCCATAGATATATATGTGACTTTACTTTTGATTTTCTCAGGAACTACTGAACGGATTTACACCATTTAAGCAAAAGGCACGACACTGAACCAAGGGCTACATCTTTGCCAAATTTGGTGCAATTCCGTTCAGCAGTTCGGGCTGGAAAAATGAATGGGGAAAACGCGTTTTGGGACCCCCCTTTTTTCTCGGCCCCCGCTTGACGAATCACCCCGAGACTTTCAGGATAGGACCGGAGCGCCCCAACAAGTTGGAAGCTTTCGCGAAGATTCGTCAACCGGCGCCAACGTTATTTCAAATAGAATGTTGCGGATTTCCTATGGAAAATAGGTCCTAACTATAACTATCTACTGGCGACCGCCAGTAGATTTATATATATATATATATATATATATATATATATATATATATATATATATATATATATATATATATATATATATATATATATATATATATATATATATATATATATATATATATATATATATATATAGAGCTACATATATGGTTTCCACATATATATGTTTTAAATGTTTCCGGGGTCCCGCGCATGGGCGGGAATATTCATGTGCTTATGACTATTGATGAGGATCCCCTGGAAGAGAATGCCATTAAGAGTATATGGTACTGGGAGTTTGTCATTACGAACTCCACAGCACAATAATGGCCTTACTGAAAACTGAGAAGTTTGTAATCAAACTTCTCAACACATTAAACCCACACTGATGCCAGTGTGGGATCTAATGAAAAATGCACAAAGAGGGCATCTTAGAGACGCCCCCTGAAAAACGACCTAACACTAGTGTCCAGGCTGAGTGGCTGCTCGCCAGCTGCCACCACCAGACATGTATTTGGACCTCTGGGTCGAGAGCCTGCTGCTCTTGAGGGTCTGAAACAATGCACATCCTGGGACGAGGTGTCAAGCCTCCTCCCCCAGGATGGGCAGGGTCCACGAAGGGGAAGCTTCAAAGGCTTGCTGCCTTTGTGAGCTTCCCCAGGCCTTTTGCTGCTTCCAGCAACTGGCCCCCGGTGGGGCCTGACCCCCACTTTGGGCGGGAGAATCGGCATGAAAACCAAGTGAGGAAGGGAGGTGTGCCCACCTTTGCCAACCCCACCCCTCAGGTGGGGGAGTCGTGGTGAAGCACAACTCTTAGTGCCCGCCATCTTGCAGTTGGGGGGACCCAGCCAACCAGAGTGAGGCATATGCCCCCCCTCCCACTGGAGGGTGGCATAATAGGGTGTGTACCCACCCCAAAGAAGGGACCCATTGGTCCCAACCTTTACCTACCTGTAACGCCCCTAAATCTATTTTAACATTGGGCCTCGGCACTCTGCACCCGGCCGCCCTAGTGCCGCTGAGGGTGTTTTGAGAGTGCATCCTTGACCTTGGGGGAGCCCTGGTTCTAACCCCAGAATGCCAACTCCCACAACAAAGTACTTACCTGTTAACCGATAACTTCATTTCTCTCCATAGGAATACATTGACTGTTTTTCCTTGAAAAATGTTCTAAGTGTGGAGTTGGTTTTGTATGGAACTTTGAAAAACGGCAAAGAACTGAAAATTGCTTACTTACCTTTATTCTAGGAAATGTCCCCGAGTGCTATCTAGGTGTAACACACGGAGTAGAAAAGGTAATCCAGAGAGTAATCTGCAAAGTAATTCAAAGTAATCTAACAGTAATTTCCACTGTATCGAAAGCATTTACAAACCTGTCAGTCATTTTCATTCAGCTTGCTTGTTTTGTTCAACCTGCCTTGAGAAGTACCATATACACTTACCTGTGCCAGGCTTGCTTGGTTCTAGGAAATAAATACAACAAAATAATATTTTGATATAAATCGAATTGGTCGGAGTTCAGTCTTTGAGTGTGTGACATCATTTGCTGATTGAGTGTGTACAACAAATGCTTAACACTACCCTCTGATAAAGCCTTACTGCTCGCCCACACTACCACAAATAGAGAGTAAGGTGCTATCTACTTTTACCTCTGCCTACCTTTGGGGTTCCACTGGACTCTGTGCACACTATACCTCACTTTGGTATAGTATGTACAGAGACCGCTTCCTACAGCTATTTCCAAATCGCTTGCGCTTCAAGAGTGAGCAGCTTGGTTATGTTCACCTTTGCTTGTTCAGGTAATAAACTGCCCTTTTGAACAAGCAAAGAATTGGTTCTTGTCGCTTAAAGACTGGAGCGCCAGATGGAATACTCTTCACTCCTGTAGACCAATATGAAACAAACTCTTTGTGTGAACATGTGCCTTGTAATCCAAGATGATCGATATGAGCTCCCCAGCTTATTAGAGAGGCATCCATTACAAGTTAAAAAGCCTCAATGAAACAGAAACCCAGTAAGATTTTCTGCCTGGCATCACCACAGTAAGGCACTATGCTGCTGCAATGGATAGAGTTAACTTGGTTTCCCAACTGTCAGCGTACAGGCATCACTGATCATAGATATCTGGCCATCAGTTATTAGTGAATGAACTGAGCTGGTACTGAAGTGTTTGACTCTCAGTTCCAACTTGCTCTGAAAGTCTAGCATTTTCTAGGAATTCAAGCTATTCTAAACGTTGACACCTTTATTAGCAAGTCATCTAAGTAAGGGTAGACTTTTTGTCTTCTTGTGTAAGCAACTACTACAGCCAGACACTTGGACAATGTCCTTTGGTCATTCTTAAAGTCTGTATTCTGAAGGTCTACTGTGTAGATCCAATCTCCTTGCCGGAACTGAGAATCGATTTGGTGGAAGGCTAGAATCTGGAATTAATCTCTTTTTATCCATCTGTTAGCCAGCTTGACGTCAAGAATGAGACTGAGTTCTTGCTTTGGTCCATTTGTTCCAAATCAGAAAGTAGTATGAATAAACTTACATTCATTTTTTAAATTCAGGAACGATTCCAAAGTCTGTATGTCCAGAAGAGTTCTGACCTCTTGATGAAGCTTTCCCAGTTAGAAATGGGATTGCCTCTCCAGGAAAGAGGCAGAGACAGGGTCCTGACTGCGCCTCTGCCCTTTTCCCACAGCTGTATGAATACATGAAGACCAGAGAGAAGGTACTTAAAGGGACATGACATTAAAGAATGGTGATTACTCTGCAATGTATCAAGGAAGCTGTGAGAATAGTCACACTGGTTTGTAAACATGTTCTCATGGGCCCGTACATTTAATAGATGCTGCCAGCGACATCAAGAGTGGTAAGAGCAACGATAAGTAGAAACCCACATCAAACATGGACCTATATTCCAGCTGAGCCCAAGATAGTAGTCGCCTTCCCCCTAACTACTGAAAGGCACATCAATGAAATGACACTAGCCAGCGTTCCCCAACCCAGAGACAAGTGGCTACTGGGCTTATACTCTTGGGACTGCACGTTCGCCTCCCACCGGGCAAGATTCACCTCCACACATCATGTCAACTAGGACACCGGAGGGAAGAGCCTTCAAAGTAACTACAATCCTTATTTTGAAGGGTGGGCATTTCATTGTGTAGTGGGTAAATCGGGCATATCTTTATGATCATAGAAGGTGCATTCCTGAGCACATTAGTTTATCTCAACCACTGCAAAATGAAACTAAAGGAACTATTACTAGATCCTTTGATCTGGACTTTCAAAAGAATGCCACAAACGCTTCTGAAAAGAGTAAAATCAATATGAAGAATCCTTGCAGAAAACAGGAGTGATATGGCTCACTGCTGAAAGAAAATAAAGCCTAGCACAATGGAGCTAAAAATACATCTGGGGTTGCAACTCTGGCACAAAAGATGCGTGGTACTTCTGGTTTTCTCTAGGAATCTGGAATTAAAGTGTAGACTATGGTAGTTAAACTAATTTAGTTTTGTTTTTTAATGTAAGAAAATGACTAACCATTCAATTTATGAAGTGTTATTTAATGCGACCCAGTTTTAACCCCACTACACCTGAAAAAGAAACAGACTGCTCAATCCACTACCCTGAGAGCATAAAGTGCTAAAGGGGAATAACAGAATTGTGGGTAGAGAACAACAGTGCAGGGGTAGAAATAAACATTACCAGTTGTTGCCTGACTGCACTTGGAGCCCAAGAAAATACATCACACTGGGTTCTCCCTAAAAAGACCATCCTTAGGGCCTCCAGGAAGAGACTTCTAGAAATTAATTTCTAACAGTGTGAGCAGTCTTTGTTTGGGTGGTGGGTGTCTGAGCTTGGTCACGTTCTTCAAACCCTACATCCTCCAAATTCAGCCTGAGAGGGCCAGATGCACGTGTGGTACCTTCTAAATTTAAGAATGGAATCTTAGTTTGAGTAACTAGAAAGGGAAACCCATGCTTTAGAAAAGTCCACAGCAGATGTAACATCTCCCAGACAACACTGACTATAGGGCGTATTGTTAACTATTTCTAGTGCAAATCACAGGTGCCACAAACACGTCTGGGCTTTAATTCTCTGGACCACATGGTGCAATCTGGTTTCCTTGATAATTATAGTTTTAAGTGTAGTATTTATGTACCTGCTATTAAATCATTTTCTTTCTTCGATAATACAGTAGAGACATGTATTTCTATTAACTTACTTTTATCTAATATGCCACTCTTGTACGAAGCTGCGTTTCTGTTGCAGTAACCCCCCCACTTTTTGCCAGACTACTGATGCACTTTTGTAGGAAGCTGGCTCTGTAGAAAGAAAACAAGTTACTTACCTGTAACTTTGGTTCTCCAGTATTGGAAACTTTCATAGATTCCCATGCTTGTGTCGTTCCCCGTCGTCGGAATGGGAGTCCCCGGTATACATAAAATAGCAATAGAAACCATTACCAAAACAGAAACTAGGCCTAGGCCCATTCTTGTTTTGCAGCCTATCCACCTCTTTTTGTAAAAGAGATCAAATAAAGTGAACAACCAATCAGATTAGCCTCACCCCTTGGAACCCTCCTGAGAGAAGCTCAGAACCTCAGATTTTCGTAGCCGTTGTGTAACCACACCACTGAAGGTGCTAGAGGATGAGGTTTCCCAGGGGAGGAGGGTGGGTCGCATGGGAATCTATGAAAGTTTCCAATACTGGAGAACCAAAGTTACAGGTAAGTAACTTGTTTTCTTACTCCAGTATTGGAACTTTCATAGATTCCCATGCTTGTATCAGAGTAGCAAGCAGTTATCAGCACATTTTTGGAATCATGATAATAAAACCAAGAACAAAGCAATAGCACATGCACCATAAGACAACTTCAATGGACAATCAACATTCTTAGAAACTTTTAGAAAATGTAGACACATGAGGTTCAAAAATGTGCAAGAGCTGAAAAAACAGTAACATGGAAGGAGGGATGAAAGGGAAAGCTCACCACTACTGAAAGAGGTTCCTCAGGACTGCCTGCCCCACAGGCAGTAATGTCTTGTAAATGTATGAGTACTGCTCCAGGTCGCTGCCCTGCAGATTTCCCGGATAGGAACTCCAGCAAAGAGGGCTGTCGAAGAAGAAATCGTCCTCGTGGAGTGAGCGCGGACCCTGCCTTCCAGGGGCTTACCAGCTGCTCTTTGACAATACTGGATAGCGCTGGTAATCCAACGAGCAATCCCCTACTTGGAAAGGGGAAACCCCTTACGAGGATCACTAAAAGACACAAATAGTTGAGGAGACTTCCTGAAGTCTTTAGTACGTTGGAGATAGAATTTTAAGCACCTCTGAATGTCCAGTGAGTGGAGTGCCTTTTCTGCCGGAGTAGAAGGTTGAGGGGAAAAAAGTCTGGAGTATGACCGGCTCATTCAAATGAAAGTCTGAAGGCACTTTCGGTATGAACTTTGGGTTGGTGCGTAGTATCACTGTACTCTTTTTGAACTGGAGAAAGGGTTCCTGAATGGTGAGAGCCTGCAATTCACCCACTCTTCTAGCTGAAGTCAAGACCAGTAGAAGAGCTACCTTCCAGGAGAGGAATTTCAAATCCACCCGGTGAATAGGTTCGAAGGGATGCTTCATGAGCTGGGTGAGAACCAGGTTAAGGTGCCAAAGAGGAGGCGGAGGCTTGATCGGAGGGAAGACTCTGAAAAGGCCCTTGAGAAACTGTTAATTATCCTTGCCGACCAGAGGGAAGGACCTGAGGATGTGCGTCTGAAGCGAGAGATGGCGGAAAGATGCACCTTGAAGGAAGAGTGAGCTACCCCCGATTTTGCTAATGAAAGAATGTAAGGAAGAACTTCATGCGGCTCAGAAGAAAAAGGATGGATACCGTTTTGCTGGCACCAAATGCAGAAACGCTTCCACTTTAACTTGTATGTCTTGTTGGTACTTGAGGCACAAGTTACTAACTTGTGTAACGATATATCTGTAAGAGACAGTAGTTAGTGACAGATTCCTCACCTTAGAATATCCCCAGGCGTCAGGCTGGATCCGGAAAGTTTTTGCGTAGCAGTACCCTTGCGCGTCGGTAGGCGGCGTCGTGCGGCTCCGCGTCCGTCGTCGGCGTCGTGATCGCCGGGATGACGTCGCGGGCAGTGCTTAGGCGCCGCCCTGCGCGCTGACGTCAGTTCTGTACACGACTTTCCGCGCCAGGAACGCAGAGCCATGCAAGAAGCTGACATAGGTGTCTGAAAAATACTAGGGCCCTGAAAGGGATGTCCTTAACCCTAGAAATCAGTTCGCAGAACGGGGAGGATGGGTGGGGCGGTAAGGAATCTGTCAC
Source organism: Calotriton arnoldi (assembly GCA_963921515.1). Taxonomy (NCBI): domain Eukaryota; kingdom Metazoa; phylum Chordata; class Amphibia; order Caudata; family Salamandridae; genus Calotriton; species Calotriton arnoldi. Next base: position 113,270 of record CAWUFW010006127.1, on the reverse strand, counting down.
TAACTACTGTCTCTTACAGATATATCGTTACACAAGTTAGTAACTTGTGCATCTGAAAGAGACACGTTAGTGACAGATTCCTCACCTTAGAATAGATACCCCAGCAATACCAACCCCGGTGGTGGGTCTGCGAACAAAGATCAGACAAGGAAGTCCTGGAGGACAGAACGGCCAAAGAAGCCGTCCCTCCGGACCTGACTGTCAAGGCAGTAATGCTTTGTAAACGTGTGCAGCGAGGCCCACGTAGCTGCCTGACAGATAACCGGCAGCGGAACACCGCGGCCCAAGGCCGTGGTAGCAGCCGTTGCCCTGGTGGAATGGGCACGCAGCCCAACAGGAGGCTCCTTTTAGCCAAAGAATAGCAGGTCTTGATGCACAAGGTAACCCAGCGGGAGATGGTCCTCTTGTGCACCGCCCGACCTTTTTGGCGCCCACGTAGCCAATAAAGAGCTGGTCATCCACCCGGAAGTGTTTTGTGCGGTCAATATAGAAGGAGAGCGCACGTTTTGGGTCCAGACGGTGGAGCCTCTCTTCCTCTCTGGAAGGATGCGGAGGCGGAAAGAAGGTGGGCAAAGTGATGGTCTGCCCAATGTGGAAAGCAGTAACCACCTTTGGCAAGAAGGACGGACGCGTCCGAAGAACAACCTTGTCTGGATGAACAGACAGAAAGGGAGGTTTGCAAGATAGAGCCTGGAGCTCACTCACCCGCCGAGCGGAGGTGATGGCCACCAGAAAGGCTGTCTTCAGAGTCAGAAGACGAAGAGGACAGTTATGTAGAAGGCTCAAAGGGAGCGCACATTAAAAAGGTAAGAACCAAGTTTAAGTCCCACTGAGGCATCACAAACGGAACAGGAGGGAAGAGGTGAGTAATGCCTTTTAAGAACCTGTTAACAACAGGGGACTTGAAAAGGGAGGGCTGATCAGGGAGCCTGAGGAAGGCCGAGATAGCACAAAGATAACCCTTGATGGTACCCAGGGCAGAACCCTGTTGGGCCAGAGAGAGAAGGAACAGAAGGACCTCAGAAAGAGGGGCAGAAAGGGGATCCACAGCCTTTGCTGTGCACCATGCCACAAATTTGTTCCACCTGCAGGCGTATACCACCTTAGTGGAGGGACGCCTGGCTGCCAGAATCACATCACAAACTTCGGGAGGCAAGTCGAAAGGAATCAACTGCCGCCGCTCAATCTCCACGCAAGCAGGTGTAGACTGGACAGGTTCGGGTGGAGGACCGTCCCCTGCTGCTGCGACAGAAGATCCTCCCGAAGAGGCAGACGGATCGGGGGATCTACGCTCATATTGAGTAGCTCGGGATACCAAACTCTTCGAGCCCAGTCCGGAGCCACAAGAATGACTTGGGCCCGGTCGTGCCGAATCTTCTTCAACACTCTGGGTAGAAGTGGTATAGGCGGAAAGGCGTACAATAGACCGCAACTCCACTCGTGACGAAAGCGTCGCCGAGCGAGTGCCGCCTTGGAAATTCCAACGCGCAGAACTGATGACATTGCGCGTTCTCTTCGGTGGCGAATAGATCTAACCAAGGCTCTCCCCACTGTAGAAAGAGTCCTTGCGCCACTTCCGAGTGAAGACGCCATTCGTGATCCATCATGCACCTGCGGCTGAGGTTCGTCCGCCCTGGCGTTCAGGGAACCTGCCAGGTGTTGAACCACCAGGAACATGCCCTGGTGTTCCAGCCATGTCCAGAGGCGCAGAGCCTCCTGACAAAGGGTCCACGACCCCACCCCGCCTTGTTTGTTGCAGTACCACATGGCAGTGGTGTTGTCTGTGAACACCTGCACTACCTTCCCTTTGACAGAGGGAAGGAATGCCTTGAGTGCAAGTCGGATCGCCCGGAGCTCCAGAAGGTTGATATGGAGCCGGGACTCCGCCGGAGACCAGAGGCCTCTGATCTCCGCCTCTCCCATGTGACCGCCCCATCCCAGAAGGGACGCGTCCGTCACAACTGTGTGCTCTGGCTGGGGAAGGGAGAGGGATCTGCCCATGACCCATTGCCGGTTCGAGGCCACCACTGCAACTGTTTTGCAGTCCCCTCCGAGATCTGGACGTGATCGGACAGGTCGCCCTGGTGCTGCGCCCACTGGAACTTCAGGTCCCACTGCAGAGCCCGCATATGCCATCTGGCATGAGTGACCAGCAGGATGCAGGAGGCCATGAGGCCCAGCAGCCTCAGGGTCATCCGTGCCGAAACCCAGGATAAGGGCTGAAAGATCGGAATCATAGCCTGAATATCCCGGACTCGCCGTTCGGGAGGATAGGCCCGAAACTGCGTCGTGTCCAGAACTGCTCCGATGAAAAGGAGCTGTGGAGAAGGAATCAGATGCGACTTTGGCACATTGATGGAGAACCCCAGCGAGTGCAGGAGTTCGGCCGTAGTCTGGAGGTGGGAGACAACTGCCTGGGACGAGCCCGCCTTCAGCAGCCAGTCGTCGAGGTAGGGGAAGACTGAAACCCCTGCCCGGCGCAGATGAGCTGCGACCACCGCCATCACTTTCGTGAACACCCGAGGGGCACTGGTAAGGCCAAAGGGGAGCACGGTGAACTGAAAATGCTCGAGGCCTACCGTGAACCGAAGGTAACGCCGGTGGGCCGGCAGGACGAGGATGTGGAAATAGGCGTCCTGCAAGTCCAACGCTACCAACCAGTCTCCGGGGTCGAGGGCAGTCAAGACCTGAGCTAGGGTGAGCATCTTGAACTTCTCCTTCCGGAGGAAGCGATTGACGTTCCGGAGGTCCAAGATAGGACGCATGTCCTCCTTGTCCCTTTTGGGCACCAGAAAGTAGTGGGAGTAGCAACCACGCCCTACTTCTGGGGTCGGAACATGCTCGATGGCCCTCTTGGCCAAGAGGGCCGTGACTTCCTTCTGTAGAAGCACCAAGTGATCCCCTGACATGCGGTGGAATTGAGGTGGCATGGCTGGGGGTGGTCTCGAAGGGAGGGAGTAGCCCCTTCGGACAATGTCCAAGACCCACTTGTCCGAGGTGATGGGACGCCAGTGGTGAAGGTGATGGCGGACCCTGCCCCCGACTGGCGTGCTGTGCACCTGAAAGGAGGGACTAGGAGGGCTTGGAGGCCGCGGACGGGTTGGAGGTGGTGGCCTGACCCGCACGCTGGTTGCCCGAACCGCCACGGCGGTATCCACGTCCTCGGCCACGCGAAGGCGCTTGCTGCGCGGGCCGTTGGCCGGGCTGTGGACGTGACTGGGCGCCCCTTCCGTGGCCACGAAAGGGGCGAAAAGCAGACGTATGGGGAGGGCGCACAACAGCAAGGCCCAGGGACTTAGCAGTAGCCCGTGAATCCTTGAAGCGCTCCAGCGCATGGTCCGCCTTTGAACCAAAGAGACCGACTCCATCAAAGGGCATGTCCATGAGAGTATTCTGGACATCCCCTGAAAAACCAGTGGTTCTCAGCCAGGCGTGGCGACGCAGCGCCACCGTCGTTGCAAGCGATCTGCCCAGCGAGTCGGCGGTATCAAGGCCACAGCGGATGGTATACTTAGCCGCATCACGCCCTTCCGCAATAGCGCGGGTAAGCAGTGTCTGGACCTCCTCAGAACACTGCGGCAAAACATCAGCCACCGAATCCCACAGGGAGTGGGTGTATCGGCCCAAGAGGCAAGCGGTATTAACAGACCGCAAGCCAGCACTGGAGGAAGAGAAAGCCTTCTTCCCAAAGTGATCCAGGCGCTTGGATTCCCTATCCGGAGGGGCGGTAGGGAAGGCTGTTTGGGAGGCAGAGGCTTGGACAACCAAGCTCTCAGGGGTGGGGTGTTGGGAGAGAAACAGGGGGTCGCCCGGAGCCGGGCGATGGCGTCGAGCCACGTTCCTATCCACAGGAGCCCCTGTGGTGGGTTTGGACCAGGCACCCAAAAGAACGTCAGTGAGTGCATCGTTGAACGGCAGCACAGGCTCCGAAGAGGAGGCCGCCGGCTGAAGCACTTCAGTCAGGAGGTTAGTCCTGGCGGCCACTGTAGGCAACTGGAGATTTAAGGCTCCAGCAGCTCTACGCAACACCGTTGCAAAATTAGCCCCCTCCTCCGTTGCCACGGGAGGAGACAGCATGCCAGAGTCGGGGGAGGTATCCAGCCCACTGGCATCCCCAAGTTCCTCAACCCAGTCCGGGTCAAACTCGCACTGTTGTGTGAGAGGGTCGTCAGACCCCTCCCAGCTCTCCTGGTCCTCCTCAGGTTGAAAAGATGGAGGAGGAGGGACATAAAGGGACCCAAGGCCTCATCGGCGCCGGAACCGGCGTCGGGCGGCGCCGGTCCGGCTCCATGTCCGGACCCGGGGAGAACCGGGGAACGACGCCGCCCGGAGCCCCGGACGGCGTCGGAAACGGCACCGGGGACATCGGCGTCGGCGGAGGCGTGGTTAGGTCAACCGGCGTCGATGGAGGTTGCGGCACCACCGGAACCGGGGTCGAGGCCGGGGGCGGAGCCGAGGCCGGGACGAAGGCTGGTGGGACAGGCGACGCCGGGACCGGAGTCGGCGGCGGCGCCGGAGCAACCCCATCTGGGCCGCGGGGCCCGAAGGCGCACGGAGGGACCTTGAGGCCGAAGAGGCGGGCCATGGCCGACAGGAATTTCTGTACTTCGGCCGGAGTCGCCCCCGAACCCGGGAAGGAGCGGGTATGCGGGGGCAACTCGACAGGCACGTCCGGGGCCGCGGGGCGGGGACGGTGCCGACAGGGACCTCAGCCGAGTCGCGCGACCGGCGAGGCGAAGTCTTAGAGCGATGACGCCGCTTAGACTTCTTGTGCTTCGACTTACCGGAGGAGCGCGAAGACTTGGATTCCGACGAGCGGCGGGGACTCCGCGTCCGGCCCCTCGACCTCTCCCGGGACCGGGAGCTTGCTGCGGCGCGGAGCCGACTGCCGGACTTCAAGGAGCTTTCGAGACCGCTCTCGCAAAGCCTTCGGATGAAGTTTCCGGCAGTCAGGGCACGACTTCGTGTCGTGGCCTCGGCCGAGGCAGAAGAGACACTCGAGGTGGGGGTCCGTGATGGACATCATACGACCACATACCTCGCAGGGCTTAAAGCCGGGCATCCCTACGACACCTTAGGAGTCGTGAAGACTCGTTGAAGAGAACAGTGAAAAATTTCACAAAAGATAGTCAAAAAGTGACTAGGGCACTGCTCTTCCCGGATCTGCGCTTACTGGCGCGGAAAAAGAAGAACTGACGTCAGCGCGCAGGGCGGCGCCTAAGTACTGCCCGCGACGTCATCCCGGCGATCACGACGCCGGCGACGGACGCGGAGCCGCACGACGCCGCCTACCGACGCGCAAGGGTACTGCTACGCAAAAACTTTCCGGATCCAGCCTGACGCCTGGGGATATTCTAAGGTGAGGAATCTGTCACTAACGTGTCTCTTTCAGATGCTCGTGCCTGAGAGAGCACCTCTACATTCTGTTGAAAGGGTCAAACCAAGAAATTCGCGCTGCTCAGGAGCCATGCCGACAACTGCAGAGATTGAAGATCCGGATGCCAGACTTGGCCCCGGGACATCGTCAGCAGCGAAGGAATCGGCTACAACGGAAGTGGAAGGTCCAAGGAGAAGAGATGCAGCTCTGTGAACCAAAACTGTCTGGGCCACGCAGGAGCTATCAAAATCATCTTGCAAGGTTCCGCCTTGAGCTTCCTGAGAAGCCTGGGGATCAGAAGAATGGGGGGAAAAGCGTAAACAAATGCGCCTGACCAGGCCATCGAAAGCGCATTCCCCAATGATCTCCGATGGTGAAACCTGCTTGCGTAAAATCGGCATTTCTTGTTCTCCGGCGTGGCAAAGAGGTCTATGGTAGGCCTGCCCTATAGACGGAAAACCTCTTCGAGTGGACTGGTCCAGTTCCCATTCGTGGCTGACCGATTTCAGTCTGCTCAGCGTGTCTGCTCTCTTGTTGAGAACGCCTGGAAGGTGCTTTGATTTGAGCGATAACCGCTGTTGGATCGCCCATTCCCAAATTGCCTGGGCTTCTTGTGATAAAAGACGAGATCTGGTGCCGCCTTACTTGTTTATATAATGCATAGCCATCGTGTTGTCTGTCCGTATTAGAACTGCAGACTGCTGAATCCGTGGAAGAAACGCCTGCAAGGCAAGGCGAATCACTGAGCTCCAGCAGATTGATATGCAGAAAACGATGTTGTGGCAGCCAACGGCCGCTTACATGAAGGTCTTGCAAGACTGCTCCCCAGCCCTCTAGCGAGGCGTCTGTAGTAATTATCTGAGGAGCAGGAGTGATCCTGAAGGAGAGACCCTGAGAAATGTTTTCCTCGTTCGTCCACCATGATGCGGCGTCTCTGATGGACACGGTAACGAAGACCTTGTCTTCGAAAGATCCGTCGACTTGGCGCCACTGCAAGTCCAACACCTGCAGTGAGGAATCAGAGGAATGCAGGAGGAAATGGACCCTAGGAGGGACTTGTAGAGGCAAACTGAAAGTGACGGTCTTTTTAACAGCAGACGGGCCATAGCCATCAGCTTTTCTTGCCTCTCCAGGGTGGGAAAAGCTTTGCTGATGGACGTGTCCAGAATGGCTCCCAGAAACCAGACTCTTCTGGATGGACAGAGGGTCGACTTTTCTGTGTTGAGAGTCAGCCCTAGATTGATGAAAAGGAGTGTGCACGCCACGACTGATTCTTCTGCTGCGTGCTTGGTAGAAGCCTTCAGCAACCAGTCGTCCAGGTAAGGGAAGACCTGGTGCTGCTGTTTTCGTAGAAAAGCTGCCACCGGAGCTAATACCTTTGTAAAGATCCGCGGAGCAGATCGGAGTCCAAAAGGTAGGACCTTGAACTGAAAGTGGCTCTTGGCTACTGTGAAGCGAAGGAACCTCCTGTGGGCCCTCAGATCTAGAATAGGACGCCACTTTTCTAAAGTCTTCCGGGCCAGGAAGAACCGGGAGTAGAAACCCTCTCCCCGCTGAGAGATAGGGACCAGTTCTATCGCTCCTTTGAGGAGCATTTGATGGACTTCCAACCGTAGAAGACGGAGCTGTTTTGACACAGTGGCGCGAGGGGGCTTGAAAGGTGGTGCTTGGACAAATTCCAGAGTATGGCCGCATTGAATGATCTTCAGCACCCAACGGTCCGATGTTATTAGTTGCCCGTTGTGGAGGTAATTTGATATTCTGCCCCCCACTGATGTTATAGGAGGAGAAGGGACAGTAGTAAGAGCCAGCAAGCTGCTATTGACGCTTCGAGGAGTCCCTCCCCTGGCCTCCTTGTCTTCCTCTGTTAGATAATCTAGAGAAAGAAGAGGATTGATTTTGCAGCTGGTTATAATTCGGCCGGTAAGATTGCGAATTTGATCCATATGAGGAATACCGTTGTTGCTGGTATCCTCCTCTATATGTGGCATTACCTCTCCCTCTGGCTCCACGGAAGGGGACCTTGCGGTACTGCAGAGTCCCTAAGGATTTTGCGGTCTCCGTGTCTTTCTTGATGTCCTGGAGCACATCATCAATATGTTTTCCAAAGAGCGCCTCCCCATCAAAGGGAAGATCCAAGATCTTGTTTTGGACCTCAGGACGGAACCATGTAGCACGCAGCCAGCCTTGACACCGAAGGACAGCAGCGCCCGCAAGGGAGCGGAACGCAGTCGTTGCAATGTCCATTGCACAGTCAATCACTTCAGCTGACGTTACTTCTCCCTCCTGAAGAATCTTCTTAGCCTCTTTTTTTGCATCTTCAGGCAATTGGTCCAAATAGGAGGGGAGGGGGGGGGGGGGGGGGGGAAATCGCACCACATCTGGCGATCATAGCGACCAAGTATCGCTAAGGCGTTCGCAGCCCTGACCAACAGACTGGACATGGAAGAAAACCTCTTGCCCGCGTTATCGAGGCGTCTGGCCTCTTTATCTGGAGGTGTTGTGAGGGGAGCTGAAGGATTTCTCGACTTTCTTTGGGCAGCCTGAGAGATGACAGAGTCCGGTTTAGGCTGGCTGACCAAGCAGGCCGGACTATCGTCTGGAGCCTTATATTTGTTCTCAAGGCGAGGCAATACTGGAACCACTGTAGCAGGATTCCTCATCACTTTCAACCCCTCATCCCAGACGTGACCAACAATAGGAATAGAGCGAACCGCCTTCCTGTAAGGCTCTTTGAAGTCATAGCGGAAGCATTCAGATTGCACCGTGTGCATGGGCAGTTCAAACCTCTTTGCGGCCCTCTCCATCAAATTATGGAAACCCCCTATGTCTGCAGGGGGGGAATCAACAGGTGCTGGTGCAGGAGAAGCCGGATCAGGAATGACAGTCATCCAACTCTGTGTTAGGATCTGGTAATGCGCTGGTACCCTGGTCCTCATCAGAGGTGTCATCGTGAACGAGAGGCACGATAGGGGGTGCGTCCTGAGCCACAAGCATTGGCTGAGGCGGTGGCAATTGAGGGTAGCAGGCTGAGCAGGAGGAACAGCAGTAACTGGCACCATAACTGGAACAGGAGGTTGAGTTGCAAATCTCCTCCTATAGTCCAATAGCATAGTTTGCAAGTCCGCTAGTAAGGAGGAAGGCATAGAGACGATCTCCTGCTGGTAGTCCTCTTGATAATCTGAGGAAGGATCATATTGCTGTTCCTCCATGTATTCCCCCTCAGAGTCTGTGTCCTGACACTTGACGTGTAATTGAGAAGGGCTATTCGCATAGGCAAAAGGTCCATCATCTTCTTCCGATCCCTCTTCTTCCAGGAGGAGTGCAGGAGGTAGAGGAGTCACCCTCCTGGGGGACGTCATCTCAGGTGTAATCTGGCGCTTTCTGAGAGAAATAGTAATTTTTTCCACCGTCGAAGACTGAGTCTCGTTGACGAAGACATGGACGTCTTCGACGCAGCCGTCGTCGAGACAGTCTACGTCGTAGCTGTCGTCACCCTAGTCGTCGACATCCTCGTCTACGTCAACACCATCGACGACGATACAGCCACCACCGGCGTCGAAGTCGTCGACGCGGAACTCTGAAACGTCAGCGCTGGAGACGATGAAATCACCGTCGACGGAGCCAGAGATGAAAGAGAAGACTGAGACTGTACCTTCGATGATTTCGTCGAAGGAGTCGTTGACAGCGTCGATGAGTGAATCGTCTTCACAGGTTTTACCTCAGAAGAGAGTGAAGAGGGCTTTTTGAAAGTCTTGGGAGCCCCTGGAGGAGAAGCTGGAGGAACAGAGCTGGATTTCCTCTCAGATATCACTCCTTTTGAAAGTCCTTCCCTCTCCTTTACACCTCGGTGAGGAGATTCGCCAGGACTACACCCTTCAGACCTATGAGAGGTCTTTTTTAAGGCCTTACCAGGACGTTCTTCAGAATGTGAAGGAGAAGCTCTACCCCTTTTAACAGACCTTCTGGAAGATGTAGCAGAGGATGCCTCATCACTGTCACTAGAGACTGATTCCTTCCTTGACTTTAGCTTCTGGAGCCAGGTCAAAAGACGCCCCTCATGGTCTCGCAGAGTCTTTGTAGAAAAAGTGCGGCATATTTTACAGTCTGCTGCCTTATGGTCTGGGTACAAACAGTAAATACAATCCTTGTGCATGTCCTCCACATATAACCTCTTCTTAGCACAAGTCGCACAGGCTTTAAAGAGGGCTTTCTTCTCCTTATCAGAAATCTTGAAGCAGGTTTTGAAGAAAAACAGGTGAAAAAACTGTAGAATGAAAGTTTAAGGAAAAAAACTGAGCAGAGCTCAGTGGAGACTCCCTTGCACAACGTGCGGTAGAAAATCTGAGGTTCTGAGCTTCTCTCAGGAGGGTTCTAAGGGGTGAGGCTAATCTGATTGGTTGTTCACTTTATTTGGTCTCTTTTACAAAAAGAGGTTGATAGGCTGCAAAACAAGAATGGGCCTAGGCCTAGTTTCTGTTTTCGTAATGGTTTCTATTGCTATTTTATGTATACCGGGGACTCCCATTCCGACGACGGGGAATGATACAAGCATGGGAATCTATGAAAGTTCCAATACTGGAGTAAAGGTTACTTACCTTCGGTAACGATATATCTGTAAGAGACATATATTAGTTATAGATTCCTTACCTTAGAATTACCCCCAGGAATCAGACTGATCAGGAGAATTTTTCTTCCGCAGTATCCCTGCACCTCGGTAGGTGGCGTCAGTCGACTCTGCGTTCGTCGTTGACGTCATGATCGCCGGAATGACGACGCGGTATCTACTTAAACGCCGCCCCTGCACGCCGACGTCCGTTCTTTACACGACATTCCACACCAGAGCCATGCAAGACACTGACCACTGGTGCTCAAAACTGGGGCCCTGAAAGGGAGTCCTTTACTCTAGAAGTCAGTTCGCCCTTAGAGGCCCTGTACCATTACACTCACACACTGACTTTGCAGGCTGCGTGTTTTGGTGCAGAACAAAGTGAAGAGTAGACATGGCACATCACTGTATGCCATGCCTACCACCCACTGCCCTGGCATAGATCAGTCACCCCTCTAGCTGGGTGCCCTATGTCAGTGGTGAGGGTACAGGTGCATGAGCCCTGTACCCCTACAGTGTCTTAGTCCATTCTTAGACATTGTAAGTGCAGTGCTACCAATAACAGTATATGGTGCTGGGAGTTTGTCATTACGAACTCCACAGCACCATAATGGCTACACTGAAAACTGAGAAGTTTGGTATCAAACTTTTCAGCACATTAAACCCACACTGATGCCAGTGTGGGATTTAATGAAAAATGCACACAGAGGGCATCTTAGAGATGACCCCTAAAAAAGAACATACCACTAGTGCCCAGGCTGAGTGGCTGCTTTCAGCTGCCACCACCAGACATGTTACTGGACCCCTGGGTCGAGAGCCTGCTGCTATCGGGGGCCTGAAACAATGCACATCCTGGGAGGAGGTGCCAAGCCTCCTCCCCCAGGACGGGCAGGATCCACGAAGGGGAAGCTTCAAAGGCTTGCCGCCTTTGTGAGCTTCCCCAGGCCACTTGCTGCTTTCAGCAACTGGTCCCCACGGGTTCTGATCCCCACTTTGGGCGGGAGAACCAGCGGGAAAAACAAGTGAGGACGAAAGGTGTGCTCACCTCTGCCAACTCCACCCCTCAGGTGGGGGAGGCGAGGTGAAGCACAACTCTGTCCCCACCATCTTGCAGATGGGGGGACACAGCCAACCAGGGAAAGGCTTATGCCCCCCTCCCACTGGACGGTGGCATAATAGGGGGTGTACCCACCCCAGGGAAGGGACCCATTGGTCCCAACCTTTTACCTATATGTAACACCCCTAAATCTAGTATTTAGGGGCACCCCTGAACCTTGCTTCCTCAGACAAGAAACCAAAAGAAAAGAAGGACCGAACAGCTGTGCCGAAGCCAACAAGAGGACGCCCACTGACTTGGCCCCAGCCCTACCGGCCTGTCCCTACTTTGAACTTGCTCCAGCGAAACGTCGGTGTGTCCTGCAGCCTGCAATCTCAAGAAACCCAGAGGACCTGCATGCCTTCAACCCCAAAGACTCTGTCTCCCGGGAACACCGGATTTGTTCAAACAGATTCCAGCTCCGCAAGGATCCGCGTTTGCACCACTCTGCACCAGACGCCCACAGCCCGAGTTAGAGTGGCCCAACACCAAGAGGTGGTCTCCCCGGCGATCCGGACCAGAGATCCGGCGACCCCCGACCTGCCTCAAGCCGACACCTGCACCCTCAAACCGAAAGGTCCCCCCAAACGCTACCAGGAGCTGGTAAGAAGATCCGACCCTAAAAGGCACACCTGCACCCAAAGCCCCGCGGCCTTGGGTGGCTCAACCGACGGTGCCTAATTAACCCCCAACATACCTCTCCAAGTGGTGGTCGCACCCAGAAGACCTTTGTCCCCGAGCCTGCAGTGCTTTTGCAAACTGGAGCCTCCCCATTGAAAGCTACAGGGCTCCCGACACCAAAACAGCACTCTGCACCCGGCTGCCACAGTGCTGCTGAGGGTGCATCTTTTGTGCTGGCCTAAACCCCTATTTGCCCTGAGCTTAAGTCCATGAGCTTTGCTCCCACAACCCAGTGGCCTGCTCGACAGCAGCCACCAACCGGAGGCCCCCCATTTCCCATTGGATAACATTGGGCCTCAGCACTCTGCACCCGGCCGCCCTAGTGCCACTGATGGTGTAACAAGAGTGCATCCTTACCCTGGGGAACCCCTGAGTCTAACCCCAGAATACCAACTCCCACAACAAAGTACTTTGAACCAATAACACTATTTTCCTCCACAGGATAACATTGACTGTTCTTTCGATGAAAAGTTTCCAAGTGTGGAGTTGGAAAATCTAAGAAATCCTTTAAAACTGCAACTAAATAACCAAAACGCTTTTACTTACCTTTACAGGAAATGTCCCAGTGTAGTATCCAGGTATACTACACTGTGTAAGAAAATTAATCTGAAAGTAATGTACTGGTCATTTTACTAAAAAGCCCATTCAAAGTATATGTACTGTATTTACAAAGCATTGCATTTCTCAGTTACAATACTGCAAGTCAAAACAAAGTGCATATACAATTACAATCCAAACTGTATTACAACTGTACATTTACTGCAAAGTATTTATCACTTACCTGTGCCAGGCTTGCTTGGTTCTAGGAAATAAAATAACGAAAAGAATATTTTTATACAAAAATAATTGGTCAGAAGTTCAGTCTTTGAGTGTGTGAAATCATTTGCTGACTGAGTGTGTACAACAAATGTTTAACACTGTCCTCTGATAAAGCCTTACTGCTCGACCACACTACCACAAATAGAGAGTGAGGTGCTATCTACTTTACCTCTGCCTACCTTTTGGGTTCCACTGGACTCTGTGCACACTATACCTCACTTTGGTATAGTATATACAGAGCCAGCTTCCTACGTGCTTGATCTTCTTCAGCACTCTGGGCAGAAGTGGTATAGGCGGTGCCGCCTTGGAAATTCCAACGCGCAGAACTACTGACATTGCGCGTTCTGTTCGGTGGCGAACAGATCTAACCAAGGATCTCCCCACTGCTGAAAGAGACCTTGCACCACCTCAGAGTGCAGACGCCATTCGTGATCCATCATGCACCGGCGGCTGAGTTCGTCCGCCCTGGCGTTCAGGGAACCTGCCAGGTGTTGAACCACCAGGGACATGCCCTGATGTTCCAGCCACGTCCAGAGGCAGAGAGCCTCTAGACATAGGGTCCACGACCCCACCCCGCCCTCTTTGTTGCATTACCACATTGCGGTGGTGTTGCCCGTGAACACCTGCACTACTCTCCCTTTCACAGAAGGAAGGAATGCTTTCAGTGCAAGACGGATCGCCCGGAGCTCCAGCAGGTTGATGTGGAGCCCGGACTCCGCCGGAGACCAGAGGCCTTTGATCTCCGCCTCACCCATGTGGCCGCCCCACCCCAGAAGTGATGCATCAGTCACCACTGTGAAGTCTGGTTGGGGAAGGGAGAGGGATCTGCCGTCAACCCAATCCTGGTTCGTAAGCCACCACTGCAATTGGTGTGCAGTGCCCTCTGAGATCTGGACGACATCGGAAAGATTCCCCTGATGCTGCGCCCACTGGAACTTCAGGTCCCACTGCAGAGCCTGCATATGCCACCTGGCATAGTCCACCAGCAGGAGGCCATGAGGCCCAGCAGCCTCAGGGTCATCTTCACCGAAACCCGGGATAGAGGCTGAAACATAGGTATCATAGCCCGAATATCCCAGACTCGCTGCTCGGGAGGATAGGCCCGAAACTGCAATGTATCCAGAACTGCTCTGATGAAAAGGAGCTTCTGAGAGGGAATCAGGTGTCTCTTCGGCACGTTGATAGTAAACCCCAGCGAGTGCAGGCGGTCCGTCTTAGTCTGGAGGTGGGAAACGACAGCCTGGGGCGAAGTCACCTTCAACAGCCAGTCGTCGAGATAGGGGAAGACTGGAACCCCTGATCTGCGCAGATGAGCTGCGACCACTGCCATCACTTTCGTGAACACCTGAGGGACGCTGGTAAGGCCAAAGGAGAGCACGATAAACTTAAAATGCTCGTGGCCGACTGTGAACCGTAGGTAACGCCTGTGGGCCGGGGATGTGAAATTAAGTGTCCTGCAAGTCCAACGCTACCATTCAGTCTGCAGGGTCGAAGGCAGACAAGACCAGAGCCAATGTCAACATTTTGAACTTCCCCTTCCGGAGGAAGTGGTTGACGTCCCTGAGATCCAAGATAGGACGCAGGCCTTTGTCCTTCTTGGGCACCAGGAAGTAGTGGGAATAACCACGGCCTACTTCTGGCACAGGAGCTCGCTCGATGGCTCTCTTGGCCAAGAGAGCTGCAACTTCCTGACGGAGAAGGGCCAAGTGATCCTCCGACATGCGATGGAGTGTTGGTGGCCCTGAGGGAGGGTTAGTCTCGAAGGAGATGAGTAGCCCCTTCGGACTATCTGCAAAACCCACCTGTCCGACGTGATGTTGTGCCAGTGGGGAAGATGATGGTGAATCCTGCCACCCACTGGCAACTGGTGGCCCTGAAAGGTCGGACTAGGAAGGCTTTGAGGCCGATGCAGAGGGGGCACTGGTGGACTGGCCTGCCCGCTGGCACCACGGGGCTGGGTCCCACGTCCCCGGCCGCGCAGAGCTTGAGTAGCTTGCGCCGGCCTGTGGCCCTGGGTGGAACGTGGTGGGGCACCCCTTCTGTAGCCACGAAAGGGGCGAAAGGCGGACTGAAAGGGGCGAGAGGTGGCAGCGAGGCCCAAGGATCTGGCCGTAGCCCGAGAGTCCTTGAAGTGCTTGAGCGCATTGTCCGCCTTGTAGCCAAACAGGCGACGGCCATCAAAGGGCATGTCCAAAAGGGTCGATTGGACATCCCAGGAAACGCCAGTGGACCTCAGCCAGGTGCAGCATCTCAAAGCTCCTGACGTAGAAATTTTTCTACCTAGCGAGTTGACAGTATCCAGCCCACACCGAATGGTGAACTTCGCTGCTTCTCTACCCTCTGCAACCGCACCGGTGAGTACAGTCCGGGCCTCCTCCGGGCACTGTTGCAGCACTTGTGCAACCATGTCCCACACAGAGTGGGTGTAGCGGCCCAAGAGACATGCAGTGTTCACCGACCGCAGTCCTAAGCTGGCGGAAGAAAAAATTCTTCTTCCCAAAATGATCCAGCTTCTTCGATTCCCTATCTGGGGGAGCAGTAGGGAACGTCCCCTTAGAGATCGAGGCTTGGACCACCAAGCTCTCAGAGGTAGGGTGTTGGGAGAGGAAAATGGGGTCCCCCGGGGGTGGAATCGGGCAATCATCCTATCCACAGGAGCCCCTGTGCTGGGCTAGGACCAAGTGCCCAGAAGGATGTCGGTGAGAGCCTCATTGAGCGGCAGCAGGGGCTCCGAGGAGGCTGCTGCCGGTTGAACCACCTCAGTCAGGAAGTTAGTCATGACTGCCACCGTAGGAAGCTCGAGGCCCAAGGCCTCAGCCGCCCTACGCAACACCACAGCATAAGAGGCTCCCCATCCGCCGTGGCCACGGTAGGGGGAGAAAGCATACCAAGGTACTTTGACTGAGTGTGCCCTGGGCTCCTGCTAATCAGGTACCCAGGGCCTATGTTCTTTCCCTAAAACTGCATTGACGCCTAAACCCAATTGGCATCTATGGCAACAGGTCAGCCCCTGGTAAATGGTACCACAGGTACCCAGGGCACTGTGACTAGAGAAGGCCCCTAAGGGCTGCAGCACTTATTGTGCCACCCTTAGAGGTCCTGTATCACTACACTCCCACACTGCCTTTGCAGGCTGCGTGTTTTGGTGCAGAACAAAGTGAAGCGTCGACATGGCACACATCCCTGTGTGCCATGCCTACAACCCACTGCCCTGGCATAGATCAGTCACCCCTCTAGCTCGGTGCACTATACCAGTGGTGAGGGTACAGGTGCATGAGCCCTGTACCCCTGCAGCGTCTAAGTCCATTCTTAGACATTGTAAGTGCAGTGCTGCCATTAAGAGTATATGGTGCTGGGGATTTGTCATTACGAACTCCACAGCACCATAATGGCTACACTGAAAACTGAGAAGTTTGGTATCAAAATTCTCAGCACATTAAACCCACACTGATGACAGTGTGGGATTTAATGGAAAATGCACACATAGGGCATCTTAGAGATGCCCCCTGAAAACTAACCCACCTCTAGTGTCCTGGCTGAGTGGCTGCTTTCAGCTGCCACCACCAGACATGTTTCTGGACCACTGGGTCGAGAGCCTGCTGCTCTCTGGGGCCTGAAACAATGCACATCCTGGGACGAGGTGCCAAGCCTCCTCCCCCCGGATGGGCAGGGTTCACGAAGAGGAAGCTTCAAAGGCTTGCCGCCTTTATGAGCTTACCCAGGCCACTTGCTGCTTTCAGCAACTGGTCCCCACTGGTTCTGACCCCCACTTTGGGCGGGAGAACCGGCGGGAAAAACAAGTGAGGAAGAGAGGTGTGCCCACCTCTGCCAACTCCACCCCTCAAGTGGGGGAGGCGAGATGAAGCACAACTCTCAGTCCCCACCATCTTGAGGATGGGGGACCCAGCCAACCAGGGACAGGCTCCTGCCCCCCTCCCACTGGAGAGTGGCAGAATAGGGGGTGTACCCACCCCAGGGAAGTGACCCATCGGTCCCTGCCTTTTACCTACCTGTAACGCCCCTAAATCTAGTATTTAGGGGCACCCCTGAACCTTGCTTCCTCAGATCCAGACAAGAAACAAGAAGAAAAGAAGAAGAACAGCCGTGCAGCAGCTAACAAGAGGAAGACGCCCACTGACTTGGCCCCAGCCATACCAGCCTGTCTCCCCCTCGAACCTGCTCCTGCGAAATCCCGGTGTGTCCTGCAGCCAGCAACCTCAAAAACCCCGGAGGACCTGCCTGCCTTCACTTCCAAAGACTGCTTCTCCCGTGAACACCAGATTTGTTCAACTGCAACCTCTGGCTCCGGCCGGACACCGCGGATCCGCCCAACTCTGCACCCGCCGTCCCCGGCCCGAGCTCGAGTGGGCAAACATCACGAGGAGGTCACCCCGGCAATCCTGAACCGAGATCAGGCGACCCCTGACCTACCTCAAGCCTCCAGCCAAAGCTAAAGTCCAGGAGCTTTGCTCCCACAGCCCAGTGGCCTGGTTGCCAGCAGCCACCAACCGGAGGTCCCCTATCCCCCATTGGATAACATTGGGCCTCAGCACTCTGCACCCGGCCGCCCTAGTGCCGCTGAGGGTGTAACAAGAGTGCATCACTGACCCTGGGGGACCCCTGAGTCTACCCCCAGAACCTTAACTCCCACTACTGAATACTTACCTAAAAACCGATAACCATATTTTCCTCCATAGGATAACTGACACTTTTTCCTGAAAAAGTTTCGAAGTGTGGAGTTTTGAAACCTAAAGAAATTCTTTAAAATTGTAAGATTTAACAAAAACGCTTTTACTCACCTGTTTACAGGAAATGTCCCAGTGCTGCATTTAGGCATACAGCACTGAGTAAGAAAAGTAATCCAAAAGTAACTTACCTACTATTTTACAGAAAATCCCATTCAAGTCTATGTACTGTATTTACAAGTGATTGCATTTCTCTGAAACAATACTGTAAGTCAAACCATAGTACATTTACAATTGCAATTGAACTGTCTTACAATCAGCATTTACTACTGTAAAGTATTTATTGCTTAACTGTGCCAGGCTTGCTTGGTTCTAGAAATAAAATAACTAAAAGAATAATTTTATACAAAAACAATGGTCTGAAGTTCAGTCTTTGTGTGAATTCATTTGCTGACTGAGTGTGTACAACAAATGCTTAACACTGCCCTCTGATACTGCCTTACTGATCGACCACACTATCACAAATAGAGAGTAAGGTTCTATCTAACTTTTCTTCTGCCTACCTTTGGGGTTCCACTGGACTCTGTGCACACTATACCTCACTTTGGTTTAGTATATACAGAGCCAGCTTCCTACAGGAGGTATCCAGACCACTGGCATCACCCAACTCATCTCTCCAGTCCGGCTCTTCTAGCTGGTCTGCCAGAGGGTCAACAGTCCCCTCCCAGTCCTCCTCATCCTCTCCTGGTTGCCACTCAGGGCGAAAAGGAACACCAGGATAGAACAGTGGTACAAAAGTACCGGTCGGCGCCGGTACTGACGTCAATCCACGCCGGTCCGGCTCCGTGTTCGGCTTGAGAAGGAGGCCAGGGTCGACGCCAGCCGGGGACCCAACTGGCGTCCGAGGTGTCGTCAGTGGAATCAGCGCCAGTGGAGGTGTCGGGAGGCCAACCGGCGCCGATCCAGATCCAGGCCTGGATCCCTGGGGGCCCTGAAGTGTTGTGGCCGGAGCTGCCGGCATCGAAGGACTAGAACCCCCAGCTGAGTCCGCGCTGCCCGAAGGCTCACCGGCGGAGTCTGGCTGCCCAAAAATAGAGTGGAGAGCCTCGTAAAAGGCACGAAGCTGGGCAGGGAACGCTCCGTCTCCCAGGAAGGGAGGGAAGCTCAGAGCAGTCCAAGCAGGCTCCGACGACGACCATCCGCGTCGGCCGACGGACGGGGAGAAGGCGAAGAGCGACGGTGCTTCTTCGCCTTCTTCTTGTACTTCGACTTACCCGAAGACTTCAATGAGGAGTGATGGTGGTGACTCCACGACCGGTCCCTCGACCTCCCTCTCGACCGGGGCCTCAAGCGCGGAGCTGACTGCCGGGCCTCCAGAAGCTTTCGGGACCACTCCCGCAAAGTCTTCGGTTTTATGGCCCAACAGTCTGAGCACGACTTGGGTCGTGGTCGCGCTCCAGGCACCAAAGGCACATGAGGTGCGGATCCGTGACGGACATCAGCTTGTGAAAAGAGTCACAAGGCAGGAGTCGACAGACGCGACGCAGAAGATAGTCGTCGTACGGCTCTGCCCGCAGAGCCTGCTGGGACGGCTCCGAGCTTTCCTCCCTTCCCGGGAGCCGGGGCATCCCCTGCCCAGCATTGTGCCTTTTACGAGGCCCTCCTCTCCATTTTTGGGAAGCCCAACTCCACGCCTTCGGGCCCGCAGACTCGGCTGGGGGCTCTAGGCCTTTGATGGCGGTGGCTTCGGCCCGATGCCTTCGGGCCCCCAGGGATCCAGGCCTGGATCCGGATCAGTGCCGGTTGACCTCACAACACCTCCCCCGGCGCCGATTCCACTGACTACGTCTCCGCCGCCGGTTGGGTCCCCAGCCGGCGGCGACCCCGGCCTCCCTTGTCGAGCCGAACACGGATCTGGGCAGGCGTCATCCGACGCCGGTACCGACCGGTACTTTTGTACCATTGTTCTATCCTCGCGTTACTTTTCGCCCCGAGTGGCAGCCAAGAGACGATGAGGAGGACTGGGAGGGGTCTTCGGACCCCATGGCAGACCAGCTAGAAGAGCCGGACTGGAGAGAGGAGTTGGGTGATGCCAGCGGTCTGGATACCTCCCGAGACCTTGGTATGCTTCCTCCACCTACCGTGGCCACGGAAAAGGGAGCCTCTTACGCTGTGGTATTGCGTAGGGCGGCTGAGGCCTTGGGCCTCGAGCTTCCTACAGTGGCAGTCAGGACTAACCTCCTGACTGAGGTGCTTCAACCGGCAGCGGCCTCCTCGGAGCCTGTGCTGCCGTTCAATTAGGCCCTCACCGACATCCATCTGGGCACTTGGTCCAAGCCCAGCACAGGGGCTCCTGTGGATAGGATGATTGCCCGATGCCACCGCCCGGCCGGGGAGGCCCCATTTTCCTCTCTCAACACCCTAACCCTGAGAGCTTGGTGGTCCAAGCCTCGACCGCTAAGGGGCGTTCCCTACTGCTCCCCCAGATAGGGAATTCAAGAAGCTGGATCGTTTTGGGAAGATGTTTTCTTCCGCCAGCTTAGGACTGCGGTCGGTGAACACTGCATGTCTCTTGGGCCGATACACCCACTCTGTGTGGGACACGGTTGCGCAAGTGCTGCCACGGTGCCTGGAGGAGGCCCAGTCTGTAGTCACCCGTGCGGTTGCAGAGGGTAGAGACGGAGCGAAGTTCGCCATTCAGTGTGGGCTGGATATTGTTGACTCGCTAGGTAGAAGGACTTCTACGTCAGGAGCCTTGAAACGCTACGCCTGGCTGAGGTCCACTGGCTTTTCCGGGGCTGTCCAATCAACCCTTTTAGACATGCCCTTTGATGGCCGTCACCTGTTTGGCGACAAGGCGGACAATGCACTCGAGTGGTTCAAGGACTCTCGGGCTACGGCCAGATCCTAGGGCCTCGCTGCCACCTCTCGCCCAGTTCAGTCTGCCTTTCGCCTATTTCGTGGCTAAGGAAGGGGTGCCCCACCATATTACACCCAGGGCCACAGGCCGGCACAAGCTACTCAACCTCTGCGCCACCGGGGACGTGGGAACTGTAGGAACCAGTGCCGTGGGTCTGGGGGCCAGCGGGCAGGCCAGTCCACCAGTCCCCCCCCTCTGCATCGGCCTCCAAGCCTTCCTAGTCTGACCTTTCAGGGCCACCAGTTTCCAGTGGGTGGCAGGATTCACCATCATCTCCCCAACTGGCAAAACATCACGTCGGACAGGTGGATTTTGCAGATAGTCCGAAGGGGCTACTCTCTCCCCTTCGAGACTACCACTCCCTTTATGCCATCAACACTCCTTCGCATGTCGGAGGATCACTTGGCCCTTCTCCGTCAGGAAGTTGCGGTTCTCTTGGCCAAGGGAGCCATCAAGCAAGTTCCTGTGCCAGAAGTAGGTCATGGTTGTTATTACCACTACTTCCTGGTGCCCAAAAAGAACAAAGGCCTATGTCCTATCTTGGATCTCAGGGGCTAACAGTTGCCCACCTTTCCTACACTGTTTCTTCTTTTTCTTTTGGGGCTTAGCTGCACTAGCTGCAGGTTGAGTCCCCCCAGGTTTTTGGGTGAGGTCTGGCATTGGACCAGTACCTCTCTTTGGCTCAGACCAACCTCGGGGTGGTCATTCCCAAGGAGACAATCAAGGGGGAGGTCTTTACTGACTACCACCTTTCTCCATCTAAGGGACCCAGCTACTTCTAGGGGCACTACAGCCACAGGCCTAACAGTGACACCCCCTGGGACAGTCCATACTGGTTTGAGAGAACCAACCTGTCATGCACCACAGTGTGACTGGCACAGGTATCTCTCAGGGCAAGGGCTGGGATTCCATTCACCAGTAGGTGGTGGAAGTGTCTACTCCCCTCTGGAATCTCCAGCTTACCTTGTGGCCCCATTTTCCAGTTGAAGGCTACGAGGGCTTCCTCATCTGAGGAATCACCCTCTAAAGCTACACTGGCAACCCCTGGAGCTACACTAGTCACCCTTGGACCTGTACTAGAGGCTTTGTTTTTAGGACAGCGAGGGTCCTTGGTGTGGTGTCCTGCCTTTTGACAGTTGTGACACCATACTCTGTTAGGATCCCAATTCTTACCTTGGTACCCTGTTTTAGTTTGTGAGGTGTCTTTGGGCCCACCCTCCTGGACAGGTTTTTGGGGGGCTACCTGGGACTCCTTACTTTTATCTTTAAGGGGTTCACTGTCTTTCCTCTGGGGAGGCTTTGTAACCCCTTTCTTTTGGTCACCCCCAGTGGACGTCCTAGTTACACTTGTTTTGATCCAGTGGTCTGCCTTCTTTCCTAATTCCTGGGGAGAAAGTGGACCTAGGTCTACCAGGTACTGATGCAACTTTTCATCAATGCAATTACTTAATATGTGTTCCTTCATAAACAGGTTGTAAATTCCATTAAAGTCATGCACATTGTTTCCAGTTAACCAGCCACCTAGTGTTTTTACTGAGTAGTCTACAAAATCAATCCAGGATTGGGTTTGGGTTTTGTGAGCCCCCCTGAATCTAATTCTGTATTCCTCAGTTGTGAGTCCAAATCCCTCAATCAGAGTTCTCTTCATGAGGTCATAAGACCCAGCATCTGCCCCAGACAGGGTCAGGAGTCTGTCTCTACAGTTACCAGAGAACAGTTCCCAAAGGAGTGCCCCCCAGAAAGTCTTCTTCACCCTTCTGGCTTCACAAGCCCCCTCAAAAGCTGTGAACCACTTGGTGATATCATCACCCTCCTCATATTTAGGGACAATCCCTTTGGGGATTTTAGGACCATAAGATTGCTCTCTATCATTATTTTGATTACTGCCACCATTGATGGGTGCTAAACCAATCTCCTTTCTTTCTCTGTCTAGAGCCAGGAGTCTGGACTCCAGATCCAGTCTTTTGGCCAGCCTTGCTAAAAGGCTGTCCTCCTCATTGAGGCTGTCCTCAATGTCCCCACCAGAGCCTGAGCTACCTGTGTGGCCTCTAGGTCCCCAGAGGTTAACTCTTGGAAATAAGGGTGCAGGGACCCTTTCTTCCCTAGGAAGTGGGGGAGGTGGGTTCCTATCTCTATCCTCCTCACTCCTTTCTTCCTCTGACTGGTCATCACCATTTTCAGAGGGGTGGGCCTTTGAATACTCAGCCAATAGCTCCTGGAGCTTTTGTTTGGTTGGATGAGGGCCCATTGCTATGTTTTTGAGTTTACACAAGGACCTTACTTCCTTGAAAGATAAGTGAAGGTAAGGGGTGAGGTCGAGCTCCTCAACCATGTCCTGCATGTCATTATCTTCACTAATAGTTGGGTTCTTTTCTTGAGACATTCTAACAAAAAAGTTCTAACCCCTCCACCCTTGACTATAGTGACTTTTTATTTTCTAAAATTCTAAAGGGACTTCAGCAAGGCCCTAACAAGACTTTTAGTAGTTTGGTAAAAATGTGCCAATTTGAAAAAAATCAGAATTCTAAAGGCAATTTAACCGCTTTGCTGCGGCCGGAATTCCGCCCAGGTGCTGGACATTCCGATCGCGGGCGTGGCTCGGACGGCCCCCGCGCGTCGTGAGCACACGCCCACCGTGACTCATGACGGCCAGGGGCCGTCATGAGCACGTAAGAGGTTAAGAGTTCTGTCGTGTGATCAGGTGGTAACCAAGTAGTCCAACAAATGCAAGTTGTATATCCCACCGCTGATCCACCAATGTAAGAAACTGGCCCTATATATACTACACCAAAATGAGGTATAGTATGTATAGGGTCCAGGTGACTCCAGAGGTAGGCAGAGGTTAAAGTTAGATAGAACCTTACTCTCTAATAGTGGTAGCTTGGTCGAGCAGTAAGGCAGTATCAGAGGACAGTGTTAAGCATTTAATGTACACACTCAGTCAGCAAATGAATTCACGCACTCAAGGACTGAACTCTAGGCCAATTGTTTTTGTATAAAAATATACTGTTGTTTATTTTAGAACCCAGCAAGCCTGGCACAGGTAAGCATAAAATACTTTGTAGTAATAAGTTACTGAATGTCGAACAGTTTGAAAATGCAATGGAAATTGTACTTTGTTTGATTTACAGGGGAGCAGTAGTATGCAACACTTAGCAAATGCAGTACATTGGAACGAATAGGCTTTTTCAGTAAATTGCAGGTAAGTTACTTTTACGTTACTTTTTCTAACTCAGTGCTGGATGCCTGGATTCAGCACTGGGACATTTCCTGGAAACAGGTGAGTAAAAGCGTTTTTGTTATTCGTGCGATTTTTAAAGAATATTTTCACATTTCAAAACTCCACACTTAGAAACGTTTTGGAGCAGTACATTGAAATGAATGGGCTGTTTCAACAAATTGCAGGTAAGTTACTTTTACGTTACTTTTTCTAACTCAGTGCTGGATGCCTAGATTCAGCACTGGGACATGTCCTGCATCAGGTAAGAAAACACGTTTTGGTCAATTGTACGATTTTTAAAGAATATCTTTAGTTTTCAAAACTCCACACAGTCGTTTTTCGAAGAAAAATTGTCAATGTTATCCTATGGAGGAAAAACAGGTTATCGGTTTGCAGGTAAGTAAACGACTGTGGGAGTTAAGGTACTGGGGTTAGAACAAGGGTTCCCCCAGGGTCAGTGATGCACTGCTGTGGCACCCTCAGCGGCACTAGGGCGGCCGGGTGCAGAGTGTTGAGGCCCATTGTTATCCTATGGAGGATAGGGGGTCTCCGGTTGGTGGCTGCTGGCAAGCAGGCCACTGGGTTGTGGGAGCAAAGCTCCTAGGGTTTAGGTCGGGGCAAATGGGGAAACAAGTAGGCACAAAAGGTGCACCCTGAGCGGCACTGGGGCGGCCGGGTGCAGAGTGCTGTTTCGACGTCGGACGCCCTGTTTTCTATGGAGAGCCTCCGGTTTGAAGAAGCACTGCAGGCTCGGGGACGAGGACCTTCTGGGTGCGACTACCACTTCGAGGGGTAAGTTGGGATGTCTTCGGTTGGTTAGGCACCGTTGGTTTGGGCACACAAGGCCGTGGGGCGTCGGGTGCAGGGGTGCCTTTTAGGGTCGGATTTTCTTACCCGCTCTGGTCGCGGTAGAGGGGGGCCTCTGGATTGAGGCGGCAGGCGTTGTCTGGAGGCAGGTCAGGAGTCGCCGGATCTCGGGTCAGGATCGCCGGGGTGACCTCCTCGTGGTGTTTTTCCACTCGAGCTCGGGCCGGCTTCAGCGGGTGCAGAGTGGGCTGGATTCCCGGTGTCCGGCTGGAGCCAGAAGCTGCAGTTTAAACACGACCGGTGTTCACGGGAGAAACAGTCTTGGAAGTGAAGGCAGGCAGGTCCTCCGGCGTTTGTGAGGTTGCTGGCTGCTGGACACTCCGGGATTTCGCAGGAGCCGGTTCGAGGGGAGACAGGCCTGTAGAGCTGGGGCCAAGTCAGTGGGCGTCGTCCTCTTGTTAGCTCTGCACGGCTCTTCATCCTTCTTTTCTTCTTGTTGGTAGGCTGGATCTGATCTCTTGGTTCAGGGCTGCCCCCCTAAATACTGTATTTAGGGGGCGTTTTAGGGGTCTTGAGGTCAGTAGCCAATGGGCTACTGACCTTAGGGTGACTACATCCTTGGTGTGCTCACCCCACAAGGGGGAGTGAGCACAATCCCTAGTCCTGATTGAGGAGTAACTACCATCTGCAAGATGGCGAGCACTGGAGAGTGGGCTTCACCTCGCCTCCCCCACCTGAGGGGTGGAGTTGGCAGAGGTGGGCACACCTCCTGGGCTGGCTAGCTTTTCCCACCTGTATTCCCGCCGAAAGGGAGGGGAGACAGGAAGGGGGCCTGCTCCTGATAGCAGGAGAGGCTGGGGGTCGCATTACAAAGGCTGCCAGGCCTTTGAAGCTCCCCTGCCACAGATGGCTCTTCCTGGCCTGGGGGAGGTGTGAACACCTCCGCCCAGGAAAGGCATTGTTTCTGGGCTCAGGGAGCGAAGGCTCCCATCCTAGGGGTCCAGAAATATGTCTCGTGGTGGCAGGCTGGTGTGTACCAGTCAGGGAACCCACCAGAGGCTGGTCGTTTTTCAGGGGGCATCTCTAAGATGCCCTCTGTGTGCATTTTTCATTAAATCCCACACTGGAATCAGTGTGGGTTTAATGTGCTGAGAAGTTTGATACCAAACTTCTCAGTTGTCAGTGCAGCCATTATGGTGCTGTGGAGTTCGTAATGACAAACTCCCAGCACCATATACTCTTAATGGCAGCACTGCACTTACAATGTCTAAGAATGGACTAAGACACTGTAGGGGTACAGGGCTCATGCACCTGTACCCTCACCACTGGTATAGTGCACCCAGCTAGAGGAGTGACTGACCTATGCCAGGGCAATGGGTTGTAGGCATGGCGCACAGAGGTGTGTGCCATATGGACTCTTCACTTTGTTCTGCACCAAAACACGCAGCCTGCAAAGGCAGTGTGTGTGTAAAGGTACAGGGCCTCTAAGGGTGGCACAATAAGTGCTGCAGCCCTTAGAGGTTTTCCCTGGTCACAGTGCCTTGGGTACCTGTGGTACCATTTACCAGGGACTGACCTGTGGCCAGAGATGCCAATTGGGTACAGTTTTGGGGAAAGAACACAGGCCCTGGGAACCTGATTGGCAGGGACCCAGGGCACATCAAGTCAAAGAGCATCAGTAGTCTGGCAAAAAGTGGGGGGGGGGGGGTTACGGCAGCAGAAACCCACTTCCTTACAGGCAGCACTCGCTCGGTGACGCTTTTCGTTGACAGTGGAACTGCGGTCTTCTATATGCCTTTATGCCTATACCACTTCTGCCCAGAGTGCTGAAGAAGATCAAGCGCAACCGGGCCCAAGTCATTCTTGTGGCTCCGGATTGGGAATGAAGAGTCTGGTATCCCGAGCTCTTTAACATGGCCATCGATCCTCCGATCAGACTGCCTCTTCGGTAGGATCTTCTGCCGCAGCAGCAGGGGACGGTCCTCCAAACTAAGCTGACCAGCCTCGACCTCTTTGCGTGCAGATTGAGCGGCGACAGTTGACAGCTTTTGACCTTCCTCCCGAAGTCTGTAATGTCATCTTGGCAGCCAGGCGTCCCTCCACTAAAACGGTATACGCCTGTAGATGGAACAAATTTGTGGCATGCTGCACAGCAAAGGCTGTGGATCCCCTTTCTGCCCCTCTTTCAGAGGTTGTCCTTTTCATTCTTTCTTTGGCCCAGCTGGGCTCAGCTCTGGGCACCCTTAAAGGCTATCTTTCGGGTATTTCGGCCTTTCTTCGCCTTCCTGATAAGCCTTCTATTTTCAAGTCCCCTATTGTAAATAGATTTCTTAAGGGCATTACTCACCTCTTTCCTCCTATTCCTTTCGTAATGTCCCAGTGGGACTTGAATCTGGTGTTAACCTACCTCATGTGTGCTCCTTTCGAGCCACTACATAATTGTCCTCTCAGACTATTGACCTTGAAGACTGCTTTTCTGGTTGCCATCACCTCTGCTCGCAGGGTGAGTGAGCTTCAGGCTCTTTCTTCCAAACATCCTTTCCTTGCTGTTCATCCGGACAAGGTTGTCCGTCGAAATCAACCTTTTCTTCCCATAGTGGTTACCTCTTTTTACATAGGACAGACCATCACTTTGCCCACCTTCTTCCCACCCCTGCATCCTTCTAAAGAGGAGAGGCTCCACCGTCTGGATCCAAAACGTGCGCCATTATTTTATCTGGATTGCACAAAACAATTTCAGGTGGATGATCTACTCTTTGTTGGCTATATGGGCGCCAAGAAAGGTCGGGCCGTGCAAAAGCAGACCATCTCTCGATGGATCGTCCTTTGCATTAAAGTTTGCTATTCCTTGGCGAAAAAGGAACCTTTGGTAGGACTGCGCGCCCATTCCACCAGGGCGATGGCAGCCACTACTGCTTTGGGACGTGGAGTCCCCCTCAGTGACATCTGCCAGGCAGCCACGTGGGCATCCCTGCATACGTTCACTAAACATTACTGCCTGGATAGTCAAGTCCGGAGAGACTGCTTCTTTAGCCGTTCAGTTCTCCAGAACTTTCTGGTGTGAACTTGGTTTTCAGACCCACCTCCGGGGTTGGTATTGCTGGGGCATTTATTCTAAGGTAAGGCATCTTTAACTAATAGTCTCTTTCAGATGAAAGAGTTACTTACCTTCGGTAACGATATATCTGCAAGAGACATATATTAGTTATAGATTCCTTACCGTCCCACCCATCCTCCCTGTTCTGCGAACTGACTTCTAGAGTAAGGGACTCCCTTTCAGGGCCCTAGTTTTGTGCACCAGTGGTCAGTGTCTTGCATGGCTCTGCGCTTCTGCGTGGAATGTCGCGTAAAGAACTGACGTCAGTGCGCAGGGGCGGCATCTAAGTAGATACCGTGACGTCATTCCGACGATCACGACTCCAACGACGAACGCGGAGTCGACCAACGCCACCTACCGACGCGCAGGGGTACTGCTGAAGAAACATTCTCAGGATCCAGTCTGACGCCTGGGGGTAATTCTAAGGTAAGGAATCTATAACTAATATATGTCTCTTACAGATATATCGTTACCAAAGGTAAGTAACTTGTTCTTTCAGATTATACTATACCAAAATGAGGTATAGTGTGTCACAGTCCAGTGGAACCCCAAAAGTAGGCAGAGGTAAAACTAGATAGCACCTTACTCTGTTTGTTGTAGTGTGGGCGAGCAGTAAGGCTTTATCAGAGGGTAGTGTTAAGCATTTGTTGAACACACTCAGGCAACAAATGATGTCACACACTCAAAGACGGAACTCAGATCAATTTGTTTGCTTAAAAATAGCTATATTTATTTTTCAGAACCAAGCAAGCCTGGTACAGGTAAGTGTAAATAGTACTTTTCAAGGCAGGTTGAACAATGCAAGCAAGCTGAATGAAAATGTCTGTTACAGGTTTGTAAATCGTTTCAATACAGTGGAAATTACTGTTAGATCACTTTTGATTACTTTACAGATTACTTTTCATACTTAGTGCGATATGCCTAGATATCACACTGGGACATTTCCTAGAGAAAAGGTAAGTAAAGCAGTTTTTAGTTATTTGCAGTTTTTCAAGTTCTCATACAAAACCAACTCCACACTTAGAACAATTTTCAAGGAAAACCAGTCAATGTATTCCTATGGAGAAAATGTGGTTATCGGGAAACAGATAAGTACTTGGTTGTAGGAGTTGGTACTCAGGGATAAGAACCAGGGTTCCCCCAGGGTCAAGGATGCACTCTAGTTACACCCTAAGCGGCACTAGGGCGGCCGGGTGCAGAGTGCTGAGGCCCAGTGTTATCCAATGGGGGATAGGGGGCCTCTGGATGATGGCTGCTGGCGAGCAGGCCACTTGGCTGTGGGAGCAAAGCTCATAAGGTTTACCTCAGGGCAAAAGGGGAAACAAAGTAGCACCAAAGGTGCACCCTCAGCGGCACTAGGGCGGCCGGGTGCTGTTTCGACGTCAGGCGCCCTGTTTTCAATGGGGAACCTCCGGTTTGCAAAGGCACTGCAGGCTTGGGGACAAATGTCTTCTGGGCACGACCACCACTTCGAGAGGGAAGTTAGGGGTTGGTTAGGCACCGGTTTGGGCAAACAAGGCCGTAGGGCGTCGGGTGCCTTTTGGGGTCGGATCTTCTTACCAGCTACTGGTCGCGGTTGGAGGGACCTTCTGGATTTAGGCTGCAGGCGTCGGCTGGAGGCTTGAGGCAGGTCAGGGGTCGCCGGATCTCGGGTCAGGATCGCCGGGGTGACCTCCTCGTGGTGTTTGCCCACTCGAGCTTGGGCCGTGGACAGCGGGTGCAGAGTGGGGCGGATTCGCGGTGTCCGGCCGAAGCCAGAGGTTTCAGATTCACAAATCCGGTGTTCACGGGAGACAAAGTCTTTGGAGTTGCAGGCAGGCAGGTCCTCCGGGGTTTTCGAGGTTGCTGGCTGCAGGACACACCGGGATTTCGCAGGAGCAGGTTCGAGGTGGAGACAGGCCGGTAGGGCTGGGGCCAAGTCAGTGGGCGTCTTCCTCTTGTTAGCTGCTGCATGGCTGTTCGGTCCTTCTTCTTGTAGTTTCTTCTTGTCTGAGGAAGCAAGGCTCAGGGGTGCCCCTAAATACTAGATTTAGGGGCGTTACAGGTAGGTAAACGGCAGGGACCAATGGGTCCCTTCCCTGGGGTGGGTACACCCCCTATTATGCCACCCTCCAGTGGGAGGTGGGCATGAGCCTGTCCCTGGTTGGCTGAGTCTCCCCATCTGCAAGATGGCGGGGACAGAGTTGTGCTTCAACTCGCCTCCCCCACCTGAGGGGTGGAGTTGGCAGAGGTGGGCACACCTCTCTTCCTCACTTGTTTTTCCCGCCGGTTCTCCCGCCCAAAGTGGGGGTTTGAACCAGTGGGGACCAGTTGCTGAGAGCAGCAAGTGGCCTGGGGAAGCTCACAAAGGCGGCAAGCCTTTGAAGCTTTGTAAGAAACTGGCTCTATACATACTGCACCAAAGTGAGGTTCAGTGTGTATAGAGTCCCCAAAAGTAGGCAGAGGTTAAAGTTAGATAGAACCTTACTCTCTAATAGTGGTAGCTTGGTCGAGCAGTAAAGCAGTATCAAAGGACAGTGTTAAGCATTTGATGTACACACTCAGTCAGCAAATGAATTCACACACTCAAGAACTGAACTCTAGGCCAATTGTTTTTGTATAAAAATATATTGTTGTTTATTTTTAGAACCAAGCAAGCCTGGCACAGGTAAGCATTAAATACTTTTCAGTAATAAGCTACTGGATATAGGACAGTTGAAAAATGCAATAGAAATTGTACTTTGTTTGATTTACAGGGGAGCAGTAGTATGCAATACTTGGCAAATACAGTACATTGGAATGAATAGGCTTTTTCAATAAATTGCAGGTAAGTTACTTTTACGTTACTTTTTCTAACTCAGTGCTGGATGCCTGGATTCAGCACTGGAACATTTCCTGCAAACAGGTGAGAAAACACGTTTTGGTTAATTGTACGATTTTTAAAGAATATTTTCAGATTTCAAAACTCCACTGTCGTTTTTTGGAAGAAAAATTGTCAATGTTATCCTATGGAGGAAAAACAGGTTATCGGTTTGCAGGTAAGTAAACGACTGTGGGAGTTAAGGTTCTGGGGTTAGAACAAGGGTTCCCCCAGGGTCAGTGACGCACTGTTGTTGCACCCTCAGCGGCACTAGGGCAGCCGGGTGCAGAGTGTTGAGGCCCAATGTTATCCTATGGAGGATAGGGGGTCTCCGGTTGGTGTCTGCTGGCAAGCAGGCCACTGGGTTGTAGGAGCAAAGCTCCTAGGGTTTAGGTCAGGGCAATTGGGGAAACAAGTTGGCACAAAAAGTGCACCCTCAGCGGCACTGGGGCGGCCGGGTGCAGAGTGCTGTTTCGGCGTCGGACGCCCTATTGTTTTCTAGGGAGAACCTCCGCTTTGAAGAAGCACTGCAGGCTCGGGGACGAGGATCTTCTGGGTGCGACCACCACGTCGAGGGGTAAGTTGGGATGTCTTGGGTTGGTTAGGCACCGTTGGTTTGGGCACACAAGGCCGTGGGGCGCCGGGTGCAGGGGTGCCTTTTAGGGTAGGATTTTCTTACCCACTCTGGTTGTGGTAGAGGAGATCCTCTGGATTGAGGCTGCAGGCGTCGTCTGGAGGCTTGAGGCAGGTCAGGAGTCGCCGGATCTCTGGTCAGGATTGCCGGGGTGACCTCCTCGTGGTGTTTTTCCACTCGAGCTCGGGCCGGGTTCGGCGGGTGCAGAGTGGGCTGGATTCGTGTGTCCGGCCGGAGCCAGAAGCTGCAGTTTAAACACGTCCGGTGTTCACGGGAGAAACAGTCTTGGAAGTGAAGGCAGGCAGGTCCTCCGGGGTTTGTGAGGTTGCTGGCTGCTGGACACGCCGGGATTTTGCAGGTTCGAGGGGAGACAGGCCTGTAGGGCTGGGGCCAAGTCAGTGGGCTTCGTCCTCTTGTTAGCTCTGCACGGCTCTTTGTCCTTCTTTTCTTCTTGTAGGTAAGCTGGATCTGAGGAAGTAAGGTTCAGGGTGCCCCCTAAATACTAAATTTAGGGGCATTACAGGTAGGTAAAGGGCAGGGACCAATGGGTCCCTTCCCTGGGGTGGGTACACCCCCTATTCTGCCACTCTCCAGTGGGAGGGGGGCAGGAGCCTGTCCCTGGTTGGCTGGGTCCCCCATCATCAAGATGGTGGGGACTCGAGGTTGTGCTTCACCTCGCCTCCCCCACCTGAGGGGTGGAGTTGGCAGAGGTGGGCACACCTCCCTTCCTCACTTGTTTTTCAGGCTGGTTCTCCCGCCCAAAGTGGGGGGTAGAACCAGTGGGGACCAGTTGCTGAAAGCAGCAAATGGTCTGGAGAGGCTCACAAAGGCGGCATGCCTTTGAAGCTTCTCCTTCGTGAACCCTGCCCATCCTGGGGAGGAGGCTTGGCACCTCGTCCCAGGATGTGCATTGTTTCAGGACCCGAGAGCAGCAGGCTCTCGACCCAGGGGTCCAGAAACATGTCTGGTGGTGGCAGCCTAAGCAGCCACTCAGTCAGGTCACTAGAAGTTGGTCGAGTTTCAGGGGGCATCTCTAAGATGCCCTCTGTGGTGCATTTTACATTAAATCCCACACTGGCATCAGTGTGGGTTTAATGTGCTGAGAAGTTTGATACCAAACTTCCCAGTCTTCAGTGTAGCCATTATGGTGCTGTGGAGTTCGGAATGACAAACTCCCAGCACCATATACTCTTAATGGCAGCACTGCACTTAGTGCCCAGGAATGGACTTGGGCACTGTAGTGGTACAGGGCTCATGCACCTGTACCCTCACCACTGGCATAGGGCACCCAGCTAGAGGGGTGACTGATGTATGCCAGGGCAGTGGTTTGTGGGCATGACACAGGGATGTGTGCCATGTCGACGCTTCACTTTGTTCTGCACCAAGACACGCAGCCTGCAAAGGCAGTGTGCGAGTGTCAGGGTACAGGGCCTCTAAGGGTGGCACAATAAGTGCTGCAGCCCTTAGAGGCCTTCTCTGGTCACAGTGCCCTGGGTACCTGTGGTACCATTTACCAGGGGCTGACATGTGGCCAGAGATGCCAATTGGATTTAGGCTTCAATGCAGTTTTAGGGAAGGAACATAGGCCCTGGGCACCTGATTAGCAGGAACCCAGGGCACACTCAGTCAAAGAACATCAGCAATTCAGAAAAAAGTGGGGGCATACCATGCAGAAAGAGGGCACTTTCTCACAAGCTGCCCCTTCGTGAACCCTACCCATCCTGGGGGAGGAGGCTTGGCACCTCGTCCCAGGATGTGCATTGTTTCAGGCCCCAGAGAGCACCAGGCTCTTGACCCAGGGGTCCAGAAACATGTCTGGTGGTGGCAGCTGAAAGCAGCCACTCAGCCTGGACACTAGTGGTAGGTTAGTTTTCAGGGGGCATCTCTAAGATGCCCTCTGTGTGCATTTTCCATTAAATCCCACACTGGCATCAGTGTGGGTTTAATGTGCTGAGAAGTTTGATACCAAACTTCTCAGTTTTCAGTGTAGCCATTATGGTGCTGTGGAGTTCGTAATGACAAACTCCCAGCACCATATACTCTTAATGGCAGCACTGCACTTACAATGTCTAAGAATGGACTTAGACACTGGGGTGACCGATCTATGCCAGGGCAGTGGGTTGTAGGCATGGCACTCAGGGATGGGTGCCATGTCGACTCTTCACTTTGTTGTGCACCAAAACACGCAGCCTGCAATGGCAGCGTGTGTGTGTAAAGGTACAGGGCCTCTAAGGGTGTCACAATAAGTGCTGCAGCCCTTAGAGTTCTTCCCTGGTCACAGTGTCCTGGGTACCTCTGGTACCATTTACCAATGGCAGAGAAGAAGAGGCAAGGAAAATAATGCACTATCCAAATTAATCAAGGAGAAAGGCCATCTGCTCTGGAATCTGACCCAAGGCAACAGCGCCTTACGAAAGTATGTTTGGACAAATATCTGTAATGGAAATGTTTGGCAATAAAAACGTAGTACTGGCCCTACCCCTTGTAGAATAAGCCTTGGGTCTATGAGGCAAAGACTTGTTGCCATTACTTTAACAGCAAAATAAAACAATCCACTGAGAAATGAACTGTTTAGAAGTATGCAAACAAGTTCATTAGAACCATAATTAACAAATGGATGAACCTATTGCCCAATATCTTTATCAATTTAACACTTTAAAATCAAGGGAATGTAAAGTCCTATCAGATGGAGAGGAAGGAGATTTGATTTACCTGAAAATCAGAAACCATTTTAGGAAATAACCTAGGGTGGGCTCTCATAACCACTGTCTATGAAATAGAGTTAACGATAGCGCCTGGATATCACCAACCTTTCAAGCTGACATAATGACCACCAGAAATGCTGTCTTCCAGAAGATATGTTGGAGAGCTATTATGAATACGCTCAAAAAGGGGGGGCACATTAATTTCAAAAGGACCACATTCAACTCGCAGGGAGAAGGACTATTTAAGAGTGGGTAAACCATCTTAAACCATTCCAGAAAATCCTTGACAATCAGAATTTGAAAGAAAAGGTTTGTGAAGGGCTTTTACTATAAGCTGGTATGGCCACAAAGTGTACCTTTATGGAAGAAAACTGCAGCCCTTAATTTGCTTATTCAAGATAAGGGAGTGCAGCTTCTTTTTAGCATTTGGTCGGACCAATTTTGCTTTTTCAGATGCAAAATCTTGTCCATTTTTAACGGCTACAAAGTTCGATTGGAAGGATATCTGGCCTCAAGATATTCATACAATCCTCTGAAAGATTTAACTACCTGTATTGCAGGAATTCAGGGGTCAGGATACTAAACTTAGCAATGGAAGACAGGGATGCATAATCTGGCCCCTGAACTTGAATTTAAGATCTGGTCTGCACGGCAGTCTCCTGTATGGACGTTATGATAGGTGAAGAAGGTCTGAGTACCACTGGATGTGAGAGGCGGTTCTCATTTGGTCCTTCACGGTTTCATGACCACTGTATTGGATAAAATGCAGACTCACACTGCAAAAATACTTTGATCAAAAGAGCACTCCTTGTAAATGCCTGGATGCGTAATTTGGGCACTTCCTGTTGGGGATAAGTCGATATCTGGACAACCCCATTCGCAAAAGAGGTCTTGCAGGACTTTGTTGCTTAATAACCAATCGTAATTCTCTTATCTTATCCAACTTAGTGAATCCGCTTGCATGTGTGGAATTCTAGCACGAGGGGAGACACCCGCTCCACATCGCAGACGCTTTATCCAGCTTACAGTTAGACTAGATTTTCTCAGTGCCACCTGTCTTGATGCCTGAGGAAATCACGGGTGCCTATGCTCCTTTATTCAATGAAATCAATTGAAAATAAGGATGTAGTGAATCCCTTGAAGGGTATTATCCTTACAGTGCAGATCCCTGCACAATTTGATTTGAGCCCTTTCTTTATACCATAATGTACTCCTATAGGATTTGAGGTCCTAGCTCTGGGACCTGCCCCCTCCTTTCAATTTTATTTTTATATAAGTGTGCTCTGAAGAAGGTGCAACCTGATTGAGGTCTTCACCAAAATTTGTGTTGGTGAAAATGTAAGAATTGAAACACGAGGACCAGAATATCCGACTGATGAAACCTTAGTCGAATAGATCGATTATATTTGATTAACACAATTGTACTAGAATGCAATTATGTATTATGAACTGGACATGCACCATTGCCACCTACTATATGTTTTGTTTAGAAAAATATTCCTAGAGTTGCGAGTGGAGTGAGCTCTACTCTGGTCCTAGTTAGACTCTGAACTATTTTCGTTTTTTTGTATTTGGTTTTATGGATATTTGAAGAATGTTGTTGGAACAAGTTTGCATGAGGAGTGAACGATTGGTATGCTGTCCTGAGTATAAGTGTGTGGATGGGGGTATTTCTTGAAATTTTGATTTTCTGTATTGATGATTATTAAGTCTGTATTTTATCAGACACTAGGTTTCTCTTGATATGCATTTTTCGATATTTGACCTTCATTTGTATTAAAAATTGAAGTTCTTTTAATTAAATCAGATTTATCTTTGTTTGAAATGTTTTTGATATACATTTAATCACGACTCTTGCAACTGCAAGCTTTTCCTTTATTTTTGGAAGATTTTCCACCTAATTAGCAGCTTAAGGAAGGTTACTTTTGTGCAGCTTATGACGTTTGGGAATAAGTCTATGTCTGAAAAACACAATTCGCAAAAAATATATCTTGCAGGACTTTGTTGTTTAATAACCAATAGTAATACTCTTGTAATATCTTGCTTAGTGAATCCGCTTGCATGTTGTGGATTCCTGGCGGATGGACTGCTGTGATATGCTGGTTGCTCTTAATTTCCAAATCTCCAAAATCATCTGGGCCTCTAGAAACCGCGCTCTGGAACTTGTGTCTGTTTGTTGAGATAATACAGTGTTGTGGCTTTTTCTGTCTGAATTAGCAGGGAAGACGTGAAGCTAAGTGTAAATGACATCAGGGCCAGAAGAATCACCCTCAACTTCAGCAGGCTGATGAAATAGTTTTTTTTCTTCTTTTGACAAGCAAAGCTCAGATTTTAAGAAAATTAATATGGGATCCCCAACCCAGGAGAAGGTTGGTTTGAGATGGTGCTTCTGGCTAAATAGGGACAGTCTTGAGCAGATTGGATTATTTGCACCCCCATGGGAGGATGTGAATTGCAGTATGTGGCGCAGTCAACTTGTCCTCCCAGAGGTCGGAATGCTGACGCCACAGTTCTTTAAAAGATTGCTGTAATGGTCTGATCTGAAAATGGCTGTTTGAGCAGGATGCCATCGAGACTAGTACTGATGAGATCTGATGGGCCGTCTGGCATTTTGCATTCAAAAGACTGACACTTCCCAAGATCGGCAATCCTGCACATCATGGAGGGTATCGGGGGCAATATCTATAAAAGGCACTTGTTGCTACTGGAGCGAACTTTGGCTAAAAGATATAGCAAGGTTGTGGATGGCATCAGCCCCACCCTCTTTATCGGCATGGAAGAATGTCTGGACTACTGTATGGGATTGGAGATACCAATATTTAAGGCCAGGGGATGCCCATAAAAGCACCCTAAAATTTGGAAACATTGGGCGGACTACCAGGGTCTGTACTTGGAGCCGGTGCCCCCTACAGATGCATCCACACCCTCACTGCCATGGGGGGGACATCGGAAGAGGGACCAATCACATGTATATGTGAATTATTTGTTGGAGTGGGCGATGTGGTGGCAAACGAGAGCAGTGGAACAGTGCAAAGGGGAGGGGGGTTCAATATTTTCATGTTGTTTTGTTCTGTATACTCACTATTTCCATAATGTGTAAACTAAATGTCAATGGCAATGCTTTGCGATGCATAAGATGGCAGATGCCTTTTGCATTAAGGGGCTCTGCCCTATGTTTGACTATTGACAACATTTGTTTAAAAAAAAAAAAAAAAGCCTGACACTTCTGACAAACCGAACACACACTGTCCTCTGATGGACATACTCTTGAGACTCAAGTAATGGATGGACTGTACGGGATTCACTGTAAACTTGTAGTGATTTACCCTGATGCCCAATTAGTGAAACCGTGACAGGCTTTGTTTAGTGATGCTGGGTTTATTGAAGTGTTCAAGTGTTTATAAGCCAGTCATCTAGATTAAGGTAGACATAGATTCCCATTTTTCTGTGATGTGCTTCCACCACGGTTATATGAATTTGAAAAGTCTGAAAGGCAGATTTTAGGACAAAAGCCAGGACTTTATATTGGTAATGGGAGCTACCCAAAAGAAACCTGCAAAATCTGCAATGATTTTGAATGATGGGAAGTAAAGTACACATCTTGAAGACCTATGGCACACAGCCAATCCTCCTGATGGAGGTGTATATACAGCCTGGGAAAAGGTGACATGGGATGGCGTTTTCTTGCTGCTGCCTCCAAGTCAGGAAGAGGATCTGCATGCAAGAAGAGAAGGTCCTGCTTAGGAGGATTGTATTTCTTTTGCAACGGCAAAAGGGAAGACTTAGCTCAAACTGGAGTTAGGAATGACCTTCATTGCAGGTTCAAGAGTCCTGGAAACAATGGTAGAAAGTGCAAGCACAAGATGGACAGTATGGATAAGTTACTTACCTGTAATCCTAGTTCTCTTCCAGGGGTATCCTCATCAAAGTCATAAGCACATGAATATTCCCGCCCATGCGCGGGACCCCGGAAACACATTACATATATGTGAAAAACCATATATGTAGCTCTATATATATATCCATATATATATAAAAAACACACAATGTAGCCTCCCATAAACATGCTGAGCAATGTTGCAAGGAATTCTCTTGCACATAAACATATTCCAATAAAGCAGGGAGAAAGAAACTTTTGAAAACTGCTTTAATACATAGCAGACAACACAATCCTGCAAGGAATAATGAAGAAAACATTGCCAGCACATAGGCTGCATTGTGGGAACATTAGTGTAGAAAGCTGAAAAGCTAACCCACATAAACACAGATAAACTGGCACCGTGCCTTTAAGGCAGCCATGACCCCTAGCTTCCCATCATGCCTCAGGGGTGACAGTTAGGTCAGTTCTTTGCGGATATCCGCAGACCTTTTTACAAAGAGATGTATGAATCATGTTCACTTGCCCGGGGAGGCGGGTGGGTTGCTTATGACTTTGATGAGGATACCCCTGGAAGAGAACTAGGATTACAGGTAAGTAACTTATCCTTCTCTTCCAGGGGATCCTCATCAATAGTCATAAGCACATGAATAGAATAGCAAGCCCATCCCCTCATCCTGCGGGCAAGTAAACAGAGTACCATCAAGATACATAAATGCCATAAGGCCTATACAGACTCCAATAGGTTAGCATTGGAACAGATTCCTCAAGGAGGCCTGGCCCACTTGTGTATCTGCTCTGGAGTCAGAATCCAGACAGTAATGTCTGGTAAACGTATGGACCGATTTCCAAGTTGCCGCCTTGCAAATCTCGGCCATCGGTACATTATGTAAGAATGCAATCCTAGCAGCCTTACCCCTAGTAGAATGAGCTTTAGGGGAGGCAAACAGAGGCTTATTTGCAATCTGGTATGCCAACTTTATACAAGATACTATCCATCTTGAAATGGATCTTTTAGAAGTTGGGAAGCCTTTTCTAACAGAACCATAGTTTACAAACAATTGATCTGCTTTTCTAATGGATTTCGTTGCATCCAAATAGAATTTGAGAACCCTCTTGAGGTCTAGCGAATGAAGAGACCTTTCCGCTGGTGTGGATGCATTGGGAAAGAAAGAGGGTAGAGAAATTGTCTGATTAACATGGAACTCTGACACAACCTTAGGTAGGAACGAAGGGTGAGTTCGCATAACCACCCTATTATGGTGGAAAACCGTATAGGGTTCTTTAGAACAGAGTGCTTGTATCTCACACTCACTGCGTGCTGATGTAATTGCTACTAGAAAAGCTACTTTCCAAGAAAGGTGTTGCAATGTAGACTTATGAATGGGTTCAAATGGAGGTCCCATCAATTTAGACAATACCAAATTCAACTCCCAAGGAGGAGAAGGAGGTCGAACAGGGGGATAAACCTTTTTCAACCCCTGCAGGAAGTCCTTAACCACCTGAAGCTGAAAGAAAGAAGGCTGGTTAGGTGATTTACGATATGCTGTGATAGCCGCCAAATGCACTTTAATGGAAGAATATTTCAAACCAGATTTGGCCAAATAGAGCAAATACGGCAAGATTACCTCCTCTTGCCCGTTAATTGGACTCCAATCATTACGGATACACCACAAGTAAAATCTTTTCCACTTTAGAGAGTATGAGGATCTTGTGGAAGGCTTCCTTGACTCCCTTAAAATGTCCATGCAGTCCTGAGGGAGGTTCAAATGTCCGTACTGCAGGACTTCAGGAGCCATGCTGTCAAGCTGAGCGAGGGAAGGCTGGGGTGCAGAATTTTCCCTCCCATCTTGGTGAGAAGGTCCAGCCTGCACGGAAGTCTCCGATGAGGGCGAACCGAGAGTTGCAAAAGGTCCGGATACCACCATTGGCGAGGCCAGTCGGGTGCTATGAGTATCATCCTGTAGGAAAGTGGCTCTGTATATACTGCACCAAAGTAAGGTTCCGTGTGCACAGAGTCCACAGTCCCCAGAGGTTTGGCAGAGGCTAAAGTTAGATATAACCTTACTCTCTAAAGTGGTAGCTTGGTCGAGCAGTAAGGCAGTATCAGAGGACAGTGTAAAGCATTTGTTGTACACACTCAGTCAGCAAATGAAGCCACACCCTCAAGAACTGAACTCTAGGCCAATGGTTTGTATATAAAAATAGTTGTTTTATTTTAGAACCAACAATAGGTGTCAAAATATACTTTCTCAGGATGAGATGCTTTAGTTAAATACTGTTCAATAGGCAATAGACTTTTGAATGCAATAGTTACAGTTGTTGCAATATGCAACACAATTTTAAACACAATTATACATTGAGCTCAATGGAAATTTCTGGTTAAATGCAATAGATTACTTTTTGGATTACTTTTCTAACCACAGGACTGGATCTTGGATTCAGTCCCGGGACACTTCCTGTAAACAGGTGAGAAAAAGCGTTTTGGTTATAGTAGTGATTTTTGAGGAATATTACTGTATTTCAAAAGTTGACACTTAGAAACTTTTCTGGGTAAAATTACCAATGTTATCCTGTGGAAGGAAATACAGTTTGCAAGCAAAGTATGTTTACGTTACTTTTGTAATCCAGTGCTGGACTCCTAGGTTCAGCACTGGGACATTTACTTAAAACAGGTAAGTAATTACGTTTTTGTAGTTTGTACGATTTTTAAAGAATATTTGTAAGATTCAGAAATCGACACTTAGAAACTTTTTCAACAAAAAGCAGGCAATGATATCCTATGAGAGGAATTTCCAGTTACTGATAAGTACGGTAAAAATTACTTTTCATGGTCGGTACTGGACTAAAAGATGCAGTACTGAGGTCTCTCCTGATAGTAGGTGAGTAATTCGGAATTCGTTACTGTGGTGATTTTTAAGCAATATTTTGGTATTTCAAAAGTGGACACTTAGAAGAAATTTCACAGAAAACCAGTCAATGGATCCCTATGTAAGAAAATTCAATTCGCCGGTAAGTTACTTTTAACGTTACTTTTGTAATCCAGTGCTGGACTCCTAGGTTCAGCCCTGGGACATTTACTTAAAACATGTAAGTAATTACGTTTTGGTAGTCTGTACGATTTTTAAAGAATATTCTTGTATTTCAAAAGTTGACACTTAGAAACTTTTTCACAAAGAACCACCAATGTTATCCTATGGAAGGAACTTCAATTCACAGGTAAGTTACTTTTTAATTACTTTTGTTACTCAGTGCTGGACACCTAGGTTCGGCACTGGGACCTTTCCTGCAAACAGTTGAGAAAATTCGGTTAGGTGATTTGTGCGATTTTAAGGAATATTCTTAGTTTTCAAAAGTCGACACTTAGAAACTTTTGGAAGAAAAAGTGTCCATGTTATCCTATGAGGAAAAATGAGTTATCGGTTTTGAGGTAAGTAATCGGTCTTTTGAGTTAGGGTTCTGGGGTTAGACTCTGGGGTCTCCCAGGGTCAGTGATGCACTGTTGTTGCACCCTCAGCGGCACTAGGGCGGCCGGGTGCAGAGTGTTGAGGCCCAATGTTATCCTAGGGAGGATAGGGGGACTCCGGTTGGTGGCGGCTGGCAAGCAGGCCACGGGGTTGTGGGAGCAAAGCTCCTAGGGTTAAGCTCAGGGCACGTTGGGGACCAAGTTAGCACCAAAGAGGCACCCTCAGCGGCACTAGGGCGGCCGGGTGCAGAGTGCTGTTTTGAGGTCGGGTGCCCTGTTGATTTCAATGGAGATTTTCGGTTTTGGTTTTCAGCAGCAGGCTTGGTCCAGGAAGACTTCCAGGAAGAACCAACAGCTGGGCAGGTAAGTTGGAGGGCTCGGGGACGTAGGTGCACCTCGGGTTCCTTTCTCCAGGGCGCAGGGCGGCTGGATGCAGGGGTGTCTTTTGAGGTCGGATTTCACCTTACCGGGCCACTCGCGGTTGGGGGGGTCTCCGTGCAGAGGCTGCAGGCGACGTCGGGGAGTCCTGGAGGGGTCAACCCACGGTGGACTCGGACTCTGGAGAGCTGGGGGACCTCGCTGGGACCGGTGGGCCACTTGGACTCGGGCTGTAGGCGACGGGTGCAGTGGTGGTTCCAGGCGTCGGGTTTCTTTTTCCTCAGCAGGCTCGGAGTCTTTGTTTGGTGTTTCTTTTGAACAGAGCTGCTGTTCACAGGAGATCCGGTCTTTGTTGAAGGCAGTCAGTCCTCCCCGGGGTTCTGGAGGTCGCTGGCTGCAGGACAGGACTATTTTTGGCGCAGGATCTCTGGAAACAGCAGACGGGCCGGTAGGGCTGGGGCCAAGTCAGTTGTTCTCTGCAGTCTCCTCTGCTGGGCGTCTTCTTTCGTCCTTTTTCTTCTTAGGTTGCGGGAATCTGAGGAAGGGAAGGTTCAGGGTGCCCCTAAATACTAGATTTAGGGGCGTTACAGGTAGGTAAAGGGCAGGGACCAATGGGTCCCTGCCCTGGGGGTGGGTACACTCCCTATCCTGCCACTCTCCTGTGGGAGGGGGGGCAGGAGCCTAGTCCTGATTGGGCAGGGCTCCCCATCTTCAAGATGGCGAGAGCCCGGAGATGTGCTTCAC
Source organism: Calotriton arnoldi (assembly GCA_963921515.1). Classification (NCBI taxonomy): domain Eukaryota; kingdom Metazoa; phylum Chordata; class Amphibia; order Caudata; family Salamandridae; genus Calotriton; species Calotriton arnoldi. Next base: position 71,316 of record CAWUFW010006127.1, on the reverse strand, counting down.
CTCGCCTCCCCCACCTGAGGGGTGGTGTTGGCAGAGGCTGGCACACCCCCTTTCCTCCCTTGTTGTTTCCCGCCAGGATCGGGGGAAGAACCGGTGGGGGCCAGTTGCTGAGTACAGCAAGTGGTCTGGGGAAGCTCAGAAAGGCGGAATGCCTTTGAAGCTTCCCCCTGCCCATCCTGGGGGAGGAGGCCTAGCACCTCGCCCAGGACGTGCATTGTTGCAGGCCCGGGAGAGCGGATGGCTCTCTACCCAGGGGTCCAGCAACATGTCTGCTGTGGGGCAGCCTAGGCAGCCCCTCAGACAAGACGTAGATTGTAGGTTAGGTTCAGGGGGCAACTAAGTTGCCCTCTGTCGTGCATTTTACAGTAAATCCCACACTGGCATCAGTGTGGGTTTACTGTGCTGAGGAGTTTGATACCAAACTTCTCAGTCTTCAGTGCAGCCATCATGGTGCTGTGGAGTTCGTGTTAACGACCTCCCAGCACCATATACTCGGAATGGCAGCACTGCACTTACAGTGCCCAGGAATGGACCTGGGTACTGTAGGGGCACAGGGCTCATGCACCTGTAGCCTCACCACTGGCATAGGGCACCCAGCTAGAGGGGTGACTGAGAGGGGGGGGTGTGTGTGTGTGTGTGTGTGTGTGTGTGTGTGTGTGTGTGTGTGTGTGTGTGTGTGTGTGTGTGTGTGTGTGTGTGTGTGTGTGTGTGTGTGTGTGTGTGTGTGTGTGTGTGTGTGTGTGTGTGTGTGTGTGTGTGTGTGTGTGTGTGTGTGTGTGTGTGTGTGTGTGTGTGTGTGTGTGTGTGTGTGTTCGTTCTAAGGGTGGCACAATAAGTGCTGCAGCCGTTAGGGGGGTCTTCTCTGGTCACAGTGCCCTGGGTACCATTTACCGGTGGCCAGAGATGCCAATTGGGTTTAGGCTTAGTACAGTTTTCAGGGAAGGAACACAGGCCCTGGGTACCTGATTGGCAGGGATCCAGGGCACACCAAGGAAAAGTGCATCAGTTATCAGGCAAAAAGTGGGGGGGTTACTGCAACAGAAAACCACTTTCCTACACATCCTCATTCTGGATCGCAGAAGTTTGGCCACCACCTTCGGAATTAGAGGGAGGGGTGGAAAGGCGTATGCAAACGTCCCTGACCAATCTATCAAAAGAGCATTCCCTCTCGTTCCTGGTCGGTAAAACCTGGATGCGAAGGCGTGGCATTTTCTGTTTTGATCGTCTGCAAAAAGGTCGATGGAAGGATGACCCCATTGATGAAAGATTTCTGCCACCACTTCGTCGTTGAGCACCCAGTCTTCTTGCTCTTGGAAGTGACGACTGAGGGAGTCTGCTCGCACGTTCTGCTCTCCCGGCAGATGGATTGCCGTGATCGATAGGTTCCTGGCTACCAGCCAGTGCCAGATTGCCTGGGATTCGAGAGACAGAGGGCGAGAGCGAGTTCCACCTGGTTTGTTCAAGTAATACATGGTGGTTGTATTGTCCGTTTGCACTAGGATCGAACCAATCTGAATTGACGGTTGAAAAGCTTTGAGGGCTAAATGAACCGCCCGCAGTTCCAGCATATTGATGTGATATGTCTGTTCTCTGCTGGTCCATCTATCCTGAGTTTGCAGATGACCCAGATGCGCTCCCCAGCCCTGAAGTGAAGCATCCGTGATCAGAGATTGTTCTGGCAGAGGTTGATGAAAAGGGACTCCCACCAGTAGGTTCTGTGGTTGCAGCCACCAGAGAATGGACTTCTTTGCTGCAGGAGAGAGGACAATCCGGTTGTTCCACTGACCCGAGGATTGATTCCATTTGTCCTCGAGATCTTGCTGTAACGGTCTCATCCTCAATCTGGCGTTGGGTATGAGAAAAATGCACGAGGCCATCGAAGCCAGTAGAGAAGCCACCTGTCTTACTGATGGCTGATAAGCCTGAAGGATGATGTTGCCCTTGTCTTTCATTGATGACAATCTCTCCTCCGAAGGAAACACTTTTCCGAGGTCGGAGTTGAGGTTGGCGCCCAGATAGTGGAGTGATTGAGTTGGGTGAAGGATCGACTTGTCCAGGTTGACATGCAGGCCTAAGCGCTGAAGGAGATCTAGGCAGGTGCGAAGGTGTTCCTGCACCATTTGAGGAGAGGATCCCTTCAGCAGCCAGTCGTCCAGGTATGGATATACGAACAGGCCTTGGCGATGTAATGCTGCCGCTACCACTGCCATGCATTTGGTGAATACCCTCGGAGCTGATTTTAGGCTGAAGGGTAAGACTTTGAACTGGTAATGTCTTGTTCCCACCGTGAATCGCAAGAACTTGCGATGTCGTGCTGTGATTGGGATGTGAAAATACGCATCTTGTAGATCCACCGAACACATCCAATCGCCTTTCCTTAGATGTGGAAATATTTGGTGGAGCGCCAACATCCGAAACTTTTCCTTTGTGATGGACTTGTTCAGAGAACGTAGATCCAGAATTGGTCTGAACTTGTTCGGTTGATCTTTTTTCTGAACAAGGAAGTATCGTGAGTACACTCCCTTTCCTCTCTGCGCTTGAGGGACCTCTTCTATTGCTTGTTTTTTGAGAAGGGTCGACACTTCCTGACGCAGGAGGTCTATATGTAGATGACGAGATTTCACAGGAGGAATGTCTCTTGGGGACGTCCAAAAACGTAGTGTGTACCCATTTTTAGTATATTTAGCACCCACTGATCTTTGGTTATGTTGCGCCACTCTTGAATGTAACTTGAGATACTTCCTCCCACTGGAGTGTGCAACGGTGCTAGAGGAAGCAGAAACTCATTGCTTCCCTGGAGTTTTTGATGCAGAGGAGGACTGCTGTTGATGTCCTCCTCTTCCTCTCGAGGAATGGCGGCCTTGATACTGGGATTTGCCCTGTTTGTTTTGTGACCATTGAGGGGTTTGAACCCTCTGCTGGTAACTTTTCCGATTGTAGGGCCGGTACCTCTTCCTAAACTCTTTTTCTTTTCTAGGCCCACCGCCTTTAAGGTGTCCAACTCGGCCTTCATCCTCGCCATTTCTTCGTCTGTGTGAGCACCAAACAGTGAAGTGCCAGAAAAAGGGAGATTCAGGATGCGTTGTTGTGCTTCTGGTTTTAACGCTGTGAGGCGCAGCCAGGAAGATCGTCGTGCACAGATGCCATGTGCATACGAGTGAGCCGCCAGGGACGCACCATCTGCTGCAGTGCTGATTACCTGATTAGCAACCAGAGCACCTTCGTAAAGGATTTCAGAAAAGTCCTGCTGATCCTCCTTTGGGAGCCTGTCCTTGAAGCGCTCCAGTGAGTCCCATAGTGATCTGTCATAACGACCCAGCAGAGCCGCAGCGTTGGACACTTGCAGAGAAGACGCTGCAGAACCACAAGCCTTCCGTCCCCAAGAGACTTGTGCTCTACTCTCTTTATCCGGAGGAGCGGAGGAGGAAGATGCAACCGCATGCGTCTTTTTCGCTGCTGCAATTATAACAGAGTCCGGAGGTGGATCTGATCTAAGGAAAAAGGATCCGATGCAGCTGGCTTGTATTTTTTAAGAATCCGAGCTGGAGCTGCTTTAGTCGATGCTGGTGTAAGGAAGAGATCCATTACCGGCTCGATGATGCCTGGGACCAAAGGAAGCAATGGTCTAGTCGCAGACCTTTGGTGGAGAGTCTCAAAAATGATGGACTTGGTTGTCTGAGGAGCTGACATGGTGATGCCCAGCTTCTGAGCCCCTCTGTTGAGAACATCATGGAAAGTGTTCACATCATCAATAGGCGACACTCTGGAGGGAGGACTATCCGTCAGGGTAGGTGAGTAATCCCTTTTGGATGAACGTGTCGAAGAGGAAGACCAAGATGGTGTACGCCGCCTCTTGCGATGTCCCCGAGACGACCTGCGTTCAGGGGATCTGCCTCGGTGTTCCCTGGCCCGAGTGGTGGGTGATTTGTCCACTTCCTGCACAAGACGCTGTAATGGTGATCTGTGCTGCGGACTGGAGTAGGTCGTAGGTCGTTGAGCGTGTCCTGTGGACCCCATCTGCCAATGATGAAGTGGTTGAAGCCATCTGGGAGAGAGATGGATGGAAGGAGATCGCTGTCTCCTTGGAGAACCTCCTGGCGGTGCTTTTGTAGGCTCCTGTGAGTGAACAGAAGCACTGCGTGATGACGCAACCGTCTGGGGTGAGCTCCGGATGGAGTGAGAGGACTCTCTGCAGCTTCTGGAGCGTGATCGGCATCTGGATGAGCGATGTGACGTCGATGGGGTGTGTCTCGACGTCGACCTGCTCTGTGTCACCATCACTGGTGAATTTCTCTTCGACGTCGACCTCTCAGTGTGCCTGGAGCCCATAGACCTCGCCTTCGACGTTGAGCGTGGAGACCTCAACGATGAACGGGTAGACGGAGAAAACCTTCGACGTCGATCTTTCTCTCGACGCTGACCTCCTCGCCGTCGACGGAGACCGCCGTTTCGACGTCGAACGACGTCTGGTATATTTTACCCTTGGTCTTGACGTCGAATACCTCGCCGTCGGAGAGGATCTTGCCTTCGACGTCGAACGCCGCCTGGGCGACGGCAGAGGCGATGAGTGTCTATCCTCAGGTGACGAGGTGTGTCTCGACGTCGACTGTCGTCTGGGTGACGTCGACTGAGATGCTTGCTTCGACGCCGAACGCTGGAGACCCTGCGACGGCGGAGCCTGTCTCGACGTCAAACGCCGCATCGACGGCGATCTGTGTCTCGACGCTGGGCGAGCCCGCACCAACGGAGAGCGACTCCTCGACGCCGATCGTCGCCCGGTTGACGACGGCGGAGGATTCGACGTACCTGTGTTCTTCGACGACGACCGGTGTTCTCTCGATGGTGAGCCCGCCGTCGATGGTCTTCTCCGTCGATGGTCTTCTCGTCGACGTTTTTGTTGCCGATGAAGGGAATTGAGGCGCCGAGCCCGACGCCGATGGAGAGCATACTGGAATCTTACTTGTAGATAAGCTCTCTTTCCTCTTCTTCATCGGAGGCTTGTCTTTAGAAGGTGATTTTCTCTTCTCAGCTAATCCATGGAGACGAATCCTTTCTCTGTCCTTTAAATTTCTGTTGGACAGCAGCTTGCAATGCTGGCAGGATTTAGGATTATGCTCAGAAGGAAGGCATAGAATACAGACAGGGTGGAAGTCTGATTTGGCCTTCTTGCCACAGGAAGGGCAAGAGTCAAAAAGAGAGGGCATTCTGTTGTAAAACAATGCTCAACTCTAAAAAAAAAAAAAACAGTAGAGAAATACTTTAACACCAAAAAGATGTCAAAGTAAGAGCTTTTATCAAAAATTGAAGAATTTTCTGACAGAAAATCAGAAAAAAGAGGTAGAGCTGAAGTAACCAGGGTCCTGACAGAAGGAGCCGGAAAGAACAACTGACCTGTCACCCCTGAGGCATGATGGGAAGCTAGGGGTCATGGCTGCCTTAAAGGCACGGTGCCAGTTTATCTGTGTGTTTATGTGGGTTAGCTTTTCAGCTTTCTACACTAATGTTCCCACAATGCAGCCTATGTGCTGGCAATGTTTTCTTCATTATTCCTTGCAGGATTGTGTTGTCTGCTATGTATTAAAGCAGTTTTCAAAAGTTTCTTTCTCCCTGCTTTATTGGAATATGTTTATGTGCAAGAGAATTCCTTGCAACATTGCTCAGCATGTTTATGGGAGGCTACATTGTGTGTTTTTTATATATATATGGATATATATATACAGCTACATATATGGTTTTTCACATATATGTAATGTGTTTCCGGGGTCCCGCGCATGGGCGGGAATATTCATGTGCTTATGACTATTGATGAGGATCCCCTGGAAGAGAACTAAACGATGATTGAAGTCTCAGATTGAACCACCAAAACTGGAATATTAAGATTGCTGGCCCAACTCACCAAAACCTCATTAAAGATGGCAATGTTGAGGATATTTTGGCTGGCAACAAATCTGTAAGAGCCAGAGAGTAGGGGCGAACTGAAGACATATTAGAGTAAGCTCTGTGAGAAGATCTCAAGTGAAGATCTGGACAGATGTGCTGGCGTGAAGGCATACAACGACAAGAACTGTGACATTTATTCCTACTTTTAAAATGTTTCCTCTGAGCTCTGGAACTTGTTCTAGAAGGTCTCTACCTCCTAGCCTATCATTGGAGCCTGAGCATGTGGCACAGGAACAAAATGAGGAGGTGGAGCCAGCGGAGACGGCGCTAATGAAGGAGGCACTAAAGGCTGTGTAGGTTGAGGTGACACTGGCAGGACAGTCCGTTTTGATGGTGGTGTATGAGGTCTGGGGCAAGCGGCATCCTCAGAAACATGATGCGAGGCAGACGACAAGTTACTAGCGGGCAAGACGTCCCTAGACTGAGACCATAAGTAGTGAGTGTACTGTGGAACTCAACATCTTTAATTTGCAGGCCCAGTGAGCACAAAGGTGAAAAGATGTGCTATGAGATGAGGCAGTCTTCTACATAGACAGCCTTGTCCTCGACCTGCCTCTCCTCAACGTCGTGCTAGCTCTCTACAGCGAGAAAGTGGTGTCAGAGACCTTGATGTCGAATGGGCCTATTTTCTTTTCCTGAAGTGGGCGCTCTCCTGGGATCTCTCTCACTGGGGATCCTTGGAAACGGTAGAATGAATAGAGTTACAGGGGACTTCCGTTCCACATCCTTCAGGCCATATCAGCACAGCTTTAGCTTAAGAGCATGAAGTCTGATTTTCTCTCTGTCCTTCAAAGTTCTTAACAAAATTTGCAGGATTCAGGATGATGAGAGGGCGGAAATCACACAAAACAGACTGCATGAGGGTCTGTTTGGGCCTTTTAGCGCTTATTTTGTGAAATACGTTTTTAGCCAAAAAACAGAAAAGAAAAAAATCACTTGTAGACGTCAAGCACAAGTGCTTTGAAGTCAGGTTTGGAAAGGTTTCCAAAGGTTTAAAAAAAAAAAAACCTATGAAAAGAAAGTTTAGCGCTCAAGGACCCTGACAGAAGGAACAGTAAAAAAAGCCTGCTCAACTTCTACCTACAGAACATGATGGGATACTGGAGGAACTCTGTACCTTAAAGGAGCAACACAGTTTTCTTTCAGCCTTTCCTGGTTTTAGCCGATATTGTTTTTATTTTTCCTCACCATTCCATTAAAAAAGTCGCTTATTTTTAGTGACTACATGCATATATAAATATCTCTATCTAGAGAACATACATAGTGGGCATTCGCCACGTTGTAGATATAGCTAGGAACAAGTTACACCAGGAAAACGTTTGTTTTGCTAACAAAGGCGACATTTGACTTATCTTCACGAAATCTAAAAAGGAAAATGCTACTTACCCAGTATGCATCTGTTCTTGGCATGTAGAGCTGTAGATTCACATGCTTTGCATAGCCTGCCATCTAGTGTTGGGTACGGATGTTTGCACTTTGTTTTTGTTCAAAGAAGTCTTTTCCAGTCACGAGGTAGGTGACTCCTCCTTTTGGTGATAGTGCGCATGTGCATCGACTCCATTGTTAGATTATTTGCCGCAGAGGGTGATAATGGAGTAAGAGTAGTAAGAGATGTCCATGTATATATGTATCTAAGTAAGATGTTACTGCAACAGGTATAGGTACCCGGGGAGGCGGGTGGGCGGATGTGAATCTACAGCTCTACATGCCAAGAACAGATGCATACTGGGTAAGTAGCATTTTACGTTCGAGGCATGTGAGCTGTAGATCACATGCTTTGCATAGACTATACAGCAGTTCTCTCCCAAAGTGGTGGCTAAACTGTAGCTGTTGCAGTTGTCTGAAATAGTGTACGTAAAACTGTTTGGCACACACTAGCTTGCTGTCTTGCTAACACATCTACACAATAGTGTGTAGACCATGTTGCAGCTTTGCAGATGACATCTATAGGTATATTTCCTAAGAATGCCATAGAAGCCCCTAGTTTGCATGTGGAGTGCGCTCTAGGGGGAATTGTTAATGTTTGTTTTGCTTTTGCATAGTATTTCTGAATGCATTGGACTATCCACCTTGCAATACCAGATTTTGATATAGGATTGCCTTTATGTGGTGGAGCAAAAGCCACAAATAGTTTTGTCTTACGGAAAAGTGTTGTCCTTTCTATATAATAAAGTAGTGCCCTTTTCACATTCGAAGGTGGGTAAAGCACGTTCTGCCACAGAATCTGGTTGAGGGAAGAACACAGGCAACTCAACAGATTGGTTGATATGAAAGGCAGAAATGACCTTAGGTAGGAATTTAAGGTTGATCTGAAGAACCACTGTTTTGGTGTATTTGTAAAAATGGTTCATCTATGGTTAGTGCCTGAAGCTCACCCACTCTCCTTAGTGATGTGATAGCTATGAGGAAAGCTACCTTCCAAGTGAAAAATTGCAGTTCACATCTATGCAAAGGCTCAAAAGGTGGACCCATTAGTCTGGTGAGGACAATGCTGAGATTCCACACTTTAGCAGGTGGAAGTCTTGGGGGAATGATTCTTTTAAGTCCTTCCATAAATGCTTTAATGACAGGCACTCTGAAGAGCGACAGATGTGGTCTATTCTGTAGGTATGCAGCTATTGCAGCAAGATCTAAGTGTATGGATGTGTACGCTAAATTGGAAAGCTGCAGATGTAATAGATAGCAAATGATGAGGGGTTCTAGAACAAATGGCAGTGGTAAAGAGAGACCTAGTCAGCACCTCCGTTATGTCTTCCGCCAGTGTTATTAAAAATCTAATAGTAATCTAGGCGTGCTCAATGTAAAACACTGTGCCACTTATCGGTGTTGTTCTATATGGAAAAAAAATAAATTCCCCATACATAGTACAATTACAAAAGAAATTACAGAGCACAACCACTGTACAATATTGCAACTGACCTTGTAGTCAGTTTGTTTTTTAATAAACCCAAGTTTAGTGTAATATTTACAATACAAAACAAATATTCATAGAAGTTTTTACAAAAGGCAAATAATCTTTGAAAGTCTTGATTCTGTTGACACGAGGTACATATCGTAGATGAAGACAGCCGACACGTGTTTCGTCGTTTATACGACTTTTTCAAGGCTTAGAAAAATTTCTGTGGCTCAGAATTGAAGAAACTTCTTCGAACTCTCGGATATTCGAAGAGAACAATGTCACGAAGTATGGACGCAAAGTTTAAGTCTTATAGGACACTCAATATGACTTGAAAGTGCTTTTCAGCATTTTCTATTTCTGTTTTAGACGGTGCGTCAAAAATTGTAATTAAGCTACATTGTAGATATGAGTCCCAAATAGTGGTACTCTTATGTAGAAAAAAATGTTGCAATCACTAACGCACGAATTACGAGCGCCGAATATTTGTTTTGTATTGTAAATATTACACTAAACTTGGGTTTATTAAAAAACAAACTGACTACAAGGTCAGTTGCAATATTGTACAGTGGTTGTGCTCTGTAATTTCTTTTGAGATAGCAAATGATGTTTTGAACTGAAGCATCAAGTGGGTTGAGTTGATTATTATTACAGTATATTACAAACCGCTTCCACTTGGCTGCATAGCATGCTCTTGTAGTATGACGTCTAGCCTCTTTGATAATGTTCATGCAGTCTGGCAGGAGATTAAGGTAGCCAAACTAAGATTTCAGGCGCCAGATCGCAAGGTTGAGATGACTGGGATCTGGATGTCTCATCTCGCCATGGCTCTGAGTGATGAGATTGGGAATGAGATGTAGTTTTTGGTGAGGAACTACTGAGAGCTCCAACAGCGTTGTGAACCATGGTTGACGGGCCCATGTGGGAGCAACTAGGATTAGTGTCAGGGGCGCCTGTCTGAGCTTCCGAACCACTTATGGAATGAGTGGGAGAGGTGGAAAAGCGTAGGCAAATATCTCTGACCAATTCATCCATAGTGTATTGCCTCTGGAGAATGGGTGTGGATACCTGGATGCGAAGTTTGAGCATTGGGAGTTTAGGTTTGTGGCAAACAGATCTATGGCTGGAAAACCCCACATTTGAAAGAATGGGAGGAGAACATGAGGGTGGAGTTCCCATTCGTGGATCTGTTGTATTTGATGACAGAGCAGAACTACAATCTGATTGTTTACTCCTGGAAGGTGTTCTGCGAGGAGATACATTTTGTGATGTATAGCCCATCTGCAGATGGTCTGTGCTAGTTGTGACAGCTGGAGAGAGTGTCCCCCCCCTGTTTTTGTAATGAAAAATAACAAAGACCCCCTGTTTTTGTATGTAGAACATTGCTGTCATGTTGTCTGTACAAATGAGGATAGCTTTGCCGACTAGATGAACTTGAAAAGCTTTTGAGCGCTAGATAAATCGCTAGCAGCTCTAGATGATTTATGTGAAGCTGCTTTTGCAGCAGGCTCCACATGCCCTGAATTTTATGCGTCTGATGAGGAGCTCCCCAACCAGTGAGCGATGCGTCTGATAGCACCATCTGTGGAACGGGGTGTGAGAAAGTGCCATCTTTCTTGCATGGTATGCCCCCACTTTTTGCTGAATTGCTGATGTGCTTTGACTGAGTGTGCCCTGGGCTCCTGCCAACCAGGTACCCAGGGCCTGTGTTCCTTCCCTAAAACTGCATTGATGCCTACACCCAATTGGCATCCCTGGCCACAGGTCAGCCCCTGGTAAATGGTACCATGGGTACCCAGGGCACTGTGACCAGGGAAGGCCCCTAAGGGCTGCAGCACTTGTTGTGCCACCCTTAGGGACCCTGTACCTTTACACACACACACTGCCTTTGCAGGCTGCGTGTCTTGGTGCAGAACAAAAGTGAAGAGTCGACATGGCACACATCCCTGTGTGCCATGCCTACAAGCCACTGCCCTGGCCTAGGTCAGCCACCCCTCTAGCTGGGTGCACTATGCCAGTGGTGAGGGCACAGAGGCATGAGCCCTGTGCCCCTACAGTGCCCAAGTCCATTCTTGGGCATTGTAAGTGCAGTGCTGCCATTAAGAGTATATGGTGCTGGGAGTCTGTCATTACGAACTCCACAGCACCATAATGGCCCCACTGAAAACTAAGAAGTTTGGTATCAAACTTCTCAGCACATTAAACCCACACTGATGCCAGTGTGGGATTTAATGTAAAACACACTCCAGAGGGCATCTTAGAGATGCCCCTGAAACCAACCCGACCTCCAGTGTCCGGACTGAGTGGCTGCCCAGGCTGCCACCACCAGACAAGTTTCTGGACCCCTGGGTCGAGAGCCTCTGCTCTCAGGGGCCTGAAACAATGCGCATCCTGGGGCGAGGTGCCAAAGCCTCCTCCCCCAGGATGGGCAGGGGAAGCTTCAAAGGCCTGCCGCCTTTTGAGCTTCCCCAGACCATTTGCTGCTCCCAGGAAACTGGTCCCCACTGGTTCTACCCCCACTTCTGGCGGGAGAACCGGCGGGAAAACCAGAGGCAGGAAATGGGTTGTGCCCACCTCTGCCAACTCCACCCCTAAGGTGGGGGAGGCGAGGTGAAGCACAAACTAGAGTCCCCGCCATCTTGAGGATGGGGGGGACCCAGCCAACCAGGGACAGGCTCCTGCCCCCCTCCCACTGGAGAGTGGCAGAATAGGGGGTGTACCCACCCCAGGGACGGGAGCCATTGGTCCTTGCCCTTACCTACCTGTAACCACCCCTAAATTCAGTATTTAGGGGCTCCCTGAACCTTCCTTCCTCAGTTCCCGAATCCGAAACAAGAAGAGAAGACGAAGCAAGAAGACCAGCCGTGCAGCTGCTAACAAGGAGGCGACGACAACTGACTTAGCCCCAGCCCTACCGGCCTGTCGACCTCCGAACCTGCTCCTGTGGAACCCCGGCCTCAGCAACCTCAAAAACCCCGGAGGACCTGACTTCTGTGCCACAGCCTTCAACCCAGGGACTCCCACGAGCAGTGGTACTGTTCAAAAGAAAAACTACAAAAGACCCGGCTCTGGCACGGAACCGCGAAACCTGCACACTCTGCACCTGCCGAGCCCAGCCTGTGCCTGAGTGAACAAAGACTTTGAGGACGTCCCCCCGGCGATTCTGACCTGGAATCCGGTGCCCAAGGACCCTCCTCGATGACCCAGACGACGCCTGCAGCCTCAGGACAAGGGACCCCTCCAACCGCGACCAGCAGGGGGTAAGATTTCCCGACCTCAAAAGACACCCCTGCACCCGGAGCCCCACGGCCCCCTGTGCCCAACTCCTGGGTGTCTACCTATCCTCCAAGACCCCAACTTACCTCTCGAAGTGTTGGTCGCTCCTGAAGAGTCATCGTCCCCGAGCCTGCAGCCTTTGTTCAACTTCCAAGATCTCCATTGGTTAACATTGAGCGCCCAACGGCTCAAAAGCACCCTGCACCCAGCCGCCCGAGTGGCCCTGGCAGTGCAACCTCTGTCCTAATCCACTTCCCCATTTGCCCTGAGCAAGTGACCAGGAGCCCAGCCCCCACAGCCGCGTGGCCTGCTAGCCAGCAGCCACCAACCAAGGGCCCCCTGCCTGCCATAGGATAACATTGGGCCTAACTCACTCTGCACCCGGCCGCCCCTGTGCCGCTGGGGGTGAAACAACTGTACTTACCTGACCCTGGGAGAACCCCTGAGTCTATGCCCAGAACCTTAACTTTGCCAGTCAAGTACTTACCCAAAAACCGATAACTCGCTTACCTTCCATAGGGTGACATTGGCTGGCATCACCGGAAAATTCTTTTAAGTGTGGAGTTTCTCAACTTTAAAATATTCACCTAAAATCAACCGAGTAACTAAAACGAAAATACTCACCTGCTATTAGGAGAGATCCCAGTGCTGGATCTTGGTGCCCAGCACTGACCCTGAAAAGTAATCGTTACTTATCGCTAACTCAATTTTCTTCCATAGGGACCCATTGACTGGTTTTCTGTGAAAATTCTTTTAAGTGTCTACTTTTGAAATACTAAAATATTGCCTAAAAATCACAACAGTAACGAATTCAGATTTACTCACCTGTCATCAGGAGAGACTTCAGTGCTGCATCTTTCAGCCCAGTACTGACCCTGCAAAGTAATTTTTACCGTACTGAACAGTAACTTGAAATTCCTTCCATAGGATATCATTGCCTGCTTTTTGTTGAAAAAGTTTCTAAGTGTCGATTTCTGAATCTTACAAATATTCTTTAAAAATCGTGCCAACGATACAAACGTAATGTCTTGCCTGTTTTAGATAGATATCCCAGTGCTGAACCTGAGACTCCAGCACTGGATTACAAAAGTAACGTAAACATACTTTGCTTGCAAACTGTCTTTCCTTCCATAGGATAACATTGGTAATTTTACCCAGAAAAGTTTCTAAGTGTCAACTTTTGAAATACCATAATATTCCTAAAAAATCACTACTATAACCAAAACGCTTTTACTTAACTGTTTACAGGAGATGTCCCGGGACTGAATCCAAGATCCAGTCCTGTGGTTAGAAAAGTAATCCACAAAGTAATTAATTGCATTTAACCAAAACTTTCCATTGAGCTCAATGTTGCATTGTGTTTGAAATTGTGTTGCCTCTTGCAACAACTGTGACTACTGTCATCAAAAAGACTATTGCCTATTTGAAAAGTGTTTAAACAAAGCATTTCATTCTGAGAAAGTATATTTTGATTCCTATTGTTGGTTCTAAAATAAAACAAGCCTATATTTTTATATACAAACCAATGGCCTAGAGTTCAGTTCTTGAGTGTGTGGCTTAATTTGCTGACTGAGTGTGTACAACAAATGCTTTACACTGTCCTCTGATACTGCCTTACTGCTCGACCAAGCTACCACTTTAGAGAGTAAGGTTATATCTAACTTTAGCCTCTGCCTTACCATTGGGGAACTGTGGACCCTATACACCCTGTACCTTACTTTGGTGCAGTATATATAGAGTCACTTTCCTACACGGGGTCGATGAAGGGCCACCCTTTTGAAAGGTTTTGTGTATTCCACCACTGCAGAGAGCGATGGGTGCGGCCGTCTACCAACACTAGATCTGATAACAGACCCCGAGCCTGGTTCCACTGATGTGCTAAGCACTCCTGGAGGGGACGCATCTGAAGTCTTGCGTAAGGGACAATTAGGATGCAAGACGCCATCATCCCTAGCAACTGCATTAACACTCGAGCTGGCAATGAGTGTTGAGGCTGAAACTGAGAGTAGAGTCTGCATGTTGCGGATTCTGGTCGGATAGGGGTAGCCAGAGCATTTTGTATATCTATTGTGGCTCCCAGATACACCTGTGTGTTGGAAGGTTGGAGATGTGACTTGGACAGATTTGCTGCAAATCCAAGTTTGTGTAGCAACTGCACTGTTTTGTGAGCGTGACGTAGACAGCTCTGTTGCGAGTTGGCTTTTATGAGCCAGTTGTCTAAGTATGCGAAGACGTGAATGTGTTGTCTTCGTAGATGAGCTGCGACTACTGCCAGGCATTTGGTGAAAACCCTGGGTGCGGTAGTTACACCAAATGGGAGCACCTTGAACTGATAATGTTGGCCCCCTACTAAGAACCTGAGATTTGCGGTGAGCAGGGTGTATTGGGATATGGAAATAGGCGTCCTTTAAGTCCAGAGTGGACAGAAAGTCGCCTTGTTGCAGGAGCACTTGTTGGAGTGTCACCATGTGAAAGTGTATAACAGGTCCCGTGCACACGCATAGGAGTAGATACAACAATAAAGGTAATCGTTATTAAGAATGATGACAAAATGTTCGTTCTTGAAGTGTTGATTTAATGGTGTGTTGCTTCACAGGCCAGCCAACACGTGTTTCGTCAACGGGTGTAAAACCCTTGCCTTCTTCAGGCCAAATGGAGTATAGCGAGTCTTGGAGTATCCAATGAAACGCGGTCCCGGAGTCAGGAGAGACAAGGCGTACTCGCCAGAGCTTTTTCCACGGCGGACGGCGCCGCATTGCTTTGATCTTGCCTAATGAGGCGTACTGGCACAGAATTTTGAGGGATATAAACGTGGCGCACACAGCCAAGAATGAGACTCACCAACAGAAATTGAATAACATTACCTTACTTAGGAGGTAAGATGAGGATTTAAAGAACTACTAAATGAAGAAAACGTACGCACCGCAGTGAATTTTAGGACCCGCTGGGTCTGAATTATCACCAGTTGAAAGGTTCAAAGACTCACTATACTCCATTTGAGCCCTGAAGAAGTCAAGGGTTTTACACCCGATGACGAAACACGTGTTGGCTGGCCTGTGAAGCAACACACCATTAAATCAACACTTCAAGAAAGAACATTTTGTCATCATTCTTAATAACGATTACCTTTATTGTTGTATCTACTCATATGCTTGTGCACGGGACCTGTTATATATATATATATATATATATAGACGGACCTCTGTCCAGAATTGAGGGTTTAGGCGTTTTCCATCACCTGTTGCACCGCATCGATAAACTTCAATTTGCTAAATCCACGATACTGGGCAAGCGCCACTTCATACCCTGTGATAATTAACACCCCCTTTTCGTCTCCTCTCACCATGTGAAAGTGGTCAGACTGAATGTATAGATTTAGTTCTCTGAGGCCTAGTATAGGTCTGAGAGAGCCGTCCTTTTTGGGAACTAAAAAGTACATGGAGTATACCCCGGCTCCTTGATATTGTAATGGGACTGGTTCTATAGCTCCTTTTCTAACAGAGAGAGCACTTCCTGCTTTAGAAGAGTGAGATGTTCCTGTGACATTGCGTGTGATCTTGGGAGAATGTTTGGGGGAGTGTCTGTAAGTTCCAGGCAGTAACCATATTGGATAATTTGTAGAACCCATTTGTCTGAGGTGATTGTGTTCCAGACAGGGAGAAATTGGGAGAGACATCCCCCCGACAGGAGTGGAATGATTGGGGGGTAGCGGAAGGAAGTCACTGCTTGTTATTTGCGGGGGAAGTGCGTGTGGATTTGCCTCTGCCCCGTCCCTTACCGCTGTTTCCCCCAAAACCTCCTTTAAAATAGCCTCTCGATGAGGGCGACTGGTTGTTGCCTTTGTAAGAGGAGGAGGGATTCTCTGTGGCTATATTCTTTGAGCCACCCCTGTAAATGGAGCGACAAAAGGAACCCCTATTTGAAGGCAACTGCAAAGCCCCCATTGACTTTGGGACCTCAGTGTCTTTCTTAATTTTTTCCAGCGAGGTGTCAATTGCAGGGCCAAAGAGGTGTTCTTTATCAAATGGTTGGTTGAGAATAGAGGCTTGCACCTCAGGTTTGAATCCTGAGATTCTCAACCAAGCATGCCTGCGTAGCAGTACGCTGGTGTTTACTGTGCGGGCTGCTGTGTCTGCTTCATCTAGGGCACACCTGATGGAGGTATTGATTAGTTTGCCCTCCTGGATAAGATCATTAGCTTTAGATTTATGTTCATCAGGCAGAAATTGCATGAGCTTTTTTAACTCATCATAATGAGCCCTATCATATCGAGCTAACAAAGCTTGAGCATTAGCAATGCGCCAATGATTGGCCGCTTGTGACGCAACTCTTTTGCCGGAGGCATCAATTAACTTGGACTCCTTATCAGGAGGAGGGGCCTCACCTGTGGTCTGCGAGTATGCTCTCTTGCGAGCGTTGAAAACCACAAGAGTGTCTAAGCGCAGCTGACCCTTGATTTAGGCGGAGTCAGTAGGTGCATGTTTATATTTTTACTCCACCCTAGGTGTGATGATTCTTGCCCTCACAGGATCTTTAAAGACCTCATCTGCGTGCTTTAACATAGCTTTAAGCATTGGCAGTGTATGAGTAGCCCTTTGAGAGGAACTTAGGGTCTCGAATAGGAAATCCTCTTCTAAAGCCTCCTTATGCAGCTCCACCCCATGATACTGAGCAGCCCTGTTAAGTAACTCAATGTATCCTATATTGTCGTCGGGTGTTAAGGGTGTGGACGGATATAAATCTGGGTCCTTATCCGTGTTTGGGTCGGTGTCATAGTCATTCCATGGGTCAGTATCCTGTGGCCTATGTTCATCCCCATCTCCATCCCCTTCATCCTGTGGGTCAGGTGATAGTGGTGGTGGTGAATTTATGGGTGTGATGAGTAAGTTGGGATCAGTGGGCGAAGGAGGTGGAATGTAAGGTGGTTAAGGGTTAGTAACAGGGCACAAGTCCTAAAAAAAGAAGTGGGGGGACTAACCCAGTTAGGCAGTATGCAAGTGACATCACAGCGCACATCATCACGGCGCACAACATCACGGCGCACATCACACATGGCATCACAGGAATTGACATCATAGAAAGTGGCATCACAAGCCACGACTTAACAGGAAGTGGCATCACAAGAAGTGACATCAGATCTAAAGCCCTCACATATATGTTTAGCAGGTCTATCATGTGTACGTTTGAGCGCATTGCGAGGATAATAGCACAGTGAGCTATAGAAGATATCTGACTTGTACACCTTGCAATCCCCCAGTTTTATGTAACATCCTGTACATTCATTTACAAACTTATATAATTTATTGTACATGTAATATGCACGTGTTGATGTAAAGCGCTCAGACACCCTGCACTGGACTGATTAGGGCTATACAAGAAAAAATAGTGGTACTAAAATAATTTCAACGCCTCCTCAGGGGAAGTAAGCTCGATATAAATGCAATTTGCTTTGTGTAAATACTGGGAAAGACCAACATCTGATATTCTTACAGTGCATGAATATCGCCTAAACAGGGACTGAAGAAAGAGAAAAGCTGCCGGTCTTAAGTATGCGTGATGTGCTAACAAGGCGTGAGCCTTCATTTCCCCTCCGCTTCATTTGCATCAGGTGTGAGTGAGGCTCCTGACAGCCAAGAGACTCGAACAAAAGGAGGCCTGATGACCCCTCAAATTCAGCATTTGGTATGGGCCCAGCAGGAGTCTTAAATAAGAAAGTCCGGTCCCCGCCTGCACGTTCTTCCTTGTTGCAGAAGGAAAGCAGACAACGTGCAGGCGCTACTGAAAGTGTCCCGGTGTTTGGAAATTACACCGGGACGAGTTCAGCACATTAAACAGTGGGGGCAAAACTCCATGCAGGGTGGGCGGTGCCCATCCTGTGAAAAAAGTGGGTGGATGCCGTCCACCCGCATGTATCCCCGACTCATGCCCTGGTTAGTACCCATATTTTTTCTCTTGAGCGGAATGTGGTAATCCTCTTGTAGGCCATTTTTCCCTTTTCAGGCAATTTGGCTTGGATATGTCCAGTGTGTGGATGTATAACAAGCTTTTTCTGTTTCAGGTCCGAAGGTGGAACGTTGGACCGAGGCTCTTTTGGTGGAGTCTATTTGTCTTGTCTTTAGTTGCCGTTTTCGGCGTCTAAAGTTTAGGCTCCGAACCCTTCGGCTCCGAAGATTTGCTCTTCGATGATGGTGGAATAGTGACGACGACATGCTTCGGTTTCGACGCCCAAGATTTCGGGTTGGCACCAGCGTGTGGCCGACTCAAGCCCGAGCCGGAAGGCTTTTCTTTATGTTTCAGCGCCGGGCCCAAGAGCGGGGCGCCCAAAACATTTTCTCGGTGCCGACCTTGGCCCGAAGGCAGAGGAAGGACCGGAGCCTTTTTAGTCTTGTGTTGTTGGGGCAAGGGGGTTTCTGTACTCACGGTACGCTGACCCGGGGTAACTTCCTCCTCTTCTTCCATGTCGGAGTCGGCTTCGGACACGGAGATGTGTTGTGCTTCCTCGGCTCCTTGAGGGTGTATTTCTTCTCTATCGGAATCTTAGCCGAAGATATCTGGTGCTGAGCCGCCCTGATGTTGCATCTCGTGACGTCGAGCCAGACGGTCACGAAGAGTCTTCTTCGATCGAAACGATCGGCACGCGTCGCAGTCTTTCTCGTCGTGTTCCGGGGATAAACAAAGGTTGCACACTTCGTGCAAGTCGGCGCCCGGAAACTTGGTGCGACACCCTGGACAGAGCTTGAATGGAGTCCGTTCCATAGACTGCTAGCGAGCCCGGCGCGGGTAGGCCCAATGGCCCTCCACGAGTCTTCCGATCGAAGGTCTTTGAGTCGGGACGATACGCGGAGAATGGGAAACGCGATCGAGAGACAATACCGTCGAGGGTAGTGGATTGCGCATCGAAGGGAACCCGAGAAACGGTGACGAACCGGAGCGCAGCAATTCACATCCGAACCCGATGGCTGAAAAAAACAATCCAACAATGGAGTTGATGCCCGTGCGCACTATCACCGAAAGGAGGAGTCACCTACCTCGTGACTGGAAAAGACTTCTTTGAACAAAAACAAAGTGGAAACATCCGGACCCAACACTAGATGGCAGGCTATGCAAAGCATGTGATCTACAGCTCACATGCCTCGAACAAAGTTTCACCCACCTCAGCTCCTTACAAAAATGTTTTGGGGTGATCCGCAAAGCAGGGGAGCAAATGCAATTTCCCTAGGGATTTTTGAACAGCACTAGAGCCAAAACGGCTGAATGCAATTGCACCAAATTTGGCAGAATGCTATCCTGGTGTGATTTGGTGTAAATTTGTTCAGTAGTTGGAGAAATTAATGTTCACAATTTATAGATATCTGGATGGTTGGGTTTGCAGACACTCGCCAGAGTTCTGCGGGCAGGCAAATTCAAATAATCAAGAAATATGATTAGCCATGGGGGCTTTTGCCTATCGTTTCAGTGGGAGCGAGAAGCTCGGGAGCCTTGCACTCTGATTGGCTGGCGACAACATGAGAAATGCTGCGGCCACCATTACATAACACAGGGATTCAGTCCTCCCATGTCCAGGAAAAAATAGATTAAGGGGGTAGGGCGAGGGTACACTGATCCAATGAATCTTACTGGGTGAGTCGTGCCCCTGGGGCCAAACATATATATATATATACACACACACATATATACACACACACACACACAGACATATATATATATATATATATATACACATACACACTGCCTTAGGACCTCGCATATTACATCACTCATGACATGTTCTGTGATGACATCTGAAATGACAATTGTGCATGGCAAGTGAGCAAGTTATCGTTACTTGGTTTAACTATAACTGGTGAATTTCTTACACTGTCACCGAACTACAATGTTAAATGATATGTATATCTCTGAAATACATTACCCAGTAAGCATCTGATTGTTGCACGTAGTGCTGTAGATTCACAAGCTCTGCATACTCCTGCCATCTAAGTGTTTGCCTAGGACATTGAAAGTTGTTTTTTTCCGAAGAAGTCTTGAGTCACAAGGTCTCAATGGCTCCGCCTCTGGATGTAGATGCACATGGTCACTAACTCCATTGTTAGATGAGTGAGAGCAAGTGTGGAATAGTGCGAATAGGAATAGTGACCATGCAGGTAGAAAGAATAATGTTAAAGAGAAAGATATCTGTAACCACCACTAGTTCCTGAGGAGTGGGGTGGGAGCATGTGAACCTACATCTACAGCACGATATGCAACAAACAGATGCTTACAGGGTAAGTAATATTCTGTTGTGTGGCTGTAGATGCACATGCTCTGGATAGACTGAAAAACAGCATTTCTCT
This sequence comes from Calotriton arnoldi, assembly GCA_963921515.1. Classification (NCBI taxonomy): domain Eukaryota; kingdom Metazoa; phylum Chordata; class Amphibia; order Caudata; family Salamandridae; genus Calotriton; species Calotriton arnoldi. Next base: position 50,874 of record CAWUFW010006127.1, on the reverse strand, counting down.
CAGTGGTGGCTAGCCAGTGGATGGTGCTGAGCTCTGAAATAAAGTTCTGAGGACAGCCTGACCAACTCTGGCCTCTCCTCCTGATCGGATGTTCACACAATGTTTCGTAAAAGTGTATGGAGTGGACCAAGCGGCAACTCTACATAAGTCTGCTATGGATATGTGTAAAGATGAGTCGTAGTCACAATCGCCTTTTAAAGATCCTTTAATCTATCAACATCTCCAGCATCAGCATCTAACCAGATCTTGTCCTGCGATCCAAACTGCCTTTTTCCCCCCCACATACCAAGTGATGTCACTGTGGAATCCGCACTGTATCTCCTGGACAACACACTCAGTTCTATAACTCAACACCATCTCCTCCCTTTAACATCAATAACAACATAACTTACAATAGAATCTTAAGCACAAGAGGATACATTTCCAAAATATGATAGCATATGTTTGTAGATTCTTCATACAGTTTACCATAAATTGGTCATTTCGAAATTTATCGATTTAGTACACTTTACATACACATATCCATCTCTTGTTGGTTGTTAATTTTACATACATTTCCTTGACTTCAAGTAGCACATCCTCCAAAATTACTACATTGCATTTAACTTATTGACCTTATATGGACAAGAATACTTGCTCTTACCCTTGCAAACTATTCCACCCTTCCGTATTACCACCCAATCACTAGTTCGTACACAGTTTTCTTACACTCTATCTTTTATTGTAATAATCCTCAGTCTTTATCTGCACACCTCTCACTCTTTACCTCTTCACGATCAACCCAAAAAATGTCCTTCTCACACAACCACACAGGATATTTCTTCCTACCTGGCTGCCTTCCCTTCAAGGACACCAACGGCGACACCCCAGTCACAGAATGAGGAGTCCTCTTTCTCACCTCTTTCCTCCACGAAAAACCACTTACTAGAGAAAGCTGTATTTTCTCCAGCACAAGACAATTAACCCTCTCCACTAACCCACTGGCTTGAGTTCTAGAGAGCCACTTTTTCATGAGCAATCCCAATTCTGATAAGATTGATCGTAATTTTCCTAGATCCAAACTGCACCCCATTGTCAGACACTATAGTCTTTGGTACTACTTCCTCAACAAAGACGTCCTAAAAAATCTGGGCAACATTAGTCGTGCTCATCTGTTCCATAGTTTTCACCACAAACCATCTCATATGGTAGTCTACAAGTACAAAAATATATTTGTCTCTTGACCCCAACCTTACCACAGGCCCACTAATATCAATTGCTAATCTTTCCCATGGTTTCTCAGGAAAACTAGTACATTCCAATGGAGCTTTTCTAACAATCTTAGCCTTGTCACTGTTGGAACACAATGTTGGCACACATAACAATTCTTCCCAATCCCTTCAATGTCTTCGTCCAAACCAGGCCACCAAAACGACTGTCTCACTCTCCTGTCATATTGCGCCCAGGATATCCCTTGTGTGCAGTAGCAATGATAAGACTGCAGACATCACTAGGAAGTACAATTTGTTTTCTACTCACCAATTTTCCTTCATTTATACTCAATTCATCTTTCAATTTAAGAAATTTAGTCAACGCCTTATTCACAACTTTCTCATCACTCCATCCCCGCACAACTTTTCATTCCACTTCTTTCATCACAGTAATTTTTACCCGCAGGAACCCACTCATCATTACTCAAAGCCATTTCACCATCTCTCTTGCTCACACAGTCACTGCACACTTAATACTTTACTGGCATCCTTGACAAGGAGTCTGCAATCACATTTTTACTTCCCTTTACATATTCCACGTGAAAGTTGTAGTCCAATATTAACAAAATCCACCTAGAAATTCGTGGAGAAGCACCTCATTCCAATCCTCTTCCACCTTTAATTAAATATGTTAGGGGTTTGTAATCAGTTCCGACCTTAAAAGGCAAACCCCATACGTAGAGTCTAAAACAATTGATTTCCTATCAACAAGCCAGGACCTCCCTTTCCATCACAGAATATGCACTCTACGCTCCTTGAAATCTTCTAGGTGCAAAACCTATGAATAGTTTCTTATCCATTTACATTAATACTGACCACAATCTCCACACTGCTAACTTCAGTGGTGAAGTAGGTTTTACCCAATTCCTCAAAGTTTCCCAGTGTAGGTGCCTCAATTATGCTCTCCTTGACCATCTCAAAAGCCTTGTCACATTCCTCACTCCAAACAAATACAGCAGTTTTCTTCATAATTAGTCTTAAAAGTTCTACCCTTTGAGTGAAGTTCTTCACATACTTAGAGCAATATTCAGCGAGGCCAAGGAATGATTTCAATTCAACCTTGTTGGAAGGTTTAGGTGCCATCTTAATTTTCGTTACAATCCTCCTCTCTGGTCCGATAACTTTAGCCGTTATCTCGGGTCCTAAATTAGTCACCTCCTTCCTTCTCAACTGACCCTTCCCTTTCTTAATCAAACCCTGTATCTTCAGCCGTCTCATCACCTCTTCAAATATCTTATATTCCCCCACACTCTTTCAACAATAAGAATGTTGTCTTGAAAACACAACACTAGTTTCATGTCCCCAAAAATATTCTTTATTACTCACTGGAACACCGTAGAAGCCAGCCCAAACAACATTCTCTTGCAACAAAAAGCACCGAAGGGCGTCACAAATTATATTAAGTGCCTTGCGTCCTCACGCAAATTGACTTGGTGATAGGCGGTAGGCACGTCTAGTATACTGAAGACACATCCACCACCCATAGTTGCTAACATCTCTGATATGTTAGCAAGGGGTTGCCTGTCCATACATATATTTCTACTTAAATCATGCAAGTCAATTCATAATCAAATTCTGACCCCCCCTACTTTGGTGCTACCGCCACCGATGCCAACCACTCTGAAGCCTCAATGGGCTCTATTATTTCCTGACTTATAAAGTTGTCTAGCTCCTGACATAATGGCACTTTCATCACATTACGAATATTCCTCCCCTGTGAACTACCAGTTTAGCATGCTGTATTAATATTATTCTGTGAGAAATAAGCCCAATTTTTCTAAATACACATACTCCTCATGACATTCGGTCACTGCAATGTTCACTCTGTCACAATCACTAGTTCTTTGGCATTTGAGTTTATGATAATATTCAAGTCTTTCTGATGATGCCACCCAAATAAGCCGACCCATAGTTGGTCAAATACACTCGCCCCTTCACAGCTTCACTCTTAAACTTAATAGACATCCATCTCATGCCTAATATTGCTATTCTTTTGCCAGCATATCCAAGAGCACTGATATACGACTCGATCAGTGGTGGATAACTGCTTCCTGACCAATTTTACTCACATTTTACTTGAAAGAAGCGTGCATACACTTCCGAATCTATCAGTACTCTTGTCTATACAGCATCTATAGATACATCACAATGAGGTTTATCCACTCTGTCGTAATTTCCGCTTTCATCTCGGTTGTATCCAACACCATTGTACTTTCATTTCTTGCTCCTATCACACAACCAGGCATTTCATCAATCGTCAAGACCATCTTCTGTATGTGCTCACATATATCATCCACTTCCTGAATCCTTTTGCTAGCAACTTTCTTTTTGAACACTTTCGCAAAATGTTGTCTTCTACAGTTCTTAAATATTGCATTCGTTGCTGCACTAGTCGCACTGGAGGCAATATGCCCTGGAGCACCACAGCAGAAATATTTTCTCTCTCGAAGAGTAACATCCTTCTTGTCACTCTTGGCTTTCACAAAAACTTATTTTCATATTCTCCTTCATCCTGTTAACCAAATCTTCCACCAAATCCACTATTTCCCTTTTAATGTTAGACTTACAATACATTTCTCGCACCCACATTGCCGTGTGTTCCATGCCTTTAGCTATTTTGATCGTCTTATCCAACATGGGGTCTTTAGTTTAACGTTTTTCTTTTATTCTCTTATTGCCCTTACATCTTACAATTTGATCCCTTAACAAGGAATGTCAATTGTTCAAATTGACTGGATAAGGTTAATCCCCTTAACGCAGCAACATAAGACCCAATATCCTCATCAGTTCTCTACATTCTAGAGAAACATTTGTGGCGCTCTAGGCTTACATTGACTTTTGGAATAAAATGCAAGTCTAACATCTGCAAAGACATCTCATACACAGTTTGGTTGTCCATCGCCCATTCCTAGAGATATCTCAGTTAGGTCCTCATATATTCTCCTTTCTTCAACCCCCAAATGATGAATGGCTTGCCTACTAACAGGACCATATTTATCACCCCACGACATAGGTCAAAAACAATTTCTTCCACTGTTTCCAAGGCACTATGAGATGACCAGGAGTTGATAAGAATGGTGGAGGAGACGCCATGCTTTGGTCTGTCATGTTACCTGAAAAGGAAATTCTAAAATAATAACTTAAAATAAAAATTTAAAATAAGAATTTAATATAACAAAACTACAACAATCTAAAACAACAAACACTGTTGCAGAATATGTACAATCTTCTTTTCTTCCAATTTCTGACAGTTGCCAAGGACTTTCCTCTAACTCCCCGAAAGAACTTCAATGCAGAATTATTAGTCCTTTTTCGGTTTCTCCCCCTTTTTTTCTTTCAGCTCCTATAGTCCCAGTCTCTTCCACAATTCCTGAGAGAAGGCAACTGAGGTAAAAGGATCCTGTGAAGAAAGCTCCACAGTATGCATCATATGCTAGCACGAGGTGCTACATACAGCTACCACAGTTCAGAACATGTAATCAGCCACCCAAGTCGATGGCCACCAACACGCCACAGTAGGCGCGTCTATGCCTCTTGCACGTCGACACTAGGAACAGGCATGCAACAGCTCCTCGCAGCCGCATGAGCTAGCACAGGTCTTGCGCTGGTTCCCTTTGTTCGAAGAACATTCGTGCAAAGGTCCTTCACAACCGCCAGAGCTCGCGCAGAGTAACAGGCACACAAAAGATCCTCGCACCCGCCGGTCTCGCTGGTCCCCAGCTCAGGACTAATCATGCACTAAACACGCGCTGGGGCTGCGATGACCCATAAATCAATGTCTTGCCAGCTCCCCTAAATCAATGTCTTGCTTTAAGAAAGTAACCTCTTTTTGCATGGTTGCCCCCACTTTTTGCCAAACTGTTGATGTACTTTGAGTGTGCCCTGGGTTCCTGCCAACCAGGTACCCAGAAGCCTATGTTATCTCTCTAAACTGCGTTGATAAACCCAATTGTCACTCTATGGCCACATGCAAGTCCCTTGTAAATGGTACCATAGGTACCAAGGGCACTGTGGCCAGGGTAGGCCTCTAAGGGCTGCAGCACTTATTGTGCCACGCTTAGAGGCCCTGTACCTTTACACACACTGTAGGAAGCTGGCTCTGTATATACTATACCAAAGTGAGGTATAGTGTGTACAGAGTCCAGTGGAACCCCAAAGGTAGGCAGAGGTAAAGTTAGATAGCACCTTACTCTCTATGTGTGGTAGTGTGGTCGAGCAGTAAGGCTTTATCAGAGGACAGTGTTAAGCATTTGTTGTACACAGTCAGCAAATCAATTCACACACTCAAAGACTGAACTTCAGACCAATTGTTTTTGTATAAAAATATTCTTTTAGTTATTTTATTTTCTAGAACCAAGCAAGCCTGGCACAGGTAAGCAATAAATACTTTACAGTAGTAATGCAGTTTGTAAACAGTTTGAATTGAAATTGTATATGCACTTTGTTTTGACTTACACTATGGTTTCAGAGAAATGCAATACTTTGTAAATACAGTACATAGACTTGAATGGGCTTTTCAGTAAAATACCAGGTAAGTTACTTTTGATATTACTTTTCTTACTCGGAGTAGTATACCTGGATACTACTCTGGGACATTACCTGCAAAGTCGCCAGTTGCCACCACCAGACATGTTTCTGGACCCCTGGGTCGAGAGCCTACCACTCTCGGGGTCCTGAAACAAAGCACATCCTGGGACGAGGTGCCAAGCCTCCTCCCCCCAGGATGCTCAGGGTCCACGAAGGGGAAGCTTCAAAGGCTTGCCGCCTTTGTGAGCTTCCCCAGGCCACTTGCTGCTTTCAGCAACTGGTCCCCACTGGTTCTGACACCCACTTTGGGCGGGAGAACCGGTGGGAAAAACAAGTGAGGAAGAGAGGTGTGCCCACCTCTGCCAACTCCACCCCTCAGGTGGGTGAGGCAAGGTGAAGCACAACTCTCAGTCCCCACCGTCTTGCAGATGGGGGGGGGACTCAGCCAACCAGGGACTGGCTCATGCCCCCCTCCCACTGGAGGGTGGCATAATAGGGGGTGTACCCACCCCAGGGAAGGGACACATTGGTCCCTGCCTTTTACCTACCTGTAACGCCCCTAAATCTAGTATTTAGGGGTACCCCTGAACCTTGCTTCCTCAGACAAGAAGAAACTACAAGAAAAGAAGGACCGAACAGCCGTGCCGAAGCCAACAAGAGGAAGACGCCCACTGACTTGGCCCCAGCCCTACCAGCCTGTCTCCACCTCGAACCTGCTCCTGCGAAATCCCGGTGTGTCCTGCAGCCAGCAACCTCGAAAACCCCGGAGGACCTGCCTGCCTTCAACCCCAAAGACTTTGTCTCCCGTGAACACCGGATTTGTTCATCTGCAACCTCTGGCTCCAACCGGACACCGCGAATCCACCCCACTCTGCACCCGCAATCCACGGCCCAAGCTCGAGTGGGCAAACACCACGAGGAGGTCACCCCGGCATTCCTGACCCGAGATCCGGCGAGCCCTGACCTGCCTCAAACCTCCAGCCGACGCCTGCAGCCTAAATCCGGAAGGTCCCCCCAACCGCGACCAGGAGCTGGTAAGAAGATCCGACCCTAAAAAGGCACCCCTGCACCAGACGCCCCATGGCCTTGGGTGGTCCAACAGACAGTGCCTAACCAACTCCCAAGATGCCTACTTACCTCTCGAAGTGGGGGTCGCACCCAGAATCCCTTTGTCCCCGAGCCTGCAGTGCCTTTGCAATCCGGAGGTTCCCCATTGCAAACAGGGCGCCAGACGTAGAAACAGCACCCAGCACCCCTTTGCACCTTTGGTACTACTTTGTTTCCCCATTTGCCCTGAGCTAAAGTCCAGGAGCTTTGCTCCCACCACCAAGTGACCTGCTCGTCAGCAGCCACCATCCGGAGGCCCCCTATCCCCCATTGGATAACATTGGGCCTAAACCCCCTGCACCCGGCCACCCTAGTGCCGCTGAGGGTGTAACCAGAGTGCATCCTTGACTCTGGGGGACCCTGAGTCTACCCCCAGAACCTCAACTCCCACTACCGAATACTTACCCTAAAAACGACAACACTATTTTCCTCCATAGGATAACATTGACTGTTTTTCTTAGAAAAGTTTGTGTGTGGATTTTGAAAATCTAAAGAAATTCTTTAAAATTATACTAACAAAAACGATTTTACTTACCCGTTTACAGGAAATGTCCTGGTGTAGTATCCAGGTATACTACACTGTGTAAGAAAAGTAATCTCAAAAGTAACTTACCTGTAATTTTACTCAAAATCCTATACAAAGTATATGTACTGTATTCTGAAAAGCATTGCATTGTCAGTAACACTACTGTAATCAAATCAAAGTACATTTACAATTGCAATCCAAACTGTGTTACAATCTGTATATTTACTGCAAAGTAAATATCACTTACCTGTGCCAGGCTTGCTTGGTTCTAGTAAATAAAATAATATTTTTATGCAAAAACAATTGGTCTGAAATTCAGTCTTTAGGAGTGTGTGAATTCATTTGCTGACTGAGTGTGTACAACAAATGCTTATCACTGTCCTCAGATAAAGCCTTACTGCTCGACCACACTACCACAAATAGAGAGTAAGGTGCTATCTAACTTTACTTCTGCCTACCTTTGGGGTTCCACAGGACTCTGTGCACACTATACCTCACTTTGGTATAGTATATACAGAGCCAGCTTCCTACAAGTTCGTAATGACAAACCCCAAGCCCTATATAGTCTTATTGGCATACTGCACTTACAATGTCTAAGAATTGGTTCAGACACTGTAGGGGTACAGGGCTCATGCACCTGTACCCGCACTACTGGTATAGTGCACCCAGTTAGAGGGGTGGCTTACCTATGCCAGGGTGGGTTGTAGGCATGGCACACATGGATCCATGAGTGCCATGTCGACTCTTCACTTTGTTCTGCACCAAGACACGCAGCCTGCAAAGGCAGTGTGTGTGTGTAAAGGTACAGGGCCTATAAGGGTGGCACAAGAAGTGCCGCAGCCCTTAGACGCCTTACCTGGCCACAGTGCTCTTGGTACCTATGGTACAATTTACAAGGGACTTGCATGTGGCCAAAGAGTGCCCATTGGGGTTTGTATCAATGCAGTTTAGTGACTGCATTGATACAAACTCCTGGGTTTGGCTGGCAGGAATCCTGGGAACACTCAAAGTACATCAACAGTTTGGCAAAAAGTGGAGGCAACCATGTAAAAAGAGGGCACTTTCTTACACGTTGTCCTTGTCGACTTGGAAAAAGTGTTCCTGAAGAGTGAGGGCTGCAATTCGCCGATGGATCTGAGGGAGGTGGTTGCGATGAGGAAGGCAACCTTCCAAGAGAGGAACTGCAGGATGCATCTTCGCAGGGGCTTGAACAGTGGCCCCATTAGTCTGGTGAGGACAATGTTGAGATTCCAGACACTGCAGATTGGGTCTGCAAAGGGCCTGCCCTGAAACAGGTTGTTGCTGTTCCACTACTGCAGAAAGCGATGGGTGCAGGCCCTTCCCAATACTAGATGTTCCATGTGACCACTGGATCGAGAGGCATTCGAAGAAAGCGCATATGAAGCCTGGCGTAGGGCACTATAGGCCTATTCCTAGCAAGGATTTAACACTGCAGACTGACAGTTAACTGAATGACTGAAAAAGAGGCAGCAGCTGTTGGAACATCTGCACCCTGTGAAGGCTGGGAAAGGCTTTGCCCACAACAGAATTGAGGACTGTCCTTAAGAAGGGCTGGACCTGAAGTGGGACTTTGTCTCCTTTACTGTGAACCCTAAACTGGTAAGGAGGGATACTGTGGCCTGGGTGCGAGCTAGGCATTCTCGTCTGCTTGCATTCTTGAGCAGCCAGTCATCTAGGTAAGGGAAAACATGGATTCCCTTCCTCCTTAGGTGGACAGCCACCACCACTAAACACTTGAAGACCTTTGGACGTGTGGTGACTCCGAAGGCAGTACTTTGAACTGGAAGCATTGACCACTTACCATGAATCTGAGGTAGCGCCAAGGAGCTGGATGAATGGGAATGTGGAAGTAAGCATCCTTCAGGTCGAGGGTGGCCATGATGTCACCTTGCTGGAGCAGGGGGATGGCACTCTGTAGGGTGACCATGTGAAATTGCTCCGACAGGATGTATGTGCCTTCTTGAGGATGAGGAAGTACAGGGATTAAACGTCTTTCCTCTGGTGTTGGCAGAGCACTTGCGCTATGGTTCCTTTTGACAGGAGCACCTGAACCTACTTTTGAAGTAGTGTGAGATGTTCGAGGCTGAAGGTGGTGGTGGTGGTGGGGAGGGGGGGGGGGGGGTTCTGGGTGAAATGTTTGGTGGGGTAGCGATGAGGTCTAAGCAGTAGATTGTGGATTATCTCCCAACGGAAAGAAATCCCTGAAGTGTGTCTCCCCGCCCCACCCCCCTCCCCAACAGGTATTGTGTGAAGGAGGGGATGTGGGGCAAATCAATTCTTGGCAGTAGAGGTCCCATTGCTGGTGGTGCCTGTGCTTCTATCCTTAGAGCTGTTCCCTCTAAAAAGAACCCTGTATAAAACCTCTGTCGTCCTGCTGGTGATAGCCCTGCTGCTGCCTGGGGTAGGACTAGGAAGGTTCCAGGGAAGTGGCTTTGGAATCTCCTCTGGACTGTTGCCTCTAAAAGGAACCCCTGCCAGAAGGAACCTACAAGTTGTCCACTGCCTTGGCGGTCTGCCTTTTTTTGTTTATTCTTCTCAAGCATTATGGCAACCTGAGGTACGAAGAGGAGCTCCTCTATCGAACAGCAAGTTGATGATGTGCTGTTGCACCTCAGGCTTGAAATCAGACATGGGGAGCCAGTAGGGGAGTCATAAGGTAAATGAGGGGTTCACTCCCCTTGCAGCGGTATCAGCCGCATCCAAGGCACACTTTATATTGGCATTAAAGATGGCCTTGCCTTCTTCAACCAACTCTTCCCCCTCCCCTTATGGTACTGATCAGGGAGATGCTGCAAGAGCCACTCCATTTCATCCCATTGGACTCTGTCGCACTTAGAGAGAGCTGGCCTATTGATTTGGCACGGTGTCAATGGGCGGCTGTATCTACAGCTACTTTCTTCCCTGCACCATCAATTCACCTACTCTCGTCAGGAGGTGGGGCATTTAACTCGCTCCTTAAAGATGTAAGGGGCAGGTTTGATCATTACCTTGAGCACTGGGTGATACTGCACAGAAAGCTGTGTTTTGGAGAAGGTTTCCAGCAGGAAATCCTCTTCATCAGGAATGGTGTACATGTTCACCTTATCGTAGGCGCCACGTGGATGACGCTGTGGTACTCCGCAGTGCCATCTGGGGGTGAGGCCCTGACATAACATGTAAAGCGCACGTTTACCCCGTCGGGGTCTCTTGGTGCTGAATAACAGATGTTTATTTTTACCCGACTCAATGGTACTCATTTTATCGACCTCAGATGAATGAAAGGCTGAGTGGACCCGCCAGGATTTGAACCTGTGACCATGAGGTCGAACACAGGCCCCTGCAGTGGATGCATTAGTCCACTGAGCCACCAGACCCAGCTGTGCATTAGTCCACTGAGAGGGATATGTTCTTAATCAGGGTCTGTGTGGGGGAGGGGGTCCACATCATAATCATTCCAGGGGCCACATGAAGCACCAGGGTACACATTACCTCAGCTGGTAAGGGCTTGGGTTGCCAGTGTCAGAGTAAGACTTTATAGACCTTTGAGGAAAGAGTATGGAAGATGAGGGAGGTGGTGGTGTAGGAAGTTGAAGCGAAGATGTTAGAGATGATAATGGAGGAGGATCAAGAGAAGTAGTGTCCTTACACCTCTTGGTGGGGGCAGGGATGAATGCTGCAATTTTGCCTATATGTGACTGGATGTACATTTTTCTTTGCCTTCTCCAGCTTGTTCTGAAGTTGTTCGAGGAATGGGGTGTTCGACATCAAGGGCAACCTGCTTCGGCGCGGACCGTTTGTGCGCAGAGGGTGGATGTTGGCGTCTTCGAAGTTCACTGAGCCATCCTGTTGTGTGCCCACTGTCTATCTTGGCGCCGATGCAAGGTCTTCTTGCAGCAGAACACGAGCAGCAGTCACAGTGGGTCTCGTGATCTGCAGAGAGGCCCAAGTTGCAGGTGGAATGGAGGTCGGCCCAGGGATACTAAGATTGACACCGAGGACATCTATTGAAGGGCATCTCTGTTCCATTACCTCAAAGGGTCTTCATTCTCTGAAGGGAGTTCGGAACACGTTGTGGCCCAAAGAGCCCCGGAAATTTGTCGTTGATGGGACTGAAGGATGGAACTGGCGTCACAAGTCGAAAAAACATGCAAAAAAGTAATCTTGGGACGGGGTGGAATCAGTGGACTCAAGGTCATGATGGGAACTGCCGAAACAGTCAAGACCTGGAACATGCTGGATTACATCTGAACCCGATGGCAGAGAAAATCAAATGGAGTCGGTGACCAAGCTCATCTACATCCAGAGGGGGAGTCAGCAAGACTCCATGACTCAAAAGACATCAAAGAAAAACAACTTGCAACGTACAAGCCGAACACTAGATGGCAGGAGTATGCAGCGCATGTCTATTTACAGCCACACATGCTACGAACATAGTTACCTTTCTATAAAGTTAATACTTAAAAATAGGCCAATATAGTTGGTTATTCATTTTTCTAAAAATATATATTTCACAAAGTGTTGCCTTTTATGAAAAAAATAAAAGGGTAATTTTTTATTTAATATATGCTTTCTAAAAAAATTGCTCAGTTCACATGGGTGGGTGAATAATTTGTGATTATGACTTCTAATAAAGATCTCCTGGAGAGAACAACTTCTTTCTGCTCACATCAAGGGAGATGGGTACGGTGCATGTGGAATCTACAACTAAGGAAATTTCTCCTTTTGCATGATTACCAACCACTAAAGTATTGGACTGATGCTGCTGGTTTTTCGACTCTGCAGATTGGTAGAGCAGTCTAAATCTTGCATTTGAAACAATGGCAAAGCCCAAACCTCCCTTTTTAGGTCTCGTGCCTAGCGTTGCAGTGCGTAGCACTGCTCGCGCAGCGCGAGACCTCTAGAAAGGGCTTTAGAAAGCTAACCACACGCTCGTGCGTGTGGTTTTGCTTTCCGCAGCTGCCATTGGCTTTCACGTTCTTTTTTTTAAAAAAATCCAGCACGCAATTGGGCAAAGGCGGGCGCATGTCCCGCCTTTGCTACGCCCATTCCCGTCGGTGGCCAGCACGCGTAGCAGCGTACGTTCATCTCGCTGCCGCGCTCCCTCCCCCCGCTCCTGTGGTGCGCGCGCACCACTGGTTTAAAAGTCTAGCTTTTCGGGAGCAATACATGTTTATGAAAATTTACCCATGTCATAATTGCTGCCATCTCTCAAAAAAGGCTACGGAAGAGCAGGTAGTTTCTTTTAAATACTCCGTTTCGAGAGAGGCCGATGTTCTTGAAAGTTGAACAATCCGGGAGTGAGACAAGTTTTCGAAAGTTGGCTGATTTGGTTCGTGGGTCGATGGTTTAGAACTTCGCCCGTTCTGGGAGGCAAGAGTTATTCTGCCAAACCAGGAACATGGCAAGTTTTTAAAAGTTAGATTCGGAATGAGAGCATTATTGTACATTTTACAAATTCGGGAGGAAGGCCGCTTTTAGAAAATTCACACATTTCAGTAGCGAGGCCATTTGCTTTACTCTGTTGATTCGCCAAATTTAGAAGTGTAGTAGATTTTCTAATCCTCACAAACTCAGGAGTCAGGCTGATTTTTTTAAATTAGTCATAGAATTCAGTAATTAGGCCGAGGTATTAAACTTTAACAATCGAGGAGCGAGTCTGTTTTTTCAAACTACCTAGTATGCAGTGTTTTTTTTTTTTTTTATGAAAATGGTTTTTACACTATGACGCGCAATTTAGCTGTTTTTTTAGGGAAGCCGGGTGTTTCAGAGCGTATCAGGTAGCATGGCGCAGGTGTTTGGAACTGCACACATTTAGGAAAGGAGGGTTTCCGAAAGTGTACACGTTCAGGTGTGCAATCGGGATTTACATTCATAACTTGGGGTAGGTGATTGACTAAGAATCTGAAAGTGAAGACGTCAGAGAGGGGGTTACCCCTCCCCCTCGTTTCAGGGCCCTGGCATCTGTGACGGGGGCTTTGGGGCCCTACAAACCTGACCCCCATCTTCGGTGGTACTTGCTCCTGTGAAGGACGGCGTTGGGGCTGTCCGAATACCAACTCTGTGGCACCGGGGGCGGCTCCGTCACCAGCCTCCTCGGGGGCCTCTACTTCTTTGAGGGCGCGCGGGAGGCTGGCCAGGTCGCCCCCTCAGGTTGCCAGTCTTTGAACAGCAGCACAGCGCCTACACCTCCGCGTTACCGGGACAATTCTGTGCAATTAATGTTCGAGAGTATTTTGAGAATGTTTCAAGAAAGATTCATATCAACTAACTGCCTTCTTAGGACACTATTATTTGCGTTATGAAGGGTTAAGAAGTGGCGTTAGGGTCAGAGCTGCCGACTTTGGAACTGGGGGCCAGGTTCGAGTCTCCGCGTCGGCTTCACATCCTGTGATTTTGGGCAACTCACTTAATCTCACTGTGCCTAAAAAATACCGTGACCTTGTTGCGCTGGGTTGAGTTTCATTATAAACCTGCAAACAATGCACGCTGTCATGAATGTCCCATGTTCTGCAGAGCCCACTGGCCTCACTGCTGATACTTGGCATCCCACAGTGCCCCAGCCGTAGTTCGGACACCACCCCAATGCCCCTCAATGAATCCGGGCACCTTCTATCTTTCTTAGTGCCTCTGACCCGCTAGGCCTGTGTCCGACCTCTTGCCTGTGCCAGTCACCCACATGCCCACAGGACCTGTTTGCGGGCACCTAGTGCTTGTCAGGCTCAGCCTTATGCCAATGAGTTCGTTAACCGGACTCATCTGCCTGTCCCAGTCACCGACGCCCACAATGCTTGTATGCGGGTCCTTTCTGCCCTCCCTGGTGACCCTGCGAGGACTTTCATGGTGACTATGCCACCCCTTTCTGCCTCACCGTGTGACCCTGGTCCCTTCACACTTCCACAAGGCCTGCATCCGGGCACCTTTGCTTGTCCCTCCCATTCACCAACACCCACAATGCTTGTATGCCGGATCTTTTTGCCTCGCATGGTGACCCTGCGAGCAGGGACATCTTAAGGGTTTTGGGGGCTTGGACCGAATGTATTTGGAGGCCCCTGTTTGGAATTTAATTCAATTTCAGATCTTCCATGCCCTCTTTGGCAAAGTTACAAACATAGCAGGGGGCATTCAACCGTTGCTCCATCTAATATTCGGGGACAGTTACTTGTGTTGCAATATTTTAAGACAGCAGCAGCTCACTAATATCACTGCAAATAATCTGACACCCTGCCATTTCTCATATGTGAGGTCCTGTTTTGATCTAAAGGAAACTTTTTTATGGATGTTGCATGCAACATAAACGCTACATTTCTCTGAAAAATGTCAGTAATAGACTCACTCACATTAGACATTAGTTAAAGGCGAAAAAGTATTTAAAACAAGCTGTTTAAGAATGATGCATGGTCATCTAAATCTAAAATCCATATTTGTAAAGCGCGAACTACTCACCCTTACGGGTCTCAAGGCGCTGGGGGACGTCGTGGAAATTAAGTGAGCTATTGCCCAGAGTCACATGGTGCTGAGCTGAGCTGCCGCCGGGGATCGAACCGTGAGCCCTGTGCTCCGAAGTCAGCTGCCCTGGCCGCTGCACCACACCTCTCCACAGGTCATCAGGGCAAGACTCTGCAGAACAAAGCTGGCTCTATCAGGGGAACCCTGGATGACTGGGGCTCTGGGCCAGAGCCCACTTCGCCCATGCATTAAAACGTCTCTGCCTGCGAGGCCTCTCTGCCTCACCCGGTGACCCTGGGCGTTCACACCTCCACAAGGCCTGTATCAGTCTTCCGTACACACGGCATGTATTCGGCCCCTTCAGCCGGTCCCAGCCCTCGTCGTCCACGAGGTCTGTATGCGGTCACCACGTCCACTACCCTTGTGTACCACTCCTTTCTGCGTTTCCCGTGACCCTTCACCCCACCACAGGGCCTGTATTTCCCCTTTCTGCCCGCTTCGGTGTCTTCAGGGTTGGGCTGGCCTATTGGGCAGTCTGGCGATGGCGGAAGGGCGGCTCTGACAGGACAGTGTATGGGCTGTTTTGGGGCTTTTTTTAAGGTCTGATACAGGCTTCATCTGGGGTGGGTGTATTTTTTGCTCACAGGAGTATGTAATTATCACAGGAAATGCACATTTTAATGCATGCTACACGAGGAGGCTGTCCACAGGTCAAATAGTGACTTTCACCATGCTCTTCATTGTGAGATAACCATTTTCAACATCTGTTTGCCAGAATAAATGATCTTGTGTACCTTTCCCTCATGAAAGTCCATGAGACTTTTTGCTAGAACCAACAATCATGAGCGAAAGCTATGCAGTAGCATAAGCGTGATGAAAACAGGAGATGATGTGAGTTACAAGTAGGCCAGGAGATGGTATCTATACAAGATTACAATCATAATAAAAATTCAGCATGGTGTAGTTTCATGTCCTCTTAATATTTAGATCTGTTGCTGACAAAATTTAATATGTGGTGGAGAAAGATCAGTGTCAATGCATATTCAGTGCTTGTTTACCTCGATGACGCCCCCTTTGGCATTTGCTTCCACAACGCTATGCTTTAATTTAATAGAACGGGTTTAATTTATTGGCTGTCATGGAACGCGACGAAGGACTAAGTCGTCTCAGAACACTTTAGAAAAGATTGGTTCGGACATACTGACAAATTCAGTAGCAGTTTTAGAACAAGCATTTGCAATGCAATAGGTCTCGCATTACTGAATGTTTGAGCTATTGGTGTTGCATTATTATTAGCAATGCCAATAGCTCAAACTTTTTTTTGACAATCAATTTTATTGAGTTTTGAATGTAACAACAAACCGCACCGTTCAGAGCTACAGTGTATATTGTCAGAATAGGGAGAAGAACACATCACCATGACATCAAGGCAACACAAGTGAATCAATATTGACGTACCCACGTATATCTGGAGAGCGTACCACTCATCTCAGTCGTCTATTACCCTGACCCATTTAACCCCATATGCGGCGAAATTTCTCAGGACATCCCCTGGCTACATATAGAGGCCGTTCCTGCGCAGCGCACCAATCCACCCCCCTGCGCCAGCGCCCTAGAGTGGGTGGGGTAGTGTCCAGCCACTGAGCGGCAATGTCTCGTTTGGCAACTACCAACACTGTATTAAGGAAGAGCTTCTCAGCCCTGGAGCCGTCCAATCCGTCGGTGATATCCAGCAGGACGTGTATGGGATCAAGAGGCACCTCCCAGCCCAGGACCCCTGTCAGATCTTGTGTTAGAGATTCCCAATACCCCTGTATCACGGTGCACAACCACACCATATGGTAAAAGTCGGCGTGAGGGTGGGAGCAGCGGGGACAGTGGGCATCAGACCGAAGCCCAGCGCGGTGAAGACGCAGGCATGCAAGAAATAGACTTGGACCAGACGGAGCCTCGCTGATACCGCAATCGTTCTAGGGGTCATCAGGGCGTCCCGCCAGTCCTCATCCTCCAGAGCCCCAAGCCAGCCCTCCCATTTGTCTCGGAGTAGGGAAAGGGAGTTAGGGGTGTTGTTGGTGAGTGAGCGGTAGATCCGAGAGATCCCACCCTTCCCCAAATCGCCGGTCAGAACTTGTGCTTCGGGCGGGCTATATTCGGGCAGGGACGTGCCCTCTGGAATATGAGAGTGAAGGGCGTGACGCAGCTGCAAATATCGGAAGAATTGAGAGGGATGGAGGGAGTGTCTATCCCGTAAATCTTGAAAGGATCGAATATGAGTACCGCTCCAGACGTCGCCCAGCAAGGTTACCCCGATGAGGTTCCACTGCCGGAACCCAGACAGGGAGGCAACTTCACGGAGCCTGGTGCCACACCACAAGGGAGTGTGTTGAGTCAGCCTCCCTGCCCATTGAGTATGGCGTAGTGATGCACGCCAAGCCAGGAATACTCCGCGCGTGACCTCGGGGAGAACTCGAGGGACTACGGCTCCGTAGAGCATCCCCTGGATAGAGGAGAAGCCCATGGTGTGAAGTTCCAAGCGATACGCCGGGTCGGACCAGCCGCCATTAAACCAGTCTTGGATCGTGAGGAGACGAGTCGCTAGATAGTAGAGATAGAGGTTTGTCATTCCGAGACCTCCGTCAAAAGGTGGGATTCGGCAGTGGGCCAGGGCCAGCCTGGATCTCCGACCCCCCCAGAGGAACCTAGTGGCCAAACCGTCCATGTCCCGGAACCAAGATCTAGCAAAGGAGAGATGTGTGTTCTGGAGCATGTACAAGAAACGGGGTAGTATCATCATTTTATATAGGGCTATTCTGCCCAGAGGGTTCAGGGGCAATGTGCGCCATTTAAGCTCAAACTTTAATAATGCGAGACCTATTGCATTGCAAATGCTTGTTAATATGTGTAAGTCACCCCAACAGCAGGCCAATAGAGTCCTAAAGCAGGGTGCAGCATATTAAGGAGTAGAACATGTGTTTTACACGTTCTAACATTAAAGACTCACAATTGTCGTTTCTAATGTGAGAGGCTAGTAGCCTAATTGGCGAGTACAGGGCTACAAGCGAACAACTTAGCAGTGCTAACTTCTGAATGGGACTACTAAATTTTGTACTTGAAGGTATCAAGCTCCTCATTATATTAATCCCGACTTGATGCTCAAGTCAAATTTAATATAACTTTTTGCTACATGCAACTTTTAGAAAGTTGTCACTCTCTCGTCCAAGTTTCCCAGTGGCCATTTGCAGATGTTGGCCACAGGACAGCCTTCTGCCCACCGTGGGAGACTTGTAAACTACTCCCAGGACAGGTAACAATAGAGGCCTGCTGCTTGAGGTGTTCCCGCCTCCTGGCAAGAAGCCACATGGGGTGTTAGCCCAAAAGGCAAGCTTAATGGGGAAGCTGCTTTTGAAAGGGAAATGGTGAACACCCATGAGAGGGGCTACTCTTGTCTTGGTAGACAGGTTGGCTTCGGGGACAGAGAGGGGAAAACACTGGCCAAACTGTTTTTTCAATGGGCGTGTAGCCCTCAGGGAGCCCCACCTTTAGGTCAGGCTACTGAGGTCCACACATCAAGAGGAGGGTTCAGACATCTTGGGAGTGGGCAGAATAGAGCACTCTGGGATAGCTAGATACCAAACTTCACAGAAAGCTGTCATCAGGCGGGAGAGAACCAAGTAGCTCATTGCCTAGTGACCACAACCTTCCCTAAGGGCACTTTTTGGGCATAAAAGAGGCACCCCTGGCCCTCAGAACTCAGATCTCGTCTGGATTGGAGAAGAGTACCAAAGGAGGACTGCCCTGCTGATTTTGGACCTGGCAAAGAAGAGCCTGCACCAAAGTTGGACTGCTGCTCCTTGGGCTAGAGAAGATATGACTCTGCCTGTGGTGTTCTGCTCATGGAAATGTTGTACCCCAAGCAAAGCCAGAAACAGACTCCATGAGTCAGTTGGCTGTCTTCCTGTCCACAGCACAGGGCAACATAGGCTGAGGAAGCCTTTCTGGGTGAGTTGCCAGCCCAGATCCCCGGATCATTGCTCTTCGTCGCAGAGCAGCCTGGCAGACGGAAAAGACACCCAAAAGTTGAACCAGTCTCTGCTGGACCCAGCAGTCTCGTCACAGTGCAGTTTGGTCACCCAGAAGAAGAGTTATTGCCAAAAGAAGGCAACTGCTGGATTCACTGTGCCCGGGAACCAGCAGTCCAGTGGTGACTGGACTTCTGCTGGACCAAAGAGGACTTTGAAGGATGTCGACCCCTGTGGCCATAGTCGCCCCCCACCTAGATCATGAAATATCCCGAGGACGACATCTCCCCGGCCCCGCTCCCCTCCACATAGACCATGGAATTGGTCTGGAAACTGCTGTTCTTGTGAAGGTAATTGTTCCTTTGGACCTTGTTGGTGCCCCTGACTGGCTCCCTGCCCAAGTTGGTTGCCTAAAATAATCCGAAGTGTCCGCATTCAACTTTGATGCAATTTTACTGAAAGTTTTAGTGTCAATTTCACTAAATTTGCCAATGCTTGTTCGTGGTCGAGTGAAAAGTCTTGATTTATTGTTTCTTTAAAAAACTCCAGAACTCGTGGATCTTTTCCGTTTTGGTTTCAATAAATTCATAAAAAGGCATTCTATTATTATAAAGGGTGTCAGATTTCTTGAGAGTCGTTTTCTTTCTTCAATTGTTTTGGTGCTGTTGAAATGCTTTACACTTGTATCTTTGCTGAAGCCGGACTGCTCAAAGCCACAGCTACCCAGGATTGAGCTAAGGTTTGACGAAAGAAGCCCGACTGGTCCTAAGATGTGTTGCTAGTGTATTACATGGTGAGGTTTCATAAATACACCATATAAGTGCTAAGTTGTAGTTGTTCACCAAGAAGTTCATTGTCCGCAAAAAGCAGTAAATGGATCTTGAAATCTTTTTTACAAAGCCTAATTTGCCTGACACCTGATTTCACTGAAGGTGGAAAGGAGTATCTTGGTTATGTTGTGATCGGTTCATAGTTTACCTACCTTAAAACCAGTGTTTTAGACATGAGGAGGCGATTGTAAGAGTGAGAGATGCACTGAGAATGCAAAATGGCCTTGTCATTTTCTTTCTAAAACAAATATGAATGCGATTGCAGCATATTCTTTCTGGTTACGGGAGCAGTTGGTTCTGAGGAAATAAGTGACTGATGTTTGTGACGTGCTATATTGTTAGAATATCTTGTATGCACAGATGTGATCCATCATACATGAATGTTACCACACATTATAAAGGAGTTGTGTCTTGTATCAGATGTGTTATGCGCATCACATACAAACGTAGAACATGATCCATTCAAAGCCAAGCGAAAAATTAAAACCATGTTTTACCTTCTCGCTGAAGTGTGAATTAGCTCATCTGTTTGAACATGCCATGGGCTTAATTTGTCCATGTGATTGAAGGTGGTGGACACCTGCACTCATTTAAAAAATATAAGGGCAGGGGCCAAATGGTTTTCTTAATAGCCCGCCACTGGCACTGCCAAATGCTGGGGGTGCAGAAAACGCTTCTTCCTTCCATCACTCAATACTTGCTATATCTTTACCATACTCTTTCATGATCTTTTTCATCCCTACTTTTTGCCTTTGTCAAAGTTTTCCTATACTCCTCTTCCTCCTTTTTTCCTTTTTCTACCCTTCTCTCACTTGTCCTGTGGAACAAATCCTGGTGATGAGAAATAAGTTAATCTCCGCAGAATTGGGTGCAGGTACCCTCCATTTGCACAAATTAAGGACTGGTGTTTATTCCTGAAACTAACACTCTTTCTTTACAGATCTCAGTCAATACATTTAGCTTTTTAAAACCACTGTAAATTAATCCTTCTAGCAGGGTTACATTTTTACCTCTTTTCACCCTGCCGTTGGCCATTAGTTTTAATTCAGTCTTCACACCTCTACTTCTCACCTGCATTTCTCATTTTGTATGCTTAAACTGTTTTGATATGTACAATATTTACTATTTGCATGTCTACTTGTTAAACTTGTCTGCTCTGATACCCGAACAGGTCATGTTCGCGCTATATAAAACTTCACAAATAAATATAATACACCTCATATCCTCACAACAGAACTGAAGATACAAACTGAGTATTACAGAAAAGAAAAGTTTTCTGTTCGCAGCATGTGCTGCTGTGGATCGCATGCTGTGCATTGGCTTAAAAGCATTACCCAGACCCCTGAAACAGTGACTGCGAGCATACGCGGAAGACTTTTGAAACAAGGTTTTAAGGACAGTTTGACCAACCTGTGCCACTTGTTGGGATTAAAGATCCACCAATAGGAATGTGTGGCTTGATGACTTAATAGCAGCTTTACATATAACTGCTAATGGGACAATCACTAGGAAAGCCATTGTGGGCCCTTTGTTAAGAAAGGAATGTCCTCCTGGTGCGACATGTAGTGTGCACTTGGTTTTGAAAAAACAAAGGAGACTGCAAGGAACAATCAACCTACCAATGCTTGACACAAAGATAGGGTTGCCAAGGGGTGAATGGGCAAATGCAACCAAGTTATTTGGTCTTTCTCAAGAGAGTGCAGTGGATGTAGTACATAATGGCTCATGACCAGCATTCAAAGCACGTAAAGCTGTTTCTACAAGTGACCAGGTATGGAGAAAAAAGAAAAGCAAAAGTGCATTCTTAAAATCACCCAAACTTGGTGCGCCTATGTAAAGGGTTCTTTGATAGAAAGCCTTGAGTTCATATACTCTAAAAGCCATAAGGACACAACTTGCAAGAGGAAATTGTAAAGGAGATGAATGAAGTAGCTAGAAAGGTGCATCCAAAAGCCTAATGAGGGCAATATTAAGGTCTCATGAAGGAACTAACCACAATCTAGGAGTGTTACCCCAAGACTGCCCTAATGGCATGAATTTATAAGGCTAAACCAACATTTTCTGTTTTGCAGGTATGCAACTATTACTGTCAGATGTACACATACCGATACATAAACCAGACAATGCTTTGAACAGATGCTGCAAAGGGCTGAATGTTTTGCCTGGTGCAGTAAACAGAACACTCCCATTGAGCTACATAGCAATCCCATGTAGCAGGTTTTCTAGCCTCTTAAAAGATTTACAAACATTCTTACAATAACCACCAATACCCACATTCTGGGGCCTCAGGTACCAAATCATAAGATTAAGGGAAGAGAGGTTGGGATGCAGCAACCAACTCTGATGCTGACTGAACATGTCTGCAAAGGGATGTGGCTTTTTAAATGAATGATGGGTCACTTTGAACGTCAAAGTACTACAACTGGCAGGCCCACAATGGTGGAATGTGGATTAGTGTAATTGACTTCAGACTTGTTTATCACTAGATAGTGATTGGGGGTAGTGTAAGCAAATATCCCTCAATTGTAGGTGAGGGTGCATGGAGAAGAAGCTTTACATTTTTCTATTTTGGGGCTGTTCTGCTTAGATCTACAGGGCCATTGTCCACCCCTGGGAGATGGTTCTTTGGTATGAGTGTCTGACAACGGAAAACCCAATGCCAAAGTAACTGGGGCAGCCTGAACAACTACAAAGTGTCTGTGCCGGTTTGCTTCAAAAAACAGTACATTATGGTCATAAGGTCTGACTGATAAGTACAACTTTATCGCCAAGTCTGGTTCTAAAGGCTAGAGAAACTGAGCATACCACTTTGATCTCTACCAAAACTGATGTGGAGGAGATGCTCCTATGTTGACCAGGAATTGAGAAGTCACTCATGTGAGCTTCCCACCCTTGACAGAGGTGTGTCTGTTGACTATCACCTATTGCTGTGGGTCAAGAAATTATCTAGTTAAGTTTCATAACTGCAATTTGGGCTGAACAATGGGCTCTACCAACAACAGATTCTCAAAGCACCAAGTCGCTTGAGACCATCGGTTGGCAAGACACTTCTGGACTGATCACGTGTCTAACCTTGCGTTTGGGGCTTGTGCAATACATGAGGTTTTATTATTGCACTCACTGTCCGAGGATGTGGCATCTAGTAGGGTGGAGCATCCTCTGAAATGCCATTACTCTGCTGGATTAAGCCTTCCTTGACATTGAATCAAGCTGGATCCCAGAAAAGCCGGATTTTGCTGAGCACACCAGTGTGACTTTGACACAGTTTATAAAGTCTTATCTGTGGAGTAGTAGTATGGTTTGTTGAAGGGTGGGCGAGGCACATAAATCAATATGGGTATGTAGTGTATGCACATAAATGATCCCGGCTGCACAGGAACCAGTTCTACAACTGAGATCTCTCTCCTTCAACTGGGTGGCATGGTCCCCGAAGGCTGGGATAGCAGCATCATGGGGAAAGGTCTATGTGGGCTAATGTTGTGAAATGGCGCGCACACAAATCCAAGTTGTTTATTAACCTGGTAAATCAGAGTTCCAAATATATATTATGGCATTTGAAACAGCCATCTAGGCTGAGACAGGAGGTTAAAACACCTCCCTCAATTGATAACCCTGTGCGCACATTACCATATTTGTATAGAATGAGGTACAACTTGCCTTGAGCGCTGAAGATTACGAGGAGAGGCAGGTTCATGTCCCAGCTGCTTGTCAGCAGTAACTGGCTGTGGTGGTACGGGTTGTGAAGGTGGCCCTTGCTTCACACCAGGGGTACTGACCTGCAATAAGAATAAAGACATTGATTTCTTATCCAACAAAGATCAGAATACTCTATAGGCAAAGGTACCTCTTTCCCATACTTCAAACATTTAGAAAACTCATCTATTCTGATATTGGTGCCTGGAACCTGCACGATATTTTATTTGCCCCCCCCCAAAGACCTTTTTTCCTTCATCCGGATACTCTAAAACAAAAAGAGTTTAACCTGCTAAATCCTGACAGCAACACTATTGCCAATCTAATTTCTCCTGCATTTTCTTTTAGAAACTTATCTTTTGATAAAACAAGCACTATTTATCCAAAGATTGAAAGAAGTTGATTCTTTTGGATGTTTCAAAGGACAAATTAGCATGTCCACTATTAAATAATGTAAGAGTTCAAATATGGAGAGCTACCCAAAGAAGGCCAGTAATTTGGGAGTACACAGATGAGGGATAAGGGCAAACAAATTCACATTTGGATTCTTCATGAAAGTCTAAGTCTATGCAATATGTGCAAGGTCTCACACTTCACCTCTCTCAAACCATGCCAAACAAACATTATTTCCAAAGAACATTTACAATGGAGTTGGCATCATCGAACTGATCTTAATTTTATTAGTTACTTTATTGGGCTATTCAAAAAAGTATTTTAAGCATACAACTCGCTCCACTAAGGTGCACCTTATGTTTACCCTAAATAGTACTGCTTATTTGCCAATTCTATTTCTTAAATCAACAGCCAATGCAAGTACACCAAGAGTGGCATAAGCAACTAGAAATGAGCAGCACTTCTCATCAAGCATTTAGAAAGCCTGGAAATTAGCTATGGCATAAAAAGCATGCTTTGACAGCTGGTGACAATTTCTTCAGGCCAAAATCGCTCAATATATCCAAATTTGACTACTGCTGTAATAAAGGCCAAACATTTCTATTCTGCAAAGCCCGTTCACAGAATCAAAGTAGAAAACACGTTTGATCGACGCTATTAAAATAAACTCAAAAAAGTGTGCCAACTACTAAAATTATCACTAAACAGCTTGTGAAATCTCATCATGAATACAAGACTTATCAAATTAAAAATGCAAAACTAATATTTTCAACTGTTTTGCAAATCACTTTAAAAATTAGGATAGAATACTTGAGTCAAAGGCATGAATGCATGTAATTGGCCAGACTGGCATTTATCCAAATATCCTACTTGTATTGCATATAATGGCTCCAAAAAGTTATTTCAGGTTCATAAATTTCAATTTCCTCAGCATCTGAGTTGAGCTAAGCAACAAACTATAAAACATGTGCTAGACCAAAAGGTTTGGGATAGTCCGTTTAAGTGGTTAATTTTAGGCGCATTATCGTGATGTAAAAGCAAATGAAACCTACATATGAAATGCGTAAAGTAAAAAAATCTCATACGAAATTAGCAAATTGATGAAACGACAGGTTACTTTTTCCTGGTAAGTTCACAACTAATAAGACAGTGACACAAAGGAGGCACGAGATGGGAGTTAGAATGTTAAACACTAGTAACCCAGTGAGTTATCAACATGGATATTCTATAAACAGCTTTGCATTGAGTATCCCAAACTAAGACGGAGCTCACATTACAGTTATGTGATCTGATAACCCTTTTGACCGTTGGGGCTAGAGACAGAAAAATCACTACTAAAAATCACTACTAAAGTAAGGGGAATACACTAAGGTTACTAAGCGATCTTAAACTATTTACAGATGGCAATAAGTATATATATGAATACATACTTTTCTTAATAAAAGAAACGGCCATGCACACTGTTCACAAACCTAGTATTTAGTAACTACATTTTAATGAATTCTAGTCAAAAAGTTACTTATCTAGCAACTTTTTTTTTCCCTCCAGGGTGAATTAAGTGCATGCTCAAGTCACAAAGCAGCTGGAAATAACGTTAGGAGGTTTAAATACTGATGCATTAGGAGCACATTCGATTCTGTGCCACACAAGTACACAAAGATCATTTAAAAGTCTAGCTGCAATCAACCAGGTCACTCACTGATGGTCATGATTTTAGTCTGACAAATGAGATTTCCAGGAACAAGTAGAAGCGATAAAATAATCCCATTCAGCAGCACACTGGGAAGCCAGATGTAAAAGCTCTTAAGTAAAAACTCAGATTCAGAACCAAATATGTTTTTACTACCACTAATAGAAAAACCAAGGCATCCATTCAAGGGAAAATTAATTCTCGTAGTAAAGACAAATATGTTTGCTCCATCCACAATCATGCCTAAGATGTGTTTTCCTTTGGCGTTGAGTAACAATGAAGATGCAAAGTTCAATGTTGGAATAAAGTCTTAAGAGAAAATGCCTTTTGTCAACCAATACGATACTAGTGCTATAAGAATCCACTTCTTTCAATTGATTACGTCCATCAACAAAATGTAGAAAAGAAAATGGATGTGTTCCCATACTGAGCGCAGATTTCTTTTTTTTTTTTGCAGAATAAACCATTGTTTGATACTAGTGCTAAGATTAAACTGGCCAAAGTAATAGAACCTGATTACTGTCGGCGTTCTATGGAATGCCTCACGATCTAGGCACCCTAATCTTCTATTAGCTGGCCTCATTTTCTACCCAATTATCTGGCTTGGTTAGAACTGTGATAACGGATCTCACCTATGTGGTGTGAGGTCCTCGGGCATATCGATATGAAACAGTACTTCACAGTTTTCCATTATTAAATCTCTCTCGGGCATGTCCTTTCAACTTCAGCCTTGTAAGCAAGGCAGTGACCCTTAAGCAGGACATTTACGGTGAGGAGAGTAATTTAATGGGCTGTCAATACTTGTTTTCTGTGGGATTGACAATCCACCTTTAATAACATCAAATCTATAAAAGATCAGTCCAGGAGAGCTCTTTTTAACCGGACAATATCCATGAAAGCCACAAAAAAAGACAACATATAAATGGCTCATCTAAGCTTTCCTGGAATCTAAAGCCAGGCCTTGTAAAAAGACAAAGAATTATTTATTAAAGTCTATTTCTGTGTAATAAGAATTTCCTTAAAATCCTTGGAGTCCACTTTATCACTTCAAGGAGAACCAAGTTTTCTCAAAACTTTGAGAAAATCCCGGCCTAATAGATCTTTGCTTGCCAAGCCTTTAAACTGAGGTTGGTATGTCGGAACTTTACCTGAGATTAAAGATTCTGCCTCAGAGGAAGGGGCCAAAACTGTGCTACTGTTATAGTGATGAGGTCCACGTACCACACTCTTCTTGGCCAGTCTGGGGTTACTAGGATGGTTTCCGCCTGGTCTGCCCTGACCTCCTTTAATATTCTGTGAAGAAGAGGGAAAGGAGGAAAGGCGTAAGCTCTTGGATTTATCAAATCGAATGAGTACTTGATTGAACACTAACAGGGCAGGAAACATGAGGCAACACTTTCAAACGTATAAACGGCCAATGAAGGTATACAAAGCAACTTGGCCAAAGAGCTAATTTTAGGGACAAAGCGGTTCATATCAAATGCTGATGAAAAGTGCATCAGCTGTACAAAAATTTAATGACAAGGTTCTTTTCACACTTTAAACTTACCATGGAGGGAATCACACTCTGACTCCTCTATTTCTAACAAATAAGAAATATGTGAGCACCTGCCTTGGCTGAAACACAAAAAAGAACAGGCCTTTTCACATATATACTCAATCTTCCAAAAAACTAGTTTTTTGCATAAGTTGGAGGGCTATCTTGAATGCCCGGAGGTCACCAGATTGGCCAGCTACATCAAAAAATAACAATAGGCCCTAGTCAGGTAACACTTCTTACTCACACTCAACATATAGTTCAGAAACTGATCAGTAGTCGCAAGAAGTACACCAAGAGAATTGCCAAGTAGCAGCCCACAATGATTTGCAAACAAAACCCAGAAATAAATTTGACAAGAATGCTTATGCATGCAGGGGACGCGCTACATCTACCCTGTTGCTCGTCTCCTGCTTGGGGGTATCCGGAAGCCACTCCAGTGCCCTGGTGGGACCGGAGTCCCAGGACACACAAGGTCTGCACTAACCTATCCCTGCACCATCTAGCCTGGTGTGAGGAGACTACAAGTCCCAGCATCCCCTGCCACATCCCCAGGTGCAGCCAGTCAGGGGAGGAGACAACCAGTGGAGCGCATAAAGCGCTGCTTGGCCACACGCGGCGCGGGACGCGCTACATCTACCCTGTTGCTCGTCTGCTGCTTGGGGGTATCCGGAAGCCGCTCCAGTGCCCTGGTGGGACCAGAGTCCCAGGAGACACAAGGTCTGCACTAACTTCTATCCCTGCACCATCTAGCCTGGTGTGAGGGGACTACAAGTCCCAGCATCCCCTGCCACATCCCCAGGTGCAGCCAGTCAGGGAGGAGACAACCAGTGGAGCGCATAAAGCGCTGCTTGGCCACACGCGGCGCGGGACGCGCTACATCTACCCTGTTGCTCGTCTGCTGCTTGGGGGTATCCGGAAGCCGCTCCAGTGCCCTGGTGGGACCGGAGTCCCAGGACACACAAGGTCTGCACTAACTTCTATCCCTGCACCATCTAGCCTGGTGTGAGGGGACTACAAGTCCCAGCATCCCCTGCCACATCCCCAGGTGCAGCCAGTCAGGGAGGAGACAACCAGTGGAGCGCATAAAGCGCTGCTTGGCCACACGCGGCGCGGGACGCGCTACATCTACCCTGTTGCTCGTCTGCTGCTTGGGGGGAACCGGAAGCCGCTCCAGTGCCCTGGTGGGACTGGAGTCCCAGGACACACAAGGTCTGCACTAACTTCTATCCCTGCACCATCTAGCCTGGTGTGAGGGGACTACAAGTCCCAGCATCTCCTGCCACATCCCCAGGTGCAACCAGTCAGGGGAGGAGACAACCAGTGGAGCGCATAAAGCGCTCCTTGGCCACACGCGGCGCGGGACGCGCGCGGGCGAAGCCCGGACCAAGGGCGGGCCCGTCAGCGCCAGGAGGAGACAGGGCAGGGCCACCCCCCCCCCCCCCTGGTCGACCTGCATTGGGTTACAGCAGCCACCAGGATAGGTAAGACGTACAGAGTCCCAGAAGCATCACATAACTAACTTTGAACATCCACAAGCAACCCCAGCTTACATAGTGACATTGACTCAGAACTGGGAGAGGGCTGTGATACTAGTGAAGTTAATGTATGTATTGAGGTGGAGACGGTGCCCGCATCCCAGTTTTATTGCCCTTTTACCAGAACTCTTATTCTTGGCTGGGGCTCCGCAGGAGGTTTGCTGAGGGTCTTCGGGGCTACAGTCTATTGTATTACATCTACTGGCAGGTGCGGCGAAAAGGTGACAGTAGCAGATATTAATTCTGCTCCCCCCTGAAACGAGGTGTCGATTTGCAGTGCTTTTGTAAAAGGCATTCGAGTCAAAGGATTTACTCCCTGAACGAAGGAGGAAAAAGGGCCTCATAATGGGTAAGAAAGCGCCAATAAGGGCTAAAACACCAATAGTATCCTCACTGCCCCAAACCTCAATTGACAAAATGCTACAAAGAGCAACAGGGGTTGTGAACACCGAGATCGAATTAACTGAACGGCGCCCATCACTCTCACCCGATTTATCCTTCCCACTCCCTGACACCACAACGCTGCCAGAACCCTCTCTAATTCACGAGGAGCCCTTGCGGTCACCGCCCCAAACGCCAGTCGTACATAAGAAAGCAGTACGCAAGAGTAAAAACACCACCTATGTTACCAGAGCTGCAAAGCATAAACAAACTAGTGGGGCCGGCATAAACAAGAAAAACCAAAGTGAGGTAAACCAAGATAAATTGGGAGGGCGAGTAGACCAACCAGCGACCATAGATAACCTTGTAGTAATTGAGCCCGAAAAGATCTACCCAGCTTGGGCTGTGAATTTGCTGGCAGACCTCCAGAATAACTTAAGGGCCATCATTAAAGGTGAATTGCACCACTTATCAATCGTCTAGACAAACTGGAGGGAATGGTGGCGGGAGAAGTTGCGAGACCATATGTTACACTGCCCCTTACTCGTAACCCATCTAGTAATGGGACCACTGTAGGGTGTCAGACAGATAGCAAAGGTCCACACTTGCAATTAAACCCCAGGAATGAATCTTCCTCCAATAGCCTTGAATCGGGCCAGCAGACCAAGGCAAAGGAACCCCTAACCAGAGCGGACAAAAGTGAATCGAGAGGGAATAGTAGCACTGACCCTCAAAGACACGAAGCTGGCTCTGTCACGCCAGATCAGGGTAGTAATACAACAGATAGTAGGCAGCCAACTCAAGAAGGTGGTAGAGATTTGTACATAAACCAAAGGGCTAAATTATGTACTATCAACCTCCCCCCGGCCTGCTCGTCCTACGTAGCAATCTTAACGGGCACCCCGCAACTGGCCCACAATGAAAGGGAGTCACAGTTAGAGCTGAGGAACAAGTGCCTGCACTGGCTTAGCAGACACAAGTACCTCGACTATGCAAAAGCAAGGGAGATCATAATGGTGCGCCGTGTCGAGTGGGTGGGGAATCGTAGGAAGGATGAGCCTGGAGACTGCATAGTGATAAATTTTAGCAACCCTTGTACTGTGGAGAACCTGCTAAAATCAATTCCCAGCAGTCATAACGCCCCCACTAGAATGAGCTTGCAACCACTAAGGTTCTTTTACCCCCAAGCCCAGATGAGACAAAGAAGACACGTACCCTCTGTACAAGCAGTATGGGATAAGGGACCACACTTTGAGGGAAGATTGGCCACCCTAAACGAGACCCCCCGATTTGGAATCCCAGTGCACAAAAGGTACGACGCCCTGGAGGAGGTAGATTGACTGGGGGAAGGATTGACGCAGCGAGGGAACACTAAATCGGTGAGGGAAACAAACGAGTAGAGATGACTGTAATTTAGAAAAAGCAATAAGTAGTGGCAGAACAGATTACATCTTACAACCAGTCCCACAGGGAGTGAAGCTACAATACCCCGAGGCCTCTACCCTCAACTACCTGGCTGCTAAAGGGGGGATCAGTAAATAAAGGAAAAAAAGCTATATGGGCTGACGGGAAGGACAGTGCCCGTACGGCCGATTGTATAAATTTTAGGGATGGTAATACTGCAGGTGCGACAGATGAATCAGACCAGGGCAGCGGGTTAAAAATTCTGTCATGGAACCTAGCGGGGCTAAAGAACATACTCCCATGCTCGGACTGGGGGGAATTTGTGGGCAAGTATGACATTTGTCTCTTTCAAGAGACGTGGGCGACTGAGCGTGTGCAGAGGGTGGGCTTCGCCACATTTGATAAGTTAGCAGTTAAGGGATTTAGGGGGAGACCCTCGGGTGGGCTGTCAATCTGGGTGGGCACTTATCTTGGATGCTCAGTGGAAATCCTGACTACTCCCTCTAGGGATATCCAGTGTGCACTCCTCTCTTTCCGCTCCAAGCTAAAAATTGCCCTAGTTAATGTATACTCTCGCCCGGTTAATAATAGCCAAGAATCGGCTACTATTGAACTCCTTGGCCAATTTCTATCGTCACTCGACCCAGGAATTCGGGTAATCGTGGGAGGCGACTTTAACTGCCACTTCGAACCACTTATAGATCCCGACTATTTAGATCCCTCGGAAGAAGACCAATTGTGGTTCATCCCTGACCCACAGATAACACCCATTAAAACCTGGTCTCCTTTGGCCTTGCAGCTGAACGCGCTTACCTTAACCTTGTCGCTAAGAGCTTGCAATGGGCGGACCAAATCAGACCAGCCGGGGAAGTGTACATTTAACAGACCAGGTCAAGCCTTGCTCCTGGATTACATCCTGGTAGAAACCTGATTTTGGAGCAGGGTGCAAGATTTTTACATCACACAGAGGCAGGACAGTGATCATAATGCGTTGAGCTTGATCCTTAAACCCTACAACCTGGGGATTGGCAACTCATTCCAACGTCCTGAGATAGAGACTAGTGCATTGGTTGTAACAAACAACAGAAGGAAAGTTAGATGGGAGCGTATACAGGAGTCTCCACTCAAAATAGCAAAAATATATCAGCTAGCCCTCCCAATGTTAACTAGGATGAGGGACTTTACGCTGGTGGAGGGGCCCTACATAGATCAGGGTGAGGTAGGAAAAATCCATGCGGAATTATCCTTAAATCTGGCAGACATCTTCTGTCCGACGGGGAGCCACAGAAAAAGCGTTGGTAACAAATGCTCCTGGTACAATGGGGACTGCGGCAAGGCAAAACAAGAACTCTTGACGGCTGTGAAAGAGCAGGACAGGGTGCAAGTAAAAGTAGCAAGGGCCAACTACAAACGGTCCATCCAGAAAGGCAAGAAGGAATGGGAGGAGAGGAGGTGGGATGGCCTTAGGATGGCCCTTAAAGAGAAAGACATGAAATCGTTCTGGGCGATAGTGACAACAGGTGATAGGGAGGGGACTCCGGCTATTGCACCCAATATAGCTCCAGAAGCTTGGGAATCATATTTCGGGTCATTATACGCACTAAGGGGAGATGAACATGAAAGTGGAGAGTTTAGTGGAGCAGAGTGCACGAATTTTGAGGGAATGGAGTTCAGTGTGTTGGAGGTGAGCAATGCCATTTGCAAGCTCAGTCCCAACAAGGCTCCCGGACTGGATAGACTGCCAGGGGACCTTTTTCGGGGAGAACCAAAGATCTGGGCCCCTTACTTCTTCGCCTTATTTAACGCAATTGCCGGGGGTATGGATCTTCCAGACACATGGCGCAGGGCCGAGATAGTGCCAATATTCAAGAAAGGCTGCCCCCTTATGCCATCTAATTACAGGCCAATCAGCCTTATTGATATCTCTCAGAAACTCTTTGGGCGAGTGCTCTTGGTTCGTTTACAGGACTGGGTAGAACAAGAGCAGATACTCAGCCCATATCAGGCTGGCTTCAGATCAAAGATGTCAACCGTGGACCAGATATTCAGGCTTCAGCTGTTGTTCTGGAAAACGGTTGTCCTAGAGGGTGGCAGCCTCTATTTAATATTCGTGGATCTGAAGTCAGCCTTTGATATGGTACCAAGGGCGAAGCTCTGGAGGGTCTTGAGGGATCTTGGGATTCCCCCGTACCTGCTCGGGTCTATCATAAAATTACACACTGATAACTTCGCGCAGGTCCGATGTGGAAAATCTGGCGAGTTGTCTGCCCGGTTCCCTGTCCTTAACGGTGTCCGACAGGGATGCGTCCTCGCTCCCACCCTATTCTGTCTCTTTATAAACGGGCTCATTGAATTCCTAAGGAAAATCAAGGATAGTGATGTCCCAAAGTTAGCACAGGAAGGGTTCCCGCATTAATGTTCGCGGATGATACCCTGTTACTTTCCAAAACCCCAATGGGCATCCAGCGGATCCTAGGTGGGTTCGCAGAGTTCTGCATGTTGTGGGGATTGGAGATAAACCTAGCAAAGACCAAGTTTATGGTCTTTAATCCCCCCAAACTGAAGCGTTCCAACCCAGTTCTACATGGTATCCCTCTGGAGAGAGTAGAGACGTTTGACTACTTGGGTGTCACCCTGGCTGAGTATTTTAATTGGGAGGCATCAGTGGCAAAAGCTAGCCTTAGGCTAACACAGACGATTGGTGGTATCCTGAAGCTACATAGAACTTCAGATTCGAAACCCATTGCCCCTGCACTTGAAATTTATACTGCCCAAGCCAGAGGGGCTGCATTATATGGGGCGGAGCTGTGGGGCCATTGCCAGGTTTCCAATCTAACAAAGGTAGAAAATAATTTTATAAGGCAACTTTTAGGTCTACCAAACAGTACTCCACTTATTCCCCTCCGTATGGACTTGGGCATTAGGCCTTTGGGCGAAGAGATAGCACTGAGACCCCTTACATTTTGGAGGCGACTCTGGGTGACACTGGAACTGTCTGACATTAGGGCTGAGCTAAAAGAGATATTGCCCCAGTGCCGCAATCAGGGAATTCCTTGGCTCTGTCGCATAAAGGACCTCACTTTGAAATTAAAGAACCCAGATCTATGGAGTTCACCGGAAACTTCATGCATTCTGATCTCCAGATTGGAGCTAATAAGACAATACAGAGCAATGAAACTTACCCAAATACAAAACAATTCTGCACACGGGCGCCTCACATCAGAATTTCTCCTTATAAAAGACACGTATTACAAGGAACCCCTCCTAGATTTTATTCTACTTCCCAGGGCTAGGAAATTACATCTGCAATTCAGACTAGGGACCCTCCCAATCCATGCATACACTAGTAGATGGGCGAAAGACTCAAAGAAGGAATGCCCTGTATGTAATTATAAGGAGGAGTCTGAAATCCACGTTCTTTTTCTCTGCCCTGCTTATCGGATACAGCGAAAACGCTGGTTAACACAACTTTGTAAAAATCTGGGTTTTAAGCAATGTACAGCAGCATTGAGAATCTTAAAGTATGATACCAGCCCTCCAATTGTATTTGCGGTTTCCCGTTTTCTAAATAGTATGTGGTATATCAGGCAAAATGTTAAGCATAATTGTACTGGAGGGTCTGATAGCACAGTCTGAAGTCCGTTATTTTTACTACTGTAAATCCTCGTCTTCACTTTTTATGATAGTTTTAATATTCTTTTAATGTTTTAACTTAGTAGTTTTTTAGGGATCCTTTGATTGTGTTGCTATGGAGAGGCTTGTCATGTAAGGATGTAAATGGTTTGTAAATATATTGTACTTGTGACTTCTATTTAAATGTAAGCACTTTTATGGCGTTGTGCCGAAATAAAGTTTTGACTGACTGGCTTATGCATGTTCAGGCAGCTAGTTTTAGAAGTGATTTTTATAAAGATACACACATTACAGAAGGCTGTATTTGTTCTTGCAAACCTGGAAGTGTCTTTACAACAAACTGTCTAAAAGTATCTTGAAGGTCTGCATCATACAAATCTCCAAATTTGGACATTACCATCAAAGTCTTTAAGACACCAAAGTCCTTCACAAACACTGACACTTTTGCATTTCAGAGTAAGTTATTTCGGTAAAGGACTCACTGAGATGCTAAAGTACTAACCCATGTCACAAACCATTTGCATTAAAATCTTCACATTGTTCAGTGCAATATAGTTAATAAGCAAGCTGAATTGCCACCACTTTCACAGGCTACCTCCACAAGATTTCTGATCAGTTCCTCACTATCATATGATGGGACTACATACAAAGAGATCAGAATGTTAGCAAAACATTTTTAAGATATCTTCACGATTGATACGCAGCTCTTTACTCAACCCGTGTGCCTTTTTACATACATTTAATTTAATGCACAGCCAGGCCACATACTATTAATTATTGTCAAACAACAACACCATTAGACAAAACAAAATCTGAATTTAGCATCAAGGAAAAGAGGGAAGAAACAGATTTTTAAACTATTTTCGAAATC
Source organism: Calotriton arnoldi (assembly GCA_963921515.1). Lineage (NCBI taxonomy): Eukaryota > Metazoa > Chordata > Amphibia > Caudata > Salamandridae > Calotriton > Calotriton arnoldi. The sequence continues at coordinate 16,029 of CAWUFW010006127.1, read as the reverse complement.
CCAGTCCAATCAAAAAGGTCAAATTGAAGCAAAGACAAAGGCAGCTACCTCGGGTAAGCTGGGGGATTTATTTATATCAAAATACTGGCGGTCTTGTGCTGTTCAATGATTTGTACTTAAAATAAACCTGAATGACAATCTGCATCCAGGCCTATTGGTTTCTTAATATGAAGTTTAACGATCACCTGAGCTCCTATGTTTCACAACTTCAATTTTCCACTCCCTTTTCTGAGATGAGGAGACTCTTACACAGGCCAACATATTTGGGAACTACATTCCCTACCATGAAGCTCAACATGAAGAACCACTGGATAGTTATACAATTATTTAACCCAATATTTTCCATTATTTTGTATCATACTCAGCAGATGCTACAATGTAATGTAGTGCGCAAAATAAATATGAGAGCATGAAACACAAAAGACTTAATTAGTGCTTCATTCAGAATTTTGCTTATAAATGAATACCACTGTTCACACCGACTATTAAAAATGTACTGCTTTAAAAGTATTTTTCATTGGGTAGTATTGCAGGTATGCCATTCACTTTGCTTTGGTAAAATATTTAAATAAAATCACAAAAACTGGGCAACTTTTTTAAAGCTACAGCTGTATTTCAATACAGCTCTGAATTCCTAATCTTCCTTTAAACATCAATATTTACTACTATGTATTATTTTACTAGACATTTTACTGTCCTGCTGTCTTCAATGGCATTTACTCAAAACATTATCCTGCTGCAGCTCATCTCTGAAATCATAGATTCTATTATCTAAAACTCATGCAACATATTTAGATGAATAACTCCATTTGAGGAGCCCATCAGTGTGATTTGAGTGCCTAGATCAGCCTTTGAGCAAATGGATGGTACCCCTGTTGATTTACCACATAGACCCCTTTTTAATGGAGTTGATGGATAACCTCTATTAACATAATATCAAGTGGATATCTGCGTTTTTCCAGAACTTACCATTTTCCACTAAATTAGTGTTAAGCCCTAGAAACTTACTAGTAACAAGGATATGATCTCTATGTTTGTTAGCTAACCGTCAGTCATACAATCAATTGAGATAGGATTGACAATGCAAGACTATCATCCCAAAAAGGATAAAGTATTATTTTTGTGGAACTGGTTACTCTGAGCACATAGGTTCTTTTTCATTATCCAAAGACAATGTTTCAGAGCTAGGCTCGCAAAAATAATTTTCAGGATATTTGAGAAGCAGCTTTCAAACCCTGCTATTCAGCAGAGAAAGAAAATAGTGAAAGTGCACAACGAGCAGAAATGGTTTCCCACCCCATAATGCACTTATATGTGCAACATACTAGTCCCCAAACTGTACATTAATAGCTGAGCAAACACTCTCTAGTCCTGGAACTAGATGGCAGTGATAACCGTGGATGAGAATGGGAAGGGCCAAGATACAGGAGTACAAGAAGATGGTTAAAGTCTTCAATTTAGATAACTACATTTTCACTAACATTTTTTCAACACCACCACCTCAGGACAGTCTTTCAGTGGTCCATCAAATTTGCGGGAGAAGCGATGAAGGAGGAGCTCATGGTAGTGTCCTGGATATCTGTGGGTAATACTGGCATTTCTACAATACAGAAAGTATCTGTTGACCAGCATTACCCATTTTTATGATAATAGCACAAGTCGCAATTTCAATTCTATTAGCTCTGCTTCCTTGCACTTCTCTCTGCCCAAAAAAAAACCAACAAAAAAACCTCCCTGTTCTTGGTTACTCTGGGCAAGAGCTCCTGCTACACATATCCTTTCAGTTGTCTCATTGGACATGATGCAGCAGAACATACCCAAGAAGAAATTAGTTGCTTACCTGTAACTCCAGTTCGCCAATATTGGTATCTTATATACTCATGCTTGAATCATTCCCCATGTACAGGCTGAGAATCCCCGGTACATTAAAATAGCAGTATACAGTGTAAAATATATATAACAAACAGTATACAATGTAAAATGGCCATAGGCCTGAAACAAACATAGTATGTTTCGTAAAACATCCACCTCATTTGAAAGAACCCTAACTTCAGTCAATGAGGTGTAAGCTTAAGCACTCCTACTCCCCTACAGGCCACTGTAGGAAGCTGGCTCTGTATATACTATACCAAAGTGAGGTATATTGTGCACAGAGTCCAGTGGATCCCCAGAGGCTTTACAGATGTTAAAGTAGATAATACTAATGCTCTCTTTTGTGGTAGTGTGGGCGAGCAGTTAGGCTCATCAGAGGGCTGTGTTAAGCATTTATTTGTTGTACTCACTCAGGCAAGAATGGATTACAAACACTCGACTAAATCAGAGACCAATTGTTTGTAAAAATATTACTTTTTGTATGTTTATTACTTAGAACCAAAGACACTTTGTTGCAGTAAAACACGTTTTGCAATATCAGTTTTTCAGTATAAAAGGTGAACAGTGCAATTTTCAAGCAGTTCAATGTTAACCTATGGAAGGAAAACAATAATGCAATTTCACAGATAAGTACACTACTTACAATTCCAGGTTTAGGATCAACACTGGGCAAGAGTCAGATGAGTGTAGAGACTGCACAACCAGCAGCACTGTGGCGGCCAGGGGTAGAGGTCAAATTCAGTCACTGGGGTCCAATGTTAATTAATGGAGAATGGGAACATTCAAAGAGGTGCTGGTTGAAGGTAAGTAAAAACTGAGTAGAGGGTCAATCTCCAGGGTTTTAGACCAGCGCTTGGAGGGTTTGGGGGGGTCACGAGGCAGCACCAAACACTCAGCGGCACAGCATCGGGCGCCCAATGCAAATCGATAGAGAATAAAGAATTCAAACAAAGGCTGCAGGCTCAGCCCAGGAAGCTGGAAAGCTGGACGAAGGGAACCGGTGGCTCTGGAGGTAAGTTGGGATGTTGAGGGACACCTGGGAACAGTCGGTCAGGCTCCCCAAGGCCTGGGTGGGATGCATGGGTGTCCTTTGAGGTCAGAAGATGTTCACCGGAGCAGGTCACGGTTAGGGGGTCCTTTGTGTTGAGACTGCAGGCATCGTCGTAGAGTCCAGGAGAGGTCACTGAGGTGGACTCGAGCTCAGGACCACTGGGGAACCTTCATGGGACGGTGGGCCACTTCAACTCGGACCAGAAGCATCGGGTGCAGAGGTGAGTCCAGAGGTCGGGTTGGGCGGTTCCACAGGGCTCTGGAGTATTTCTTGTTGGTTTCTTTGTGGACAGGGCAGCTGTCTTCGGGAGTTCTTGGTCTTTAGGGAAGGCAGGCAGTCCTCCAAAGGCTTTGGAGGTTGCTGGGCCAGCAGGACGAGTCACTTTTGGAGCAGATTTCTTCGAGAGTTGCAGACAGGCCAGTAGGGCTGGGGCCAAGTCAGCTGCCGTCTGCAGTCTTCACTGCTGCATGGCTCTTCGGTCCTTCTTCAGGTCACCAAGAATCTTAGGATAAAGGTTCAGGGGTGCCCCTAAATACTCAATTTAGGGTGTTACAGGTGCTGGCAGGTAGTAGCCAATGGGCTACTTATCTTTAGGGTGACTACACCCTTTTTATGTTCACTCCCTTTGGGGAGGGGGCATACCCCTAACCCTATTGGCTGAAATCCTCACAAACAAGATGGAGGATTTTCAAAGGAGGGGGGCCACTTCAGCTGAGGACACATTAGGGGTGGTCCTGGCTGAGAGAAGACACACCTCTCCTGCTTGCTAATTTTTCCTCTGACCTTGCCACTAAAAGTGGGGCTTGGTCAGGGTGGTGGGCATTTTCACTAGCTGGAGAGGCCTTGGCTAGCATAACAAAGGGCAGGAAGCCTTTAAGGCTCCCTGCCCATGAATGCTGTTCCTGCTGGGGGGTAGGTGAGAAGCACGTCCACACAGAGCAGGCTTTGTTTCTGACCCACAAGAGTACAAGGTTCCACCTCAGGGGGTCAGAAACATATCAGGAAGTGGCAGTCTGGTGCTGACCAGTCAGCCACACACTAGTGGTTTGGTAGGTTCAGGGGGCATCTCTGTGGTGCCCTCTGAGCGCATTTATTAATGAATCCACAAATGGCATCAATGTGGGCTCATTAATCTGAGATGTATGGTACCAAACATCTTGGGATTCGGTGAAGTCATCATGGTGCTGTGTAACTCGTATTGACAAGCTCCCAGCCCATGTACTCAGTATGGCTGCTCTATGCACTTATAATGTCTAACAATGGACTTAGACACTATAGGGGCATACCTGCCAATGCAGTTATGTCCTCACAAGAGGTACAGTGCACTCCGCCTTAGGGCTGTAAGGCCTGCGGTAGGAGGGACTTACCTATGCCTCTTGAAGTGCTGGCAGGCCTGGCACACAGGAATGTGTGCCAGGCTGACTTCACTTTTTGCTGCATCAAAACACGCAGGCTGCAGTGGCAGTCTGCGTGTGTTTGGTGAGGGGTCTCTTAGGGTGGCACAATACATGCCGCAGCCCTTAGAGACCTCTCTGGTCAAAAGGGCCTTCGTACCACTGGTACCTTTTACAAGAGACCTACGTGTGGAGCAGAAGAGTGCCAATTGTGGAAACAACGGTACAGTTTAGGAAAAAGATCACCAGTACTGGGGCCTGGTTAGCGGGGACTCAGCACACACATTCAAAGTTGAATGAGATACCAGGCAAAAAGTGGGTGGGGGTACTGCAAAAGAACCCTAGTTTCACATAAAAAATACTAATGTTGAAGAACTGGAGTTACAGGTAACTCATTTATACTCCAACATTGGATTTTTTTTAAAAATCTAAATTAATTCACTTGCTTGAATCAGACCAGCAAGCAGTACACAGGATTAAATACAACAAAGAGGAAAGGAGGCTCACCCTTAGCAAAAGATTATTCAGAACTGCCTGTCCCACTGCTGCGTCAACTTTTGAGTCCACGTCTACGAAGTAATGCTCCTCCAGGTGGCTGCATGTCATAGGTCTCTGAAAGGCAACCCAGCATAGAGTGCTGCAGTTGAAGCCATGCCCCAGGTGGAATACTCCCCCACTCTTCCCTGGCGAGGACGATTGGCTTTGGCATGACAGAAACCAATACAGGATGAGAGACTAAGTGCTATCCCGTTTGGACAGGGTTTGGCTTTTTTGCGGCTGTGCAAATGATACAAATAGCTGGTCTGACGTGCCTATGTCCTTGGTTTTGTCTTTACAGAACTTGAGTCATCTACACAAGTCTAGAGAGTGTAATTATCTTTCCGCTGGTGAAGATGGATTAGGAAAGAAGGATCTAAGAATAACAGGCTAATTCAAATGGACGTCCGTAGGCACCTTAGGAATGAAATTAGGACTAGTTCCAAGTATCACTTTGTCCTTGAACTGGAGAAAAGTTTCTCTAATGGTGAATGCCTGAATCTCTCCCACTCTCCTAGCAGAAGTCAGAGCCAGTAGTACTGATGTTTTCCATGAAATACATTTTAAAACTGCTCTACGTATAGGCTCAAAAGGAGTCAATAGCTGACTGAGGACTGTGATATGTTCCCTTGGAACAGGAAGATGTTGAAGAGGTTGAAATGCTCTAAAAATCCCTTACATGAACTGTTTAATGATCCCTTGGGAAAACAAAGTAGATGTTGAACTGTTAGTTCTTCTGAATCTTGATACTAAAGCCAAATGGGCCCTGACTGAAAAAAATTTGAGACCACTTTTGACCAAGCTCAAATATGGCCGGATCTGAGAAGGCTTTATGTGAAGCGAATAAGGATGATTATTCCTGGACCAGACACAAATAGTAAGTCTTATTGGTTGCTGGAGCATGAGCCTGCACTGGAATCTCTTTATACTCTTGCGATAGATCCAAATGGTCAAATTTTAGGTGGTCAGGTACCATGCTGTCAAGATCAGCGACATGGGATTGTGGTGGAGAATCTCTCCATGTCGTCTGGACTACATCCTGGAATGCACCTTCAAAGGAATAGCTGGACGTACGGCCAACTGCAGCAGCTCGCTGTACCAGTGCTGGCGAGGCCACACAGGAGCAATGAGGATCAGATTGCAATGTTCTACTTTCACCTCCTTCAACACCCAGGGGATGAGGGTCAAAGGTGGAAAGGCTTAGGCAAATATCTTCAACCAACTAACATTGCCCATTATCCCTGAATACCAAAACCTGATTTCAAAGTATGGCCATTTCTTGATTGGAGTGGTAAACAGACTGAAAATGTAATCTACCTGTTTTGTTTTTGTTCTAGTTCTGTCTCGTGACAATCCGTCATTTGCCAGCTGAGCGCCTCCGCCTGATCGTTCTGGCAGCCTGGAGATGTTCCACAGCAATGTCCATCCTGTGAGAAATGGCTCAGGTCCACAGCAGCTGAGCTTCTTCTGAAAGGATCCTAGACTGTGTTCCTTCTTACTTGGCTATGTAGAACATGGATAATGTGTTGTCTGTTCTGTTGAGGACCGGCTGCCCTGCCATTCGGGGAAGGAACGCTTGTAAACCCAGTCTTAAGGCGCGGAATTCCAACACATTGATGTTGAGCTTCTTCTATGCATCTGACCAAAGGTCTCTTGTTCAAAGCTCCTGCAGGTGGGCTCCCTATCCGCCGATGGACGCATCCATGGTGAGTAATAACCTCTGTTATTGTTAGGAAAGAAACCTGCAATCAGGTTTCCTGGAATTCTCCACCGGATCAGAGCTCGAATCAAGAGTCTTGTGACACAGAAAATATCCAGCTCTTGCTCAACAGGTCTCACACGAAGCCTGTGAAACAGAATGAGACCTATACATGATGCCATCATACCTTTTAGGGACTTTTATTGCCTCCCTTTGATCGATTGCTTTTCAGCAATAGTCTGACACTGTCTGCAACTTTCTTTCTGCCAATGGTAATGCTTTCCCCCAATGAGTGTCTAGTATTGCTCCCAGGAATTGGATCTTTGAGGCAGCAACAAAGATTTGACCCTGTTCAAGGTGACATCTAGTCTCCTGTAGGGACTGATGCAAGCCTTCGTCGAAGCTTCTGACTTTTCTCTGGATGGCGCTGTGGCTAATCAGTCGTCCAGGTATGGGAACACCTGGTGACCACCTCTCCTGAGAAAAGTGGCAACTAGAGCGAGACATTGTCAACATTCTCATTGCCGAATTTAGCCCAAAACGGAGCACCTTGAACTGGTAGTGCTGACCTGCTACTGAAAATCGAAGGCCCTTCCTGTGTTTTCAGTGAATGGGTATGTGAACGTAAGCAACCAGAAGGTCCAGGGAGGTAAAAAAACAAATCCCCTTCCTGCATCATCAGAAGGACTTCTTGCAGAGTAAGCATCCAAAATGAATGTTTAGAAATGTGCTCAGCTCTAAGGACCAGTACCGCCTCCATTGACCGTTTTTTTTTTTTTGGGCAGAACCTGAAATAGAGGCCTTAATTTCTTGGCAACTTGGGGACAACTTCTATGGCTCCCTTGGAAAGAAGCATGAGAATTTTCATTTGCAGCTCCTTCAAATGAAGATGATGATCCTTTCTTGGTGGACACCCTGGGGTTCTCCGGATGAACTCCAACATATGGAGTGACCGGACAATTTGTAAAACCCATTTGTCTGATGTTATCTTCTTCCATGTGGGTGCAGAAAGGGAAATTCTCCCTCTCAACTTCTGAGCACCAGATGGAAAAGATAGGGGGGGGGGGTGGCAATCTGGGAGTCAGGCTCTCTTCTGATTATCATTGGTTCGCACTTGCGAGGAAGCTCTTTTCCTTCCTGTAGCCCAGGGGTCTTCAAACTAGGGGGTGGGCCCCTCTAGGGAGGCTTCAGGTGATCTCAGGGGGGCTCCAGGCTCTGGCCAAAGGAAGCATTATGATCTGTAATGGGCCATCAACAACATCTTTTGTCATTTATTTCCTAGCTAGGAGTATGTGTCAAAAGGGAAGGGACTCCAAATATTCTTCCATATCCAGGCTGTCATTCAGGATAATAAGGGAGTCCTTGACCTCCATACTAGTTGAATCCTGCTCTAAAATTCAGTGATCTCCGTGAGCCACGAAAAATTGATGTAACAAATCTGCGATACTGCAACAATCCTAACGCCCTTGCTGTATCAGTGTTGGTTTTAAGGCCTTGTAGAGCTTCATCAACATGTTTACCAAAAATGATAAGCCAATCATAAGGCATGTATCAGATCTTAGACCGAAAAAACAGATGATGGACTGAATGCTGGACAATGCAAACGTTCACCCGCAGTCACAGATCTGAGTTTAATCCATCGTTTTTCTGCTCACTAGACCACCCCGGTTTGGACCTAGCCATATGAAAACCAGTCTTGACCCGGCTCCTCATGGGAACAGTCCAGCCCGAACAGCCAAGCCAGGTCCTCCCTGGACAGGAAACAAGCATCTTGGGACCGGTCTCGGGGTAGCACCTTATATCAGCCAGGCTAGCTTGAATCCAGTGGCAAAGTGAGCACGGGACCCACGTCCAAGATAAAGAGGTTTTAAAAAGAGATTTCTCTTTGTCAGCCATGGCGAGTTACTCATCAGACCAAAAAGATCTGCCTGTTCCAGAAATTCAACAATCTTCCCTAAAAACAACTCCGTACAGTAGTGCTGAAAATAGGGCTTTTTCAAATCCAGGGTAGACCAAAATGGAAACAAATGAAGGTTTACTGAAAGGTTAGAGCAGAGCTCTGACAGGGGACTCCCTCGCAAACTACGTGGGGTAGAAATCTGAGCAGTGGTGGCCTCTACGGAGAGTATTAGTGCTTAAGATTCCTCTTCATTGGCTTAAGTTTGTGTTCTTCGAAATGTTAAGTTTGTGTTCTTCGAAATGAGGTGGATGTGCTACTAAACATACTATGTTTTTCAGGTCTTAGGCCAATGTACATTACTTACTGTTTGTTATATATATTTTACACTGTATACTGCTATTTTAATGTACTGTAGTAGTAGTAAGTAGTAGTAATTTTATTGTACAGTTAATTAAAACTCACAATTTAAAACCATCAAGACATTAAAAGTGCATAAACAATCCTTGTTTGTACATTGACATTTTTAAAATACAGTCTGCCTACTTAGCTTATTGATGTTATGCTATACGTGGAGTTCATATCGAGGCTCAGTTTTGTTATATATTCTAACCTTTTTAAAGCGGATAAAAGCATGGACAAAGTGCTTGTGCTTCAGGGTGCCTGTTCATTCCTATGTGGCAGGTAAAAACTTGGATAAAGTGCTTGTGCTTCAAGGTACAAACATTGGTTCATCGAAGCGGGCCCACGTGAAGGTTGGCCGTTAAAGTGGTCAATAAGTCTTGAGTCTTACAGTCACTATATCAAAGTACTTTGTAAGTCTGCAGTTTAGCTGAATCTCTTCTGGATTAAAACACAATTTTACAGCCTGCCTACAGGTCCTGATGCCCTTCTGATTCAGTGTTGGTCGAAGTAAGGCACGCCTTATGTCCATCAAGTTTGGGCCGATGCAAATTATATGTATTAGGTCCTCATTTCCTGTTGCGCAAAGGCGACGGGACTGGTCTTCTGGTCTCCTTTTCCAAGGTGGCAGATGAGGAAGAATTGGTAAAATGCTAAAGCGCAGCTTTAAAAAAATTTCTTTTATCTTCTGTTTAACCCCATTTTCAAATAGGATTGTGGCGTAAGAGCTTTATAGTCATTAAGTACTATCGATCCGCGAGCCCTCTTGGCCAAAGTTTCCTTGTCTTCCGTTTTGGATATCAGTTTTGTCACTTTGGTTACGACCTTTTTAAAGCTCTTATGATCTATGGAGGATTCCCAGAGGTTGGTCAATTCGAGCCTTTCCAGTGATTCGACCAAGTACTCTCTGGCAGGTGATTTCTCTCGATGTGACAGCCCTGTCCAAAGATGCACATTTAGGGATCCTTGCTCGGCGCCTCTGATGTTATGCCAGCTTTTTATATACACACCCCTTCTTTCTACTGTTTGCTTTCGAAGACGGAATTCCAGGCGGATTTGGGCGTGACAGTTTGGTAGCTGAAAAATTGCTCTATATGTGCTACTAATTATTTTATCTAGGACTATCGCATCTTTCCCATGCGTTGGTTCGCTCCCATATGTGAGCATTGGCTGCAATCGTGCTCGAATCACCTCTAATAGGGGATCTAGTGTTCGGTCTGGTAGAACTTTCTTCAGGGGCCTCATTGCATTTTAACTCATTGTGCCCCTCCGACGCAGGGTCTCCAATTGGGGTTTATACGAGCCTCTGCTATCAAGTAAGACTCCAAGGTACTTGTAGTTGGTTACTCGGTCTAGGCTGCGCCCATCCAGGCACCACGTGATTTTCTTAATCTTGTTGTAATTCACTGTCATAATTTTTGTTTTCTTTAAGTTGATGCATAATGCGTTGCATTTCGAGAATTTGTTAGTGGTGTCCAGCAGGTGTTGCAGGACGATTGGGGTCCGGCTTATTAAAACCAAGTCATCCGCATATAGGAGGTTGGACAACGAGATGTTTCCCAAACATGGGGCGTGCGATGTACTGTTGTCCAGTTCCCCTGGGAGGTCTGCTAAAAAGAGGTTGAACAGCATGGGGGCTAGAGCGCACCCTTGTTTCAGGCTTTTGGTGGTGTTAGTTTGCCTTTAGAGGTGCGTCCCGGCTCCCAGCTTGATCTTGACCCAAGTATCGGTGTGTAATAGGATTAGCTGTTTTAGGAGAGGCTTACTAAACATACTATGTTGTTTCAGGTCTTAGGCCATTTTACATTACTTACTGTTTGTTATAGATATTTTACACTGTATACTGCTATTTTAATGTACTGGGGACTCCCAATCTGACGACAGAGAATGATTCAAGCATGTGAATATATAAAAGATCCAATGATGGCGAACTGGAGCATATTGGTAAATGAAGAGAAGTCAAGATGTGAGGAAAGGTGTGTAAGAATATATGTCAGTTCAGCATCCTTTATTACATTGAAATGCATGCACAAACAGTCAGGCAGTCAAAGTCAGGCAGTCAAAGTCAGGCCTGTGCAAACACCTACTGAATGGGGCAGTCACAGTGCTCTGAATTGGGCAGGGCTACAGGTCTGGCAACGTAAACCCTGCTGCTGTCTGAAAAGTGTGTCAGGGACTGACTTAACAAATAAAATGATTTTCTTAAATCTCAGATCTCATTGTCACTCCTCCCACAAGCTCAAATTCTTTAGGGAAATGATTCACTGGCACTCTCGAATTTACACATCTTTCAATCCTTCCTACAGCTGTGGGCTCTAAACAAACTGATTGATTGGTGTGAGAAGAGGATGACCTGCCTGTTGTTGCAGGTAACGAATAGTTTCTTACCTGTCGGTTTAGTTTTGCAGCTTGAAGAAATTTCTGGATTCACTATGTGCATTATTCCGACATCTAGTGGTTGGGTCCGGAATTGTAGTATTTCTTCTCTTTTTTTTGCTGTTGGTGGACGTAGACGACGTAGTACCACTTGGTGTCCTTCTGTGACGTTGACGGGCTTCCTCCGGAAGCTCCCACCTTTGGTAGCCATCTTCGGATTTTTCTTTTTTTTCTTCTTTTCCTCCTTATAGTTCTCTTCCTTGGCGGAGGAGGGAGGGTTCGCTAGTGAATCCATAAAATTCTTCAAGCTGCAAAACTACACCGACAGGTAAGAAACTATTCGTTTTGCAGCGCGAATCTTTTCTGGATTCACTCTGCTGTGCATAGACTTTGTAGGGGTTTGCTAGTCTTGCGGTGGCTGGGTGGAAGATTAACTTTGGTTTGTAAATAGATGCTGTAAGACTTTTTGTCCTACTTGTGCTTCTTTGCTCATTTGAAAGTCCACACAGTAGTGTTTGGTGAATGTGTGTACTGAAAACCATGTTGCAGCCATGCAAATGTCTTGGATTGGAGTGTTAGCAAGAAATGCAATAGTTGCTCCTTTTTTCCTTGTTGAATGCGCCCGTGGCGCTCCAATTAGAGTTTGTCCTGCTTGTTTGTGGCACAATTGTATGGCTTGTGCTATCCATCTTGCGATTGTGCTCTTGGTTACTGGTCTTCCAAGAAAACGTTTTGCAAAGGATACAAATAACTGCTTTGTCTTTCTGTAGTCTTTAGTTTTTTCCACGTAATACATGACTGCTCTTCTTGCGTCAAGTGCGTGCAAAGCTTTTTCCGCTTTGTTCTTAGGGTTTTGAAAGAAACTTGGTATTTGTATACTCTGATTTATGTGAAATCTTGACACCACCTTTGGCATGAATTGCGGATCTGTCCTCATGACAATCCTGTTGCTATGTATTTGGAAGTAGGGTTCCTGTAGTGCGAGTGCCTGCAATTCACTAACTCTACGTAAAGATGTTATTGCCACTAAAAATGCCGTCTTTATTGTAAGCATTTGTAGCGTTGCCTTGTATAGTGGTTCGAAAGGTGCTCTCATCATTTGTGTTAGAACTAGGTTCAGATTCCAAGTTGGTGCAGGTACCATTTATGGTGGTGCAATCCTCTTCGCACCTTCCAGGAACCTTTCGACCACATGTGAGGTGAAGAAGCTCTTCCCTGTTTCCCCTCTTGTATATGCCACAATTGCTGCTAAATGTACTTTTAGTGATTGTGAGGACGTACCCGTACAGCCCATCGTTACACCCGCTGGCACCCCTGCAACCCCCTTATGGGCCCCTTACCGCCATAGTCGGGTAGGAGATAACGAAACTAGGGAGGAATCATCAACAGTAACAAAGGACTTTTCCTTCACCTCACAGCCCGAAGAGAGTAACCCGGAATCAGTCACTCCGTGGAGGGGCGGAACGGAAATGCCTAACAGCCAATCAGGCATAGGCGAGAGAATCCGATAGAGGAGGATAAAGGAGGAAGGAAGCCTGACAGGGTCAGTGGTAGGAAGACGGAGAGAGCGGGAGAAAGCAGGCAGTGGAGGCGGACTGGAGGATATCGTGGAAGCAAGACCAGGAGACGTCGCGGAGGCGAGACCGGAAGATTCCATGAAGGGGAGTCCGGAGGACATCGCGGAGGCGAGATCGGAGGACAACGGAGACGGGGACCCGGAGAATCCCGAGGACTGGTCCGAAGACTGGTGGATCCCGGAGGAGGCGTGTGAGCCGCCGAAACTCAGGAGAGTTGCGGCAGGAAGCGGTAAGTAACCGGGGCAGAGGGAGGGACAGAGGAACGGGGTTCTTGCACAGTGACTCCCAACGAGCCCTCACATCCCGACCTGCCAGGCCAAGAGCCATTCCTATCCCGTGGCGCAGTGTAATCTGGGGTTTTCCTTTTTTTTAAAAAAATTTTTTTCTTTTCTCACTTCTTTGGCCAAATCCCTCACGAGGTGTAATGGTAGTTGTGTGTGCCAAGAAGAACATGAGTGCTGACCGCTGCTTTTGATCTTTTTTTGTTTTGAGCTGTACTTCGGGACCCGGCCAGACGACCGTGAAGGGGCGAGGACACCAAAGACGGACAGACGCACGGAACCCTTTCTTTCAACCCTGTCAAGACTGTGCTTTGGGCTGTGCGGTGTTAGTGTGATTGAAGAGCCGCTTTCGCTTACTCCCTGTTCTGACTATAGGGTTGATTTCTGCTGTCAGTAAACTTCTCATTATAGCATCCATACGGCCTCCCCGCTTCGGTTTCCACCCATCCCTCCGACAGGTGGTGTCAGAAGTGGGATCGGGGGAAATGGAGGCCGTTGTTAGCAAGATGGCGGAAGGACAGGAGAGGCTTGAGTAGATCATGGACAGATTCCTAGAGACAGAGAGGGAAGCCCTGCATAGGACCCTTACGGGGTAGGGCCAAACCCAGGAGACCACCATGTGGAAGCTGGCAGAAGTGCTTGGACAACCAAGAGGGTTCACGGCACCACCTTCGGTGGTGATTTAGAAGTATGTGCAAGGAGAGGACCCAGACTTTTTCCTCTCAAACTTTGAGAGAATGGCCCGAGCCGCCCTATGGCCAGAAGATAGGTGGGGACAGTACTTAGGCCCACTGCTCACAGGAGACCTCCAAGCCGCCTATCAGGCCGCTAATCCCCTTGGGAATACTCCCTACACGGACATTAAAAGGTGTATACTTGAACGCATGGGCATTGACGATGAGACCTATCGGATGAAGCTACGGCACATCCGGGAGGGGCCCCAAGAGAACCCCAGAGCCTTATATTATAGGATAAAAGATGTAGCCGACTGCTGGCTAAAACCTTTGACCTCCTCCAAAGAAGCCATATTAGAGAAAATCTATCTCGAACAGTTTCTTACTTCACTGCACCCTCCGATACAAAGATGGGTTCGCCAGCATGCCGACCGGTCTTTGGATAAAGCCGTCGAGATAATGGCAGCATTCTTTAGGGCTCAAGAGCTGCAGAAGGGCAAAGCAGGGGGGAATTGGAAACAACCAGGGAACCACCCCATGAGAACCCCCAGACCTCCTCACTACCCCCGAAGGCCAGAGACGGTGACCATTGTATCAAACCCTGTACCTCCAGCTCCTAGGCTTCCTATACCCTTAGGGCCCCAATGCTTTCACTGTGGTGCTTTTGGGCATATTGCGCGAGTGTGTCCCCAGAAGGAAGAACCAATGGAGGTTGAATACACTCAAGCCCTGTATTGTAACCCAGGGGGGATTATCCATCTGTTCCACCACCCGGTGGCTATTAATGGTGAGCAGAGAGACGCCCTGGTCGACACTGGATGTCGCCAGAGTGTTAGGAGACCGCAGGTTGTCCCGGGAGGGGTCCCACCCACCACAGGGGTAGTCACCATCCAGTGCATACACGGGGACAGTAAAACCTACCCCATGACTAACGTGGCAATACGACACCAGCCAACACAGACCCCGGTGAATATGAAGGTGGGCCTCATACCTCACCTACCCGAACCCGTGGTAATAGGAACAGACTATCCACACATACACGATCTACTCCATGACTCATGGAAGGAGGGAGACGAGTGGAGAAAAGAGGCTCCTTTTTCCCCAAGTAGCAGATCCTGGTTGGAGCCGGGGAAAAGACAGGCAGAGTAGGCAAAGGAGGAAAGAAAAGAAAGACTGGAATCCCGCTCTCTTAACCCACACAGACTCTCCTCTGTGGGAACATGACAGGGATTTCCGCTCAGCACAGCAAGAGGATAACACCCTGCAAGTAGCCTGGAGGCAAGCAACCGCACAAGAAGACCCTCTACAAGTAGGTCCCCAGTTATTTATTCAAAAGGGATCGTTACATAGAAAAGGGGGGAAAAACTTACCTGTACAGTTATTAGTAGCGCTTCCTTTCAGGGACAAGGTTTTATACCTGGCCCATAGCCATCTGTTGGGAGGGCATTTTGGGGGAGAAAAGACCGAGAAGGCCATATCGGAACGGTTTTATTGGCCGGGTATTTATCAGCAAGTTAGGAAGTATTGCAGAGAATGTTCGATCTGCCAAAGAACCAGTCGCTACATTCCGCCCCGGGTACCCCTAAAACCCCTACCTGTGATTGACGTTCCCTTCTCTAGGGTAGGAATGGATATCCTGGGCCCTCTTCTCCCTTCACGTACTGGCTGCCGCTACGTTTTAGTTCTGGTGGACTATGCCACCCGGTTTCCTGAAGCTGTAGCCCTTAGACAGCCCAACACCACCCAAGTGGCCAAAGCCATGATCAGCATCTTCTCACGTGTGGGGTTTCCAAAAGAAATTCTTACAGATCAGGGTACGCCCTTTACTTCCAAACTTATGAGACAGGTGTGTCAGCAGCTAAATATTAAGCAGATCCGCACTGCCGCCTACCACCCCCAGACAGATGGGCTGGTAGAGCGATATAACGCCACCCTAAAAATCACGTTGAGGATACTGCTGAATCTAGAAGCCCGAAAATGGGAAGAGATTCTTCCCTTGGCATTGTTTGCCATACGATGTGGCCACCAAAAAAGCCTTGGCTATTCCCCCTTTGAGCTTCTGTATGGGAGGCCCCCACGTACCCTTATAGACATGGCAAGAAAGGAATGGGAGGAGGAAAAAGAAAAGGCCAAACCCCTCTTGGATTATGTGGCCGGTCTAAAAACCCAGCTCAACCAAGTGCGAGCCATTGTAAGGGCCAACATGGAACAAGCACAAGCCAATCAGAAGGTTCAATACGATAATACCGCTAAAGACAGGTCACTACTG